>JAWNLU010001398.1:0-748251 GCA_035042165.1 Drosophila kuntzei | reverse complement strand
AGTTTTCCATACTTAAGGTTAATTTCATCCGATTATTCCTATGTCAGCTATATAATATAGTAATCCGACTTTGACCAAATTTAGTCAGAATGTAAGAGACAGTCTCAAACATCTAATCTGTAAGTTTGGTTAAGATATCTTAACAAACAAAAAAGTTTTCCATACTAAGGTTAATTTCATCCGATTATTCCTATGGCAGCTATATGATATAGTAATCCGACTTTGACCAAATTTGGTCAGAATGTAAGAGACAGTCCCAAACATCTAATCTGTAAGTTTGGTTAAGATATCTTAACAAACAAAAAGTTTTTCATACTAAAGGTTAGTTTCATCCGATTATTGCTATGGCAGCTATATGATATAGTAATCCGATTTTGACCAAATTTGGTCAGAATGTAAGAGACAGTCCCAAACATCTAATCTGTAAGTTTGGTTAAGATATCTTAACAAACAAAAAAGTTTTTCATACAAAGCAATTCCATGACCTTTTGACCTCGGGTAAACACACTTCCAGGTGGAATTTTACAAAACGCCGTCTTATTGCACGATGAAATTGTCTCAGCTATGTTGTGTGAAAATTTCAGCTCTTTACCTTTAGCCGTTTGGCCTACACGTTGATGTGTCAGTCAGTCAGTCAGTCAGTCAGTCAGTCAGTCAGTCAGTCAGTCAGTCAGTCAGTCAGTCAGTCAGTCAGTCAGTCAGTCAGTCAGTCAGGACAAAGAATTTTATATATGTAGATAAGGATTAAACTAGCTTTAGAGAGCTTAATTCTACTTAATATTAAAAACCCTTAACTTAAGTTTAGTGATATATGTTATGGAATATTGTATTAATTGACCCAGTTAAGTATACTTTTAAACCATTTACGTGTATTACGGACTTGAGCTTATCATTTACCTTCACTAGAGTGTGAAAAACTTCATTAAAGATCACTTATAGATGATATTTCATAACCCGAAAACCCCTATGCCACTAGGTTACATCTCATAAGAGCTGCCACCTTGAAATCGACAGTTAACATAGTTTTTCTTTATTGCATATTTTATAATTTCAACTTTAACAAACTTAACTAAGAGTTGGCTTCATTAAACTTGCCAGTTTTTAAGCAATTTTTAATTGTTCCCAAATGTAAAATCAACTGCTGATGATCTTACGAAAGAGTTGCCAAAATATATTGTATATGGATATTATGAAAAACAACCTCCATCAAAAAATGGCACTTTGCGTGTCATGTGCCAAAGTTTGGCAACAAAAACAAAAGAAGCAACAACAACAATGATAATTATAATGCAATTTGACATAGTTTCTTTCACTTTGATACTTCCTCAGTTCCGAGAGGTGTTATGTCAAAATTTGGCCAGCAATCAAAAGAGATATGACAACATTATGTCCCAAGTTTACAAAGAGCTTTTAAATTTGCAAAGCTTTTGTCTCATATACAAAAGCGGAAGAATTGCAAATCAAGTGAAAGGTGTCAAAACGAAAGTTAATGTCACAAAGGAACCAAAAATACCCTTCTCTAAATCAAGTAAGGTCTATGAAATGAGCCCTGGTTTGGTACGCATTACACTGACTCACATTTTGGCCTCTTTCAGTAGCAATTAACATGCAATTATCGATTCTCAAATAATGCGGGCGATAACTGAAAACCTTGGAATGTACAAAAATACATATGCAGGTAGAAAGAAAAAGACATTGACACAGTGCAATGGAAATCAATGTCAGCTAATGACGTCAAAGGGTAACAGTAAAACGTGTAAAAATAGAAAATAATATTATACAATATTCTATATTGCAGGGCTTGTTAAGGGCTTGTTGTTGAGATGACAGATAGAAAATTAGATTGTTCAATCGAAAGATAGATTGCACTGTTGCTAAGTACGGCTAAGTAGTTGCAGTTTCCTAAGTATATTATACCCCTCCATATAATATGGAACATGAACAAAAATAAAGATTGTTTGAGAAATAATACATTCTCTGTCTAAGTTAATTTCGAAACACAACTTCCAGAAACAATCATTTTTTTTTTTAACAATTTCTCATTTTTTTTTGAATGAAATTGAAAAAACTTGTACAATATAATTATTCAAAATATTTCATTATTATACCTGAAACTTTTATTCAACTATGTTATTTCATCAGACTTTCAAACGTACCTGTTTTTATTGTATTCTTCGTATTTCTTAAGCTATTTCTCCATCTTACGTCACCATCTATTTTAAATGTGACCCGTTTAGACCCCATTAATCTTTATACACAATCGCAAATTGCAAATTTAACACATTCGCAAAGCTCATTAGACATTTTATATAGAGAACAGTCTGAACATACATATGTATAATTTCATTCCATTATTATAGTCGACATGATCTTCGTTTACAGACGCCAAAGACAATTTGATAAGATAAGCGCATAAATACGAGTAGTTACTTTTTCTTTTTTCTTTCGTATAATCTATAAACTAATAGTATATTTTATTTATTTGCGTTCATTCACTTCGCGCGCTCCACAAATAGTTAATTAAATAAAAAACCAGATTGATATTCAGTCAAGCGACTCGAAACGAAATTGATAAGCTTCCCAGTCCGACTGCTGTTAGATAAGGTAGCTGTTGTGTACAAAGCTAGGCAAATATCGTAGCAAATATATAAAACATATAACAATGAATTCGCATAGTATCTCGATATACCAAAAGTGATCCAATTTCCTGCTGCTTGTTGACTTTTCAAAGACCTTGACGGTTCGCTGACGTTCTGAGATGGAAATGGATCTTAGATTTACGTATGACGATATGACTGGAAGCCAGCAAGACTTTATATAAAGCTTTTATTTTATTTGCATACCCTTACAGTAAGCATTACAATTTAATCATATATTGTGTAACACATCGACAAGTTTATTTTGTAATTTTAATTTGAATATAATGTATAAAGTGGAAACTTTTAAATTAATATATATTTCCTTTAATAATTGGAACAATCTGAAAGGGTATTCGATTTTCATCACTTCGAAAATAACAATTATTTCTTGTTTTGTTGCCTCCCCACGAATGTTTTTTATGTTTCTTTTTGCATTTGTTTATTTAATTATTTCTTTTTTATTGTTGCTGTTTTAGAAGCTTAAGTTTTATTTCTTTTTTTTTTGTATTTTTGTTGCGCAGCATTTTAAAAGCATTTAGTGGCAAACCAGAAAACCGAGAACAACATCAAGAATCTGCTTAAAACATTTTGCACGAGCTGAACAAAAGAAGATGAAGAATTTGTAGAACGTTGCCAAATGAATTTGAAAAAAAAAACTAAATAATTAAAATAATACGCAATTGTTTATGCTTATTATAATATAGAAATCGGGTCTCGAGAGTCGGCAAAAACAGATCATGGGATCATTTAGATGTCTCTCTTACATTGCTCATCATCATTAGTATCATGATCGTGTGATCGTGTGTGAGATCATGACAATAAATGCTAAACTCTGGTCATGTACTTGAACAAGTTTCACTTGGATTGCGTGTTTAATTTATAGAAGAGGTCGCTAAACGATGGGAAATCTGTACAATTTAGTAGAAAAGTGAAATCTGTGGAACTTTCAGACATGTTTAATAGTTGTAATTGCATTGTAATTGCTTTAATCTTAGTTTAACTATTAAATTTCACTTGTCCGTCAATTCTCATCGCCTACAACTGACCTCCGACGAACCATAACTTCCTTAAACTAAGCTCACGCGTTCTCTTAATTAAAGTCGACAAATTCAAAGCATCAAGACACGCTAAACAGAATTAATGATCAGCCCACGTTAATTAAACAAAACGCCCACAATTAAAATAAAGCAAAGAAAACATTGTGTGGTTCTTGCCTTTTAAGGAGCACTGTGTGTTTTTTGGGCACAGCTCGGCTCGAGACTTTGAGTCATGCCAAAAGTGCGACTAGATTACATTCGATGGAATCAAGTTGAGGCCTCTAGACCAGGTCCATCGATTAGGCACGCTTACAGAACAATCGATCGATTGATCGTTGCGATCTTTAAAGTGAGTTCAACACACATCCAATTCTATTGGGCATCATTAATCATTGACTTCACGGCCAAGAGACAAACGAGATGACTGTGACGCTTCTTTATATGGATTCTCCAGTTGGGCGCACTTCCAAATATGTCCAACGATTGCGACAGCATTTACCAAATGGTGTTAAATATGTTTCTGCGTTTTTTCATCTATCTGTCTTTATCTTAATATATTTTTTTTATATTTAGCTCAACGCACGCGCCGCTTTTCCAAGCTGAAAATAAATGCACCTTTTGATCTAGGCCTGTAATTATCGTCTTCTCTTTCGACCGTCTCTATAAGGAGTTTGTTCCTATAATTAATGAAGTTTTGTGTGATCTTTCATAAATGGAAGTTATGATAATAATAACTACTTGAACAATTTTTAAAGTCTTTATCATAGCCTGAAAATTGAGGGCGTTTAGTTAAGTTGCAAGTCATAATTATAAAGGTTGTTTGAAGAAAAGTCTAACAGAATTATCATATATCATGATATATGATAGTAGTAAAATACTTGAAATACTATTTAGGAATATGATTAGTCCGTTTTTCAGCTGCTCTTCATTTTTAAATGCGAACATATTTAGTTCAAACTGAATTTAATTAGTTTTGCAATAAACTACAAATCTAGGCTTGTAATTCTCAAGTAGCCGAAAATGATGTAATATTTTAATAATTTAGTTATTTCTTAGAATTGCTTTAATTCCCAACTGGTTCTAGTTGAAGCCGTGTGAATTTTCCGCCTGTCAACCGACGAAAATAACTGATGCGTAGCCCCACATAAGGAAATAGATCTCAAGTAAACTGTTGATATATAGTATGTATCTTCCTCTTACTTCTGAGACAATTCCTAACAAATTCTAAACTAATTAGTCGAACATTTGATAGCACCCACTCGCATAGCCCTCAGAATATGCAAATCTGCGCTTTCAACTGTAACGAAATCCAACAGTCGACAGTTTTTGGGAAGAAAATTTAGCTAAAAGTTTTCCCAGCAATCAAATGAAATCCTCCCTTCGCGTCCCATGACAGACTGTCGTACATCTTCAATATTCAAATTTATTTAGACAGTTTTCAAACACTTTGCGTATTTTCAATTAAATCATTTGAATGGCAAGACGTGAAAAACCTGTCAAATGGAAATGAAATTCGAATGCATTTTCTTTACTCTAATGAAAAATTGTTTACAAAATGGAGGGAAAGATATATATAAATGCAAATGAGTTGACCAAACGACACGTTTCAAGCGCCGCTTCCGTTCAACCAACTCGATGGAGACACTTGTTTGATGTCCATGAAATGAAATATCCACCACCAGTTGCAGTCCCCTCACCTTTCCCAATCCCGTTCCAGTTGCAGACCCTGGTAAGGTTGGGAAAGCGGTGGTAAGCGAGGTTTTTTCTACCAAATAAGCCGGCAGTTTTTTATGGTATTACCTATTGAAGCTCGAATCGAATCGGTATCTATTCGGCATTCACAAAACGATCAAAAACATTGAATGGTGAATAGTAAATAGTGAATAAAGTGAATATAGTGAAACGGCTGCTCACTTGTTGGCCATATTTGGTTCTGGTGCTGCGTTTTAGGCCCTTTGGATCGTGCTCTTTTGTTTTGGGCTCAAAGCATTGAACAAATCCCAAAAGTCCACAGTTCACTCACTCCATCTCTGTCTTTCCCTCTATATATGGGGAAATGAAAAGCGGAAGTTCTATTCCATTCAGCTATTAACTATCCATTGTAATTCTAATGTGACGTTGCACTCCAACGCCCTGTAACACTATAGTCAATAAAAGTAAAGTTCTTAAACCTAAAACCCAAGTGTTGATCATTAATTTGAGCATCATATACAATCGATATTTCCTTGGCTAAATATGTGTGTGTGGTGGTGTGTGTGAGTGTGTGTGTGTTTTGTATGCTAAGGTTCAGTCACACTCAAGTGATTCTCTTCTCGGGAACTTACATGAATCTTACAACATAACCGGTTCAAGTGGTTATTGCGGTTGTTGTTTCGCATTTTCGGTTGCTCTGCTCTTTGGTAGGTAGTATTGACTATGTGTGTGTGAAATCTACACTATCCTGCGGGCTTACTAATGAGCGTATCTTCCAAAGGGAATTTAATTGAATATTTTGATTGCGTTTGCCATTAAAAACACACACTTTAGATAGTAGAGATAGAAAGGAGAAAATAAAAAATTGAAGGTTCGTTGGGAAAAATAAACAATCATAAACATTAGAATTTATTGATTATTATCAGATGAAACTTTATTTTATTTGAAAGCTTAATTCTTAGTCACAAAGAATTCCTGAGTATTATTCTCAACCACAGCTTAGATCTTGCTTTTATTTTAATGTAATCAAACCCAAATTTTTGATTTTTTCTAAATTGATTTTTTTAAAAGCGTTTATTTTGTATTTTAGCCTTTTATTGAAAATTTCTTTAAATTAACCACAAAAAAATATGAAACCTTCTCCATTAAATACTTTAACCAATTGTTGATCGAAATATATCAAAGTGTTTGAAAACTGATATTTGCCAACAACTTTGGCCACATAAGCCATGGTGCATAATTCCAGCTTGGTGTAACATTCTTCTCAAGTTCAATCCACAGATTTGTTGGCTAGTGTAATTCAATAGCCCGGCAGCAGACATTGCATTGGCGTATGACTGATAGCAGTTACTTACTGTCTCGTAGGTGCCTACGTAAGCTGTGCAAAAACAACAACCCAACATAACAAACACACACAGACACACACACACACACACATGAGTGTAATGAGCACTAAGTCATTGAACCGCAAAAGACAGAGACACAGTCAGATTGGGATTGAGGCAACAAAAACAGCCTCAAAATACAACTCTTCAACACGTCAATCGATGTGAAGACAAGTTTGAAGACAGCCAACTTAAAAGGGGGGTCAAGAGGGAGCTAACTACACTGAAAAAAAAGACCAACTTCTAAAATCAAGAAGAAAAAACATATAATCGGAATAAATATAAATAAAAAAAAATCCAAAAAAAGTATAAACATCAAAAAAAATAAATAAATAAAAATAATAATAATTTTAAAGTTTAAAACACTTGCCTTATATTTTATTTTTGGTTTGAGAATTTAAGACTGTTTGGTCTTAATTTAAGAACTTATTCTTATTTGGGATGTTCTTAAAATCCTGATGTGTTTTCTAAATTTAAGAATTTTATGTTCTCGACACATATTTGAGACCAAAATTCTTAGTTCTAAGACCAAATCTGGATTTTAGAACATTTTTTTTATCAGTGTACAGTTAATTTTATTCAATCGGAGGATAACTGACAATCATTTTTGGTTTTGCAACTTTTCGGCCAACTAACTAACAAGCTGCCACAAGACCTTGTTTATGGGCATTGTCCAAGCCGGGCCCATAAATAAGAATGTAATGAACGAGTGCAGAACAATGGGCATCATAATTTTGCACACATAACACGGAGAGAGGCGCTCCGATTTCTATAGAAAGGTCAGGCGAAATACCATATACTGACCAAATGCTTCGATAGATTCGATAGATTCGCAGAGTCCCGCTGCGGTCTGCGCAAAGAAAAGTAAAAGTAAGCAATTTAAAGATTTGTTTCGCTTGGCCGAACTAAGAAAGCAAAAAGAAAAGTCAGCTGGTCAGTCGGTCGTAGCATACTATCCAAATCCAGCTGCCATATAGAAGATCTATGAACCATTACAAGACGCCGTCCAATTAGCTGCTGACCATGCAAATCGATTAATTGAGTCAAATTTATTTCAGGATCCAGAATCATTTGGGATACCTTAGACTATATGAGAAGTTTATAGAAATGCAGCAGCATATAAATAATTAATTTTGAACAATTTAGCTAAAGATCATAAAACAGTATTTTAAGCAATAAAACTTGGAATAATTTAATAAGGAAAATGTTAAGAAAATATGCTTAAGATCATTGAAATCTGTTATTGTGGTTGCCAAGTTGGTATTGAATCTAGGGAAGAGCTCAAGATAACCACAGGCAATCAAATGATGATGATCATCATCATAAATATGAAATATAAATACGTTTGCCATTTGGCTAGAGGCAAGAAAAGATGTAGGGGTAGGTGTGTAGGGGCACGGGCTGCAGCTGCATAGGACGCGTGCAATAAAAATCCCAGGAAAATAAAATACACAACTCTCTCTGGCAGAAGAAAAAGGAAAAATAATCGCAGCACTTTTCTTACCATTTTTGCTGTGCATTTCCCATTGCAGTTTTCCATTGTACACAGCTGGCACTTCATAAATATGTCATATTTAATAGAGTTCAGCAGTTGCAACTCCTGAAGATGCTACTGAGAATCAACCACCAAGTGAAACGCCTGCTTTGACTTCTATTCTCGTGCTGCTCACTTGCTTTCTATCCACCATTGTCACCGTTTGATTGACTTACCTCATATCTTTCTACTGCCGGGTGTCCTTTTTTCTTTTCTTTCTACCATCACTTTTCTTGGGAGAAAGTAAGTAAAAAAAAAAAAAATATGTTCAAAAAATAGGTAGAAAATATATATTTTTTAATCATTGTAAAATGATCTGTGTCATAAATTTGACATTTAATCGCTTTTGGGTTTTTTTCCCTTGGTATTGAGCAAGGTCTGGTCATTGGCTTCGTATATGAAGAAATCCTACATAGATTAGATTCGTTAACGTCTTCATTTGATTAGATTAAATAATGTGAATCATAGATATTACCACTGTATTGTTTTCTTTCAAATGTTACAATCTATACCTATCTATAGTCTATAAAAGCTAATTCAATATCTGACTACACATCAAGTTTCAATTATTGAAAATTTATATCATTTGAGTGCAAGCTCTAATTACTTACTTAAACAAATTGAATTCCTTTACCCTGTACTGTATAATTGAGAAGGGTATGCTATTGTTGTCATGTAACTTGTCTAATAAAACTATCCATATCTATAAAAAAATTTAAAATTATGTGTAGAGTATCTTTTAGTCGAGCAAAGCCCATTTGTTGTGTTATTTATATTTCCACATTCCTAGAGTTGTTCGACAGTTGAAGATATTTTTGTGGCGCATTTGCGTGTAATTTTTCATATGCTGAAACAATTTGCTAATTGCACGTAATTAAAATGCAAAATGAAAGAGAGAGAGAGAGCATAATGGAGATAGAGACAGAGGGAAAATGGGGTACTATTGGAGTCGTAGTAAAAGTTGTCGTTGCTTATATGAAAATTGATAAGAAAACTCCCCCTGGGAGGTGTCTTAAGTGCTGATAAGTAAATTTTTTGGTATTTTGTTGTTTACTTTTTAATATATTTTCTGGTTTCCGTCTGTTGTGTTTCGCAATTCACTTTTTCTGTTATTTTCTTATACTCGTATGATAAATGTGTTGCCATACACTCACAAATTGGAATCGACTTTTGGCTGATAATCGAACAAAAAACAAAAACAAATGACTTATGCGCAGTTTGGTCAGCCAATTTTATTTTATATTCATTTTTTATTTTTTTTGTCTTTAGTATTTCCAGTTGGCCAAAAATGGAGTGCAAGACCTTCAGGTTCTCTGTGCATAAATTAAGCTGGAGATATATTTTTTTTAGCTTGTACCTGAGCTCGTAAATCTTTTTCTTTTGGACCAATGAGAGCGACTCAGCTTCAGATCTTAAGAACTAACCCTTTCTAATTGACCCTAGCAGTTCAAAGGGGCGTGGTCTAGGTTGATCTCTTTCGGTTCAGGATGTCGAGCCACTTAACACACAATATGTGTGTGTGTGTGTATGGCATCATTCACAACCTTCAGCTGTGTTTGGACAGCGAATTAAAGGCAATTGCCAACAGAGCGTCGCATATTCAATTCAATTTATCAAAATTCAACACATGTTTAACGCCCCCCACTTGAAACTATTCACTCACTCATTCATTCATCTGTTTGTTTGTTTAGTTTTCATATTATTTTGCTAATGATGCGTAAATTTCTATGTCAATTTTGTATTACTTCTTGTTGGTTTCAAGCATAAATAAAAAAAAAAAAACATACAAATTTTGCTGATGAAGTCATAGCAAGTATTTATTTCTCCTCCTTCTTACCTCCTCCACCCTGTGTACGATATACGATGGTATATTTAATATTCATATGAAATTCCTTCACGTGACACGTGACGTATCTGTCAGATACGTATATATATTTTGTAGCTAGCAACATGCTGAGAAGGTTGCGTGACCGTAACTTTGAAGGTGTCGCAGCCATTCGTGCAGAACATTTCCAATAGACAACAGTTGGATGAACAGTCCACACCCTCTCATATTCATACTCACTCCTCATTATTCAAGTTATTGTATCTCTTTTGAAACTATTACTTCTTTAGTGTAAATGAGCCTCAAATAAGCTATGTATGGTAGCATTTGGATACATTTTATTCTATTTATTTATTCACGATTAAATGCAGTGGGCAAAAGGAAAATTATGTGTACAAAAATTAAAATACAAATTAAATAAACATTATATTAAAAATTAACAATTAAATTAATAATAAATTTGAATTAAATACTGAAACGAAAAATATGATTAAGTCTTGGGTATAAAAAATTAATAATTGAATTGTCTCAAAAAATGGATCTTTCAGTGCTGTACCTTATAGTTTATTTTATACATTTCTTGTATCTATTCAAATCTTTGAACCAAAAATAATAATTTAAAGTTTCATTTTATTTTGAGCTTTTAAAAGTGATAAATTTATATATTTACTTAAAAATATCATTCTTAACTAAAATTTCTGCAATTCTGTATGGATTTCTCAGCAACTTATGGTATCACAGTAAAGATTAACATTATAGAATCTGACTCTGTTGGCAAACTAAATAAGTGTGTACAGAGCAGTTGCTGATTTACCTTCTGTCTTTCTTTCTCTCTTTTCTCTCACATTTTGTGTGTGTGTTGCCCCGTCTTAATCTTGTTTGTGCGATCGCCCTTTGCTCCTTTTGGGCTTTGGCTAATTTTCTTTGCCTTTGTTTCACATTTGGGAATGAAAAATCTGCCTTCAACTACCGTTTTTGCTTGCTTTTTGCCACCAGTTTCGTTGATCTTTTTTCAATGATCTCTTTCTCTCATTCTCGCTCTGTCTGGGCAAATACAAAGAAAGTAAATCAGATTTTGGAGCAGATGTGCGTCCTACATAGGACACAGCAACGCCAACACGAATTGAAAGAAATCCAAAAGAAATGCTAAGGTTCCTGCTGCCTTCTCTGAGATCGCTTCCCGTCTGATTTATTGTTCTACTCGGACGGTCCACTGTCCCGAGATGTCGACACGGCCAGCCTACCTAAATATTTTCATAGGTTTTTCGTGGGCCCATGCAAATACTGCATACTCTTATATGATTTATAAGTAAAAATCCATACCAAAAGCAAATTTGTTATGGCTTATGGTTATGGCTTATTAAAAACCTATTATTTGGCCAATGTATCAAAACATGCATGGAATATTTCTATGGATGCCAGAGATTAGCAATTGCAATAGAATTTCAGCATTCTCTGTGGTCTCTCTAATTAGCGTAAATGTATTCGCATTCGCATTCGGTTTACTAATGAGAGGGAGACAAACACAAGGCTGCATTTTAAATACTCGACAAGGTAAATGTCGCTAAATAGATTTTAGCATTTACTTTATAATTTCAACTGATTGACAGATCTTACAGCATACAACACTCGGAATATACTTGCAAGGTTAATTTACAAAATTTCCTTGACTTTGGTCGAGGAATAACCGAGTTAACAGAGTGTGGTCAGAACGTCAGAAACCACACACAAGCTGTATTTGTTGTGGGCGATCGTAAAAATGTAACTGGAAAGATACGAAATGTTTATGTTTTGGGCTACCGTAAGACCGCTAAATGGTAATAAAATTTATGACATTTTCAAGTCCTTTTCTTATAAGTCAATACGTATTTGTATCTGATCCTTAATGGCACGCTTCAAATGGTGATAAAATAGAGTTCACTTCAGCTGCCAGCAATAAAACTAAGCCAGCTACTTGATAACTGTGCATGTGTTGTCTCTCGGGTCAGAAGGTCAACGATAACTGCTAAAAATTTTAAAGAAAGGAATAAAAGATGTTGGAAAACAAGAAGAAGAAAAGATAAAAATGTTCGTATTGTGCGCTAATTAAAATGCTTAACCCACATCAAGAGGCAAATCCCGGAATTGGGTAGGCTGAAAAAAGAAATCGTAAATGGGATATATGGTAAATAGTAAACAAACAAACAAACAAACTGGGCCAACAACCCTTTGGTTGTAGACTTTCCCCTCTCTCTCTCTAGGAAAAGCCAAGTAAAGAAAAAGAAGAAAGCAAGAAGTTTTTCAAATTTTGGGAAAATGTAATGCCTTGGATTGAGGCTCGTTTGCATACGTAATTAGTTTGGGAATTGTGACAACGATGGCGACATTTGACATGAGTTTGAGTTACGATCGTTACAAACTTAGATAAATGGAGAGAGGGTGATTAAAAGACTGGGCTGGACTGGGTGAAGGCAAATGTAAATCTAAAGGTAAAGGGGTTGGGGTGACTTATCTTTACACCTCCGGCTGGCGGTTTGAACTTTACACATAAGCCGATCGGTTTTCCCCAGACATTTGACATCATTAGTCAAACTTAAAGACGCATTTGTAACTGAAGGTTTTATCTTTTTCATTTTTCTGTAACTTTAAGCGCCTCTAGGCTGATGAGGCAGTCATTAATTAGACGACCGACATTGCTTAAAAATATATTAGGGTTTGGTTCTATGGGTTCTATGTAAGAAGATGATCTCGAAACCAGTTGACGGCCATATTTGATTTAATTTCAATTCATTTTAGGGCCATGCAAATTGCAAAACCGCGCTAATTTTTTTCTACTCTGACATATCAGTTTCACAAAGTATTTTCCTTCTTTATATATATGTTTTTTCTTGTTATTTTTTTGGGTTGCATTATATAACAAAAGGCATATTTATTTCGTTTTAATTTGTAATTTTGCGCTATGGTCAAGGCGAGCCAAGAGCTTGAAACCAGTTGAACTTGTTACCAAATCTTTGCTATCCATAAAAGGAGACACGACGCGACGCGACTCGACTCATCCCGCTCTCTTGTGTCGTGAAGTCCATTAACAAGCTGGAACAAGTTCTCAGTGTCACCCTTGAGACGTTGTCCATATCCATGTCCATGTCCCTTTCACTGTTTACTCAGGCAACTCTTAACAACTCATAATAGAGCAATTTTCACGTGTCCTTGCTGCCTAGTAAATCATCACACGACGCACAACTGGTCAGTCAAAGGATCAGTCGTCCTTCTATTGTCACTCCCTTCGACCTAACAACAAACTGCCCAACGCAATGGGTGGGAAAGGGGGAAAGGGGATTGTAGAGCCCTTGACTGAAATTGATCGTGGTACTCGTATTCTAATGGCTTGGGTTTGGTCTTGGAGTTTGCACTCAAGATTTACGACTACGAGTATTCGGAGTGGCATTTTTATGGTGTTTTTATTTTGGGTTTAACACTTAGTTACGCATTCAATCAATTGTTAGCAAATTAGTCAAAAAGGAAAGAAAGAGAACGAGAAAGACAGAGAGGAGCTTCCACACCGAATTGACTCGGGTAAAGTTAAAGCTCTTATTCTGCCCTAGTGCTGTACCCTTTATGTCTTGGTAGTTGGCGCCTGAGAGACGCACAAGCACTCGAACGCACAGGTGCCGATCACGAGCGAGTTTACAAAAACAAAATATATGCAGAGTTGGCGCCAGCAAGACGCACAAGCCAAATTATGCAATATAAAAATACACACATTAAAAGCTCGCGATGACGGCGACTTTTTTCAATACTCACAAATTTGGTGATTTTTGTAGTAGATATTGTTGCAGTGTTCCCGATTAAATATGTTGTGCCCATTGCTGCTCTACATCTTTTGCCTGTATCTTTTAAAAGCTCAGTAATAAAAATGAGGTGACTACACTGCCAGCTGTGCTGAGGCTCCAGCTTAATTTCCTGGCATCTGTTGCCGCTAATTTAATCTGACCTTGAAGACTTTGTAATCAAAGCCAAGACGGCAGACAGCTGACTGCAGATCTTAGCTTTGATTGAGCGACTGGCCCAACAATGAGCTGAGCTAATTTAAATCAGAAAAGTGTTCAAGCAACTGACAATTTAAAAGTTTTTGCACATCGTTTTCAAGGGTAACCCTCAAGATACATACTTATTGTATATACATTCATTTACCCCGGGGACAAGCAAGACAATTGCCGAAAACTGAAAAGTAGCTTCCAAAGCTGTCAATCAAAATGCGGAGCAAGGACTACACTGATGATATATGTATGCTCCTATGCCTGTAGAAACATTTGTAGTTGGTCCTCGTCTACATTTGCATAAGAAGAATTACTAATGATGGGTGCCTGGGAGAGGGACCGAAAAACTTTTGCCACATGTATTGTAGGTCAAAGGAGAAAAAATATATGAAAGATGTTATGGAAACGAGTTTCCAATCTCGCTAATTACGTGTCGAACTAGTTGAGAAACTGTTGCTAATGATGATTTGATTTCTTGCCAACTTATTTACAGATTCCTTTGTGAACAGCCAGGAATGGACTATTTCGCGTTCTGTGCCTGATTTGAGACTCGGTATTGTTGGCTCTTTAAATTCTGGCAAATCGGCCCTGGTGCATCGTTATCTCACCGGTTCCTACATGCAAGAGGAGTCACCCGAGGGTGGACGCTTCAAGAAGGAAGTCTTTATCGATGGTCAAAGCTATTTGCTGCTCATACGCGACGAGGGCGGTGCTCCAGAAATGCAGGTAAGTCCCCCACTTCCCCCCAATCTTAACTTATCAAATATGCATGAAATGGTAAAATGATGTATTGCCCGTGTTTGTAGAGGAAGGCGGAGCGGACCGGTGCCTTTTCCCTCGGGCAAGGTGGAGGTAGCACTTTGTAGTGGGAAAAAGTTGTTTTCTCTTGTGTGTTCAAATAAATTTGCCCTTATCATCTTGTAAATATTTGAATTGAGGTCAACATGGGATCAGAAGGGGCCACAAAAGTAAAGACGAACAGTTGGGGTTGTCGAAGGAAGTTCGAGGGTTGCAGGTTTTTACACTGCTATAAATAAGGGTATAAGTTGAGGCTATGACTGCGTTCACCACACAAATAATCGATGGAAATTTGTTGATTATTCTGATGTCTACATTTTGTGATTATGATAGATGAAAATACATCACAAAAAAGTATGGTTAAATTTTCAGACTGTAAATATAAAGAGATGAGCATTAAAAAGGATCCGACTTGATTTTTGTGAGGTTTAAAAAAAAATATAAACTAATAACTAAACTTATTAAAAAATTAAGCAATTAAATTGGATGTTTTAAAATTATAAATTTAAAATTTTGTGAAGTTTGAAAAAAATACAAACAAATAACTAAACTTATTAAAAAAAATAAGCAATTAAATTGGATGTTTTAAAATTAATTATTTAAAATTAAAAACTGAAACAGTAGCAAAAAAAGAATTAATATATTCGGAGGTATTCATGATAGATTTATTTATGCTGCTGAATGCTTCGGCCTTGTTTTACTTTTACACATTGAGTGATTTATTCCGTTTTTTCTAGCAGTTATTATCTATTTTCTTAGTTAGTTGTTGGCCAAAAGTTGTGTCATGTGTCTGGCAACTCTGGCAATCCACTGCAGAACTTTCCATTTGTCGCAGTTTGCCAATTATCATCTTTTTCTATAGGAAAAATTCTGCTGTGCTGGCAGCTTTCACATTCAAACTTGCCACAATGTTGCCCCAAGCTTTGGTCACTGGGGAGGGACACTGTCTGCCCCAGGTCTGCAGGCTGAGTCATTCAATCGAACTTCGACCTTTGGCAAGGCAGCAAACGTGGCAAGTGTGATTGGGAGATGGGGGGAGGGGATTTACTGGCCTCAGGCCAAGAAACTTTTAGTTGCAGCACATTTCTTTATCGTCTAGCCAAAAGGTCTCTTTACCTTTATGACGTTATTTGATGCGAACAACTTGGTCAATATATTTTTGTTGCATTTCAATAGGTTAAAGTTTTGCTGTACCAACCCCTCACCCCCTCACCCCCTTGTGTGCAACAACCCCCTTTAGTAATATTGGCAAATGCATTCGCAATCTTCGAAGTTCGAACTGAGCCAATATGTAATTAAAGTAAAGTTTTCCCTCCAGCTATTTGCATTTCTATGAACATGAACCGTTTTGAGGGCACGAATTTGCTGACTCATTGATCGGGAGAAGCTTTTGTTCTATTATACAACTTCTCTTTTGAATTCGCAATCCGGACACAATATTTGCACAAACTTCTATATACCCTGTTCATTTGACAGACTGAATGCCCCTTTAGGGGCAGGCAGCAGGCGGTACCACCGGCTTAAAGGGTGAAAGTGTGGATTATAATTTTTAAGCTGCTTTCGCTTTTTTACACATTTCTTTTTTTACATTTTTTATTTGCGGTTCTCTTTATGGGTTAGGGTGTATGGGCTCGGGCTGGGGGGTAGGGGTTGCTCTTCACAGCATCAATAAAAAATACAAAAAAATGTGGCTGACACGCGACGCGACCCTCGCAAATCGCATAATATGCCATAATACCTAAATGTAGATCCCTTGGCTCACAAGTTGACTAATGCCAAAATCCTTGGCGTACGAGTTTTTTATTTAAATTCTGCTTTTTTACGTTTCTCCTTTTTTAATTATTGTTGTTAATATTTGCAAGTCAAGCATGTGATTGACCCAATTATGTTGCGATTCAAGTATCTTATAGTTTTAGATGCGACTCACGCCACAGTTTGTTAGTCACTGTAAAAAGTTTAAGAATCTCTCGATAAGATGAAACGATTGAAACTAACTTTTAATATAAATTGCATAATCTCTAAACATGGGGAGATTATGTATTTTCTCCATCCACCATTTGTCTCTCTCTCTCTTTCTCTAAAAGTTGTTCCCCTTTTTTGTTACAGTTGTCATCCGCAAATCGCTTCTCTCACTATTTAACTAATTTTATGTCACTTTCTTGGCCAACTTCTGTCATTCGGCATCTTTATGCAACATAATAAACCATATTTCATTGCAAAAATAACCCTCAGTTTGTCAGCAACCCCATATAAAGACAGCCACCCCCTCAGACGTGAAGCAAAAATCGCTCAAAGCCAAAGTTGCTGAAGATTGGCATACCCTGTAATCATGGCTAAAAAAACCAAAAGCCTTTATTTTGTTTTAGCTGTTGTTAAACCTTGTACTTTGTTCTGTAAAGTGAAACCTCTTAATAACGAAATGAGGAAATTAATTTATTTACTTTACAAATCTTGATTAATTATTAAAGAAATTTCCATACAATAACTATTTGAAAATACTTTATTTAAGGGCGACCTTGTCTCCAGCTTACAGGGTATAAGGGCACACAAGTAGTACAGCAAAAACAACTGGCAACTTTTGGATGAAATCACTCAATGGCAACGCGTCGCCACTCAGTCGCATTTTGTTATGTTTTGTTCTGTTTTTATTTGCTTTCTGGCTGAGACAGGATATCATTACCATATACGAGACGACAATATTGCATGCGACTAGCGGCGGTTGTCGAATCTACAATATTTTTCATATTTTCTTTTCTTTTTTTTTGGGTGTCGAAACAGACAGACAAGTTCATAACATTAGAAACTATTGAGAAGAAAATATATAGAAAACAAGTAGAAGCTGAACTACATATTAACTTTATAAATAAAAGTTACTAGGGAATTCCAATTAGAAACAGTCAGTCATGTTAATTTAATTAACTAGGTGTAGGTAAGAAAAAGAAAAAATTGAATTTTTCTATCATATCGTTTTTAATTAGGAAAATTGATTGGAACAAATTATATTTTTTTTTACTTTTTCTAAGAAATATAAACAATTTTTAATATAAAAAAGAATCCAAAAAAACGTATATTTATTTTTTAATTAAAATATTAAAATTTTTTATTTTGTCGAGAGAATTATTTATTATTATTATTTACACTTAATATGTAGTTATTATTTTCATACACTGAAATATTAACTGTGGTGGAAAATATTAGAATTTTAAAAAACAAATTTACTTATATTTTCAGACATTTTAAAATTGTATTTAATTTTTTTTATTTTAAGTTTCCAAAGAGCAAAAATCTTTTAAATTAAAGAATGCTATGTTTTTGTTATATGTATTTAGAAACACTTTTTATGTTCACTATTTATATGTAATAATGAGAATGAAATAATGAATAATGTTGAGAATTAGTTAAGTATCAAGTACATCTGGGGACCTGACCTTTTTGGAGTTTATTTAAATTTAGCAGAGAGCTACAGTTTAATATCTTGGGCTTAGAAAATTTAAGATTTTCAATATGATTTTGAGGCTTAGTATGTACTTGGAATAGTTCTTAACCCAATTTGAAGTTTCTCATTGTTGTTTCTATTTGTCTGAACGGCATTGTGCTAGCTCCCCCTCACTGAATTGAATTGTATTGTTGTCAAGCATGTGTCTCCTTCAATGTGTGTGTCTCTCTCTCTCTCTTTCTCTCTTTCTCTGTGTGTGTGTGTTTCCGTGTCGCCGCCATTTGGCGCTGCATTTGCTGCAACTTTTTTGCCGTTGCTTTCCTGTTTCCTCTGCATACAGTTTCACAACAAATCATAAAAAGCGGCGACTGACAACAACAACCACCTAAAAGCAGAAGAAAAAAACACACACTGCCAGCCAACCACCCAATCCACCCACTTACAACCACCCACTGTATCCGAGTGGGAGCAGAGCAGCGACGCAAGACAACGGCAGGATGACGAGGAAAAAGCGCCAGTTGTTTGTCGACTGGCAAAGCAGGCGGGCTGTATTTATTTAGTCTTCGCATCGGAAAATCTGTCGCAGGACACATGCTCGGCTCAAGGATATCAAAACTATATAAATAATTGATTAAATCTCTTAAAATATTCGTGTGAGTTGCAAGGATTTGAGGGCATAATTGAAAAAGCCTTCGAAACAAAGTCAATTCAATCGATAGTCTATTGCCAGGACATCTGAATCCTGCGCAGTAAACACACACAAAAGCCACTGTTTACATGCCATCTAAAAGTTCATTATCCTGCAATTGCCTATGTGTGTGTGTGTGAGTGTGTGTGTGTTTGAGTTATACAAAAATCATTAAATGTTGAGCACACGGCAACGAGTGTCCTGCCAAAGGATTCAAGTGCTTCATTAGCGACTTTCTCAAGTGTGTGCGAGTGCATGTGTGTGTGTGTTGAGACGTTTCCCCTTTGCCATCCCCAAATCCCGGTGTCGCCCGCCTTTAGCCTTTGGCTTGTTATGTCCATTGTTAAGCGCGCTTCCGCCTTTTGTCCTGCCCGCCAGACGCCGCGTCGCGTCGAGTCGCGTCGCCTTGGAACCGCTCACAAAGTCAAGGACTCGCGGCCAAAAGTTTTGTGTTGTATTTTTTGAATCCTTTTTCTCATATTTTCGTGTGCATTTTAAAGGCGCTTTTGTTTTGTTTTGGTTTGGTTTGATTTCTTTCTTTCTTTTTTTTTGTTCGTCCTTTGGATTATTTAACTCATTTACTTTTCATTGCTTGCAGTTCGCTGGCTGGGTGGATGCAGTAATCTTTGTGTTCAGCCTGGAGAACGAAGGCAGCTTCAACACCGTCTACAATTATTATACCAAAATGGCGCATTTTCGAAATGGACAGGACATACCCATGATATTGGTCGGCACGCAGGGTAAGTTCAAAAAAATACTAAAGACGCTTCAAGGTTTCTTCATAAATAAAGAAAAATCCATTAATTATATTTATTGTAATACCATAATAATAAGTTGTTATGCTTTCAAATTATATTAATAAAACTTTACAATTAATAGCCGATTCAAAGCATATAAATATTACGAGTCCTTACAGTAACTGTACCGTAAACTGTAATCAAACCTATAATGCATTAAAATTATTGTTATTATTTTATTAAATCGCACAATTTTTAATTTCTTATAACCGATATAACCGTTTCACGTAGCGTACTCAAAGAGTTATTTTTTCCCTTATGTATTTCATATTTTTCCAAGTGAAATATAAGTTATTTTTTTAAAATCAATACCACTTCTTGGTTTTCAATTTATTTTATTTTTCCCATGGTGCTTAGAACAAGTTAATAATAAAATATAGTGAAATTCATTGAGTTGAATATTATTAAATACATAAAACCATATATCTAAATATTAAATTTGGTCAAAACAATTACTTGACTAACTGCTCAAATGCATATCTTATGGGCATATTTCAAATTTTTCCATTTTAGTAAAACAATAACGTTTTTATATGGTTACAATCCTAAAATTTACTCACATCGAATTCACTATTAAATATTATTTAAATTTGTAAAAAAAAATAGTAAAATAGTAAAAAAAATATTTAAAATGATTTTTAAGGAATCACAAAATGTTTATTTAATTTTGTTTTAATTTTCTTGTCGGATTGTTGAATTTGAATTTAACTGAATTAAATGAAATTATATATTAATCGATTTATAAAAATTGTAATTATTTACAATTTATTTAACAATTTGCTAATCTTTTGCCTCTCTCCACTCCACTCTCTTAGATGCCATAAGTGAACGCAATCCACGTGTTATCGATGACACACGTGCCAGGAAATTGGCCAGTGACTTGAAGCGTTGCTCCTACTACGAGACCTGCGCCACCTACGGCCTGAATGTTGAGCGCGTCTTTCAGGATGGTAAGTTGATGATGATTATGATTTAATTATGACGGCAATAACTGATTGGAATTTTCTTGCTCTTCCCAGCCTGCCAGAAGATACTCTCGCAGCGTCTGCCTCTAACGCCAGCGATGCAGCCTCCGAGGCCGACGACACCTCAAGGATCCCGTCTCGGTCTGCCTCCCGCCTCCTCCTATCAGGCGCCAACAAATGGTCAGCGGGCGCAGCAACAGTTGCCGTTGCGCATGAGCACGGACTTTGCCCAGGCGGAACAGAAGCTCTGGTCGCTGCAGGCATCGTCCACCAACGAGAACAACAACATTACCAAATACAATCCAGCTGCAGCAGCAACACAACAACAACAACAACAGCAGCAACAACAACATCAACAACAACAACAGCAACATCAGTATCAGCAACAATTGTCGCTGCAGGGCGACTGCTCCCAAGTGCAATTGCGTGATCCTCGGGATTTGGCGCCGCCACCTGGTAAGGAGCTGCCCACGCCCACATCAACGCCAACGACAAGCCGTAAAAGTCGACGGCGCTCAAATCTGTTTATACCCTCCTCGTCGAAGAAGAACGACAAGGAGCCAAAGAGCAGTGAACTGGGCAGTGGACGATCCATTCCCATAAAGCAGGGCTACTTGTATAAGCGCTCCAGCAAGTCCCTCAACAAGGAGTGGAAGAAGAAGTATGTCACCCTCTGCGATGATGGCAGACTCACCTATCATCCCTCGCTCCACGATTATATGGACGATGTGCACGGCAAGGAGATTCCGCTGCAGTATGTGACCGTCAAGGTGCCTGGCCAGAAGCCGCGTGGCTCCAAATCCATCATAACAAACAGCGCATTGACCAGCTCCCTGTTGGCCAACGGCCAGCGGGCACAAGGAACACTCAATGAGGGATTTGGTTGCCTCACCTTGGCCAAGGATAATCAGCGTAAGCTGAATGAGAAGCTGTCACTACTGGGCGCTCCTGCTGCTGTGGGTGCTGAGCCATTGAAATCAAATAGTTCTCAGCAGACGAGCGGTGACGAGGGCATTGCCATGTCCAATTCGAATTCACAGACCTTCATAGCCGGTGAGGTGCCGGCATCCAGTAAACTGGAGGCACAAACGCCCAATGTGAAGAAGCGACATCGCCGCATGAAGAGCAGCAGCGTCAAGGCGAACGAGGCGGATGACAACGATGGCTATGAATTCTATATTGTCTCTCTGGACTCCAAGCAATGGCACTTCGAGGCCGCCAATTCCGAGGAGCGTGACGAGTGGGTTGCTGCCGTCGAGCAGGAGATCTTCAAAAGTCTACAGAGCATCGAGAGCAGCAAGACGAAGCCGGCAACCAGCACTGAACTGGCCGCCATGGTGGCGATACGACAACGTGTGCCCGGCAATGGACACTGCGTGGACTGTGGAGCACCCAGTAAGTACATACTATAAATTAGACTAGGCAACAAAGATTAATTAGTTTTTTGTATAGTGGCTCACTACATAATTAGCTATGTTTTGGTTTTATGGCTAAATTTAGATACAATATAATTTAAAATAAATATATAGATATATTGCTTAAGTTTAAATATCAATTAAAAATTCAACGTTTAAATCTTCATCCATTTAATATTTGTAATATTTGGTCATTGTACATACATATATATATATATATGACCAAACATACTCTGATAAATGATAAGAAAATACGCGTTTCACAAATTTGTTAAGTATTTTTATTTTAGAATTTAAAGAATCTAAATTAAAATTTTCTGAATTTGTTGAAACTATAATTTTTTAGCCCTTTCTCCATTGATTTCCATGAGTAATATCTTAAAACACTTATTAAATTATTTAGATGAATTATTTTGTTATGTTTTCAACTTTTCCCTGAATTCTAAAGTCAATAAATCGGGATAATAACTGCATAAAAATGTTTATATATGAATATTTTCTTGATAAAAAGTTTAATAGTTGTATTACGAATTGTATTATGTAGTTGTAAAATGAATTAATTAATTAATATATATATTTATGTAAATAGCGTTAAACTCTTTTAAAAAATTCAAAATTACCTCTAAGAAAGGCTTTTATAAATGTAATATTTAAAAGAATCTTACAATAGTTAAATTTATAAACTGTTTTTTCGTCATATCATATTATATTTAACATTTCGGGGTTGCCTAGCAATGTTAAAAGTAAATTCTAAATAAATATTAATTTTTGATTTATTTTAGATCCCGAGTGGGCCAGTTTGAATCTGGGCGTGCTCATGTGCATCGAGTGTTCGGGCATACATCGCAATCTCGGCTCGCACATCTCTAAGGTGCGCTCCCTGGGTCTAGATGATTGGCCGTAAGTAGCAACCACAATTGCACCACCATAACCACAATAGACACTTATTGTTTCTACTCGTTCTAGTGCACCGCATCTGAGTGTCATGTTGGCTATTGGCAACAGTTTGGCCAACTCCGTGTGGGAGTCGAGTACGCGACAACGTGTTAAGCCGACAGCACTGGCGAATCATGACGAGAAGGAGCGCTGGATACGCAGCAAGTATGAGGCCAAGGAGTTCCTTACCCCTCTGGGCAGTGGGAATCATGCGAATGCCGCATCGCCGGGTCAGCAGCTCATTGAGGCGGTAATTCGAGCGGACATTAAATCGATTGTGTCCATACTGGCCAATTGCCAGTCGGAGGTGACCAATGCCAATGTGAGCCCGCGGGATGTGCGAACGCCCCTCTTGCTGGCATGCGCCATTGGCAACCTGGCCATTGCACAGCTTCTCATCTGGGTAAGTTCATCAGGAGTTTTGTATACCATATAAACAAGGTGTTAATTTCTGGTCTTGTTTTGTTACAGAACGGTGCCAACATTAAGCATACGGATCATGAGGGACGCACCTGCTTGGCCTATGCACGTGCCGCACAATCTCTGGCCACGGCCAAGTCTATGAAGGCAGCCGCTGCCCTGGCAGCAGGCACAACGGCACCTGCACCGCCACCAGCGCCATCAGCTGCCGCCAACGGTGGCATTCCTGCACCACAATACAATGTGGAGGATACGACGGCACTTGTTGAATTGTTGGTCGGATTGGGTTGTCCTGAGTCGGCGCCTCTAACAGCCAGTGGCACGCTGCCAAGGCGACGGGATACTTTGGGTACGCCGTATGAGAAATCCGTATCAGGCGTCATCTAAAAAGTTGAAACATAGTTGAATTTCATAAACAGATAAAAGAATTAATGTATTAATTGTAAAATTGATTTTAAATGTTTAATATGTTGTTTGTAATTAGTTTAAATTTGCAATGGAAATTATCATTCTGTGTATAGAAATGTTTAAAATTGTCGATGTCGATTAGTTAATAGTTTTTATTGAAAATGTGCAAATTATTTGGCCAGCGTTGAATGGAAATTCACAAAAGTTTTTAGTTTTATTTATGATTAAGCACAATCTGTACAGTCTTGTTGTAATCTCAAGTTTTATTATTAATTTATTATTTTCGTATTATGTATTATTAATACCTATTACTTATTATTATTATTGTTTTAACTATGTGCAGGTTTTTATTTTAATGTTGTTTGCAAAACAACAATTTAAGTAATTATGTAATTCCCTTTTATTATAAACATTTGAGCAGTCTCGTTTTTCATCGGTTTATATATAAATATATATGTATGTATTTCAGTATATCACACTTTATATAACTGATGAAAGAGATTATATACGTATAAACATAGTAAAAACTAAGACTAAAGCCAAAAACAACTTATTACAATATAAATAAACAATATTAATTTAAAAAATATATATACAAAAGTTGAAATTGCTTGATAATCGGTCAAAACACGCTTAACTTAACCTTGCTATCAAAATTCCAAACAAACACAACAGAAAAATAAGCAAAATAGTTTTCTTTAAACATTTGTTGTCTGAGCATCGCATTAGATCAGAGCTCAGTTATAAAGAAATGACAAAAATATATTGATATACTATGTAGCAACACTTGAAAGTATTTCAAACCAATTATACAATATAGCTATAATATCTATATACATCCATATATTTATCAAAAATATATATATACATATATGTATACACCCCAACCTTATTGTGTACGCTATTTGTACCCTTTGAAACGCATACACAACAACATAACGTGACAAAAATCAATTTAATTGGATGAAAAGGCAACAGGCACAAATAAAAAATCACAAAAAATCACACAAAAATAAAATAAAAATTGATTAAACATTAAAATAAAATAACTTTCTTTTAATTTACGAACATATTGGGAAAGATTTAATATATATATTATTAGGTTTTTCTTACGATTATTACTTTTAAATTGTAGGAAATGTTGTATTTATAAGGCGCTGTTAAAGATATTATTTGTAAAAATCGATGGTAAAACGGCAACAACTTTTAATAGCTGGATATGCTTTGATGACTCCCTTGGAGGGCAGACCATGACTTGAGATTCTTTTCTCATAGGGATTGACGTTCCATGGTTGTAGTATATACGTTCAAGAGGACCTACCGGCACCAAGTTTTAACTTGTTTCGCGCGGATCACAAGCAAAAATTGGGTGACACCTTCAAACAATTTAAATTTAAGGATTTACAGGAGATCAGGAGACAAATTTTAATATCATCAGCATATCGTAGTATTCGATAGTATGTTAAAACTGTAGGTAGATCATTTATAATTTATTAACTCTTTATTAACTCATATAATTACATACAGACTTGTCAATCTTTGATTTATCAATATTTAAGTATTATCTATAAATTTTTGTTTTTTTTTTGCATTTCAGAATGATAAATTAATTAATTAAATAAATTCAGTATCTTAATATGATTCTCAATAATATAATTTCCCAATAATATTAGTTGTTGAACAAATTATTATTTCTCGATTGCCATTTTTTAGGAAGTGTCCATATGTGGAAGCATGAGACTATATTCTAAAAAATGTTATTGTTTTTGTTTTTCTTTTCATTAAAAATAGGTGTGACCTGAAATAATGAAACTTACTTATGCATGTATGTACAATGTACATACCACAAGTAGAGCCGCAATCTGGCAGCTTTGTAGTCTTTGAGATGGAAACGTTTATACAAATTTATACAAACCGAAACTCCTTAAACCGAAATAACCGTTTAGTAACCGATTCATTTATAAGGGTTAATTTCTGGTTCTGGGCGTCGCAGCTACTAAGCAACTTTGATATCTTTGAACTGCCATAACTTTGTCAAAAGTCTATAAATTTCCATGCGCAATGTAAATTTGAGCAAGATTTTAAATCTAAATTCGTTCTGCATTTAAATTTTTCATTTTCAAAATTTTTGAAAATCGAATTTTTTGGAAAATTTACAGTGTTACCCCTTTATCTTTTTTGTTTTTTTTTCGAAAAATTTAAAATTTTCAAAATGAACAAAATTTAAATGCAGAACGAATTAAGATTTAAAATCTTGCTCAAATTTACATTGCGCATGGAAATTGATTGACTTTTGACAAAGTTATGGCAGTTCAAAGTTATTAAAAATCAGTAAAATCAAAATAATCGAAATTTTCAAACCAAATTTATATGATGTCAAATTATAATAATATCGACGATATACCAGTAACCAGGTAACATTATTTTCCTGGCTAAAAAGAGCATGAAGTATTCTTTCATGTAAAACAATGAAAAACGCTTCTTATTTTGGTCAACCGAAAACCTTGATTTGTATTTTTTTTGTGAACCGAAACCATACCGGTATTTTTAAATCGAAACTTATAAAAAACAGATAATCGTTACGAAACCGATACTCCAAGATTTTGCATAACCGATAACCGAAAACTGAAACCGATATTCGTTTCGGTTTTAATCCCTGTTATATATTGACACTTTCGATTGATGCTGTATAAGATTTTTTACCCTGGCATCTGTCGCCTATTCGTTGCTGCTGCATTTGCTTCTAGCGCGTATGATGTTGATATAATAATAATTAGGGGAGTCTTTTTGAGACTATTTCCAATTTATTTATTTTTTGCTTCCCCATTTATCTTATTTATTAACGAAAAGTTTGCTTAATGAAATATTTGTCTCATTAATAAAGAAATATATAAGCTGATTGGATTATAATGCTTGCATTGATCAAACTTTATTGCTTGTAAATGGACAATATTTTTGAAAATTTTCGTCAAGTTATTAATTTTTAAGAGTAGAAGTCGGCCGAATCATCATTTGAACATATTTCAGTGGTTTGGCATGCCAAGAAGTCCATGTGATTCCAGAGTACAAAGCAGGTGGGTGAGTGTAAACTGCATTGAGGTTGCTAAATGTAAAAATGAATTAAAGACAGCTATTTAGTTGATATTCTGAAATGATTACAATTGTTTACCTCGTAAAACAGTTGGCTAACCACCAACCAAGGTTTCCGGAGCATTCTTCACTTTTAATATCATTTTTGTGGTCGTAAGTTGAAAATTTTAAGTTCAGATATTTATCTAACGTATCACCTGCGTCCCCAGTATAATTTCCCAATGATTTCAATTCAAAATCGTGATTTGCATCGCCGATGAAGAAGTTACTATATCGAGCATATCGGACCTCGTTTTGAAAATCCTCAAGGTGTATATACAATTCGTGAGGTTGCGATGCGGTTAAAAAACTAATTTTATCCAGCCCTAAAAAGAACTCTCTATTCAAATTTCCAAAACCCTTACGGTAATCTGTCCAATTGCGGCTAAAGTTTTCTTTACCATCCAGACGACGTTGAATCACAGTCCAACCGGAGTTTGCCAGGACGGATTCACAGGGTACCCAGAGGGTGTCGGAAATACCCGTATATTTCCCTATGCATCTTGAAGTTATAGATATGTTTAACCTTTCATTTAGATCACTTATTTTATTTTCCATATTCTTTATAAGAAGCTCAAGATGAGGAACTTTCTCCAAAATATCGGTCAACCGATCATCACGTCCGCAATGTGATGTATTAATCGCAAATATCAATAAAATTGTTACAGTTTTAATGTATTTGTTCATTTTAAATTATGTTTTCAGTACGAGTATGCGGAGATTAACATCCGTTGTAAACGGAATATAAAACTAGAATGAATCTACGAACTGAAAATATGTTCGAGCATTAAACGATCGATTGCTCGACTAAGTCTTATCTTAATAAGTATGACTCTATCTGGTAGCTAACGACAGTTAACTCATGATAAGGTGTTACATCTCTTTCTTTGTGTTTAAACAGAAAATATTGCAGTTCAAGATAATATAGAAATAATAGGAATTATCAGTTGAGCCCAGGCACTTGGATGCTGTTAGGCACGTCGCACAGTGGGCCAAACAGCTCTGCTTGGGGAATTTAACTGATAACTCCAGTAAATGAATAGATATTTTAATGAAAATTAAAACTTAAGTTTTTTTAACGCATTCATCATTTATTCACTAAATTTAAATTTTTTAAGTCAACTATATATCATAGCACTCATACATCTGATTAATATACACTTTTGAATTCTTAACATTTTACATTTTCAAGTCATTTTTTTAAGTATTTTATTTTAAGTATGTATGTATATGAAGAAAAAAACATTTATATTTGCTAACAACAAAGTTACTAACCAGAATCTGATTAAACCGAATCCTTTGAAATCCAGCTACGACTTTTCGCTAAGCCAAATGGAATAAAGTGAGCGCTTGGAGACCAACTTTTCACCTAAAAAGTGCAACAGATTTAACAGATGGTCATAGTTGGCTATCATTTTGAATATTTTTAAAATTGAAGAGCGCTGTGTTAAATTTGTTAATGGTCGGATTTTAACCATATTTGGGAAGGATGTATAAGATACAAAATATCTTAATAAACAGAAAAGTTTTTTCATAAAACTTAATTTTTGACCGATCGCTCCTATGGCAGATATATAATATAGTGGTCCGATTTAAAACATTTTTGGTCAAGATTTATAAGACCAACATAAATGCATATTCTGTCAAATTGGTGGAGATATCTTGAGAAACAAAAATGTTTTTCATACTAAAACATAACCGATTTTGACCGATCGCTCCTATGGCAGCTATATGATATAGTGGTCCGGTCCAAAAATAGAAACAAACTCGATATGCGCCCGGTATACAGGAACCTACATACCAAGTTTGAAGTCTCTAGCTCTTATAGTCGCTGAGATCGTTGCGTTTAAACAGACGGACAGACAAACGGACATAGATAAATCGACTCGTCTATTGATACTGATCAAGAATATATATACTTAATGCCACGCCTCTTTCTGCCTGTAACATACATTCCAACGAAACCATTATACCCTTTTTTTGGCCATTTTTAATGGGCTCAGGGTATTAAAATTGGTATAACAGAAGCACGCGCTTCGTGTTTAAAACACTTCCTTTTCGGAGCTGTTAACTTAACAGTGTGAGCCAATGTTAAACCTCTGGATGTTAGTTAGTTATTTATTTTTAACAACTTTAAATATCGACTTAATTCCAAAACATCGTCAAGCGGATCATAGTGGCATTTTTTTGTACCCTGTGCCCATTATTTTAAGTACGGGTTTTAAAAATGTAGACGCAATTTGTTGTCGGTAGGTAGCTTTTTATTATTTCATCAAACAAAATAATGTTACACTTGCAGTTTCTGTTTTAAGTTAAGCAAAATTTGATGTATGTATGTAAGTCTGCATGTTTTTGAAAATTGATTACATCGATCTTTATTTGGTAATTCTTATTAAACACATTTGCCCGACAATTGATTTTATGTTGTTTTCAATTTTAAGATTAAATTGTTATATATGTGTTATATAAATTGTAATTGTGTAGAGGCATTTTGCAAATATGAACGAATCTCCTACGGGGAAAGTTATAGCAAATAATAAAATAACATGATAGGGGCGAAGAGTTACTGGACCATTTCATTACGATTATTTTCTATTTGAAAAATAGAGTCCGGATTGAGGCGACACCATCAATAGTTTGAGAAGGATCACAAGAAAGCGAAAAGGGGCGTGGGAATGGGAGGAATAGACAAAATCTTCAATCTCTTCTTGATCTACGGTTCTGAATCTGGTCGTAATTCTTTCTTTGCTATGCTCTGAAGGTTATTAAATGTATATTGATTAACTTGCATCATGAGCAATTAATATTATTATTTTTTTTTGTTAATTTTCTTCTTTTTTGTTTTGTTTTGTTGTTGTTTGCCGTTTGTCCATAATACGTTAGCTGAGAGTCGTTGCCGTTGTTGCCATTTGAGTTGAAAGTGAACGATTTTTTTTTTCAATTTTGGTATTTTGATTTTTTTCTAACACAAGAACAACACAAGCAAATTCCACGCAATGCTGCTGCCGCAAAAGACGGACCCCTGCTGGGTTGGTTGTTCATTTGTACGGTTGTTGAATGTTGTTGTCGTTTGTTGTTCTCTGTTTGCTGATGTATATTTGATTTGGTAAATATGTTGATGGTGACACCACCACTACAACAACAACAACGACAACAATAGTAGTTGCTGCTGCTGCTGTTGCTGCTGCTACAAACAACAACAACAAACTAGCAAATGAACAACCCATTTTATTGGTGCAGCGTTTGCTGGTTGATTGATTTGGTTGCCGTTGTCCGCTGGCCGCGTCTGAGAGAAACTTCGTTAACTTGGAACTCCATGTCGTTTTTTGTGGTTGTACAGAGAACACACGCTTGCATCCTTGCATAATTTGCATCTGCAGTTGCCTTGCATTTGCCACCTAGCGTCCGCTTATGGTCTCTCATTTTTTGTTGGCCTTAAACTTGGCATAGAAGCTCTGAATTTGGGCATAGCGTACAGGTATGGAGTCCAGGATGCCAGTATAACTAAAATTCTGCTGCTGACGGTTCTTCTCATGCAGATTATCACCCGACAGATATGTGACCACATTCTTTTGCAGCTCACTCACATGCGGATCGGCGTGATTGGCAACCAAGTGATTGCAAAATTGTGCTATTTGCAGAAATACCGATGCGTCCCGATCTGCAAGCAATTTCAATACATTGAGCAATCTATTAAACGTCTAGTCATTTTTGGCACTCACCCATTTTTCGTGATATCTTGAGCAGTGACAGCGGCTGACTCTCATTGTCACGCTGAGCGCGTAGATGTCGATTGCCATGTTTGAACTCCTGCTCCAACCAGCGAATGACATGGCGCACGTTCTCGCTGCGCTTCTTAAGCTCGTCCAACTCGTTGAGAACTAGAAGAGATTATATTTTAGTGACTTTTAGAGTACATAGGAAGAGTTTTAATACTCACCAGCATTAGGTATAAGAACTATGCACTTTTTGGTCCTCACCAACGACTTTACAATGCCATTATATTCGGTCAGAGCCTTGGCATCCACCACGACAAAGGGCGACATAACCACATGGGCGGGACTATCGCGCAACTCCTCCTCCAGAGTCTCCACTTCGTTCTGCAGCCAGAGTTTGCCCATTATTTCGCATTTCTTGGACATGGCCTCGGAGCGCTCCTCATCGGCGCCGCTGCTCGACTGTAGATTCAGTTTCTCGATGACGCTATTGGTGGTGGTCGAGGCGGACGCTGAGGTACCACCAGCCACTGAGGTGCCCGTGGCGCTGGCAATCACAGCAGCGGCCTTCTCAGCATTACGATTGCGTAGGTATCCCTTGCGGGGAAGCTTGCGGCACTCCTCGACGGTGTCCTTCTCTTCGTTACTGGTGTAGCTCTTGCGGACAATGCCGTTCTTGCGATCCGAGTAGCGACGTGTGCGTCCCTCATTCCGTTTGCGTGTTGTCTTTGGCGCAGTGCGACGTTCGCGGCGTCGGGAGCAACCTCCCTTCTTTTCCTCGCGCTTCTTCTTCTGGTTCTCGGTGAAGCGACGAGTCTTCACACAGAAACGATAATTGAACTTCTTCTGCTTGCAGATAAAGAAACCGAAATCGACCATCTTGAAGATGCGCAATATGGACTCTTCCTGGGGTGTTACACGTTCCCGTATAATCGTCTCCCAGTCGAGCGTAATTTGAGTGCTCTGGAAGATGTCAAAGTTCTTGAAGGCAAAGTCCTCGCTCAGTGGCACATTGGCGCGCACATCGAAGAGCTCCACCAGAGCTTCACGCACATTACTGGTGGTCAGTAGGTCACGTTCAAAGTAAACCTTTCGTGTGAATACATCAATGTTGCAGTAGTTCAGCAGCTTCATAATCTTGTGAACAAATTCCGGATTGGAGTGATAGCAGCCAATTAATATTTCCGGATTGATGCGCAGCCAGTCAAAGAGCATCTTTAGAGCACGTATGGTAGCCTCATTGTGCAGGCAATCAATAATGATATTTGGATTAATCTTAGTATACTTGTTGCGATACACCAGTTTCTTTGGCGGCTCCGAGATGGTAACGGGCGCCATTGGCACTCCTCCTCCAATTGAGACCTCTGGTACAGCTGCCCTAGTTGATAAAGTGGCCAGAGGATCCTCAGTGCTCTTAAAGTTCATTTGCAGCACCTCAAAGCTGCGTAATAGCTCCTCGGAGTCAATCTCCTGTGAATTGGGGCGACGTTCCAGCTCATCTGGATACACGAGTCTCTCCTCCTCAATAACCACATCCTCACTGTCCGAATAGACATTGGCTCCTGCCTGCTGACGTCCTGTCCTTTCTTTTTTCGGGTAATCTCCTGCTAATGAATATGATTGGTAGGTGAAAAAGTAAGTAACAATCTTAATTTTTAATTTCAACTACTATAATATACTGGTTACACATTTTAAAATATATATTCATGATTCTATCTTCAAAACTGTATGTGTGTTGTCCAAATTTTTGGAAAGACTGATGTCCCTGAAAATAATACGTGTCTGTTCACCAAATTTGAAGTGTCTAGCTCTTAAAGTGAAGGTGTTAGACGTGAAAGGAGCTTGACAAAAAGCAATTTGAAATAAACTTGATCTGAGTGGGATTTATGGAAATCTGAGTGCCACACTTGGTTACTTAACCCCTATAATTTATGAGATCTAGGTGTTCACTCATGTGTTAAAATGTTTATCAGATACATACACTCATCACAACATTTATTCGGATGTACAAATAAATTACTATAGCTGTAACACTTTTGTTTACTGTGTGTGACATATGTATGGATGTATGCTGATCAAGAATACATACATATATATATCTCTAATAGTGTCTGCCACGCCTTCATCCCCTGTAAAATATATATATGAATATTTATCTAGAATTACGATGCACTTTCTACTTTTTCAATATTTGAAACTTTGTGTGGAATACCGATGAATCTGTATAATTTCCACTATAAATCGACATTTTTATATTTTCATTAGCGATGCTTAAAATCGAATTCAATTTTTAAAATCCAAACTCTAAAAACCTCCACTTGGTTTACTTACCATTTGGCGCCTCATCGGGCTCGGCCGCATCAATGTCACTGAAATCGGTGTCGAAATTGGAGCTAAGATCTGTGTAGTCCTCCTCATCGCTATAGAAGTCAGTATCCATGTCACTTTCGCTGTCATAACAGGAGCTGTCGTCAGATTGGGCAATCTTGCGACGACGACGTCGGAGACGCATTCCACGGCGCTTGCTTTTGCAGGAGAGCGGTGTCTTGAGGTCGCTCTCCTTGGCCTCGTCGCTGGAGCGTGTGGAAATGGGTTCGGCACCGCCCAGTTTGTCATTATCGGTTGCTTCCTGCGTCTTGGCGCCACCATCGTCCGCCGAGTGTTGGCTATCTCGCGAATCTGAGCTGCAATCCTTCAGTGAATGCGATCTGGCCATCAATTTCTTATCCTTACGCTCACACTCGCCCACAGCGGCCAGCCAGTTCTTATACTCATTGCGTGACTTGCGCACTGTTGTGTCAAACTCCTGGAAACGTTGCTCGTACTCCGTCTGGAAGTGTTCGTTGTCTGCGGCACGTGCCAAAATCATTTGCTCAATGTTGACAATGCAGGCATCCATTAGGTCGGAGCAGGCGGCTACCAGGAATGCGTGTAGTGAGTACACCTTGGGTGAGTTGATCATCTTGAGCTTGGACAAGCAGAAGAACAATATGGAGATGATCTTAAAGATGCTCGACTCAGGCACCCGGAGCATCTGGGCACAAAGGATCTTACGCAAATCGATTAGCACACAATGACAAAGGGAGTTAAAATCGGGAACTTCTTTGTCAAAGAAGAATATGTCTACAATCAAATAGAAACGTGCGTAGAAATCCTCAATATTAAAATCCAGTTTGCCGGGATCCATTTGCTCCAGATATTCCGTGTGCTTGGCAAATAGTTTGTTCAAATTGTTTTCGCTCAGTTCGAATGGAATGATGCACACCAGAGAGTAGAGATAGTGATATGTGGAATCTAGATCATAATTCTGTCCATAGTAGAGAGTTCCGAGCTGATTTTGTGCCATGCCAATGGCCGGATTCAATTTGAATGCTTCCAAATAATACTTGGCCACTTGCTCCTTGCTGATGCTTAAACTCAGCTGGCTGTCAATGCGAAAGTCCAGAAAATACCGATGCAAATCACCCAAACTAAGCAGCGATGAATGAATGGTATCCAGGGCAAAGGACACTGCCTCCAGACTCTTATCAACAGCAGCCTGCGACGGTTCCAGCTCCTTGCCCACATTTGAGTCGCCAATGAAATCGCTTATGTATCCCTCGCTGATGATTGAGAAATCAATAAGATATTTCAAATCCAAATCGTAAATCTCTTCCATTTTTGCCGAAAGTCGCTTGTAGTTGAAGATCCCTGCACAAAGGAAGCGTTCCAGCTTCTGCATGTGCTCCGGATCTGTGCCCTGCTTATGCGAGTGCTTCTTCACAAAGGCAATGAACTCATAGTAACCGCGACGCCACATCACCTCGCGGACCTTTTTTCCCACCGATTGATAGTCCTAGAATGAGGTAAGTTCAATTCGATATAAAATATGTATATACAGTATAATTCGCATAGTTTCATGGATACTTAATTGCAACATAATAACCACAAATTAACAAAAAGTATAAGTTTATATTTGTGTTTAATTGCACAAAATTTTACACTGTCTCTTATTCATGTTAATGTATGCTCAAAATAAATTTCAATAAAGAAGTGATCATTCAACTTTCTTTTGTATAAATTTGAATTTTTAAAATCAATGTACAATTGAAAAAGATAATTTTATGCCTCTAAAAAACTATATTTTTAAAAGAAATCTAGAGTTTCTAAAAGACAAATTAAGTAATTGTTGCTTTGAAATTTAATATAATTTGTTTTATAGAAGAGCATAATCAGAATTTTTTAGTTTAACATTTCATCTTAATTGATTAACTATATATGTTATAATATACGGGTATATCCTAAATTTCTAAAAAAAAAATTCTATATAAAAAATTTCAAATAATATTTTTTTTGGGGACTTATCGCTTGTAATTTTTATACAAAAAGAAATTTAATTTTCCCGTTAAACAATTTATATTCATTTAAGCTTAAAAAGTGCAATTAAAATGATTTCTCAAGACCCCGAATTTAAAACTAAGTTACATCTTTCTTGCATGTTAATATCGAATGGCATGTTGTACCAAATTTGGAATAGTACAAAACCATGAATTAAAACATTTGTTTTATTGAAATGCTTTTTTTTCAGATATTTTTGAAATTTAATGACCTTTACAAAACACTAACACTTCTTACGCAGATAAAGTTTTATAATGCTGAAATAGAGCAAATCTCTTGCCGAAGTGTTGGAGATTTTAATTTGCATTTCTGTGCAACCCCTTATTTCTTATATTTAAGGTTTATGCCAAAACATTGGACTTTCCAAAAGTGATGTTGTAAGTCAAGCTTTCACAGTCTGAGATAAGCACGATTATACTACAAACCGAAAAACAGATGTGCATACACATTATACAAGCTGATAACAATTTCATAACCTTAACAGGGTAACCTATGAGTCATCTTAACAAGATTCTGAATTCTTTAAGAGCTATGATGATGAATAAACATTAAGTAGAGATATCTATCTAAAGATTTTTTCATCGTGTTTTACACAACTTTTCTTCTTAATCCAAATTATTGGACCAAAACCCAAAGTTAAAAACCTCCTTATAGTATTATCTTCGCACCAATATTTTAAATTTTTTTTATTTCTGGACTTCTAACTTGTGCTCCATCAGATCCAGACAATTTCATCTGATGACCCCACTTTTTTCCATTATTTTTTTTTTTTGCGCATATGTCTATTAGTCAAATTTACAGTACTTTAAATTTTTATATTGTTTAATAATGGCACGATCCAAGAGAGACCCTTCAAAAACTCATCAATCAGCTTACATATATCGAACTATACGGCTGTCATGTGCATTAAACTCTTTTTAGAGATTTTCCTCAGAAGGAAAAATTATACTTTTGGAGTCTCGAACAAAAAAACACGTTGCTTTGTAATAAATCGCAGAAAACACTTATCTTATTTGAGTATGTTAATATTTGATCAACATTAAACATACATATTATTGTAGATTTTGCATTCATTTTGCAACACTTTAGGGCAATGTTCACCATGACGCATTCTCAACCTAATAACACCATAAACAGTATGCGAATTTCGCGAAAATTGTTATTCTGTTGGTCTTAATCATAATATATAATAATATAATATGATAATAATAACTGAAATGACTGATTTCATATATTTAAAAAGTAACCCAAAATAAAGTATCAGTTTCAGTTACGGTTTCGGTTTTGCTCCAATTAAGGTTTTCAGTTATCGGTTTTGCAAAATCTTGGGGTATCGGTTTCTTAACGGTTATTGGTTTTTTGTAAGTTTTGGTTTAAAAATACCGGTATGGTTTTGGTTCACAAAAAAAATAAAATTTAAGGTTTTCGGTTGACCAAAATAAGAAGCGTTTTTCATTGTTTTACATGAAAAAAGACAAAATTTTCTTTTTAGCCTAGAAAATAATGTTATCTGTTTACTGGAATGGTTCAGCGTAATGTCGATTTTATTATAATTTGATCTCATATAAATGTACTTAATTTGGTTTGAAAATTTCGATTATTTTGATTTTACTGATTTTTTATTACTTCGAACTGCCATAACATTCTCAAAATTCAATCAATTTCCATGCGCTATGTTAATTTGAGCATGATTTTGCCTCTTAATTCGTTCTGCATTTAAATTTTGTTCATTTTGAAAATTCTAAATTTTTCGAAAAAAATAAAAAAGATAAACGGGTAATACTGTAAATTTTCCAAAAAATTAGATTTTCAAAAATTTTGAAAATAACGAAAAATTGAAATGCAGAACGAATTTAGATTTAAAATCTGGCTCAAATTTACATTGCGCATGGAAATTGATTGAGTTTTGACAAAGTTATGGCTATTCAAAGTTATCAAAGTTGCTCAGTAGCTGCGACGGCCAGAACCGAAATTAACAATTATAAATGAATCGGTTACTAAACGGATATTTCGGTTTAAAGAGTTTCGGTTTATGGGTTTCGGTACAGTGGAAAAACATTTTTTCGGTTACGGTTTCAGTAACGGTTACAAATTTCAATAGGTATTCATCGGTTAAGGGTTAAGGTTTTGGTTAAGGTTTTAATCCCTGGTTTGAAATGTCGAATTGCCTGTCGTTTCTATTACATGTATGTTCCATCATTGTATATATGTAATTACCTTGAATATAATCTGCTTGCACAGCTGCACAAGATTGGCGCGTTTCTCCTCGATTTCATGCTGGAACAGTTGTCCAATATTCTGCACATTCCGCTTGGCATCGTCCAGCTGTTTGGAGACGGTGTACAAAGCGCTGTAAATAGTTTCGAGTGAAAGTTGAGTAACAATCAATTATTGAATTATGAGTTTTATTTACCGATACAGATCCTTAACCTCCTGGCTGAGGGCAGAGTTGCCATTGCTCGACTGCGAGCCGTTGTGATGACCTACACCGCAAAGCGACGACTCTAGATTGCGACAGCGACTTTTCCCGCCACCGCTGCCGCCACCAGCGTCGACAGCGCATTCGCTGGAAGCGTTTGAGCCGCCGGAACTAAGTGTTGACTCCATGGTCAAAGTGAGAGACACTATAAGCGAGACAAAAATTAAATGCAGGCATTAGAAATCTAGGCGCAACTACAACTACAACACTATAATATGTAATTGCTATGACAAAGCAACAAGCGTAAAACTTTCCAGCTGATTCTCGACCATTTTTTGGTTTTTTCTGAGTATTTTCAATTGCTGACGAATTTAATTTGCACAGAAATTTGCAGCTTTTGTTAAGTATTGTTTTTGTTGTTGAAATGTTGACAACGCGCGTTTATAGACAGACACACACACACATACACATGTTTGCATATTTTGTATAAATCATACATACATGCATGCATATATATGTATTGCGTATTGAATAATCAATTAATTTAGCTGCTGCTGCTGCCTTTGCTCTGGTGCTCTGGCATTTTCTATGCAGGCTTCATTTACGATGCTTGCGAAATCTATTTTTGCAATTTCACGCACTTCTATTATGTTTTATTGTAGTTCTTGCACGCGCAGCTGTTGATTACACGTAGATAAATGTATTAAATGAATGATTTGCATTACCTCTATCAGTTTTATATTGTTTTAAGACTTCAGAATTCACGTTTTGCGTCGCTTTTCCCTTCTTTGTTAACAACAAAGTGGCAATACACGCTCAGACAATGAATCTCATGCGTTGTGATTCCGTTCACGAACTAGTTCACGGCTGACATGTGAGGGAATGTTTGATTTATTGCATGACTAAAATATTTCACACCATTCCATAGTTGATATTTATATGGCTATTGTAAAATTATCAATTAAATATGAACACATACCAATGTTAAAAGGTCGATAGTTGAATTACCAGAAAGTAATCGCTCGTCATGCGAATTGAACGTGTACGCTAGTAAATAATTCCAGTGTTGAGCAACGCGCTTCACTCGATAAATTGCACGTAGTTCTGGTATATATCGATTGCTTGCAATTGTTTGGCGGCCGCTTTTCAAAATTGGGAATTTTCAAAATATTGACGTTTTGGGCTAAAAGTGAACAAAGTTGAATTGTTTTCAGTGTGTAGCTGTGTTGAGAATGTTTTATTTTTAATAAGATGAGTATAAAATATTTAAAGTGTTTTGGCAAATAAAAATGAAGTATTTATAAGCATTTTATTCATGGCTTTGGCCACCTATCACTTTAATTCGCTGATGCTTATATGTGTGTATGTTTTTTGTTTTTGTTATATTCAAATAAAATTATCACCTTTCTTAAATTTTGTCAAATAAATTCGCTGTTGAAGTGTGTCAGGCATAGTAATGAGCATAAGCCCAGCTTAGGTACGTCCCAGGTCTCTCCCAGGTTCGTCTCAGGTTCGACTCAGGTAGGCGGGCAGCTGCTCTTGCCTGAGTATATTCCTACATTGTCGACTTAGGTGTTCGCATCGACAATAAATATTGATCAGGTTTATATGTACTTTATCTGACAGCGACAGCGTCCAACCCTCCGCTGGTCACGTCGCGATCGCTTCGGTGTCGGTAATCTTTATCGTCTGGCCGAGCGCCATTCGAACCTCTATAAAACTCACGCACTGACATTTCAACAGTTTCAGTTTCGTTTCTCGCGCGGTTCGTTCAAGATCGTTTCAGCTCTATCGCATATAGAATAGGTACGTCAATTTTTTTGTATTTTTCGTTATAAGAACTTGAAACGAGTCGTTGCACTCGCAATAAGCTCGATTTTATAATTAATTAATTAGTTTAAAATCGCAATGGCGAGCGGAGCTTTGTTAATTTAGGCTACTTTTTTAATTGGCTATCTAATAATAATATCATCGAATTGCCTTGACAGTTATTTTCTAAATTAAATTAATAGCACAATTCGAATAATATATAATTGTAAATGTATAATTAGTTGATTTTGCTTATATACGTACATATATTTTAATTTCCTTTAAATTCACTTTTAAGCTTAATCCGTCTCAAATCTTATCGTTTAGTCCCATGACAGTGGCAAAAGTTAACGATGTGTTCGACCGTTAATCTCTCTTATCAGCATTTATTTATGATTCTGATATGTGATTCAATCGGGATTACCCGAGCTGTCGCTAGTCAAGTATTTAACTAACATTACAGTTTACTCAACTACTTTTAAGATATCTCCTCTTTTCATATACCCAACAATTTTTAAATATTTGCCATCTCATCGACCAGATTATAATATAGCTTATAAAACTTTCCATTCCTTACACCTACAAATAGTGTGTATACATATATTATATATATGAAACAATAATTCAAAAATTCTTGCTTAAACCCATTATTTTAACCATTAATTATAAGTTGTTTACATCTGTTCAACTTTAAGTACTGCAGTTGTCAGCCTCGTATATATGTACCATAAAATTGTATTATATATTTATTTAACGACAAAGCAGTTGGCCAAAAGTAATTTAAAATTTAAAGTAAAATAGGAAAAAAATCTATATACAATTTAAAAATTATATACAAATATAAAAATAAAAGAAGCTAAGTTTTTAAAAGTTTAAAAGCTTGAGGATATTTTAAAAAATTATTTAAATAATCTGACATTTGTTTCATGGATTGCGATTAGCCCAGAAAATCCCAATCAGATCAATAAATATGAGTAGTATTACTAATAGTATTAATAAGTATAAGTATTAGTTTTATCAGGGATCAATAAGTATTAGAATAAGTATAAATAATAACATTAGTACTAGATAAGAATTAGTTGTTATTTCCAGTATAGGGTAAAGCAAAGAGTTAGAAATTTGTTAACACCTTGTAGATCTCTAAAGTAGGGCGTTTTGACACCTCTTCTGAAGAACTTTTCGGGGTTTTCTTTTCTTTTTTTTAAATCGAATGTCGTACCCATAATTTCTTATATTTTTCTTTTTGCTTATCTCCTAAAAAAAACTAAAAAAATTGATTGCTCATTTTGTGTATAAGATTTATTTACTTTTCACAAATAAAAGATTCAAATCAAGCATAGATCTCTACAGTAATCCCAACCATTCTCTGCAGTAGAAAAGAAAGTCTGTAGAGTTAAGAAATTCTGTAGAGCATCTCTACACTCTATAGCTTAAACCAAACAATAAATTGTATATTATTATGGATCGTTAACAATTGTTTCTGTGTTTCAAATTGTAACAATTCAAAAAGGTTTGCAAGATTTACTAATAATAAATCAACAATTTTTTTCTTACCTTTTTTCTTATATAAATGAATGATTCTTATCGGCACAAGTTTTGAACTATAATTGCTTGAAGTAGTACTTGCTTATCAGCTTGTAGACCTCTAATTACCTGGAAATGTGCACCTTAGAGGGTACTATAACTGATTGTGCAGCTGGTAAATTTGTAGCTCTGTGTATTGATCATTAAAAATAGTTATAACGGTCTAGTCGACGAGGCAAGACTGCAAGATTTCCTGCGCCCAGGAGTATTTAGGTCTTAAGAACAGACAGATAAAAGGACAGGCCTCAGTCGGCTGTTTATACTGATCAAGAATATAGATACTTTATTGGGTAAGATGTGCTTCGTTATACACTGATAAAAAAATGTTCTAAAATCAAGATTTTGGTCTCAAAACTAAGAATTTTGGTCTAAAAAATGCGTCGAGAACATAAAATTCTTCAAGTTAAAAAACACATCTTGATTTTAAGAACATTTCAAATAAGAATAAGTTCTTAATTTAAGACCAAACAGTCTAAAATTCTCATACCAAAAATAAAAAAATAAGGCAGGTGGCTTTTTCTAAACGTAACTTTTTTTTTTGATATTTATACTTATTTTTGGAATCATTTTTTTATAAATATTCCGAGAATATATGTTTTTTCCTTGGCTAGAGAGCTGGTTTCGATCCCTTGACTGACTTGTTGTTACTGAAGCGGCGACTCTAACCAGAGCGCCACGGTGCCATTGTCTTCATTTTGTCTTCATATTAAATATGAAAAATTTATATTTTCTTATCAATTTAAGATATTTAATTCTAATGTTAAGAACTGCGAATTTTTAGATAAATATTCTTAGTATTAGTAATTTAGTCTTAAAATGGTCTTATTATAAGAATAAAATATTTAAGATGAATGTTCTTGATTTTAGAAGTTGGTCTTTTTTTCAGTGTTCCCATTACATTTGCACATTTTTAAATGTGCTCAAAATATAATTAAAAAGATTTTTTAATGATTATGTCTAAGTGATTAGATTGAGTTAGAGATCTATATATATATATATATATATAAATATATACTGCATACATTTTTTATTAGTTGAACAAATTGACCTCAGAGTCATCTTAATCAATTTCCAGCTAAGACACTTTTAATTTTTGCTCTATAAATAGAATCTAAAATCAACGTCACCAATGTGTGATTTTTCAGTTGAAATAAATGAATGGCCTATTAAAAAATTAAAATGTTTGCTTTCAGTTGAGGCTTTTGGTAACATGAAGCTTTTCTTGTTAGCCCTTGTGGCTACATTGGCGGTAAGTTTTGACTATAATCTTGGAATCATTTGATCTGTTAATATAATTATCAACTGGGATTACAGCTTACGCAAGCCTTGGTCAAGGAGGAGATTGAGGCTAAGGAATATTTGGTAAATTTGAATAAGGAATTAGCTAAACGTACCAATGTCGAAACGGAGGCCTCTTGGGCTTATGCTTCCGATATCAACGATGAGAATGAAAAGAAGAAGAACGAGATTGCCGCCGAGTTGGCCAAGTTCATGAAAGAAGTCTCCAGCGATATAAAGAAATTCAATTGGCGCAGCTATCAATCGGAGGACATGAAACGCCAGTTCAAGTCGCTCTCTAAGCTGGGCTATGCCGCCTTGTCAGAGTCCGACTATGCCGATTTTCTAGAGACTGTTTCGGCCATGGAATCCAACTTTGCCAAGGTCAAGGTGTGCGACTATAAAGATAGCAAGAAATGTGATCTTGCACTCGAACCCGAAATCGAGGATGTCATCACCACCAGTCGCGATCCGGAAGAACTGAAGCACTACTGGGTCCAGTTCTACGACAAGGCGGGTACCGCCGTCCGTCCCCAATTCGAGCGTTACGTAGAGCTAAATACCAAGGCAGCCAAACTGAATAGTAAGCCCATTTTAATCTGTACTAAATCAATCAGTAATCTATCTCTAACATGTCTTTGATCCATCTTTACTCATTATTTATATTTTCGACTTTGATCTACCTAAACTGTATTCTTATGTTACTTTCTCCATCATCTATCCTCACTCTATCTCTAACCCAACCTCCCTCTATTCTTCTCTTACTCTATTAATTAATTCTGTATTTGATCTATCTAAATTGTATCCTTACGTTACTGTATCCTCCCAATAATCCTACTCTAATCTCCCTCTATTCTCCCTTTCTCCATTTCCCATTCTGTCTTTGATCTATCTAAACTATATTCTTTCGTTACACAATCTTTCTGCTATTTCCACACTGTAAATACTTTAATATCCTAATATCCCTAAACCAACCTCCCTCTATTTTTCTCTTACTCTATTCTCAATTATGTATTTGATATATCTACACTGTATTCTTACATTACTCTATCCTTCCAATAATCCTACTCTAACCTCCCTCTATTCTCCCTTTCTCCCTTTCTCCATTTTCAATTCTGTCTTTGATCTATCTAAACTATATTCTTTCGTTACTCTATACTTTCTGCTATTTCCACACTGTAAATACTTTAATATCCTATTATCTCTAATACAACTTCCCTCTATTCTTCTCTATTTCTATTTTTAATTCTGTATTTGATCTATCTACACTGTATTCTCACATTACTCTACTCTTTCAATAACTTTAATCTCCCTCTATTCTCCCTTTCTCCATTTCCCATTTTGCACTTTGATATATCTCAACTATATTCTTTCGTTACTCTATCTTTCTGCTATTTCCACACTTAACCAACTCCACTTATCTCTAAGCCAACTTCCCTCTATTCTTCTCTTACTCTATTTTTAATTCTGTATTGGATCTATCTACACTGTATTCTTACATTACTCTACTCTTCCAATAACTCTCTCCCTCTATTCTCCCTTTCTCCATTTCCCATTCTGTCTTTGATCTGTCTCAACTATATTCTTTCGTTACTTTATCTTTCTGCTATTCCCACACTGTAAATACTTTAATATCCTATTATTTCCTTGCTCTATTCTCATAACCTCCGGTTTGATCCCTGACAGACTTCACTTCGGGCGCTGAGCTCTGGCTGGAAGAGTACGAGGATTCAACATTCGAGCAGCAACTTGAGGATATTTTCGCCGAGATTCGTCCGCTCTATGAACAAATTCATGGCTATGTGCGCTATCGTTTGAGGAAGCATTATGGTGATGAGATCGTGTCTGAGAAGGGTCCGTTGCCCATGCATCTGCTGGGCAACATGTGGGCACAACAATGGTCTGAAATTGCGGGATTAGTGTCACCTTTCCCGGACAAGCCACTGGTGGATGTATCCAGCGAGATGGTCAAGCAGGGATATACTCCTCTGAAGATGTTCCAAATGGGCGAAGACTTCTTTACCTCCATGAACCTAACGAAATTGCCACAGTAAGCTTAGAAATCCCTGATCCCTGACTTAAATTTAATTCATTTGATTTTTGAAAATTTCAGAGCTTTCTGGGACAAGTCGATCATTGAAAAGCCCTCAGATGGTCGCGATTTGATCTGTCACGCCAGCGCCTGGGACTTTTACCTTACGGACGATGTGCGCATCAAGCAGTGCACTCAGGTTACTCAGAGCCAGCTCTTTACAGTGCACCACGAGCTGGGACATATCCAATACTTCCTGCAGTATCAACATCAGCCGTTTGTGTATCGCACTGGTGCTAATCCTGGCTTCCATGAGGCTGTTGGTGATGTCCTATCGTTGTCGGTGTCGACGCCCAAGCATCTGGAGAAGATCGGTCTGCTTAAGGACTTTGTGCTGGATGAAGAGGCACGTATTAATCAGCTCTTCCTGACTGCCCTGGACAAGATCGTGTTCTTGCCTTTCGCCTTCACCATGGACAAGTACCGTTGGTCCCTGTTCCGTGGCGAGGTGGACAAATCCAAATGGAACTGCGCCTTCTGGAAGCTGCGCGAGCAGTACTCTGGTATTGAGCCGCCAGTTGTGCGCTCCGAGAAGGACTTCGATGCGCCTGCCAAGTATCACGTCTCCGCAGATGTGGAATACCTGAGGTGGGTGAATCCCTTAGAGATCTTGTGACTTGTCATTCAAATATTTTGGTTTTCATATCTTCCGCAGATATCTGGTCTCATTCATCATTCAATTCCAATTCTATAAGTCCGCCTGCATCAAGGCTGGTCAATACGATGCCAAGAATCCTGACTTGCCCTTGGACAACTGTGATATCTATGGCAGCGCAGCCGCCGGCGCAGCTTTCCAGTAAGTATTACAACCTGGTTTATTGCGGATGTCGTCTATAACTGAACTGCGTTTACTTCAAATTAACAGAAAAATGCTCTCCATGGGCGCCTCTAAGCCCTGGCCCGATGCACTAGAGGCCTTCAACGGGGAGCGCATCATGACCGGCAAAGCAATCGCCGAATTCTTTGAACCCCTTCGTGTCTGGCTTGAGGCTGAGAATGTCAAGAACAAAGTGCACATTGGCTGGACGACCTCCGACAGTAAGTTCCTGTAAGTCCATTCTAAACGGGTTTCTCAACGTTTCTTCTTTTGCAGAATGCGTCCCTTAATGGAAAAATCCCAACCAATTTTCAAAAGTTCTTTGCGAAATAAAGTGGTTTCTTATATGTATATCCGTAGTTGTGCAGTATTAAAAGCCATTCAAAAAACAAATCATGTTTCACTTGTTAAGTGGATCACATTATAATCTGAAATCTTCCAGAGTGGAGAAGTCGCAATCAATTTCCGAATTTCTTTGCTAAATAAAGATTTTTCTTATATATTATATATTACTAGTGTTAAAAGCAGGGATTAAAACCGAAACGAATGTAGGTTTCAGTTACGGTTTCGGTTATGCTCGAATTAAGGTTTTCGGTTATGCAAAATCTTGGAGTATCGATTTCGTAACGGTTATTGGTTTTTTGTAAGTTTCGGTTTAAAAATACCGGTATAGTTTCGGTTCACAAAAAAATAAAAATAAAGGTTTTCGGTTGACCAAAATAAGAAACGTTATTCATTGTTTTAGATGAAAAATGGCTTAATGCTCTTATTAGCCTGGAAAATAATGTTATCTGGTTACTAGAATGGTCCAGCGTAATGTCGATTTTATTATAATTTGATCTCATATAAATTTGGTTTGAAAATTTCGATTAGTTTGATTTTACTGATTTTTAATAACTTCGAACTCCAATAACTTTGTCAAAACTCTATCAATTTCCATGCGCAATGTAAATTTGAGCACGATTTCACCTCTTAATTCGTTCTGCATTTAAATTTTTTTCATTCTGAAAATTCAAAATTTTCAAAATTTTTCGAAAAATGATAAGGTGTAAAATTTCAAAAAAATTCGATTTTCAAAAATTTTTCAAAATGAACAAAATTTAAATGCAGAACGAATTTAGAGGAAAAATCATACATAAATTAATATTGCGCATGGAAATTGATTGAGTTTTGACAAAGTTATGGCTCAAAGATATCAAAGTTGCTCAGTAGCTACGACGGCCAGAACCGAAATTAACCCTTATAAATGAATCGGTTACTGAACGGTTATTTCGGTTTAAAGAGTTTCGGTTTATGGGTTTCGGAACAGCGGAAAACATTTTTTTCGGTTACGGTTTCAATTACGGTTACAAATTTCAATCGGTTTTTATCGGTTAAAGGTTACGGTTTCGGTTAAGGTTTTAATCCCTGGTTAAAAGTCATTTAATAATCAAAACTCGTTGATCTGGCTAAGTGGAGCACATTATAATTACAAATTGTCAATTGTACAAACAACTTATCTATGGACTTGCTTGACCCTGGGCCTTTTTGTCAGTTGCCAACAAGAGCTGCGCATGCTCGGAACGTTTTTGGTAAAGCCACAAATTTGGTTACGTGTCGCGAATCTAAAACAACCGACAAATAGAAAAGAAAGTGTGATCAACTGTGTGATCTTTAAAAGGGAGAAATGCTTAAAGCTCTAATAATATTAGTAAGTAGATGGCGAATGGAAGAGGACTCTATTCTCTTTCATTATAAAGTACGATGGAGGGAAGTTCTATTGAATATTTAGTTAACTGAAAACGACGTTTTGTGTAGAATGTACATTTCTCACTGAAAAATAATGTGTATTTGATTCTCGCTGATTAGCTTTATATTTGACAGGCATTTTTAAATTTATAACTGAATCCCAGTATGGGAATTTTCGCAGAAAACTTCGTGTAAACTTAAAATTGATCAAAATCTCAAAACATTTAAATTTAGTATGATGGGCATTTCAGCTAAAAATTTGAATAAATTTAGGTATTCTATGTTTTCCAAAAAATTTACTTTTAAAATAGAGAGTATGTTTTATAGAAATTAATTTTTAAATCAGCTTGTTAATTACTAAAAAAGGTAAATGTATTAATTTATTCATATAAATTCACAATTGTTGGAATGTTTTTTTATTAAAACAATAATCACTGTGTTAGATAAAATCCACAATATTAAGATTTTATATTCGTGCGATTTTGGCTGATTGATATGTATGAATATACATATAGAAATATATGTACTACACATACCTTACCACATGTACTACTTATGTATTCCCATGTATTCTCTTAAGATATCAATGTGAATGACAGGCCAGTGAAAATAACATTTCAAGTGCTCCCACGCTCCAAATGTCAACATAAACATCCGCTAGCTCACTAAGGGTCAATTCTGGCAACGCGGCACAAATCGAAGCTGTTGCTTAGCACCCTAAACGCTAAAAATGAAAAAAATGTAAATGCAGAACGAATTTAGAGGTAAAATCATGCTCAAATTTTTGCGCATGGAAATTGATTGACTTTTGAAAAAGTTACGGCAGTTCAAAGTTATCAAATATCAGTAAAATCAAATAATTGAAATTTTCAAATCAAACGAACCAAATTTAAATGAGATCAAATTATAATAAAATCGACATTACACAGGATCATTCCAGTAACCAGATAACATTATTTTTCAGGCTAATAAAAGCATTAGGTCTTTTTTCATGTAAAACAATGAATAAAGCTACTTATTTTGGTCAACCGAAAACCTTAATTTCTTGTTTTTTTGTGAACCGTAACCATACCGTTATTTTTAAACCGAAACTTACAAAAAAGCGATAACCGTTACGAAACCGATACTCCAGGATTTTGCATAACCGATATTCGAGCATAACCGAAACCGTAACAGAAACCGATATTCGTTTCGGTTTTAATCCCTGCTTAAAATAAATACTTATACAGGGTGTTCGGTTTTTTGTTGAAGTGTTTGAAGTGTAAAAAAAGGAACATCTCTTAGTTTATTAGGTAAAAGGAAATGTTTTTATGACTTATACCCTGCAGATCTCTTTATATTTATGGTGATTGAAAATAATATAAATGAGAATGAGATTTCAATTTACAAGCCACATCTCTATTTTTTCTGTTTAGTTTGGGTTGACATTGATGTCGGCGAGTCCAAGGCCTGATCCCAGCTTGACTACGTTTCTAGAAGAGGTGAATCTACAGATTGCCGCTGTCTATGATCAGGAGGGATTGGCCCTTCTGCAGAATGAGCTGCATGGAGGCAACGATGTCATTGCACTCCAGCAGGCTGAGATTGCCAATGAGAAATTGATGAGGTATGTGAAGAGCCAGAGCACTCGAGTGGCCAAGTTCAAGAGGCTGCAGTTGGGTGATGCACTGCAGCGGCGTCAGTTGGAGCTTATGCCACGACTTGGTTATGAGGCACTTGGTGGCGTGGAAGTGAATCAGCTTTATACCCTGGCAGCGAACATGAGCAACAGCTACCAGAGGGTGAAGATGTGCGCCTTCAGGCATCCGCATAATTGTACCCTGAGGCTCATTCCGGACGTGCAACGGGTGGTGCAGGGGAGTCGCAATCTCGAGGAGATTGAGTACTACTGGCTAGAGTGGAGGCGCATCACGGGTTTGACCACTCGTCATCAGTTTGTGGATTTCATGGAGTTGTATAAGAAGACTGCCAAACTCAATGGGTTTGTCCATGCGGAGGACTATTGGTTCCGCAATCTGGAGCTGACTTGTCATCAGACTATGACGCTATTGAATGAACTGATGGCGTCTCTGCAACCGCTGTTCCTTCAGTTCCATGCGCATGTGCGGAGCTCGCTTAGGAAGATGCATGGGAAGCGCCTAGTGCCACGAGGTCGTCCCTATCCGCAACACTTGGCGGAGGTCTTTCTAGGCAATGCCTTCAGGCGAGCTCGTGCCGATAGGTTTGTGGATATGCCATCACCCGAGACGGGACTGGCCAATCTTACGGACGCACTGCATCGCCGTGGACTTAGCACCACACAACGTGTATTTTGGAATGTGGCAGAATATTATCGTGGCCTAGGACTCCCTCAATTGGAGGGGTAAGCCACCAGATTAGTCTAATTTTTCCTTCTTTCAACTGGTGTCCCTCCACAGCTCTTTGTGGACACATGCACAGCCCGTCGCTACCCACAATGAGGATCATTGCTGGCACAAGGCCTGGAGCTTCCATACATTGTCCAGAACCAACTTTAGCTTCTGTCCGCTGAACGATGAGGAGAGATTCTTCGACATGTTTGAGGCACAGTGCGATCTGCATTATTTCCGAGCTGCCAATGCGCAACCAATTCTGTTGCGTGAGAAGCCTTTTCCGAATTTTGGCGATGGTTTAAGCAAATGCTTCTCTCTGGCCGCCTCCTCGCCGAGATATCTGCGCAAGCTGGGACTTTTACAAGACACACAGTGGTGGGGTTTACCATCTCGGCTAAATCGCTTGTATCTGCAGGGCTTGAGGGTCATCTTCTTACTGCCCGTTTTCTATGTGTTGGATCGCTACCGAGTGGAGGTCCTTAGTGGCCATATCAAGGCGGATGACAATGAAGCCTTCTGGAGGCTAACAGAGATGTACACCGGAGCCACTGCACCACACAGACGCAATAACGAGCAGTTCGATGTGGCCGCCAAGCTCCTTATGGAGGTAGACGATCAGTACACGAGGTAAATGTAAATCCATCGCTTGATCCATAGATATCCCAATAATTTATGTCCTCTTCCTAGCCAATTATTGAGCACAGTGTTGCAGTTTCAGCTCTACAAGCACTTTTGCAGCATTACGGGTCAGTATTTAGAGGGCTCTGCAGATAGACCTTTGGATCTGTGCGATTTGTCAGATCATCGAGAGATAGGATCAAGTCTACTACACGCCATGTCCCTCGGATCATCGGTTCATTACAAAGAAGTTCTGCAGCAGCTCCTGGGCACTAAAGAACTGAGTATGGATGGGCTCTTGACGTATTTTCAACCCTTACAAGATTGGTTGACTCTGCAGAATCGTCAAAATGGAGTGGAAGTTGGATGGCTATAGTCTTTATTATTTTCACCTGAAAGTATGCAACAGAAATATTTCATAATATTGAAATCTGACCAGAAAAGTATGCACTATATAATATATTAGTGGCGGAAATGAGTGTTTTAAAAGTCAGTTATCGGGTCGATTATGTTTTGTTATAGATTTTAAGAATTAAATACAACAGTCGTACAATAGCTTCACTATAGAAATTTATTTTAATTTAAAATTTACTTACGTTAAACCTGATTTCGTTCAATAATTTAGCCGTTTACTGGATGAAAATATTATATTTAACTGAAAGGTAATTGGTAGATGAACACAACTCTTGGCACAACTCTGCAATTGTGAAGAGAGTGAAGATTGATTAAGAGAACTGTAATATATAAAATATTGAATCTTAAGAATCATTCAAACATTTCACATTAATAACATTAAGCTATTCTAATCGCAGTAAATGCTATGAAGTTTAGCGCAACGATCTGTAGAATGTCATATTTTAACATTTTCAGCTAATAAGATTTATTAAATTAACTTGGCATCAAAAAAACTGATCTTGCTTTAAGAATAAAAATTTTTAAAACAACACTTTGTCATTATTCACTTAAAAAGTTGGGTATCCGAAAAATTAATTAGATTATCCAAAAGTAATAGTGGCTTTATTACTAAAATCGGTAAAAATAGCCTTTTTATACATTTACATTTCACATGCCCAGGCGTGTAAGTGAGCATATAGTACAACATTTGAGTTGAAGGAGAAAGTTATTTCCTCAAAAGAATTTGGAATTGCAGACAATATGAAAATAGCCCAATAATTTTCATTGGTCCTAATACCCTTTTCATAAAGAAAGATGTAATATGAGTCATTTCATAGCTCTGGGAAAAATTTCGATTCAAAGGAATATATAATTAAAGTATAAATGTCTACATTAATACTCCGCACAATGCTTTAGTATTAGTGCGATTGCTGGCTTAATCAATTTATGATCACATGAACGCTTTTTATGAATAAAAGTAAGACTGAAAATATAACTTAACAATTTAGAGTTATAGGAAGAATGATTTTAGATAAGATTTATTTGGAGCTGCTTTAAGTTAGAATATACTCCTATCGTTAGGAACCACACAATAACATATCATTTATATATAAACAAATGAAAGCAATTATATTGTGCATAAAGCGCATCGATCTCTATGTAATAAATGTATAACCGGAAAGAATCTAATGCAAAACTAAAAATAGTAAATAATGTAGACACTGTAATTAAATTGCAATTCATTATGCTGACTCCCGGAGGTGCTTCACTCAATAGCTAATAGTTAGTACAAAGTAAATAGTTAAAGTTAATTACTGTTGACTGCCTCATGCCAATTGGGTGTATAAGGGTAGGGGCGTAACGGGTACTCAAATTATTCATTCGTACACATAGCTCAATTAGTTACAGACACATCTAATGGAAATTGATTTTCCCACGGTTACAGTGACGTTGGGCCACTATCTCTGGCTCTAGAGCTTATATTTAGTATAACACCATTCCAAGCACTTTGCTCTTGACCTTGACTTTCAGTTCTTAAAAAATAAATAAATAATAAAATTGTTTCAGGTATAAATTTACTTGTATTACTTCAACCACATCACAGCGCTAGCGCTTATTTATGAGCTCATTTCCGAGTCAGAACCCTATCTCAAATCCCGAACTAATTACATGCTGAATCATATCTTTTTCATACCCTGTACTCATTGAAAAGGAAAAACTGTCTTACTCTTTGATAAATATCTATTTAATGCTGTTTTATATATTTTATCTGATAAAACAATCTACAATGTGAAAATGAAGACGTCAAAGTGAATTTTTCAAAACTATTATTTAAAAATATTTAAGTAACATCTCTTCAAATTAATTGGATAACTTCGAAATTACGATTAGTCAGAAATGAAGAAAATTCCACTCAGAGGGTAAATAAATGAAATTAGAAATGCGGTTTCACTATTAATCAGTCACTAGAAATTATTAAATTTTAAGTTCGATTGAGTGTTTTGTGCTGAGAATCTTGTAGTCTAGCAGACTAGTTTTTACTTGTGCTAGGTAATTTGATATTCCCGATGGGACAATCAAGCTATCAATCACTATGCCAAGTTGAGTACCCACTGACGAGTCATGACTCGTTCAGTTAGCACCTCTTAGATAGTTCTCTCTTTTATTTCATTTCATTTCTCCATCTCTATCTCTGTCTCATTCTCTTTATCTTTCATTTGATCTTACCTGCATCCATCAATTACCCCCCAATCCCCTAAACAACATCTGTCCATGAGTCAAATTATTTTTCACATGCGGCTAGGTCAAGAGTGACTACAACAAACATTCCACAAGCCCCACAGACATTGGGGCAAGTGTGCGGGTGATTTTTGCATCACTGTGGAACGCATGCGCCGCAGCAGCGACATGGAAAGAGACTGCGACGCAGACGCCAACGTCGACGTCGACGTCAACGGCGCGACAGTGCTTAACGCTTGAGTATTAGGAAAATAAGATTTACTAACTCACTGAAGCATTATACGATATGTTACGAGTATTATTATATATATATTATTATATTATTTAGCAGTGTTGTGCTTAATTAACTACTTTTAAAATGCATTGGTCACTCCATTGCTAATGAAATGACATTTCATTATCAATAATTTTTTTAATGATCATGAAAATTTAATGATACTGCCTTAAGGCACAACACTGTCATCTTGTCAGAGCCCGACAAAGGTAATGAGAAAGTGCTTTTAAACTCGGTCGAAATAAACTTTAAAGTACTTTTGAAGATGGAGACTATTAATGATGAGATAGTCATGTTTGAGTAATAAATCTTTATATATTCTAATAGAAGAACAAATATAGAAATTTATCGATAATTCAAACTATGTATAGAGCTAGTTTTTGGGAACCCTCGAATCTAAGCTTATGTTTTGAGCCTTGGTTAAATATTACACAAACTTCTTTTTTTAATTTTTAATTGTTGTACATTTTTCAATTATTTTGTAAGTCTGTAAATTTTTTTAAATTAAAAATAATATTTCAAGGAAGGGGAAAATAGTTTTCTGGATTAAGCCTGCTGGAGTACGATGGTAAGGGAAGGTTGGGATTCCAGCATAAGCCAAATATGGCAAAAAGCGAAAATGACTTTTGAGCTGATTCGATGTGATCCTGGTTTATTTGATACTGCGGGCACCAAATGCATGAACAGTATTCCAGGATAATACGAACTAAGAAGACATAAAGGAGTTAAGTTGTGAAAGCATCATCAAATTCTTTCGACCAAAGCTTAATGAAACCATGCTTCCTTGGCTTCATTAACTATAGTGGATATGGGCAAGCTGAAGTTCAACTCCAAGGTCTTTTTCTTATATAAACCTAAATAGAAAGTATTGCGAACAATTGAACGTAGAGTCCATATCGTCTTGAAGACGATTATGAAGTAGGGGATTTGTCTATGAGAAGATTAGCTTAGCATAATCTGCATACATAAGAATATGCAAATGGGACAAAATGGTAGTTAGGTCGTTTATAATAAATATGTATATAGAATATATAGATAGTCAGACAGGAATATCAGTCACTTAGTTGCTGACAAGAAAAATGCATTGTGCTTAAATGTATATAAGAGTATTTATTTGTAAATACGGTTACAGATTATCTTCTACTTGTTTAACTCGCTCGTACTTGTTTTATTTTTTATTTTCCTATAACCTAGAAATTTAGTGATCTTTATTATGTATAAAGCACTAATTTGTGATCCGAGTATAAATCTCAAATTCTCTCTGAGTACTCTTTTTCTGATTCTTCTTATATATTGCCGCCTTTACTATTATTCATGAGAATTCACTCAGTTAAGAGTGGTTTACAGTGACTTTCTCACAGTCACTATTATTATGCGGTTAAACTTTTTTTTTTTGACTGATTAGTACTCATATATACATATATGCATGTAGGTATAAGTGTAAAAGTGTAAGTACAGGTATTCGTTGTCGTATTCGTTAACTTGTCTATGGCGCCCTCACCCTCCCTTATAATTGCAAACATGCAAAACATTTAAATGCACACAAATACACTTACATACACACCATTGTTATTCCCAAGCTTATGGATGACTTTACGTCTTGTTGTTGTTGTTGTTGTTGATGTCGTTGACAGCGTATCGCCAACGTCAGCAGAGGCAGTGGCAGAGGCAGCGCACTGAGTGCTAATTGCGATTATCTCACACAACATATAGAAGCACTGGGCATTGCGTTGACTGCGACGGTGACTGCGACGGCGACTGCGACAGCGACGGTGACTGCGACTGCAAATGCGATGTTGTTGAAATTTGAATTCATTTTCGAGTCAAAAAAAAGTCACAAAGTAATTTCGAAAATAAAAATTCTTACACTCAAGTCAGTAGAGTTTTAGACGCGTTACGTGAAGTTACGTGGGTGTATGTGGGCTCCGAAAAGTCCAAAACAAGTAACTGTGTAGAAAAGTGTCAAAAGTGCATCAACAAGTTCTGTATCATATTCCGAACTTTTTGTGAATTAAGAATCTACAGATTTTCACTGATCTTCTCAAGTGAATTTTTTTTCAATATTCTGTTCTTCATCTGATCAGTTATTTCAACTTGGTATTATATAATCGTGTTGAAAATAGTGTCATAAAGCTGTAATTAAAATTGTTAATTGTTTGTGAAAGATTTAATAAGCGGTGCGAGTTGACCTTGACAGTGTTAAGTATACATATATATTTAGATCTCATTGTTGGATAAGCAAACATGTGGCACAGTCTCATTATTATATACTCCGCTATATGGAGTCTAGTCTGGGGCAATCCACAACTCAACTTGCCGACGCCACAGCCGGAGATCTTCTACAATGGGTACACGCCCAATGTGGCAACCACGCCTGCCCAGCTTAGGGCCGATCGCGATCGCAGTCAACGCTATGGGCCTCCCTATGCGGATGATGGCGGAGGGGGCAGGGACAGTGGTGTAGGCAGCAGCAGCAGTGATGATGGACTGGACGACTTTAGGGTGTGTTTAATATAGATATGGGATATCATTTACTGACTAATTGATCGGTATCTCATTTGCAGTACGGTCAGACCTATGATGAACGAATGCGACTAGGTTACGCCTATCCCACGCCCCGTCTGAACTTTAGCGATCGCGCCGATGACTCACCCTTCAGTGGAGGGGATGCCAATCGATATGGTAACCAAGATAATCGTTATGCGAATCACAATTATGGGCCGACTTCTAGCACCGATCGCAACTATTACGATCTCAACAATAATAATAAAAACAGCAATAACTATAGACCCAACGGCAGGGGAAACGACCAATATGATTATAATACCAATCCCAATGTGGAATTTGTGGATGGGAATAATCGTAATCGTTTTGAGAATCCCTATCTGCCCAATCAGGATAGATTTAATCTGAATCAGGGCTACACGGATCGTCAACGTTTTCAACAGGATCGCCGCTATCAACAGGAGCTGGAAAAGCTGCGCAATCTCCTCGTCGAAACAGACCAAAAGGGTTCCCTCGAGTGCACCGCTAATGTGGCGGCTCAGTGGAATTTTGAGACAAATGTTAACGATTTTACACAGACGGAAGCGGTGAGTAGTTCGGCCTAAAGGTGGGCTAAATACCCTTGAAATGTTGAAATTGCAATTGCAATTGTAATTGTAATTGGAATTGTGGTGAATCGACACGCGATCTTTTATCATGTCTGTGTTTGAGTTTATTTTCATCAGCTTCAGACTGACTCGTATGCAACTTGGCATTTTTTTTGACGTAGAAAATAGACACAACTTGTAAAATACACACAACACTCACACAACAAAGTCATCCAATGAAGGTCGCTTGCCTGGCGAGGTTCCCAGGCAGACATGCCAATGTCAAAGTATTGTACTCTGAGAGTTTTGGACTATCTTGCTGGGCAAAGTATGATCTTAAGATATCTGATATCCACATACCACCAAGGCTTTCGGCTTCTTCTAAGCAAAGTAAAAGTCGAACCTGCTTGCGTGGAATTTCTATTACTTGAATTTTTTATTATAATTTAAAACAATGAAATTTCTTTTCTATAATATTTGGCTTACATAACTCAAATATTTCCATAATCTGAACTGGGATTTTACGTGCAAATCATAATTTATGACTTACACATGTACATTTTTTGAATCTGCTAGCTGCCACAAAGTGGAACTATTGCTGTAAAAACTAACACCATCTAGTCCATTTAAAATATTGAGAATATTTTAAAATGATTTTATTGAAATTGTTTTTGTATTTCAAATTTATAATTTTTTAAATACGTTGTTATTAGAGTGAAGTAAACTCTTTAACATAGTCTTGTGTGTGAATTTTGGTAAAAACAAACCGTGAACTGAACCAATTGTTAATCTTGCGAATCGTATCCCGAACTACACTTTAAATGTTTGAGGCTGGCTTATCACCGTGGACAGCAGCACGTTAGTGGCAAAAGCAGACTCCAAAAACTTAAATTATACATACAAACATATGTACGTATAAAATAATGTCAGTACAAATAATTAGTTGATGTTGAGAACGGATTAGTAACATTTTTGAAGAGTACAACTTACACTAGTTGACTTGGCGTGAATTTTCGAAGTATCGACTGTGCTGATTACCAAGTCAACACAATTTTTACAGTGAGTTGACCACCGCTTACACTAGAAATGAATAAGTTGACTTTACAGCAGATATTAAAACCTTAACCGAAACCGTAAACTTTAACCGATAAAAACCGATTCAAATTTGTAACGGTAACTGAAACCGTCCCCGAAAAAAGGTTTTTCCACAGTACCGAAACCCATAAAACGAAACTCTGTAAACCGAGATAACCATTTAGTAACCGATTCATTTATAAGGGTTAATTTCGGTTCTGGCCGTCGCAGCTACTGAGCAACTTTGAACTGCCATAACTTTGTCAAAAGTCAATCAATTTTCACGCGCAATGTAAATTTGAACATGATTGTACATCTTAATTCGTTCTGCATTTAAATTTTTTTAATTTTCAAAATTCGAAAATTTTGAATTTTTTAGAAATTTTACAGTGTTACCCCTTATCATTTTTCGAAAAAAATTGAATTTTTCAAAATGAACAAAATTTAAATGCAGAACGAATTTTGAAGTAAAATCATGCTCAAATTTACATTCCGCATAAAAATTTATTGACTTTTGAAAAAGTTATGGCAGTTCGAAGTTATTAAAAATCAGTAAAATTAAAATAATCAAATTTTCAAACCAAATTATATGAGGTTAAATTATGATAAAATCGACATTACGCAGGACCATTCCTGTAACCAGATAACATAATTATCCAGGCAAATAAGAGCATAAAGCCTTTTTTCATGTAAAGCTTAGTTTTCACCAAAGTTAGGGGGTCGCGAAATAAAAATGTCATATATTTCGACGCCGACCTGGGTAAGTTTCCCCACCACTGAAAAATGCCAATGGGTAAACTCCATATAAAAAATAAAAAGCGGCGGAGAGTAAGCTGAAATCTGTTGTCAAATTTCCGCTTGTGCGATCCTTAGAAAAGTCATCAAACAGTGTTGCCAAATAATGTGCGGCGTTGTTCAACACTTTTTGGCACCACTGCTGGTATTTCGTTACCTGCTGTAAAAATATATGCATTGTTCATTCTTTTGACATGGGGTTGATGAAAGAGAATACGTGAAAATTTTAAAAAATGTCGAAATGCGAATTAAATGTGAAAAAAGGGCGTCTGAACCTGTTCACTACACAGGACAGAATTGATTTAAGACAGGAAATGGAGAAGTATTTAATCATTTATGATTTGACTGAAAAAAAGCATTTCGATGCACTTTTGATGAAGTTAGCATGGGAGAGTGCAGCTGAGGACAATAAAAGGGCGCCTGGACCTGTTTACAATGCAGGATAATTAAGAATACATTCGGTTGTAGGCAAAACTATTTCCAAGATATTACTGAGAAAGTACAAAAGCTTTATTCATTTCCAACATGTCTATACTTTCTAATGAACCTCTCTCTATAAACCTTCCACAGCTTAATGCCCAGCAACGTTATGTGGAGTATCAGCGTATTACAGCTGATCAGTCGAAGCATATCAACAAGGATCTCATATTCGATCGTCGACTCTATCGACAGCTAATGCTGCAATCTGAAGTCGGACCCAATGCGCTACCACTGGATGTTTTGGATAGAGTAAGGATGATTCTACGAGCGATGATTCATTGATAATGTGATGTTTTCTTTCTTAACAGTACAATCGCTTGTTGAATGAAATGCTTTTCCTCTATAATGGAGCTAGCATCTGCGCCTATCAACAACCATTTCAATGCGACTTGCACTACATTCCCAATTTGAAGGATATTATGGCCAAGAGCAGGGACTGGGATGAGCTCCAACATACCTGGGTGGAGTATCATCGGAAGGCGGGGCGTGGCATGCGCGACAATTACGAGCAGCTTATTGATGTGATGCAAGAGGTCGCCTATGTAAACAGTGAGTCAACTTCGTCGATAATTGTTATCAATAAATTATAAAATATATCTGATTGATTCACAGATGTAACCAATGGCGGGGAGTATTGGTATTTGGCCTATGAGTCGGGAAACTTTCGTCAGGATATGGATATCGTGTGGGAGCAAATTCGCCCACTTTATGAGTTACTCCATTCGTATGTGCGACGCAAGCTGAGGGATTACTATGGACCAGATCGCATTAATCGTATTGCACCAATTCCATCGCATATATTGGGGAATATGTACGGTCAGTCCTGGTCGAATGTTCTGGATATAATTATACCCTATCCGGGTCGCAAGCTCATTGATGTGACGCCTCGAATGGTGGAGCAAGGTTATACGCCTCTGTTGATGTTTCAGCTGGCCGAGGAGTTTTTCACATCCATTAATATGTCCGCTGTGGGACCGGAATTCTATAGGAATTCCGTATTTGAGCAGCCGCTGGATAGACGCGTTTTGTGCGAACCTTCCGCCTGGGACTTTTGCAATCGTCACGATTTTCGTGTCAAGATATGTACGGATATCAATCAACGCAGTCTGATCAGTGTGCACCATGAGATGGCACATATCCAGTATTTCCTGCAGTACCGTCACCTGCCCAAGATCTTTCGGAATGGCGCCAATCCGGCATTCCATCAGGCAGTCGGCGACGCGATTGGACTGTCCGTCTCCACGCCGAAGCATTTGCAGACCTTGGGATTGCTCCAACGCTCCCTGGATGAGAGCAGCTATGACATTAACTATTTGTTCACCATGGCGATTGATAAGGCAAGTCAAATTAAAAGTAAATATATCAGTGAATACTCATGGTATACTTAATACTCAGGTTGCATTTCTGCCCTTTGCCTTGTCTTTGGATAACTGGCGCTATGATATCTTCAGCGGAAATGTGAACAAGAGAATTATGAACTGTCACTACTGGAACTTACGGTAATAATAGCCAATATTTAAAAATTCCCATAACTTATGCTTATGTTATTATAGTGAGAGGTATGCGGGAATAAAGCCGCCTGTCTTACGCTCTGAACAGGACTTTGATTTGGGGGCGAAGTATCATATACCCGCAAATATACCCTATATTAAGTGAGTACACCTTTTAATTGCATTAAAACAGTTATTAACGCATATAATATATGATATATCTCAATTTATCAATTAAAACTATTGAGTCTTCCAACAATAGTTTCAAAACATTTATAACTATGCCCATTAAAGTTTTCTTTTTCAGTAACATATAGACCTTTTAATATAATTTATTTTATCACCATTCATTTTTAATTTTATAATTTTTTTTACATTCCTATTGTTTTTATTTATTTCAAATTAAGTTATAAAATTGTATATACATTGTTGGGGAAAATATGTGGATTCAAACTCCTTTTGATAGAACTACTTACATATATCAAAGAAGTTAAAAAGAGTTAATACATTTAAATAATATATCCATGCATATTCCACCTGTAAAGAGCATTGATTATTACATATTGTATTACCTCATGAAATGTTGCTTTCTTATCTAATTGGCCACATAACTCAAAATGTAGCAATTAAAAAGCAAACAAACAGAAAGCTTGTTATTAATTTTGCTATATTCGATTACAATTTAAACACACACTCATTTTGAGTATTTTCTATCAAATTGGCGTCGATTACGCGTCGTAATATTCGGACTGCTAAAACTCGAAGGCATTGTGGTTACAAGTTGGCCCACTGACTGCACATAATGACCAGTCCAGTAGACAAGACAGACAGTCTGATAGACAGACGGACGCTCGCATAAAGACACACATGTTCGGCTGGAAATGAAAGAAAATGAAATTGAAAACTTGCATGTTGAAAATATTTCCCGCATTCACTTTCCACATGGCTGGGGACTGGTTCGACTCAACTCAACTCGACTCCGCTCCACTCCACTCCGCACAGCTCTGACATCATTTAAATAAGCCAAAATAGAAACGGTTACGAAAAGTCATATATCGAATTTTCTCCTATGCAGGCTCTTTGTCTGTCTGGCAAACTGACCCATTAAACCAGTGAGATAGAGGTCTTTTGTCTAGTTTGATCGTCTAGCAGATACCTTATACCAAAAGTGAATTCATGAAGCTTATTTTTATTTAGAATTGGGAACTGATCGTTTGGATTAGCCTTTTTTTCTTCTGTCAATCATTAGATATATAATTTTAATGACAGACAAAATATTGTGAATTTATTTATTCACCTATGTAAACTGACATATAGATTATATCATAAATTCTTCGATCACAGAAAGTACATTCTTAATTTAATTAAGATGACTTTCTCAATCGCATATGCCCTCATTTTTATAGTTGCAGGGTATGAAAACACAAAGTTTTCCAGCGAATGCAAATGCAAATCTGTGTCACCACAAAGCGGTGCCGAGTGGGGCAATGGCACCACCATTTTCTGATGGTGTCAATGACTTGACCATTAAAGCTCACCGTGCCGACCAGTTGGAACAATGTTTTCTATACTACGGCTATTTTATTTTGCTTCATTTGGCTTTTCATTCGCAACTCGTTGCCTGTAGATTTACTTAGTTTTTGTGCGTTTTGTTGGCCCAAAACGTCTATCGTCTATTTAAAATGTAAGACAGGGCTTTGAGTGTTATGACAACCACAGTGGGTCATATTGCATAAGATTTTCGCCAACGGATTGACCGCAATAGATTGCGGTTTGCTTTGGTTTCGCTTGGCTTTCCGTTCTTTCAAGGTGTAGTGCAAACTAAACTCGTATTAACAAATTGAGAAAAACTAGTTGATTACGCCAAATGAAAGCCCATTTTTAATAACAGCTATAAGCTTTTCATTAGCCGGACATAAATCCATTAGCCAGACTTTTATGACTGTCCATTCTTTTGCGGGGGGATTGCAACACTCGTTAGCCTATTGTCTGTGTGAATGTGTGTGTTGATTATTTATTGCATAATCCATAAACTGCAAATGCTACAGTTACATAAACAAAAGCGAACAGAAATCAACTAACCACCAAGAGAGTTTGCCTAGATATGGTAATAAAACCAGAGCTACAGCTAAGTCTGAGCCAAAGTCGCAGTCGTAGTCGTAGTCGTAGTCGGTCCAAATCTAAGCTCTCTGCACACTTTTCATTTCGTTTCACAACACGTTTTGCATGCGCCTCGTCTCAAATATCGGTTAGGAGCACATGTCCTACAAACCGACTAAGAAAAACGTGATAAATCTATGCCCCACTTAGTATACCAAAATTGCAGCACTGCTTCAATGGAGCCGAAATGCAAATTGAAACCTAATCTTTATAAATACCCCACGACCAAACACAGAGAGCCTGAGGTAACTAAGGCAGCAACAGTTAAGAAAATACTAGATTATAGGATACTCTATAAAGTTACGAGAATATTTGGTCATTATAATCTGAATAATTTTTAATCCGATATGAATCAATGACATTTAATACGAAAGTCATTTAATCCAATTTCTTGCATATTTATAATGTATAATGAAAGTTTGGAAATTCTATTTCAAAACTCAATAATAATATTAGAATTTGGAAAGATTGATTAATGTGAGTGTGCTGAAAATGTGTGAATGATTCGAACTGAAAATCAAATTATAATTTTATTACTGATCAAATTTTTTAATTTTACTATACCCGCTTAGTTAACCTGCTTGACTACAGGGTATAGTAATTGACAACCATACGAACCACACAAAATCGGCGGTGCTAATAAAAAGTAATGCTAGGCCGCAAAATAAGCGCTAGGAAATGGACGCCAGTGCCGTCAGCGGGTTGTCGTTGTTGGTTGTTGTGTCATGGAAAGCGAAATGATAAAAACATAGTGTGGCAAATGTAATAAACATGTTGCCTGCCTCTCGCTTTGTGGGCGAGACACTTTGAATATGCAATTATGAATGCCAGGCAATGTTTACCTCATTTGAAAATTAGATAAAGCCGTTTATGGGTAGTGCCAAATGACTTTATTTCAGTTAGCATGACGTTGCCTGTTTTAATTTTCAGATAAACACGGTGGGAAAGTCAACAAAGTACATTTTACTTATTGATCGAATTCCTTGAGAATATTTAAAGAATACTGCCTACGTTCACCAGGAATCATGCTCCCTGATTAAATATAACAAAGGAATGTTGTACGTGTACTACTTTTTGTGGAATATAAAGTATTTCTAGTTTAACGATGCATGCTCAGGTGTATACATTTTTCGAAAAAGTACAGAGCGTGCCAATTGTTAGAGAAATCTCAAAAAACTTGAGTTCGAAATTTAATTTAGAATGAAAAATGAAGATTGTAGAATGAATAAGTTACAGATATGAACTATATGCTTGGCAAGAAATCGACATATTTAATTAGTCATTAAAAAAATGTCTAACAAGTCGAGAAAATGAAATTATTTAAAAGCTATAATAAAATAAAAACATGTGCATAAATTATTCTAAACGTTGTCAACGTTTTCCATTCAATACAAAAATTAAATCATATTTGTTCAGTTTGGTTTTCGGTTTTTTATTCTTAGAATTCATCAGCTTCATTATCATAGTTGATTTTTCTTTTGAGGGTATTTTGTTTGTTTGTTATTTTTTTACAGAGACAAAAAATATTTGGTAAATTAAGTACTTTTCATAAATCCGTTTCAATTGCTTTTTACATTAAGCAAAACTATAGATATGGTTGAGTTACAAACTAGATAGCAAAAAATATTACAATTAATACAATACGTTCGTTTACAAACTGACTTAAATAGGCTAGGCTAGGCTAGGCTAGGCTCGACTGCTGCACTGCCTTCCGTACTTATGGAGTAAACACTTAAACACTAACAGAAGTCTTATATCACACGCTTACAACGCTTTCCAGATCATCGAGGTGATCTGAATCTAATACAACCGTTTCGAATCATAAATCGAATCGAAACCAACTCAAATCGAACTGAACCGGGTGCACAAATCGGTGGACCAGAGCAGAAGGAGGAGAAGCCGCAGCTGGAGGACAAAACAGCAGCAGCAACCACGTCAATTGTACCCAGAGTCAAGGTCGAACAGCACAGCACAACATCCAAAATGCATCCTTGAGAGGTTTGTCATGTGTTTGTATGTGTGTGTTGCCTTTGTTGTTGTTGTTGTTGATGGGTCTAGTTCATGTTGTTGTTGTTGTGGGTTTGTGGGCTGTGCGGCCCAAATGTGTTGTTGTATCTTGTTCGTAAAGTCTAGTTAATCGTCTCCAAAGTTCTCATTTTCTCATTTCGTATCTTTTTTTTTGTTTTTATGGCTTAAACTAAGTTAAGAGAGTTCGTTGAGTGCGTAAAAACTAAGTTCGTCATCACGTTAGTCGTTTTTAAGATTGATATCTGAATCTCTATCGTTATCACGTTCTGCATAGCAATGTGGAATTGGTATGGTAGGCATATGGTTTGATATGGAATATGTTATGGAATGTTTCTAAGTATGTTTTGTGATGGAAATTTAGTTAGATTTTGATCCATTCATAACCGTTACGCTTACGCTTTTCAATGCTGCAAAGAGAAGTGAGAGAAAGAAGTTCATTTCACCAATTTAGTAACCGTGATATGAATGATAATCATGATAGTTAAAATCATGCTCCACCTCATGCTCATGCTCATGATGTTCCTCGATGGGTGCCGAATATGAATGCGATGAGTGATGATGGATGGGCTCATGATGATGCTCCTCCTCAATGTGTTTATGGATAAACTCGGGTTCCTTGTAGGTTACATGCTTCTCGTGATACTCGGGCACATGCTTCTCAATGTGAACATGGACTGGCTTCTCCACTGGGATTTTCACGGGATACGGAACGTGTTTCTCCACCTTGACTGGCACTTCCTTGATCACGGGGTAAGGTGCGGGCACATGAATTTTCACCTCATAAGGCACTGGCTTGTCAACATGCACGGGCACGGGACGATCATAGGGCACATGGACGGGAACTGGCACCTTCTTGATCACTGGCACTGGCACAGGCTTGTCAACATAGTGTGGCACTGGTTTATCGACATAGTGTGGCACTGGCTTATCAACGTGCACCTTTACGGGGTAGTGGACGATCTTCTCGACGGGGTAGGGCTTGTCGACATGCACTTGCTTCTCTACATTGTAGTGGACGATCTTCTCGACTGGATATGGAGCTGGGACATGGACTTTCACAGGCACATGGACCTTCTTCTCGACTGGGTAGGGTGCGGGCACATGAACCTAAAGAATTTGCGAATTTTCACTTATTAGACCAGGCTCTTAGTGTCTTAGTGTCTTGAGAAAGAAAAGGATTTACCTTGACGGGCACAGGACGATCGTAGGGCACATGAACTGGCACGTGAACCTTCTTTTCGACGGGATATGGCGCTGGAACTTCATAAGGCACTTTCACGATCTCCTTAACCTCGTAGGGTATATGCTTGACCACAGGATAAGGCTTGGGTACCTTGACTTTCACGGGCACATGGATATGTTTCTCGACAGGCACATGAACAATTTTCTCAATGGGCACTGGAACTGGCACCTTCTTAATGACTGTCAGTGTCTTTTCCTCATGCACTGGAAAGTGTGGCACATGGTGATGATGGTAATCCTCATAGTGATGCAGTCCACGTTTCGATTTTGTGGTATCATCACTAACAGCTTCCTCGGCCTTCTTCTCTACAGGCTCAGCTGCTGTCTTCTCCGCAGCGGCACTCTTCTCTTCCTCAGCTTGTGCATAGCTCGTAGCGAGCAGCAGCACCAGAGCGAGCGTTGTCGCTGTACTCTGAAAGATTCATCAAATAGAAATTCGTATTAAGTTTTGAGGGTTCTTATATTAGGAAAAGTGTAGGGGCTTGAGTGACTATCAATCATTGGTGATTAGCTTAGCGGATCTGGCTTAAACTCAAAAGTTAAGGATTGGCTTAATTATTAGGATCCGTCGTTATAGAACTGCATGTATTTTTCAGATAACTAAGGATCAACTCTAATACTAAGAGGTTCCAGGTGTTAAATTATTATTATTTATCAATTATCCTTGAAATCAAGTGTAGTGATATTCCATGAGGGATCGAGACACAATAGTGGATGTATCTCAGTTTAAAATAAAGTCTCTTTATGATATTCTCTTTCGATTAGATGTTGCATGGAATCAAGAAACAGAAATCAAGAAATTTATGTATTTCTGTTGAAGTTTAATTATCTTTATTTGGTCCGGTTAGTAAACCATTTAGAATGGTATCAACATTCTTTCACTTTCCAATTGGAGAATTGTTTTGTTTACCAGAGTTCTTAATGATCACATCAAAGCACTTCACTTCACTGAGATCCTTTATACATACCATCAACTTCATGTTGCTGGCGTAATATATCCTTGGGGATGTTGCTGTTACTGTTTCAGGAATTCCGTTGAGTTTTGTCCCGTTTGCCGATAATTTGTTTTTATTTTTTGGAAGGGAATTGAACTGAACGCTCTACACGTTCCGTACCACTCTGCACTGTTCGATGGTTAACGGTTTAATGATGCCAACTGCAGTGCCAGCCTGAACTTTTATACTCTTAAGACCAGCGACTGAATGAATGTAACAACGAACGACTCCAAAGCCGAACACTCGCAAAAATAGCAACAAACCCAATACCAACAAAGTTGAGATGTATGTAACAAGTATGAAGAAAGTGCTCGACTACGAAATACACTGATACCGCTAATAAGCATTTGCGAAGTGGGAAATGTTGTCTTAATTATTTGCAATTATTGTATTCTTGAGATTAAGGAAGATAAACCATTGAAACTCCAGTCAAATTATTTTACTTTATTTTAATTAGGGACTATAATCATTAAAATGTTTATTGAAAAATTTACAAGATAATGATTACTTTTAATTTAATTTAAAAGAAATTCATTGGTTTTCTGAGATATCCCAACTAATCTGATAGAATATGCATCTAGATTGTTCCTTTACATCCTTTACATTTGGTTAAGATCAGTTTACCATATCATATATCTGACATAGAAATGATTGGTCGATAGTTAAGGATTTGTGTGAAAATTGGTGTTTTTGAAGATATCTCAATCAATGTCGCTGATTATTCATTTGTCTTTTACGTGCCGACCGAATTTGGTTTTAATCGGTTCACTATATCATCTTGTTGTCATTAAAAATCAGTCTGAATGGGCATCAAATCATCGGCGTGCCGAAGGGAAATCAAGGGCACAGGGTGGAGTCCCCTTGTTATATATTAGGAGTATTTAATATAAAATACATTTTTTGTAGAATTTTTTATTAGATAGTTATAACATTAAATGAATTTTATGGGGTTTTCAATGATTTAACTGTTAACTTTAATTGTTTGTAGTAATATTTTTAACTTAGAGTTTTTATATCTTCAGAGTTCAAAATTCGAAAAATACTTTATATATAATCAAACAAGTCACGGGTATCCTATATCCTCGACTATAGCCTTTCCAGCTTGTTTTGAGTTATATTTCTGAGCAAATAAATAAATCTCTCAAAATAATTATTATTCCTAGTTTTATTTTTCCGATTAAAAGTAATGATTATCTTAGCTTAAAATACTCAAGTTGGAAATTTGACTTTTTCGTAAATTTTTTTTAACCTCAACAATGGATTATTGAGGTTCGTCGTGGCTCATTGAGTAAGAGTATATACTATGTATACAATTTTTTCAATGAGAAGACATAATTACAACGTGAGCAAAAAAAAATCATTATTTTAGAGCAATAAATTAAACTTAAGGAATAATCATTAAATTGCACCATACCCAAACTTTGTGACGAACGCTATTCAATTTGCTATATGAATTAATATAGAAAAAAGGTTGGCAAAAAAGAATAGGAAAAATTGATTAGGTGTATAATCAGGCAACAAAAACACTAATTTTGCTTTGCGAGTTGTGCTTTTGTCTGTCCTACATTCGCATAATAATTAAGAAATTGAGACAGAAAGAGAGGACAATAATAGAAGACAAAGCACACACATAACCTTAAAGGTCGTTGCTTTTAGTATTTACATTAAGAAAAGAAAACAAATACACTCTCAGTCAAATTCAGGAGCAAAGATATGAAAATATTCGCCATGAACTTCATCAATAAGTTGCGACAAATCATCTGAATCTGCGATGGTATACAAATATAAATAAAACTTTCTGATAGGGGCGTAGCTACTTTTTTTTCACGCAAATCTCTAGATTATAAAATGAATAGCTTTAAAAATAATCGTTCGTAAATTTTTAAGCTCTTTAAATGTCGTAGACTTCATTTAATTATATTAATAATTTTGTTACTATTTGAAATGAATTTATGTCATCTGATTTTCGTGTATCCGCAAATATGTCTGAAAAATAATAGATCCGAATTTTCTGTAGCTTTTATATACTTCCATGAAGTGGACCACAGTTGGAATATGTACATACCCAACACCTTACAAATATGCAAAGATTCAGAGTTTGTTGGAATGAGCGTAGGGAGGAGAGCAAAGGCCCCCTGCCCTCTGCCTAAGCCTTGTACATCATACTGTACCAAAAGTGAAGCTTTGGGTGAATCTGCTAGTGTAGTCTTTGAAGGAATCACACTAAACTGGTAGTATATTGCAAGAACGGACTATGTAGTGTATCACTGCGGACGGCAGTCCGCGCTAGTGACGAAAGAAAAAAAAGTTTGGCATTCGTCACTGTGCATTAAAATTATTTTTAGGTATACAGGTGCCGAATGCCAAACTTTTTTTTTTTAAATAATTTATGTATTAAATTTAATATCGTTCGTTTCAAAATGGGATATCAGAAATTTTTGGGGCAGGAAAACCCTTTCGTCACTAGACTTTTACTTTGTAAAAATAAAGAATTATTTTTAACTATCGAAAATACTTAATTCGTGTTTACACGAACTAAATTTTAGTACGGTCTTTTTCTCTCTGCGTATCATATAGCTGCTATTGAAATGAGAGGTCGATAATTCAGGATTAGTGTTAAAAGTGTTGTGTTTTTTTTTAGGTCGTAAAACAAAAGTTTCCTAGTTTTTTTGCAATTAAAATAGTTATCCAAATGCCGTCATCAATATCTTCAAGTCCCTGTATTTTTAGAAATAAATAATATTTATACAGTTTTGATCACTTGGTTTTCGGTTTTTTATTCTTAGCATTCATCAGCTTCATTATCATAGTTGATTTTTCTTTTGAGGGTATTTTGTTTGTTTGTTATTTTTTTTACAGAGACAAAAAATATTTGGTAAATTAAGTACTTTTCATAAATCCGTTTCAATTGCTTTTTACATTAAGCAAAACTATAGATATGGTTGAGTTACAAACTAGATAGCAAAAAATATTACAATTAATACAATACGTTCGTTTACAAACTGACTTAAATAGGCTAGGCTAGGCTCGACTGCTGCACTGCCTTCCGTACTTATGGAGTAAACACTTAAACACTAACAGAAGTCTTATATCACACGCTTACAACGCTTTCCAGATCATCGAGGTGATCTGAATCTAATACAACCGTTTCGAATCATAAATCGAATCGAAACCAACTCAAATCGAACTGAACCGGGTGCACAAATCGGTGGACCAGAGCAGAAGGAGGAGAAGCCGCAGCTGGAGGACAAAACAGCAGCAGCAACCACGTCAATTGTACCCAGAGTCAAGGTCGAACAGCACAGCACAACATCCAAAATGCATCCTTGAGAGGTTTGTCATGTGTTTGTATGTGTGTGTTGCCTTTGTTGTTGTTGTTGTTGATGGGTCTAGTTCATGTTGTTGTTGTTGTGGGTTTGTGGGCTGTGCGGCCCAAATGTGTTGTTGTATCTTGTTCGTAAAGTCTAGTTAATCGTCTCCAAAGTTCTCATTTTCTCATTTCGTATCTTTTTTTTTGTTTTTATGGCTTAAACTAAGTTAAGAGAGTTCGTTGAGTGCGTAAAAACTAAGTTCGTCATCACGTTAGTCGTTTTTAAGATTGATATCTGAATCTCTATCGTTATCACGTTCTGCATAGCAATGTGGAATTGGTATGGTAGGCATATGGTTTGATATGGAATATGTTATGGAATGTTTCTAAGTATGTTTTGTGATGGAAATTTAGTTAGATTTTGATCCATTCATAACCGTTACGCTTACGCTTTTCAATGCTGCAAAGAGAAGTGAGAGAAAGAAGTTCATTTCACCAATTTAGTAACCGTGATATGAATGATAATCATGATAGTTAAAATCATGCTCCACCTCATGCTCATGCTCATGATGTTCCTCGATGGGTGCCGAATATGAATGCGATGAGTGATGATGGATGGGCTCATGATGATGCTCCTCCTCAATGTGTTTATGGATAAACTCGGGTTCCTTATAGGTGACATGCTTCTCGTGATACTCGGGCACATGCTTCTCAATGTGAACATGGACGGGCTTCTCCACTGGGATTTTCACGGGATACGGAACGTGTTTCTCCACCCTGACTGGCACTTCCTTGATCACGGGGTAAGGTGCGGGCACATGAATTTTCACCTCATAAGGCACTGGCTTGTCAACATGCACGGGCACGGGACGATCATAGGGCACATGGACGGGAACTGGCACCTTCTTGATCACTGGCACTGGCACAGGCTTGTCAACATAGTGTGGCACTGGTTTATCGACATAGTGTGGCACTGGCTTATCAACGTGCACCTTTACGGGGTAGTGGACGATCTTCTCGACGGGGTAGGGCTTGTCGACATGCACTTGCTTCTCTACATTGTAGTGGACGATCTTCTCGACTGGATATGGAGCTGGGACATGGACTTTTACAGGCACATGGACCTTCTTCTCGACTGGGTACGGTGCGGGCACATGAACCTAAAGAGTTTGCGAATTTTCACTTGTTAGACCAGGCTCTTAGTGTCTTAGTGTCTTGAGAAAGAAAAGGATTTACCTTGACGGGCACAGGACGATCGTAGGGCACATGAACTGGCACGTGAACCTTCTTTTCGACGGGATATGGCGCTGGAACTTCATAAGGCACTTTCACGATCTCCTTAACCTCGTAGGGTATATGCTTGACCACAGGATAAGGCTTGGGTACCTTGACTTTCACGGGCACATGGATATGTTTCTCGACAGGCACATGAACAATTTTCTCAATGGGCACTGGAACTGGCACCTTCTTAATGACTGTCAGTGTCTTTTCCTCATGCACTGGAAAGTGTGGCACATGGTGATGATGGTAATCCTCATAGTGATGCAGTCCACGTTTCGATTTTGTGGTATCATCACTAACAGCTTCCTCGGCCTTCTTCTCTACAGGCTCAGCTGCTGTCTTCTCCGCAGCGGCACTCTTCTCTTCCTCAGCTTGTGCATAGCTCGTAGCGAGCAGCAGCACCAGAGCGAGCGTTGTCGCTGTACTCTGAAAGATTCATCAAATAGAAATTCGTATTAAGTTTTGAGGGTTCTTATATTAGGAAAAGTGTAGGGGCTTGAGTGACTATCAATCATTGGTGATTAGCTTAGCGGATCTGGCTTAAACTCAAAAGTTAAGGATTGGCTTAATTATTAGGATCCGTCGTTATAGAACTGCATGTATTTTTCAGATAACTAAGGATCAACTCTAATACTAAGAGGTTCCAGGTGTTAAATTATTATTATTTATCAATTATCCTTGAAATCAAGTGTAGTGATATTCCATGAGGGATCGAGACACAATAGTGGATGTATCTCAGTTTAAAATAAAGTCTCTTTATGATCTTCTCTTTCGATTAGATGTTGCATGGAATCAAGAAACAGAAATCAAGAAATTTATGTATTTCTGTTGAAGTTTAATTATCTTTATTTGGTCCGGTTAGTAAACCATTTAGAATGGTATCAACATTCTTTCACTTTCCAATTGGAGAATTGTTTTGTTTACCAGAGTTCTTAATGATCACATCAAAGCACTTCACTTCACTGAGATCCTTTATACATACCATCAACTTCATGTTGCTGGCGTAATATATCCTTGGGGATGTTGCTGTTACTGTTTCAGGAATTACGTTGAGTTTTGTCCCGTTTGCCGATAATTTGTTTTTATTTTTTGGAAGGGAATTGAACTGAACGCTCTACACGTTCCGTACCACTCTGCACTGTTCGATGGTTAACGGTTTAATGATGCCAACTGCAGTGCCAGCCTGAACTTTTATACTCTTAAGACCAGCGACTGAATGAATGTAACAACGAACGACTCCAAAGCCGAACACAAACAACAACATCTGCAACAGAAGCAACAACAAAAGCATAAAACACCTAAAGCTTTAGTATAATAATAATCGCAATACGTAGCTCCAAAACACATGAGGCGAATGGGGAATGGTTCGTGGCCGTTGTCGTCAATCGCGTCGTCGGATTTCGCTGGATGGTTGCTTGGTTGGATCGGTTGGTTGCTGAATTTTGGAGGCGCGAACTCGACGCAGCCAGGTGGCAATCGACGCCAAATGCTGCAATTGCAACAAGCGATTGTATGATGGCGGAGGGAAGGGGAAGCTCTACGGATGCGTGCCATTTTGCTGTTTAATTCGACTACCGCCAGTTGCCGATCGTTGTTGTTGTTGTTGTTGCTGTTGTTGTTGCTGTAGTTGTGGTTATAGTTATTTTTGTTTTGCGGTTTCTTAAGCTTTATACAAGCATTGGCTTATATTCACAATTCCCAATAGTCATATACCACATTTTTGTGGGTAATTGAATAATACCTAATTGCGCTAGATGAAATAGCTGAAGGTTTCAGCTGTTGCACTTGTTGGCTATAAATTTTACAATTTACTAATTTATTAATTAATTACTATACTAAATATTGCTGAAAATTGTTTTTTGACAATTAGAGTTTATAATCTATAGTAAATTCTATTTACTGTAGGTTTTTAAAATTTGACCTTAATAGGTTAAATCTTAATAGAAATCATGTGGATTTCCCTTTGTATTCAATATTTTTAATAGTAATCTATAGTAATTTCTATTTACTGTAGGTTTTTAAAATTTGAACTATTAAGAAATTATGTGGATTTCTCTTTGAATTCAATATTTTTATATTTAGGTTTTTAAAATTTGAACTATTAAGAAATTATGTGGATTTCTCTTTGAATTCAATATTTTTATATTTACTGTGGACGGCAGTCTACGCTAGTGACGCTAAAATTAATACTCCAAATTTTGTTATTTTCACATTTTGGCGATTTAAAGAAAACAAAAACTTTTTGATCAATTTTCTAAGTATTGTGAACAATAAAATTTGGCGTCTAACGGCATTGTACCAAAATCGGGGTACCCATTCCAAAAAAATAAGGATTTTTATATTATAACCAGGGATTAAAACCTTAACCGAAACCGTAACCTTTAACCGGTGAAAACCGATTGAAATTTGTAACCGTAACTGAAACCGTAACCGAAAAAATTTTTTCTGCTGTACCGAAACCCACAAACCGATACTCTTTAAACCTAAATAACCGTTTAGTAACCGATTCATTTATAAAAGGTTAATTTCGGTTCTGGCTGTCGCAGGTACCAACAACTTTGAACTGCCATAACTTTGTCAAAATTCATCCAATTTCCATGCGCAATGTAAAATTGAGCATGATTTTACCTCTAAATTAGTTCCGCATCTAAATTTTGATCATTTTAAAAATTTTTTGAAAATCTAAATTTTTTGAAAATTTACAGTGTTACCCCTTTGTCTTTTTTGAATTTTTCGAAAAAATTCGAATTTTCAAAATCAACAAAATTTATATGCAGAACGAATTTTTAGAGATAAAATCATGCACAAAATTACATGGCGCATGCAAATTGATCGAGCTTTGACATAGTTATGAAAGTTCAAAATTATTAAAAATCAGAAAAATCAAAATAATCGAAATTTTCCTTGCCTTCCAGTAACCAGATAACATTATTTTCCAGGTTAAAACGGGCATTTAGTCTTTTTTCATGTAAAGCAGTGAATAACGCTTCTTATTTTGGTCAACCGAAAACTTTAATTTCTTTTTTTTTTGTGAACCGAAACCATACCGTTATTTTTAAACCGAATCCTACAAAAAACCGATAACCGTTACGAAACCGATACTCCAAGATTTTGCACAACTGATAACCAAAAACCTTAATTCGAGCATAACCGAAACCGTAACGGTTTTGATCCCTGATTATAACCCATCCTTAAGATATAAGAAATATATTTTATCTACTCCTTTTTTTTTTAAATCGCTTGTTTAGCTGGAAGCAAACTTCCGCTTAAATTGAGACCCTCACATTTCCAAACCACATAAGCTACAGATATTTTTAAGACCTGTTGGCTCTTAATGCATTTACACTCAAATCAACTAAATTACTTAGATAATAAATAAATATCTTGAAGTATTTCATAGTGCCGACTTAAATAAATGAATGAAATCTACCCAAACTCATTTCTCTTTAGGATTATTAGTTATTTGCAGCACGACTCCAGTTTAGCCTTTGCTCTTTTGCCTGCAGTCAGTTGTCCTCTGTCATCTGTCATTTGAGCCAAAAGACCAATTCCATTTACAGTCCTTTTACTTTCACAGTTACGTGGACATTCACTCGACCAGGCCTGTCTATGCCAGGCCAAACTCTTGACCAGTTCCTCTTACCAGATGCCCGCAAAACGTGAGCCAGGAAAGCAGGTGCCCAAAATGGGTAAAACGTTTGTCAACCAAGTGACTGTGTCACTCGGTCATTCGCTTATATGTTGTGTCATACAGTGTGTGTGTATGTGTGTGTGTGTGTATGTGTGTTTGTGGGCTTGTTGTGTGGTCAACAACCATAACCTAAGACACTCGCAACAAGTTTGGGGCGTTAACTCGTTTCAATTTCATATTGTGGGTCGTGTAATTGACGCTCCAGTTGCTGTCGAAGCAGAAGCAGAAGCAAACGAATAAGTAGACGAAGACTTTGGTTACCTTCCTCGTTATTATGTCAATGGGTCTGGTCGGTCTACATACACGAGACTTCATACGAGTCTGGGAGAGACTCTGCGAGAGGCCGTTACGAGTTGCTGTTGTTGCTGTTGTTGTTGCTGTGGCCTGTTGCATGCAACTTTCGATTTAGTTTCATTCGCATTGCTTGCATGTCTTGACCACATTGTGTTCAATATAATGTATGGCAAACAAAGAAAGAGAGCGAAATAGACAGACAAAGAGAGTGAGAAAAAGAGAGAGAGAAAGAGAGGGAGAAGGAAAGATGTTAAGCTATTGGAGGCTGCCGCCTTTAGACGTTCCAGCTGATTATGTCATAAGTTTGTACGGGGGCGCCGCCGACTGTTTGTTTTGATAGACGGATAGACGGTTTCGAGTGCTTATAAGCGCCATTGTCTCAAATCCAACATTACAATTACACACTTCCTTGAATTATTTATAAGACATAAACATATATTACAAGTACATGTACATATACATATATATTGACAACTTTTGTTGATCAATTTTTACATTTGAAAGCATTGTCAGCTTGTTTATCAGCTTGTCTGCGACCTGACCTTGTCTTATTTATGCATAGATAAATGTAGCTTTACATAAATATTTTAATATATTTCTTATATTTTTTTTGGATGTCAACAAAAGTGTCAGAGATAAAGCAGCTGTCGATTAATCATCATTGAAGGCGTCTTCAATTCGCATTTGTATTTGCATTTGCATTTTCATTTGAGAGCTGCCGCTTTTTATTAAGCTTTTGATTTGTGTAACAATTTATTGTCGACATGCGCATTCCATTCCATTTCGTTCCCATTGATGTCAGATGATCTCGCAAATGGGCTTGACGAGGCCTTAAAGCCAGTCAAAAACTGACAATTATGACATTTTATGTGCCATTTTACAAAGGCCTCCGTTCAAAAAAGGCTTGTAACTGTTAATTTGAATCGGTGGTTTCGGTTTTTACGTTTACGTTACTTTTCTTTTTATATTGAACATACAAATGTATATTTTTTGATGGGTTAACACTGCAGGGTTCATTGCATTTCTGGTCAAGGTCGTTGCTTGTTATTTGTGGGTTGTTGCGGTTGTTAACTTGGCTAAGTACTGCAAATGTGGCCTACAAATTGCCTCTTTGCTTATCTATTTTGTGGCACATGGTGCGGTTTTTGAAAGTTTTCTGCCCACAACAATGGTTGCTATATGCTGAAAATATATTATTACGAGTGCAAGAGTTTCCCAAAAACATAACAAATTCTGAACTACATGTTTTTTTTTAAATAATTTAAATATTTCTGACACTCGAATTGTAAAATGAACTAGCCAATAAAATAAGGTTTGACTTGCCCCTTAATTAATGGTTAATGGAAAACTGGCTAAGCAATTCATTGAACAAGTAAATTAGCTACGATTTGTAAACTGCAATCTTAATCGCAGCCCTTCCAATCAGTTGCCTTTTCATGACATTGAAGCATGTAAAAGTCTCTGACGTGATTTGTTTTGACTTGAAAGTGATAATCACGTCAATTGAATGGACGGACGGATAGATAAACGGACGGACGACTGTAGTCTAATCACTTCTATCTTGTGGTTACCGAAAAAAGAGGTCAATGGCAAAAACATTTGAACTCTTGTGGTGCGTCTCTGTTTTATGACCCACTCGGTTTCATTGTGCGAAGATTGTTGTTAACTTGGCCAAATTGTCACGCGCCGTTGAATGCTGCGCCCAATTGATCAGTTAAGTTGGTGTCAGTTAATCGGTTGAGTATCTGAGCATAAAGTCCACTTCATCTAGTTGTGGTTGCACTGTATAGATATCTTAAGACACTAACAGCTGATAAATGAGGAAGTCGACTATTGGATATTTGCCTGTTGGCCATTGGCCTAATCCCACAGTCGCAGGCAACTGCAAATCTATGCAAATTTTGCTCAAGCCAGAAAAACCAGTCAAAAACAATTTATTACTATAATAATTCCGCCTCTGGAGTTGCGCAGCTGTGTCAGTCTTTAGCCAGTTAAACTACTAGGGAGTAGCTTTCTGGGTGGCAGAGGGGAGTTCAGTTTGACCCATTGACTTACACATCGTGCAATTTGCAACGAAATTAGAAGAAACTACTCTTAAGTATATTTACCAACTTCTGATTGTTGTGTTGTCATTCAGTGCATTTACTGGCAAATTATTTTAAAATATACTCGTTTAGTTTTCGTACGTTTTCCTTTCCTTGGCTCATAATTACAACAATACCAAAATAGTTGGCAATCAAATGCCAAGCATATGCTCTTATTGTTGTTGTTGCAGTTGTTTTTCGTGTAAATTGCGTAAATTGAATAAACATTATGCTATGAAGTCGACTCTCGTTGTACATTTTGTAAATCTACTTGGTAGTCTTTGTTTTCGGCACTGTTTCTCTTTTTTGGTTGCCGCTTTTAGCCGCACTGAAGCGTACATGCAATTTGTTTTTTGTAGCAACGAGAGGTGTACGAAATTTTTCCAGACATTTTCAGTAATAATTAAAAAGTTTTATAATAAGAGAACAGACATACATTTTGGAAAGCGTCTCTTTCATATTTTATATTTATTTTTCGCATGATAAAAATAAAACTCTTAATTTTCTTATAATTACAAATAGTGTCAATTCGTTTTTCTTACTCATTTGTTTAAATAAATTGTTTACAAAGAGGAAATGCTAACAATCTTGAGCATATGTTTTTCAATAATAATACAGAATATTTTCTAGCAAAGTAAATTTTAATTTCCGTTTCCATGATCTTTTTAAACTACCCTCTATAATTTTAAAACAATATATAGAGCGAACTGTAATTATATAGCTCTAAAATGTTCGTAAATTAACGAATGCACAAATAAAACATAAAGTAATTAAACTCTTGCTTAAGCTGCAAGCAATAAATGAATTTCGACGGTAAAAGATTTGCACAGTTATATTTATAGAAAATGTGGAAAGCTAAAGATGATTGCAAAATGCTACAGAATGTGTGTTAATTGTCTCGTAAATATAAAGTAATGTATGACCAATAAACGTTCATTAAATGTATGATTTTCCTAAGCCTACAAAAATAAAAATGATTAAAATTTAACAAACCTTTCCTTAGAATCAAAAGGCGATGACAACAAGTAAAGTAAACGAAAAATAAGTAAATAAAAATGATACATTAAAAGAAAATTAAAATTGGCTCTTACTCAAGTAACGATGTTTTTAAAGAGACAAAAAAAAATAATAATGATAACATTTAAATTTTTATTGATGAAGTTGGTAATTAACGAACTAGGGACATTTCCTAAAATGTTATATCATTCAGATTTATTCATTTCCTTAAACAACTTTCATTGATCAACAAAAATGGATCATCAAAACATGGATCATAACTTATTCTAAACGAAAGTAAAATAATTAGTAGATTACTGTTAAAAGATAGATCAAACATTTTAAGGAAAGTATAAAAATACAGCTTAACTGATGGACAATACCACAACTACTTCTATTGGACTAACAGTATATTTAACTTTAATTCTTAAGTCTCCCATTCTCATTTTCGGAGTGATTTACATCAAACATTACCCATAAGTATTAATGACAATTTTCTCCATTTTAAATATCTTCGCTGAATAATATATATCGTTCACATTGTACTTTAATCTTTAAGAAACTACTCCATGATAAATGCTGATAAATTAGCCGCATGTTTTACAACGTTCACAGACTGAGACACAGTCCTCGGTTTCTGTTGCTTTGTCGGATTGGCAACTATTGCAACATATTTGGCAAATTTCTTTGCAACCGAAAAGTTGCTGCAAAAGAAATTGCAAGTCAATTACCGCTAGACGGTCTGCTTGGCGCCATGACGCAACCGCCACATGTGGCAGTGGCGTTAGCGTCAACGTTAACGTCGGCGTCACCGTCAACGTCAACGTCGTCGTCGACGTCATCGCATAGCGCTAATTGATTGCGTCTGAGCAACGCAGTTGGTGCATTCACTTTGTTTTTTATTTTTTATTTTGAAGTATTTATTTTTGGGTCGTGCCATTCTCCGTTGCCACATGCCACACACCAAGAGACTCTACTTGAAATGCCCGCAACTTTAGGACAAGATCAATGCTGTGCGTTGGTCAGCTTAACAGGTTCTGGCGGCAACCAGAAACGAAAGACTTAGGCAACGAACTTGAAATCATTTTTTTCTGCATTTCATTTTTCTTTCTTGATTCCATTTGTTATTGATATTAATGGCTTAATCTCATTTTCTGTACGCTTACGTTCAGTGCTTTCGATAAAATATTGCATAATTTAAAGACATTTCGCTTTTTGGTTTGTTGGCAAATTCGCTCTTAACTAAATTATGCGGGATAATGACATTACACATTGTGTGAGTGTGTGTGAGTGCAAGAAGGCAGTTATATTAAGCGATTATACTGGCTACGCAGAACTTGCAGCTTTGTTTATTTTTATGCTTTGAACTTATGCACATAAGATTTCTTTTTAATGCAAATTTTGTGACTTGACTGTCAAATCGAAGAAATCTTGCAAAATGCAGAACTCTTTCGATTTAACAATCCTTGCAGCTGATCGATTCCATCTCCACAAGCGCAGTAAGAATTATAAAAATTATATTTTTTCTGTTCTATACCTATTCTGCCATTTTGAAGCGTCGACATTTCTTCTAAGAAAAGTTTTAAGACTCGTCACTTTTGAGCTTTAATTGGTATTCTTGTGTTATGTAAGTTTATGGGAACTACATATGTCAGTTTCCACACATAAGCATTGTTACCTATAGCATAATGATGATAATATTTTTGACATGATTGATATTCTGATCCATGTATTTTCGGTTCATCAGTTGACTATTGTACTCTCATCTCCAAAAATTTAAATAAATATATTAAAATAAAAATTATAAAGAAAAAAATGTTGATTGTTATCCCTATTGATTAAGTTATACATTAATCTGAGTTATTTTGAGGCTCTGTGCTTCATTAGGATGATGTGTATGCCATGTTTTTATCTTTTAACTTAAACTAACATATAGTACGTATGTGTAGCCAAATAAAACGTGACGGAACGGAAGTAAAATCTCTCTTGTCCTTACTGGGTGCATAATAACCTGATGGATCTTAGTGCATACTCTTATCCTATTCATCTTGACAATGAACATAATAAATGACAATAATAAACAGGGATTAAAACCTTAACCGAAACCGTAAACTTTAACCGATGAAAATCGATTGAAATTTGTAACCGTAACTGAAACCGTAACCGAAAACAATTTTTTCCGCTGTACCGAAACCCACAAACCGAAACTCCTTAAGCCGAAATAACCGTTTAGTAACCAATTCATTTATAATGTTTAATTTCGGTTCTGGCCGTCGCAGCTACTGACCACTTTTGATAACTTTGAACTGTAATAACTTTGTCAAAAGTCAATCAATTTTTATTCGCTATGTAAATTTGAGCATAATTTTACCTCTGAATACTTTCTGTATTTAAATTTTGTTCAATTTAAAAATTTTTTGAAAATCGAATTTTTCGAAAATTTACAGTGTTACCCCTTTGTCTTTTTTGATTTTTTCGAAAAAATTGGAGTTATCAAAATCAACAAAATTTAAATGGAGAACGAATTTAGAGATAATATCATTCTCAAATTTACATGGAGCATGGAATTTTATCGAGTTTTAACAAAGTTATGGCAGTTCAAAGTTATTGAAAATCAGTAAAATCAAAATAATAGAAATTTTCCTTGCCTTTCAGTAACAAGATAACTTTTTTTTCCAGGCTAAAAAGGGCATTAAGTTTTTATTCATGTAAAACAATGATTAGTGCTTCTTATTTTGGTCAACCGAAAACGTTAATTTTTATTTTTTTTGAGAACCGAAACCATACCGGTATTTTTAAACCGAAACTTATAAAAAACCGATAACCGTTACGAAACCGATACTCCATGATTTTGTATAACCGATAACCGAAAACCTTAATTCGGGCATAACCGAAACCGTAACTGAAACCGATATTTGATTCGGTTTTAATCCCTGATAATAAATATAAAAATTTTTGAAAACAAAACAATAATTTTTATATATTTTAGTATGCGAGTATATTTTAAAATTAATACTTGAATTAATTACAAAAATTAAAGCATTTCGCTCATATCATAGATTAGGCAATATTAAAAATCAACCAGTTCGAAATGAAAACTCAGGATTATTAGATATATCAAATGGAGTTATTTCATCAATTAAACTGTACGTTGTTTCATCATCGTCTGTAGTGTTCTTAATGCGAACACACAGATCTCTTGGCTCATTGGGTTCAAATTCAATAGTAGAGGTTTTGTATCCTGGAAGGCATTGGCAGACATTGGGTGCCACACATATGGCGAATGTGAAGCAGCTTTCTTGACAATGTGGAGCACAGTAGAAGCCTAGACTTTGGGCTCTAGGTAGCTTAATATATCCAGAAGCACACTCCCATTCCCCTGGCCGTACACAGCGACCATTTTCCGGAATATCCTGTGGACAGATGGGTTGGCAAGTGTTGCTGTTGCTGTTGTTGGAGTAACCCTCTTTGCATTGACATTGTTCTGGCCTAATGCAGCTACTGTGTGCTGGACAACCCGCTCTGCAAACTGGCTCACATAATCCATATTGGTTCTTGGTATAACCAGCCCCACACTGACACATGTCCTGATTAGGACTGACTTCTGTATCACATTGACAGGTTTCAGGGCCAACACATTGGCAACGATCACCGCATCCCTTAGAGCACTTTGGTTGACAAAGAGTTCCTTCTGTCTTTTGCTCATAACCAGGACAGCAGAAATACTGTACTTCAAGTTTGTTACTGACCTATTGAGCATGGTGTTTTTACAACTGAATAAATATATTGGTACAATCAAATAGTTACCATATTCTCAGGGTGGCCTTGATTACTCAAGAGTTGGAGTAAGTTACTCAGATCAACGTAGTTCACTGTCCTCTTTATGCTGCACAGATGCGGATCATTAGCTAGAAACTCTGTTGTGTCTTTAATACACAGGCCACTCGGTGCTACGTGATAGTTTATCTGGCATTCACACATCCTTGATTCTCCGCAGAAACTGTGCGCACCGCAGTCTACGGAGCACACGGGTTGACAAAGGGATTCGCCGGCCTTCTTTTTGTATCCATCGCAGCATACCTTCTGAACTTCTATTTTATCTGACCGCTTATAATTGAAAGTATTCGATTGTAGGTTGAATCAAGGTTTGTATAGTCTGTATACTTACATATGAATCAATTTTTAAGTCGACTTCTTTCGTACATAGATTTGGGTCCTCAGAGTGTTCAGCCTTGGGGACACAATCCCCTTTCACCATTTCATATCCTTCTATGCACTCACACAATTTCCCATCGCGGCAGTAACTATTTGCACTGCACGTCATCTCACAGAGTCGCTGGCAGGATCCATTCACTTTTTCGTATCCCATTATGCATTCGCAGACATTTGGCTTTGAGCAGAAGCTGTATTTCTCACATGTTTCAGAACACAGAGGCTGGCAAAGATCGTCGTCGGTTTTCCTGCCGTAGCCGTCACAGCAAACATGACGAATTTCCGTATTGTATGTTGACTGTTGATAAGAAAACTTTAGTTTCTAAATGTTCAGTTAGAACGTAGTTGAATGCATACCGGATATGGAGTGGGCAGTTTCAGATTGAGTTCTTTAAAGGCCTTCTCAAGCATTTCCCATCCGGGGTCGCCTGCGGATTCCACCTCGACTTGTACCATTTTAGTGCACAAATTGGGGTCACTTTTGGAAACACAAGTATCTTTCTCGTCCATTTCATACCCCGCTAAGCATTCACAAATCTCCGGCGAACGGCAGAAACTATTGTGTCCGCAACCTTTACTGCATATAGGTTGGCAATTCCCTATAGTTCCTTCGTAGCCAGGACAGCATTCATATTCATGCTTTAAATTCTATTTGAAATGGGCAGCAATAAGTTTGTGCAAACTACACCTCTTAAGTAGTTACTTACCTCATTATATCCTAATATTACATCAATGTCAAACTCATTCGTCTCACAAATTTTGTCGAACCTGTGCAGTTTCAGAGCAGCTACGCATCCAATAACAATCAAAAAATAGCTGCAAAGTAATTGTCGCATATTGAAAATCTTAAGACAAAGGAAATATCGACCGGATAGCAGCACTTCCAGAATGAATTTGATCGTATGTGGCTTGAGCCTGGCTTTCTTTAAAGCGTTCCATCTATTATACTCGTATGTACAATTGATAAGTATTATAAATATAAATGTAGTCAGCCTTATCTCAATGAAAATGTAAGTGTCAGAATTAAAAACTCACACTGATGCAAATTACATATATTAAAGAAAACAAGTATGAACGTTATAGTTGAGTCACCAACAATGAGATACCCATTTCTCAGTTTAGATATGTACTAATTTAAACTTATTTATTAAATTTAAACACCAATGGCATAAAGTGCAAGTGTAGATGCTAACGTTGCCTAAATATTTATCCATCATTTATGTGGTGAAATAGTATATCGTTTTATCTTATAAGTTATGGGTGTGGTCGAGTTTTCCCAATTTATTTTTTACAATTTGGATCTGTTTAGGGATCTTAGATCTGTATTTAAAATTTAGTTGATCTACCTTTTACTCTAGTATAGTCTTTGAGATCGAGGTTTTTATACAGACAGACTTACTTAACAAGACGTTTGTTTCCATGTCGGCTTGACTACATCGGTAAGGGTATAATGAGATTAATAAAATTCTGCTTAAATAATATCCTGTAAAAGATATCTTATCTCTGTATTCTGCCGTATGCAAAAATAAAAGCCATTGAGTCCGTCGGTTCAAATTTATGTAGGCATATTAATTAAATGAATTTTATTGTTCATGAGAGTATAATTAGCTTTAAAGATCTGTGCCAAAAACGAATTGGCACATATTTTATACAAATTTAATTTAATTTTTAATGGCACTTAAAACATTAATTGCAAGTTATACAAAATTGAAACAGCACACACTAACGGAAAATAAAGGCTGTTAAGTTTAGAGCCTCTTGAGCCCACCTCACTATTATTGATAGCATTTGCAATTGAATTTAGTTCTTCAGAAATCGGTATTGGCACAGGTTGGCAGCCCTCGCTCTCTATCGCTGAACGCTGGTAGCCCTCGCAGCAAACCTCACGGGACTCTAATTTAGTTTTAGTCTGCAGATTTGAAAGAGTGTATGTGTAACTGGTATTAACATTTAGGGAAACTATTTGAACGTACAACAACTCTCATTTCGCCTTGCACATCTAACTCTCTAAGAAGAGACTCAAAGTCCTCATAGGCTTCCAGAGGAACACGCTCTGTCACAGTATAAGATACTTCCACATCTTTGATACACATATGAGAATCTTTGTCACACATCACAATATATATATATTGACTGAGCAGCAACAAAACCCAAATCTTATACATGTTTCGACTTAAGCGGTTCACGATGATTATAATAATGCGGTCTAATGTCAACTAAGTTTCGCAACTTTAACAAACAATTTTCTGAGCTCTATGTACTTCAAGTGTACTTACATATGCTAAATTTATATGAAGTATATTTGTATTTAGGCAAGCTCTTGATATCAGCAAGCTTAGTATATAATACGTACTGAATCATTCAGAAATTACATTTCGACAGATAACGAACACTTCTACAATTCCCCTTACAATTAATTTTAAAAACTTTTGTTTTATCTTTAGTTTATTATACTCATATATTCATTCGACATTTTTAACAATTCTTGTATACAAATTTTACGAATCTTTTAGTGAGTCAGAAAATAATCCTACACGAGCTTCAAGCTCGTTGCCAGATTCATTCGTGTTATTAACATTTAATATCCTTTTTCGCCGTATGTAGTACCAAGACACTAGAGTTATGGCGATTACAATAGTTAATACTAAGGAAGTGACACATATTGAAATCCATTTATCGGTTCTTCTTGGTTTTTGTTGAGCTGAGGCGCTATGGGTAACCACATCCATCGTGGTTGTCTCATCCGAATCGGTCCAGGTTACAGATGTGCTGTCGGTTGTTGTTTGAACTGGTTGGCAGCTAAGATCAAATTGATCAGATTTCTCATAGCCAGGACAGCAATCTTTGCGAACCTCCAGTTTTGTTTTGCGCTATGTAAACATATCTCATTGCTTTCATTTTCTTTTATAATACTTTGAAACCTTTTTATTTACTCACCACATTTCGCATTGTGCCTTGAATATTCAATCTGTTGAAATGTTCCGCAAATAGGCCATAATCTTTCAAAGGAGTACGCTCCTTTACCGTGTAATGAACTGTTACATATTTCTCGCACAAATGGGGATCTTCAGTTTGAAGTAGTGCATATGGCAGAAAACTTAGTAAAAATACGATGAAAAGCCGACACATTTCGAGTTTAAGCTGTACGGTCCTTACACTGTTGCACTTAGAACTCAACTGAATTTGATATTTAATTTCTCCCAAGTCATAACTGGACCACTGATACTAATATGAGTTAAACTCAAATTATATAGTGCCAAGACTTCCCATGAGCGGAAAGTGTTTTCTGAAATAAACCTTTATATACATATGCATGTATTAGTACCTATCTATGTAACTCGGTAGGTTGCATAGTGTTAGGCTTATCGAAATAAAAATAAAAAGTTTATGTTAAGTATATTCGAGATATATAGCATACTTTTAGTAACAGTATATAGTATGATATATGTATGTATATTAAAATAAAAGCTCAACTTAAAGTCGAGCTGTACAGTTGTAACAACATTTAAAGCTTTTGGCCAACTTTAACAAAAAGTCTTTCAACTTTCTGACACATTTGACGAAAGCTTATTTTCATTTAAATTTATCCATTATAAAAATATATAATTAATGTATTATTTAATGTTAGTTTTTTATTAAAATGTTTACATCGTAGATTGAAAAATTAATTTGTAAACTATTACTGAAAAATTAGGCAATAAATATTGAAAATTAATTAGATCAAATGAATCGATCATTTAAGACGATTTATCGAAAACAGGAATCGCTTAAAAAATTTTATTTTTTTATAAAAAAAGCATTTGTGAGCATTTAAAAAAACTGTCGTCAGTCGAGATTGAGTTCTGCAGCTAAATAAAATTTAACTGTTTTAAATAAATAAATTGTGCAAAATAACAAAATGTTATAGTATTTAATAATGGTGTGTTTTTTTTTGTTGTCTAGTGATCTTTCTACTTTTTAATAAGTGAGCATGGTTGACTCTAGTTCTGGTTTTATTGTCGATATGCCACAATCGACAAATAACAAGAGCTATCTCATTTGTGCTGACTTCATCAGCGATCCAAGCTTAATGTCACCTCTGTTTCGCTAGAATCAGAATTCTAAGAGTTACAAAAAGGTTGGAAAGCTGAAAGCCTTGCTCCTTGAATTTTTGAAAGTATTTTGAGCGTTTTTGTTTGTTGATTGTTTCATTTCGACAATAAAGCTAGATCTTAAGTCAACCTTGCTTACCTATTATTAAATAAATTATTTTTAATGTTCTTCTTTGACCCAATGCTCAAAAAGCTATAATTAACTTATTATAATCAATGCTGCAAACCGGTGTAGAACCAAACTCTGCAGAAACAGTTCTATGAACCGGAGCTATGAAATTATTTACCACGCGAACCCGAACTTGAACCGAACCACTTTCTTAAGTAAAAGGTTCACTTCGAGTAATAGAGCTCATATTTAAATGTTCAAATAAATTTAGATTATTTTCAAAATTCTAATTTTTAAATAAAAATGTAAATAGGTAGAAAAAATTGAATAGAAATTAAATCAATATAAATGTTTGTTTGTAGCAAATCTTACCCAAATCTTGGGATCTGGGCGTATATAAACACGATCGCGAACCGAACCTAAATTTAGCTTTATGGTTCAGCCTAGATTATAATAGTATTTCAATATCTCAATCATTTAACCTTAAGCATACATAGTTTGTTTCTTTCGACCGTGCTGTAAGTTGGACTTTGGTGGACCTTAGAGGCTGATCAAAAGATTACACAGTTTAAGATTTACTATGGTACTAAATATCTTTATAAAATTATTTGAAAAACATAATTGGACCAGAATTATTTTATTAGCACTCATTAGAAAATAAATTGTATTTGGAAATTAAAAAAAAGTTAAATCTAATTTGTATTAGATTTAGGAAATTTTCTCAGATGATGTCTCAGATGATAAATGAATTTATCTGTTATGTAGATGACAGATTCCAATCGGCCTAGATCAATAGGACATATTCTTTACTCGTTAATTTGTGGACCAATTTTGCAATTATTATAATAAGATCAGATAAGATTTGTTAAATTTTGATATTTTTTAAAAAAGTCCCGTAATCTATAAAATTTTTTAGTTTATGTAAAATTTGAAAAAATAAATAAATATATACATAGATGTTTTTTTTTTTTTAATTTTCTTTTTATTTACATTATTAAATATGTACAAACATTTCATAGAATAGAAATTGACATGAAAAAGTCGAAGGAGCAACTAATTTTTTGTTTTTCCGTCTAGAAAGAACTGTACATAAGAGGGCGAGTGATATAACAAACATAAGCAGGATAAACAAATGCGACTTAAGAGATTGTTGGCAAGTTTCCAAAGAATTCCGTCCAGGGAATCCCTTACCGGAATGTCGCATTAAATTACATGTTGCTTCCTCCTAGAATTTCGATTGGTATCACAAACTAAAACTAAATTGTAAGTCGTACATTGAGGGTGTGGATTCGGGTTCGAGTTCGGGGTTGGGTTCCATTTCTGGTTCTTGGAATTGCAATTTTAAGTGAAAAATTTCGACAGGAATTGATACGCTCGCCTTCACCCGAGTTCAAAATTGATGGCCCTCGATAACGTTAAATTGATCTACTTTTTGTGGAGGTAACCGCCGTGGCTGGAGACGCCGTACGAAGAGATGCCGTGTCCGGAGATGCCGTGTCCGGAGAAGCCGTGACCAGAGATGCCATGGCCGCCGTACGAGGAGATACCGTGACCAGAGCTACCATATGAGATTCCGGGTCCGGAGATGCCATGACCAGAGGAGATACCATGGCTGTAGACAGCTGGAGCAGCAACGGTGTGGGTGATGGAAACAGCTGGCTTCACATGGCTCTCAACGTGGACGGGAACTGGCACTTTCACCTCATAGGGCACTGGGCGATCCACATGGATGGGGACCTTCTGGATCACGCGCTTCTCGACGGTGTAGGGCACTGGTTTCTCGACGGGCACTGGGTATGGCTTGGGCACATGGACGGTGTAGGGACGATCGACTGGGATCTTGACTGGGACCTTGACGATCTTCTCGACTGGGTAGGGCTGTGGCACTTCAACGGGCACCTTGATGATCTCCTTCACTTGGTAGTGAACGATCTTCTCCACTGGGTAGGGCTGTGGCACTGGTACCTTAACTGGGTAGGTGACGGTCTTCTCAACGGGGTAGGGAACATGACGCTCCACCTGGTAGGGCACCTGCACGGTCTTGATCACAGTGTTGGTGTGCACTTGAGTAGGCAGATGGGCAACAGCGGGTGCAGCAATGGCAGCGTGTCCAGTGCTCAGAATGGCACCACCACCACCATACGATGATGGACCATAGCCGTAGCCTGTATGGCCAATGCCGCGCTTCTCCTGCTTCTTCTCAGCCGTCGCGCTGCTCTCGACAGCGGGCACCACTTCAACCTTCTTGGCTGCCTCCTCGCTGGCACTAACAGCCAACACGCACATAGCCAACAGGCCAAAAACGAGCTGCAATGCAAAATGTTACCAAAGTGGGTTAGCCAGACGTATTAGCCTATTATATAATACCGGCAGCACTTCCGTCTGCCGTGTCCATAATTACAAATATGACAATTATGCAATGTTGAAAGTGAACTGGCCATGTCTTGCCATGATATATGCTTGGCAATGCGCCAAGTTCAAATTGGTGGCTAATCGTGTGCAACGGGGCGCATACGTGATGTGCAGAACTTGAATTGTGTACACAGCTGTTCATGCTTTATGCAACTTGTTAAACGCATTTGAAAATGTATTACAGTTTTAATAATGAAGCAAACAGCCTGAGTGTAGTAATTATATTTTCATAAATATTCAAATTGCCAAATAATATTAATTTAATATCATAGTTATCTGACATATTCAAAAAAAAAAATGTAATCTACTCCTTTTATTTCTAAAGTATTCTTGAGATGTCAAAAACTTTAAAAAATAAATATTTATTTATCAAATATTAATTTCTTAAAGCAGAAGAAAATAGATTTATTGCTTGCACATTTAAGAGCTTGACATTTTTTATTCAACTTTATAATTCCGTTCTCTTTCTAAAGAACAACTCAGTTCTTAAACGATTTGAAGACACATTTGATTTTCAACTCAGCACGAAATTGTAATTCAAGATTTATTTGAAAGCACAACAATTTCCGTTGCATTTTGATGTAAAATGTATGATAATATACTCGTCATGTAGGCACTTAAGAACTTTCAACCGTTTCTGACGATATATATATTTTTGTATTATTATTTGATAGATGATTGAATATTCAGTACGCTTGAACACAACATACCATGGATTTCATTTTGCACTTTTTTTAACTCCTAGACAGACGCACTCAATTTGGCCGGGGCTTGTATGTCTCAACCAACCCACAACTGTTAACTGAATAATTTTGCACAGACATTGCGAGCTTTTATATGCCGATGGCCTCAGCTTTGATGCTGCTTTGAGATTTCTGCATTGGTCGTCGACATCGATGTCGAGATCTTTCACGCAGCCGCATTAGCCTGTATCGCAAAGCAAAAGCTCTCTCTCTCTCTCTGCCAACGGGTTGAGCTCGCTCTCTTTAAGCGTGGCGCTCTCTGTGCAAAAGGAAATGGCTAACAGACTATCGGTGTATACAAAAAGAGCTTTCAGCAACTATGTGAGTTGATCGAGCAGCTCACACGGACACTGTAGGTGTATAAATGCAATACGTGTGAGCTGATTGCCATGTGTGTGAGTGCAAATGTGTGTTAAGTCATTTCAGTTGGCGGGTCTGCTAAATGTTCATGGTACCAAGTACTTAGTAAGCAACTGGGGGTACAAGATATTAAAATACACGCTGTTCAACTGATATTTTATTTTAAAGTAGAACATATTATAATAAACGCAAATTAAATTCAAGGATATTTAAACTATTCTAATAATTACTTTAAAAGAATTTCAAATCGAATAAAATTCAAATAGACTTTGTATGTGAGTCTGTAAAAACTTAAATTAATAAAGTTTTCTAGAACTATTAAAATCTCTAAAAACCCAAAAGATTTAATAAAGTACTCAAAGTGTTGAGAAGTGATGAAAAGAATACATTGTGTGGAATTTCAGTTACAAACATATATTGAAATAAAGCTTATTCTCATATAAATCTTAAAACTGTTTTTGATTCTTAAGAATAATTTATAAAATATTGTTATAAACTGGATAAATAACATAGTGAAATAATAATGATAATAATTTTTATTTTGTTATACGAAATAATGTAGGATCAGTTTTTATGAAATCAAATAAAATGATGTAAAACACAAGAGATATATAACTCTTTTTGTTGCATAAAGATAGTTTTTCGATGTTGCCTTGGGTAAAATACATACCGTTTTAACTGTGAGTTCTGTGCAGAGTTCGGCTGGGCTCGGTTGTGCTCGTGACTGAACTTTTGATCTTAGATTTTGGTAAAGCAAAGCGAATTTTCGAATTGTAGGTGCAATGATTGAATGTTTTCTGTGCCTCAATCTATGAGCATGTATGCATGTATCTATGTGTGTGTATAATTTGACATTTTAATGTGCATAGGAAATACATAAGTCGGTAGATTGCGGGCAGTATGAGTCTAATCGACCATTGGCCATGTAAATGGAACGTGTGAACAAAATAATATACTAACTACAGACCGAAAAAACAAGAGAGATAGAGAGAACAAAGCAAAGAGATACATACATAAATGTTAGACTTACGGATATTTTTAATCAAATAAATGTGAATTATACTAAAGACGTTATGTCATTAGAGATCTGTGCATTGTAATGTGCAGTTGAAGGCGAAGGTCGATCATCAACATTATCATTATCATTATCATTATGAAGCTCATTTTGAATTGGAATTAGTGGCAAAGTTGGACTACATTATCAAGCAGATCAAAAAAGAGGCCTTTGTCAAACTGAGCATTGTATGGCCCCTTTTGTGGCCAAGTTAAACACACATAAAGAACGATGCAAGCAAATGACCCCAAAAAAAAGAAGCATTGAAACCATAATAGCAGACGAAGAAGCAGATCGAAAATAACATCTGTGGATCGCATAGTAAATATGCAAAGTGAAGGGAAACGTAGCGGTTAAGGCCCAACATTGAATTCAAGTTCAAGTTTATGTGCTTTTTATGTTACGTTGTGCGTTTGTCTTATCTTATTTTTGTTTTTATACTATTATTAGTTAACTTTCATTTCGAGCATCCACAAAATAAATGGAAAATAACGAAAACACTAAATTTTTGATTATATTAGTATTCTTGTTTTTAAAAACAATCTCCCAAAACATATGCAAATTCAAACTAGATTATTATACCAAATCTACAGATCACTTAAAGATCAACTTATGCATTTCTGTATAGCTGAAAATGTGAAGCATATCAATATTAATTTACTAATAACAAATGCATTGAATATTGACAAAGACTATCAATTAAATTAAATTAACTTTTTATTTATCAATTCAATATTCTCTAGACAAGAGCATTAAAAACTTTAGACTAAGACAGACCGGTCATGTTATTTTCATATTCGACAGGCTGAGAATAACTTTTCATTTTTGTTTTGTTTTATTAATATGTACGTTCTATTTATATTTTGTTTTTTTACTGTTCTTCAATGTGATAAATTTATGGATAGTCTAATATCTTTAATGTGATTATGCAAACGTCCAATTATGTAGTCAGACTCTGTCTAAATGCAGAGCAAGATATTTGCATAAAATATCTAGAGGCCATTAGCTAATCTAAGTATGATTGGAATATTCAGCGTGTTGAGAGATTTGAAAAGTTGTCGCCTGCCAGGGGAACTTTTATAATTAATACTTAATGTCTTCTGGCGGCGTTAAGGTGAACCAGTTCTAAAGACGAATAAACAGATTTTGAAACAAAACATGATTTAAATTTTTTTTTTTATTTATGTTAGGCGTTAGAGTTGATTTTCTTTATTTTTAAATTTCTGTTCTTTGGCTTATTTAAAATCAGTAATTTTTACAAATTCGTTAGATATATTATATAACAAGACAATTGGAAATGCAAATGGAAAGCGATTAAGGTAGAGGGTAAATTAAAAAAAATGTACTGCAAAATAAATCGTTGCATAGTTTTGCTGCAAAGATTTATTTCTCAGTGATTTCATTAATATAATCATATAAGACAAATTTGACAACTATATTTTTTTTTATATTTCACATTATTTTATTTTTTATAAAGCATAAATAAATTAATCTTATTAATTATATTATATGAGTCAAATACAATTGTGTGGGAGGACAACTGGCAGATACTCTATGAATTTTCAGAGTTTCATGATCAATATGCATAAACACATATACATATACAAGAATTGAATTATTGACAACCATATACCTAAAAATAAATTAAATTTGGTCTTAAGCATTATATCTTTTAAATACTTGCATACTTCAGAGATGTATACAAATCCGGCTTTTATTTAAAAAGCATAAATTTATTGGCTCTTAACTGAGCATTTGTCGTTTGCCATTTAATCGATGAGTCTGACAATTTTTTGTCGCTTTGCGTATGCGCAAAAGTTGCTTTATATACTCAAATATATATGTACACAATGTGAGCAATGACTCGTTGAATGTGCTCCACTTTTAAGATGCTTCGCATTTGTCAATCGCTTAGTATTTTTTTTTTTTTTTTACTTTTTGCCTCGTTTGTTGCATTTTTGTCGCATGTTTTAAACTTTGCAATCGATTTTCGAGTGCCTTACATGTTTCAATGCACAATCGTGGAACTATGTTGAAAAAGTAATTAATTTAATTTTTTATTTGATCGATTTTTTGTTAGCCAACTAATTGCACTTTAATGGCTATAACTAGAGTTGATTTTTGACTGTGATTAAAACATAGAATGCTTGTAAGTTATAAAAACTTAAATTTATATACCCTGACATTTTTAAGGGGCCAAAAGAAATATTGAAGGAAAATAAATAATATAAAGCATATTATTTTAGACTGAAATAAAATAAAATAGTTTTCTATTGATAGTTTTAATTTTGAAATAAATAGGTTAAGTATAATTTAGCACGCGACATTTATAATACTGCTTTTTTTTGCATTATTATTTTTTAATGATAAATTAATAAATTAAAATTAGTAAATGCCTATACTCGGTGAAATGCTAGACAAAAGAGTCTACGGGAACCGCAAAGTCTTTCCCTGTTTCCTTGTTATTATTAATACTTTTTTAAATACTTTTATTTAACCATACTTAATTAATTTATTAGGAATTAAACTATGTACAATGCAATATATATACTTACAAGCAATAGTAAAAAAGTACCAGATAAAATTACAAACAAAATGCGGGCGATTAAAAGGCCCATTAAAGTAAGTGCTAACAGTTTTCTGTGTTACCTGTGCCATGGTCATTCGAGTAATCAGTGAAAAGAGATCAGTAATTTTTTTTAAATAATAGACGTCGACCATTTAACTCAAGCGACAAAGTTTGGCCTAAATTTTGTGGCGGACTGGCGAAGATTTCTTCTGTTAACCAAGTTCGTGCCCAGCTTAAGACCAGACTGGGTTTGAGGCTAGGTTAGTTGAGGTAGGTACGGAAAGTATTTGTCAATTGAAACACCGGGCCTCAAGCTCGAAACAGTCGTGCAAAACCTTCGACATTTAATTTGGCCACATTTTGAACTGGACACGTTTACAAAGTTTTATAGAAAAAGACCAGAAAAAAGTTGTTTACATAAAAACAAACAACTATACCAACAACACTTATTATACCTATACATTTTTGATAATTGCGCGAAAAGGTCAGGCCACTAAAAATTTTCATTCCGTTCATTACTAGCCCAGTTCCTAAAAGGTACACAGATTGTTGGGTTTGTGACAATGTCTGTCTGTCTGTATGAGCACTTCGATCTCAGAGACTATAAATGCTAAAGCAACAAAATTGGGTCAAAATATTTCTAAGCTGTGCACGAGGTATGTTTTTGTCGATTTTGATAACATTTTATAAATCAGATGTGGAATTCTTCAGTAATGATTAATTATTTATCGTTATTTAATTTTAAATTTTATCTTTATCTTTTTATCGCTTTTGTTACTGCACGTGTACTGGGAATTTAATAGTCGAGCACCTCGATTGTAGCAATTTTATAAGTTGCTGTTGGATTTGAAGCTACTGTAAACCGAATTTGTTGTTATTACTATTATTATTATTATTTCCTGACCTCAACACCCACCGCAATAAATGACATCTGACCTTTGTTCACTCCGCAATGATTTTCGCACTTAAATTTTCATCTAATGTTTTGGGAAAATACTCGAAAATTAAATACATCTAAACAAAAGGCTAAGTCAGACAACAGAAATCAGACATCAGAAATTACACAAATAACAAGAAAAATAAAATTTGTTTTCTGACATTTTCCATGCAATTGGTTAGGGGCACGGCTTGGGAGGCCTTGAAATATCCAACTTGGCAGCAGACAAGACAATGCCAGGCTTTAACAACAAGAACAACACCCACACGGTGGTGCACACGGAACCAGACTCGCGAGAACATAAGGGGCCTGCAGCATTCGTGTGGCGGCAAACGACTTAAGAACTGGCTAACACGCCCACCTAACGCCCTCATCTACACTTCAAGCTAAGTCATTTCAACTGCCAAGAGCCAGCTGAGGCACTTCTTTTTCATAAAGAAACTAAATAAAGATTTGTGACAGGTTTGGGGACTGCCAAAGAAACTTGACATTAAATTGAATATTTAAATCGAAATTTGAATGAACTTTAATAAATTATGCACATTATTTATGGATATTATCTAATAAGAAGTAAACATATTAATAGTGAACAAAATTTGGTAATAAAATATAAATGTAAATCAAGTAATATAGAAAGGTTCTCTTCGGCACATCGAGGATACGAAATCCAACAGAGTCCAGAATCCTGTCGTACCCTGATAAGTATCAGCTTTGTCGAAAAATAAAATTTATTCTGGGGTGTTCCAGAAATGTAAACCAACCAAAAAATTATGGTTTTCTGATTGGTTTTCGGTTGGTTTGTATTTCTATAGAAAAACACATATGTCTGAAAATTTGGTTTTTAACACTCTTGCCAAACGTTTCCAATATTACGGCTTTCAGCAAAATGACGGGCGTTTACCAAGTCTTATTAAAAGATTTATTTATTAATTAGTCTACACAATTTCAAACAGTTTCTTAAATAACTTAAATCAAATGATCTAATCGATATAAGATGTATATTTTACTTTATCAACACTATTAAGAATATATGTATATGTATTAATCAACAGAATTTAGATCCAAGCCGTTTTAACCCTGCTCGTGTATTTGCTTGTTCATCCGCTTTAAGTTAATTAAACATGCCATGAAATAAACGATATATACAGTTTTCATTTAAAATATTATTTTGCACAGTGAAGAGTATCTGTGTTTGTAAATGTTTTTATTTGTTTTATTTGAATTTATGTGTGTGCGAATATGTGTTAGGGCTGACCGTAGGGTATCTTGTAGTCGAGCATTCTCGACAAGATCGTTCTTACTTGTTTTTTGATCGTGTTACTCTGTACTCGTGCATCATGTTTGGCAATATAAACTAATACATTAATCATTTTGTTGAGTTGTTGTCGTTGTTTTTGGGATTTGGCTTTGCTTTTCTGTCCACTTCATGCCGAGAAAACCGCACAGCAATTAGTGCAAAACTGAAACAATAAGATCACGAAAAAATATACCAAATTGGAGAAAAACAAAAATATAAACAAATAAAACCTTTGCCATGGGAATTGTGTCGCCTGTTCGTTTTCATTTGTTCGACTTTTGTTAGTGTTGTGTGAGAGTGTAGATGCTTATATGAGGTGTGTATGTGAACCACATCTGCTCCAATTATTAGCACCCAAGCTACTGTAAGTTGAATGTAAATTAATGTCTGTATGGTGCAACTTCTTGCGACTGTTGAAAAATAATACACAATTCATCTGATTATCAAGAAATTGCATAAATACTCTGCGAAAAATAAGAAATGGAAGCTTATTTACTGTTAGCATTAGGTAAATCAAATAATTAAATAAATATTAAAATATTAAAGTAGTCTATTTTAATTACAATAATTATATAAGTGTATACTAATGTTTTATGGCCAAGAAGGCTCAAGTTGATGATAACACATCATTGATCTGATTTGGTTTTTCTGGGTTTTCTCCAATCCCTGCAACAAATGATAGATCAATTACTATATTTTTGGATACCCCCAGCTTAAGCTTAATTTTTTATTCTTTCAGTTACGAATTTAAATTTATTATATTATTGAATTTTTAACTTTACATTTTTATTTTATAGTTGTATTTAAGATTTAATTAATCAATATTTCTTTCTCGCTGTCGACTGCTTTTAGTCGACGTTAAATAAATAAATAAATGAAGATCTCATTCTCTTATAAGTACTTACTCGTACTTTTATAATAACCTGCAATATCTGAACAACTATCTTTAAAATTTTTGAACTACTGTAGACTACTATCTCAACGTGAATTAACTTGAGATGAGCATATTGATTGATATTTAAATTTGAATTCCGTGCTTAGTCTAAGATTTTACTAACGTTTTTTCTCTATTTCTTTAGTTTTTTATGTTAAATCTAATTCTTTGCAATTCACTTTGGTTTTCATTTGCTTTATGGCGAGATACTTATTTAAGATGTAAATATAATCAAGCTAAATGAATATCTTGACTATTTAAATATTTATTTCATTATATTTAAAATGTAGTTGGTATTTCCTATTTTTTTTTTGTTATATTGTTAATTTGTTCAATTGATTTTCGATTCGACTTTCAAAGCATTAGATATTTGGTACTAGTTAAAGCTAACAACTAAAGCTAATCTTTGTATGAAAAATTTGAGAATTTAATGTTAGTATGATTATTTTTATTATATAATTTGTATTATATTTTCGATTTGGTTTTCTTATTCTATGAGAATTTTCTTTAAATTTATTTTAGAATTTAAAAAGATTTAAGTGCCAATTATCGAATACATTTAGATCATCGTTGAAAAAATGCTTCTCAGGTGAATTATACTGTAACGCCTACTAGAATATTTATGCAAATCAATGTAAATTATCGAAATTACTTGAACTGATTTGCACAACTACAACAACAATAGTTGCAATAACAATAACAATATGAATGACAATGTGGAATATCAAATTACTAATATCCAAATTTTAAGAAACACAACGGCCTAACAGCAACAATAACAATGATGACAACAACAACAAAAAACTGTTCAATGGCCTAACTCAAATGCCACAGTGACACACTAACTGGGTGACTTCCAAAGTAGCAACAACAGCAGCAGCAGCAGCCACAACAACATCAACAACAACAACTACAACGACAATGACAACAGAAGCCGCTAAGCCACGACGAAATCGAAGAAAACTGAAATTATGCAACATTTGCAACGTCGCCAACGCGGACAGCTGCTGGCACTGGAACAACAACCGCTGCGACTGCGAATGCGGCAGCGGCAACGGCAGCAGCAGCAGCGGCAGCGGCAGCAAATCGGTGGTAGACAGTAGTTAACAGTTAGCAGTCAAATGCTTGCCGCATTTGGGAAGCTGCAACCATTCGCCTGGCTATTTATGTTGCATTTGCCAGAGATGTTTTTGAGATATGTCGTATTCAATTGCTCTAAAATTGTTGTTGTTGTTGCTGGTAGTTGGACTTGTGTCTCTTTTGACTATACCCTGAAAAGGCGTTACACTACAATTGACAATTATTTAGGCACTCAGATAAAGAACTTTCAAGGAGTGTTGTTGCAATTGGAGAGCGTCTGGAAACACTTTCAATACGGAAACCTAAAATAAATTATACAAAATAAACCAATCGAGTTCGTTGCCTAAGTCTTTTGTTTCTTTCAGCAGGTGAAAGGATCAGAGGCTGTCCGATGTGTAGTGGATGTTGAATATGTACATATGTATGTGTGTGTGTGGGTACACTGTGTGTAAGTGTGTGTGTGTGTGGGCATAGTTTTGATTTCGTCCAAGACACACCCCAATGGAAAACTAAGGCGCTGCAATTTGGCGTTATAATTCATATTGCATGGCGGGATACGGACAGTGGAAAACTTCAGATCAGCAAATGCTAGCGAAAAATGCCATGCCAAATGGTCAAATGGCCAATTGCATAATAAGCCAACTATGATGCGATGCGGTAGCTTTTATGGTTAATTTAATTGTTGCAATTTCAATGCAAGCGATGAGAAATTTGTATGTTGATGTGCCACGCTTGATAGCCGATAGTTTGTTTACTCGTACTACGCTACCCGGGTGCACGGCGGTGAAGGTCTACTGAGAGGTCACGCATGTCGACGCACTGAAACAAACTGTTAAGTTTAAAGACTTGCGTATGAATTAATCTTTTATGTTATATTCAACAAAATTATCGAAAAGTTTGATGAAAATAGAATGAAACCAATAAAAATTTGAAACTTTTGTGAACGTTGCGAAATGTTATTTTAATTATAAAATGTAGTTTTTTAATTAAATTAAAATTTAAAAAAGGTAATAAGAAAAAATAATATTTTTTATTTATTGTGAGTAAAAACAATGTTTAAAAAAATTAAGGGATTCAAATTTCTTAGTACAAAGCGAGGCTTGACCCTCGCTCGTGAATTCTGCCGATGTCTACTCAATTTATTCCGATACGATAAAAATTTGCATGTTGTTGAATAATTCGATACATATATATACGCAGAAGTAAAGAAATGAAAATACAACTATGTTTGTCCTCATCGCTTTCTTTCATACTCTCCCGCTCATTTCTAAATACAAAATCAAGTTGCCAAGCGGGGTAAATTCAAAAAATTAATTGGTGAACTCGATGTATACAAGTCGCGAACACTTACGAATCAAATTTCGTTAATTTATTGTCTCATTATTGTTTTATGTTGTTTGTTATTTGTTTTGTATAAATTGTTTTTTGGGTGTGTTAGTTAGAAGAATTTTATTAAAATAACGTAAGTTTTATTACATTTTGTTGACTTTTGGTTTGGTTTGATTGCCAGTCTGTCAGTATAAAGAGTTTTTTGTATTTATGCCCGATATCCCATCGAAAGAAACAGACACGAAATAAAAAGCTCCATATTAAATAATATCCAATTTTTAATTATTAGTCTACTTAGTGTTGTATGGATATACATATGGTTTAGATTAAACTTACATTTATTTTCAAAATCCTTTGATATTGGGAAATAATTTTTGTATTTATCATAACAAGATTTATGATTAACTTAGTTTTTACATATCTTGGTATGTTGTAGTACAGCGTTATTAAAATTAAATGATTTTTAGCATAAGACACTATGCACATTTGATGTCGCTTGGTATAAGTAGATACTTATTTCTGAAATTGTTTTATGGCCAATTACTTTCTTTTTATCCTGAAGGCAATCCGAAGATTAACCTCGTCCATACAATTAAATGGCTCTTAAGTGAATCATAAATCAATTCTTGTACTACAACAGCATACTTTTAACTTTAGTTGCCTGATATCGTTTCATCGTTACGCAATGAGATTGTAAGGCAAAAGACCACACAAAACGCAGAAGAGACAAGCAACAAATTGCGGCAACGGAGGGGCAATTAAAAAAAAATATTTTTTCTGACTACACATGGATTCAAAAGGAGGGCAGGTTGGGGGTGTACGCATATTTGTTGAAATTAATTAATTGCCACAAAATGACAGAGGCAACGACAAGGCAAATGGAAAAACTCAAAATGTAATTTTTTCGCAATTTCAGATATTGTTTTTTTGGGTCTGTTTTATATTTTTGATTTTAGTTTGTCGTTGTTGTTTCTCTCGGTCTGAGAAATAGCGAAGACAGACGTTACACATTTTGCTCTAATGAGCGACTATACGAGCTATGAGCTGATCTAGACAGCTAGTTTTGGAGGTCATCGCTGTCGCCAACGCTAAGTTGTCCATCCAATTGAAGCAAATGTGTTGCTCTGGTTGTTGTTGCTCGATTGCGAAATAACTTTGGCTTCGTTTTTGGCTAAAAAATGCATCGCATTCACGTCAGTTGGCAACCATACAGCCATAGCTACAAGTTGCACCAGTTTCGACTCAAACGACTCGAATCAGAAATCGAAATCGAAATTTAACCAAAATGTTATAGAAATCAGACTCCGAAAACATTTTCTGCAATTCGTCGCCGTAGCGTCATGCAAGTGAAGCAGCAAGCACCAACTGTGGCAATCTGGAAATCCCTGACTAGCCCCCCTCCCCTGCAGCCTACACCTCTCATATGATCGCAGTCTTTGGGATTCTTTGACTGCCCTGCATTTGGCTTTAATGCTTCGCTTAGCCAGCAATCTATACTGTAAACTGCTTTTCATTTCGCTTTATTTTTGTTGGTTTCATTTAATTTTTTTATGGATCAATTGAAGTTAAGACTTGATTAAATGCCACAAGAGTTGAACTCTACACAACAGAAACTGAAGGAAACGTATGTTAAAATAATATATACAGATATATTTGTTTGAAACTGAATACTGTATTGCTTGAAAATAAAAAAAGTCAGATAATTTTCGATTAATATATTAAATGATAGCTTCTCGATTGGGATCTGATTTTTCTGTCAACTTATTTGTCTAAATCTTTGCGAAGCTTTTCCTAATTTACAATGTTAAAAGAAGATATATAATACACATACATATATACATACTCACATGTAAAATTCATATTTAAAATAAACGTCTTTGAAACTGTACTGTTCAGCAGATTAAAGAATATTCTTGACAATGTTATTAGTTCACTAATTACAAAAAGTGCAAATAGTTTATGATATTTAATTACTTGCCGCATTCTTGTTCGCTATGCATTTAATTTCTTATAATTGAACCCTACAATATGACTATGGACCGATTAAGTTTCTTTGAGATATCCGCTTGGTAATTGCCCAGCAGTTGCACAATCTGTAAGAAAACTCAAGTGGCAACACCTACGTGACACTCGGAACCTGCAACAAAGAGCGTCTAGCACTCGTTGCAAAGTAAATTATAACAAATGATGCTAAATAAAAACTAAAATTTATAATTAATGCCCATAAGCGATCATAAGTGCAATAGCAAACAAGCTTCATTCAAAGCTATTTGCCACGCCTCCTTCTTCGAACGACATGTAAAGCCGATGACCTTCAGCAGATAATAATTCTTTGGTCTGGTAACTGGTTCCCTTGTATGTTGTCTTGTGTTGAAGCTATGAATTTTGTAGTGTTGTATTTAGTTCTGCTACTCTTTGGGTATCTCTATGAGCTGAAAAACAAGAATCAGAATCGTATCGAAAAGAAAATTAAATCAGAAATCTGCGACGACTTTTTTATTAGAAAGTTGTTTCAGTTCCGTCAGCAATGTCCTTGGGCATGTTGAAAGGTGATAGCGGGGGCTTTGGCCCCAAGATGAGATGCGCCACAGATTCCACCTGAAACAAATCAACCCATAGGAGATGTTTGATATATGGCCAACGCTCTTACAAAAGCTTTTTTATACCGCCCATTAAAACTGTCCAAATGAACCGGTTTTTGCTTATTTTATTTTAAATATATTTGTGTGCTCTTAATATTCCATCTTCTAATTGCCGTTTGAAAAACCCAAAACACAAGTGGAAAATGCAAAATAGTCCTAAGTATTTAAATGATTCAATTCATCAAAATCAAACAAACAAAACAAAATGTTTATTTCAGCCGCTTTTATGGTCAATTAAAAGTGATGTTTGCCTTTCGCTCTTAGAACTTGGTTTCAGTTTTGTTTTGATTTGAAAGTTGAAATTTTGGTATTTTTGAGCTGAGAAAGAAAAAACCCAAGATGCTTTAAGTGGCATTACAAGTGTCCGTGATTGCTCTGGTTTTTATTATAATTTTTTTTGTTATTAAAATTTACGAGCGTTTAGAGAAGCGACTTTTGCCATGCCAAATGACCTTTAGTTGAACTTCTCTCGGAAACAGTTGCAAACAGTTGACATGTGCACATCAGAGAGGCCTGGATCTGTCTCATGGCCTTGTGTGTACGTGCATCTGTCAGATAAATCGCATCTTATTTTAAGATATCTTAGCTGTTGCCCTATGTCATTTAAACCACTTGAACGGACACTTAATGAGTTATGGATCGTCTCGCTATTGTCTCGTCTCGCTCAATGCCAATGACATGCAGTTCCTGCAATGCACCATAAAAGTGGGTCAAACTAAAAGTCACTTTAGATTGTCCACTTGGTGACTTGCGGCTTGGTATCGAAATTTAGTACATTTAAAACTATAAAATCTTTAAGCTAAGCAACTTAAATTTATTCATTCCAAATGCCACGAAAACAATTAAAACTACTGCATTTAGTCTTGTCATCTATTTTAGGCTTTAGAAACATGAATACTATAACATAGAATAGCCAGATTCAATACTAGCGAATTAAACTATTCTAAATTCAAAATTTTATATTCATATATTATCACTGAAATTTTCTTTATTAAAAAATCTGCTAATCAATCGAATTGCTTAATTCTTTGCAAAGACTTGGGAAAAGTTTGTTCCAGGACGTGGAGTCTAGCATAAGAAAATCATTGATAAAAATATATGCTAACTCATGGCATTTGTATCCAAAGAAATTCCAAATTTAAAAACTAATGGTTACTATTATGAAGTTTTACGAAAATTGTATACAACATTATGAAGTATTTTAATCCATTATTAAATTATAAATTAAAATAATGTACCATAAAGGATGTAAGCTCACAGTTCAAAAATGTCAAAATCAATGCAGTTGACAAGAATTTTTTAACACAATGGATATAAAAAAGGAAAATTATACTAGACTTGCGTAGATCAAAATATGGCTGGGGTCCTAGTTGACACCACCACTTTTAAATTTTTCTGTAATCCATCTTTTTATAGCCTGTGCGGGTCTGTTAAGTTTGTACATATATCTCTCTGAACAAAAGAATATGGACTTCTGAAATGTTCAGGCATATAGGAAAAATATATTTATTTGTGGGAGTATTTATTGAAAGAAAATGCGTTTTAATTCATTTATAATTTAACATCACCTGTTAAGAAACATTGATGGGGTTGTATTTAGGGGGCATATTCGATTTTTTGATAAAAAGCAGGTTGCTTTAAGCCATAATTCAACCACTTCGAAGCAAATTAAATTTTGTCAATAAAACTATAATATTTAAAAAAAGACGCCTATTGAAAAGTACATAATGCATTCTATAATAAACTATATTTCTACCGCTTCTACCACCTAGTTTTAATTATGGATACTTCATTGGTCTATGCCTATATATGTATATGTAAATATATTTTCAATGTCTTTTAACTTCTCCCTTCACGAGATCGTAGATTTTTAATTAAATTATTTAATACTCGCATATTTAATTTGTGGGTTATACTTCGTACTTGTTTTGGAAACAAATGTTTTAAAAAAATTAAATTTTAAATCTTTCGTTTGTTTTGTAAATAATAAATATAAAAGCAAATGCTAGAGATTCGCTATATCTATATCTATATCGCACGCAATTCTGTGGATGTGTTTGCTAGTCTTATATGTCTATTGCTAACACCTTATTGGATAGATATAAGTGTTTTTCTGAAAGTTGAATGAAAAGTAAAACATTGATGTATTTTATACAATTTTATTTCTTAAAAGATTTTTACATATTTTTTGTTGTATCTATGTTTTTCATTCATTGTATGACGAAACCTTTAACTGATAAATAACAACAGCTAAAATGTTTATAAAAATTGAGATTCTTTTATAAACATTTAGCTGAAATTTATCCTAAACTTTCAATACATAACAATGCTCCATTTGATGGTTGTTTGGAAATAATTTACAAAAGGCTTTTGTTGTTCGTCCGTAGGGTTTCTTAAGATCTAACAGAGAGTGGCAGGGTGGAAGTTCAACTAGAACCTCTTGAAAATTAAAAGGGGGAGCGCAGAGACCGTATGAGAAGTTTCATTCTTTTTGTTTTCGTTTGTTTTTCATATTTTTTGGGTAGAATTAAAAAAATGTTGCTAAATTTGATTCGGCTGATATCTTTCAAATCCCGTTTGCTCCAATAAATTTCGATTGCCTCTTTACTTGTGGTAGCCGCCGTGGTCGGCGTAGACGCTGGCATCATGACCGATGCTGCTGCCGGCATAGTGGCTGACGGGATAGTGACTGACGGCAACGGCGGGTGCGTGCTTCACAACGGAGTGCGAGACGACGGGCACTTTGACGTAGACGGGGTAGGGACGGTCAACTGGGATGTGCACGGGCACCTTCTGTACCTTCTCCACATAGACGGGGTAGGGCTTCTCGACGGGCACGGGGTATGGCCTGGGCACCTCAACGGGCACTGGACGATCGACTGGGACATGGATGGGCACCTTCTCGTGGCGGATAACTTCGTAGGGCTGGGGAACTGGGACTGGCACCTTCACGTACTCCTTGACGGGCACGGCAACCTTCCTGATGACCTCATAGGGCTGTGGCACGGGCACTTTAACCTCAACTGGAACGCGCTTCTCATGCACAACTGGGTAGGGGCGGTCCACATGCACGGGATACGGGATACCCTTGGTGATCGTGATGGTCTTGTGCACATCAGCCTGTTTGCTGATCACATAGGGAGCGGGTGCGGCATGTGAATGTACGGCAACGGCGGGTCCGCTGTGGCCATAGGCGATGCCAGAACCGCTGTGGCCATAGGAGATGCCAGAGCCGCTGTGTCCAACAGCAATAGCAGCGGGTGCAGAGTGTCCATAACCGCTCAGGCCATAACCATGACCGCCGGCAAGGGAGCCGTGACCGATGTGGCCAATATCCAGACCAGCATGACCGTAGCCATAGCCCAGATCAAGCAGACCGCGCTTGTCCAGCTTCTTCTCCAGTGGCACCTTCTCCTCCTCGGGTTTGCTGGCGCAGGCAGAGGCCACCAGCAGAGCGGCTAGGCAGATCTAAATAGACGATTCATTCAATTCATTTACTCAAATGAGTTCTAGTTGTCAACTTTGTTTACTAACAAATCATATAAATTTTATTATAATGCATAACGTGTTCTAGTGCAATGGCCTATAGGTTATGCAATGCTGTATTGATTAGATAATCGCATTAGAAAGTTATTCAGTGATATGACGCCCATTTGGCTACACAGTTGTCGGTTTACTTCGCTTTCAAATGGCCAAGTGAAATTCATATGTGTCCCGCATGCGTAATGCGTCCTCAGCTGCGTCTCCCTCTCTGTCTCCCTCTCTGTCTCCCTCTCCGTCTCCCTCTTCACCAACGCCCACAGACATGACAAAATGTGCGACGCAGACGTCACGCATGAACAGTTCCCTCCCCCTCACCGCCTTGTGTATTGTTGCATTTAGCGTTAGTGTCTTTAATCATATTTGTTGTTGCCATTTTAATTGCTTCGCTAGTTGGCTTAAATTGATTACCGTTAAACGTGCCCGACAATCAAAATTATGATCATTTATAGAGAGTCAACAATTAGCCATTGGTTTGTTCAAGTTGAAGTTTATCATTTTGGTTAAGATATTATGCAATTAACGGACAGGAAGTGAGTGGATCGGTCAAGCACCCAATGCATCATCTGAAGACTTTTCATATTGTAAATACTACAACTTGTTGGACTAGAAGGTCTCTGAATATTATATTTAATTTATGTGGGAATGGACTTCAATGGGAATTCATTAGATTACAATTCCATATTTCTCACATATAAATCAACACTTTATAGATTCTTTTTCTATGTTTCTCAATTGAAATATTTACACATAATTGGTCAAAAAAAAAAATATATATATACAAATGTAATTGTTATTATTACTTACAAAAACTTTCATTGTAGAGTGTGTTGGGACTCGCCAAGGCTGTAAATAAATCAATACAATTGTTAGCATGTTAATAAATTGAATTGTTTTCCTATTATTATCTCAAGCTAATCTAAGCAAAATATTTATTGTAGTGCAAATTCTTGAGAATATCAATCTTGTTTTTTTTTTTTAAACAACATTAGCACAATAACATTTATTTTACTTAGGATTTTGTTTTGAAATTTTGCACATATAACTTGAAAATAGAGAAAAACTTTGACGTTTGCCAACACTTACGAGCAACTCAGAAATTATATTGAAATCAACTGTTTAAGGATTGTAGAATCACACACGATTCCAAACCTTTGACTGGATGCTGTCTGTGGTCAGTGGCGCACTTTTATACCCCCAATGAGTTTTTGTGTCGAAACGAAACTGAAAACGCCGCCAAGCACAAGTAGCCAAGTTATTAGAGCGCCGTGGTAAAAGCTTTCAAAGCACAACCGCAACAGCGGAGAGACGCTTTGCTCTCTCTCTCTCTCTCTTTCTCAGTCTCTGCGAAGCTCGACAAAGTTGTGTTGGTATTTGTGAGCTTTGCTTGTGTGCATTGACTCGGTAAGTTAGCAGCGGAAATGCTTACCAATACCAATGCACGGCACCAACACCACTTTAAAAGCTGCTAGGCATTCATTGTGGTGGTAAAACGAGGAGTAAAATATCGAGATTTTCGAAATTGATCAACTTAAAAGTCATTAAAGATGTCTACGCTCACCATAAATAACTTTTGGCAAGTGAAACAATGTACTCTGGGGAATTCCAGAAAATATCGAATTTATTAGATTATTATTATTTTTTTTTCTATTTTGTTTTTTTTTTAATACCCGAATTGAAAGAAATGTCATATGATTATTGTGAACAATTTTTAATGGGGTTCTTTCTGGTTTTTATTTTTGGAAACCTGATTTCAATAGCACTCAGTCGGGCAAAACCCAAAACTCTTACATAAAATCATATTGTCTTGTATTTATATGTTTGTTTAATGCCTCAACAGATTTATTGCTCCTGAGTTGTATAATTATCAAAATAAATTATAAATTAGAATGCTCATACGACAAATTGTCAAAAGAAAACATCTATTTTTGGTCTTTATGTGATTTGATTGCGTAGTTTAGTCTGTTTCCCACGTTTCTTATCTGAACATTTTGAGGCCCGGCCCGAAGCCAATTTTTAGAGGCCGGCCTGTTCAAATTTTCAAATATTCCGACCCGGCATAAACCCGGTCCAAAATTATTATATAAGCAAAAAAGTTTTAATTAGTTTTACTATAATCATAATTTTTTTATTGAAATCTAACAAAATTGCATATTAACTTATTCTTAGTAAAAATAAAGACTTTTCTTTGCTTATTTTATCGCGTTAAACATATCGATGCCTATCGACAAAAGAGATGCGAAAATTATATTAAAAGTGAATCATACAGACAAATTTTGTGACTTTTCGGTCCTACAGAACTTCGGGCTTTTAGCTAAAGCCCGGGTCCGCATTAAAAAATGGATTTTTATTACTAAAATAGGAGTATGAATAAGAATAGAGAACCCTCAACTGCTGTCTTGTGATTTTAGTACATTTTGCGAAGTGTACCACAAACAGTTTTTAACTTCCTCAACGGCAAGTTGGAACCGGAAGCTACTGTGGGATATGTGATAAGGGCGGCTTTGATTTTGTGATCTATTGATAGGACTTTCGTCTTTTTCGCATTTTACTCACTTATGCGAAGCCACGAGTTGTGGTACATAACGAGTATTGCAATTGCAACTGCAACACATAACCGTGTAACAGCAATAACAAGAGATCGTGTTTCTAATTCAAATCACAATGTCGCAACATATCTGGATATCAAAGTAGCTGCTAAAGTTGACTTTTGAGTCAATCTCCGGAGGGGGATTGTTATTGTGAGTATTACCATGCGTGAGAGTTGCTGTGCTGCAAAAGTGAAAGGCCTTTATGGGTCACACAAATCTGATTATATATCAGATGAAAATCTGCGATTAGGATTTTGCCACGAAATGATTTCAAATCTCTTAAAGGTGTCGTAAAATGAAACCTGTTGGAATTATTGGGGGTCCGATTTGAAATTAATATTTCGCAAACATTGATTTGCATTTTCTATTATATAGTTTTTTTTCAGTCTATTCTATAATGGACTTCTAACAATAATATTGTAAGCGACCTTGTTGCTCATAAGCACATTTTAAACAACTTTCCCAATTCAAATAATATAATTTGAAATGGAAGACATTAAATGTTTGAATATCGAATGAATTAAATTAATTATGATGTAATCTGACTTTAATTAAAAGCAGGGATTAAAACCTTAACCGAAACCGTAACCTGAAACCGATAAAAACCGATGGAAATTTGTAGCCGTAACTGAAACCGTAACCGAAAAAAATTTTTTCCGCTGTACCGAAACCCATAAACCGAAACTCTTTAAACCGAAATAGCCGTTTAGTAACCGATTCATTATAAGGGTTAATTTCGGTTCTGGCCGTCGCAGCTACTGAGCAACTTTGAACTGCCATAACTTTGTCAAAAGTCAATCAATTTCCATGCGCAATGTAAATTTGATCATGATTTTACCTCTAAATTCGTTCTGCATTTAAATTTTGTTCATTTTGAAAATTTGAATTTTTTCGAAAAAATCAAAAAAGATAAAGGGGTAACACTGTAAAATTTTAAAAAAATTCGATTTTCAAAAATTTTATAAAATGAAAAAAATGTAAATGCAGAATGCAGAATTTGGAGGTAAAATCATGCTCAAATTTACATTCCGCATAAAAATTGATTGACTTTTGACAAAGTTATGGCGGTTCAAAGTTATCAAATATCAGTAAAATCAAAATAATTGAAATTTTCAAACCAAACGAACCCAATTTATATGAGATCAAATAATAATAAAATCGATATTACAAAGGATCAGTCCAGTAACCAGATAACACTATTTTTCAGGCTAATAAAAGCATTAAGTCTTATTCATGTAAAACAATGAATAAAGCTTTTTATTTTGGTCAAGCGAAAACCTTAATTTTTATTTTTTTGTGAACCGAAAGCATACCGGTATTTTTAAGCCGAAACTTAAAAAAAAACCGATAACCGCTACGAAACCGATACTCCAAGATTTTGCATAACCGATAACCGAAAACCTTAATTCGATCATAACCGAAACCGTAACAGAAACCGATATTCGTTTCGGTTTTAATCCCTGATTAAAAGTATAAGATGATAAAGAAAGAGTTTAAATTATAATCAGATTTTCATTTTACATTTTTAAACATTAAAATTCTATGATAAATATTAAATTATATATCAACTAACAGAATTTGTAGTATGAACAGTTCTAGTTTTTGATTAAATATCTGTAAGTGGACATAAAATGTATTGATGCATGTTGCAAGAGGCGCCGTTGGATGTTGGTAGCATCCACTTTAAGGCACAACTGGACAAAGTGGTCAACTTTTACTTTCGCAAAATGTGTCGTTTTCTATGTTCGACCAGATGGAACCAAGCTAACCAAGTCAAGCAACCAGTGCAGCTGTCTGCAACAACAACAACAACAACAACACCAACAACAACAAGAGCAATAGCAATAGAAACAACAAAAACAGCGACAAATGTTACGATTCTGTCAGACAACGAACCCAACAGATGCGAGTTACAATTGAGAGATGCCGGCATTGGGGCAGTTGTTGGCAGCATATGGAGGCGGTGGTGCTGAAGGTGGGGATGAAGGCGGAGGTGGAGGAGGAGGTGGTTGGTGGTTGGATGGTTGGTGGTTGGATGTGGAGGTTGCTTGGCTGTGACTTGGCATGTGACTTGGGCGCTTTGTTGCATGCTCCGGATTGCAACATAAAAGCCAGGCGAGTGCTTGTTATAGCCACTCCCCTTAACCTCTCCAGCCCCTCGACTTGAAGTTAGTTCAACACACTCGTGTGGCTGCTGCAGTTGCAGTTGCAATTGCATTTGCAGTTTTTGTGCTTCGCATTTCAGATTCTCATGTTTGCCATCGCCATAAATTGTGGTCAACCGATGCAGCCGATGCGACGTAATTCATTGATTATAACGACAACAATAACTGCAATGCAATGGAGTAGCCCCCTCATGCCCCTTGCCACCGCTTTTTGGTCACCAACCTCTGAGCATTTGTTACCTGCTGATTTATGGCCAATTGTCTGCACATGTGGTTGTGTTTGTTTGTTTGTTTAGTGGGTTTCTTGGTCGTTTCGAAGACCCAACCACTTGATCAGACCGATTGGTTTTGCTTGTAATCCAATATGCTAAAAGGAGGCCTAAAATTAGCTAATATAATTATGGGTTAGACAGACCGACAAACAGACAAACAGGTAGACAGTTGACTTGAGACATGAGACCCACTAACTATTAGGACAGACTTTTGCTGTCTTTCTTTCTTCCATGCGATTATTCACACAATTGTGCTGCAGCGGGTCTTATATAGATCGTATGTGGATTGCGGCAGATCTTATATGTACATACATATACTGCATTTATTTAGATCAGACAGACAACTCGCTTGCCACACAGTCTGAGAATTTAACAAACATGCGATGCCTTAAAGTGGCAAAACACACACATTGTGATCGTAATACTCAGTTGACTCAATATACTTGTAAATGTACAGTCTGTATTACAAGTTTGTAGTCAGAAATCTAAAGATACCTTTTAAATCATGTTTATAAAAAATCAATTATATTTTTCAAATTTAATTGTATGCTAAATACAATTTTGTACATTTTTAAACTGTACATACTTATTTTTCAAAATCAATCAGTAAGTTGTTTATGTTTGTGTACTAAATCCGTTTAAATTTAAGTGGCCTTTTGTAGTGTCAACTCATTTTAATACAGACCAGGAAAACCTTTCAGTCGCATTCAGTTGCCATCACGGAGTCATGACTGCTAAAGTGAAGGTACCCGTCAATTAAACCCTTTGTTATTTTCGACTTTTCTATACCTTAATTAAAATACAACTTTTCGATTTATTTTAATTTATATTTTAATATATGCACATGCCAAATGAGCAAAAACAAACTGAAAAAAATAAAAAAACTGGTCTCTTGTCGGAAATCACTAAAGTTTTTCACTTGATATGTCAAAATGCCAAATCGTTGCAGCAGGCAAACGATCGGCCAGCCTATGTTTATATGTGGTAGGTATAAAGTATACGCCCTGTTGGCCATTTGTGCGGCTTTTCGTGGCCAGCCGCAAATCATTTAAGCGCCACAGGCGTGCAAAACTATAAAACCAGCAACAGCAACAACATCAGAAGCATTGAGTGGAAAATAGAGCACAGCTTCCTTTAGACATCGTTTTATAGTAAGTAAGTCTTTGGTTTTTCTTGTTGCTTTCAGTTAGTCGCCGTTTTGGCCGCTTAGAAACATTGCGGATGCAGTCGTAGACAAGAAGCTGGGGCCGGTTTTTGTCTTGGCCATAAACAGTTGCTGTTGTTCGATGCGGTGCGTTGCACAATGCAACAACTTGAATGCACTTTCAGTTTCAGTTTCGGTTTCAGTTTAACGTTTTGATTTCGTATTCGCATTCGCATTCGCATTCGAATTCAGATTTGGCTTTAACTGCGACACAAAACCATTGCCAGGCATTGCAAAAAACACTTTGTTCTGCTCTTAATTATATCATTAATTATTGTTGTTACTGTGCTAGATCCGTTTGCCAGTTAATTAGCATTTAATTTGAACAGTTGACCCGATCTCCGCTGATCTCGAGATCCGTGCCAAGATCCGTGCGCATAAATCAATAATAAGTAGCTCAGTCATTCCCCTCAGCTTTAGTTTCAGTCTCGGTCTCAGTCTCAGTCTGAACCAAGCAAATGACTTGAAATCATACTATAGACTTCGATGAAGGCAGTCAAGATTTGTTTTGATCGCAGGCCGACTAGCATTCGAACTTGATCTAATTCTTTTAAAGTACAATACTAGTTGATCAACTTAATTATTTCTTATTTTTGTATACAACTCATGCATTATACAAGAAAAAACTCATAACGAACTTACTAAAGTAACTTTACTATTTTTGTTCTGAATCACTTGAAAATGTATGAGAATTAATTTACAAAAAATTTAAAAATAAAGCGTACAATAAAGCTTTTAAATAATTAATTTATTAAAAAGTTTATATTATTAATGGCTTTAAAAATGCATACTAAGTAACTACATTTTTCGCTGTCTTATTTAAAAATAACAAATAAACTGATATCTTAGTAAAATATATATATTAAGATTAACAAAAAAATACCATGTTGACTCTCAGACATGAGTAAAATTTGTGTCAGCTTCTTATATCAGTAAATTTTCAATTACTGTGCAAATCGTGCTTTATGTTTTATTGTCTCATAAATGTTATAGACGGTAGTTACTTCTGTTTATACTTTTTATGAGCCTGTCTATGGTTAAACATACTCGTATATCGTTTCCAGATCAAATATGTTTGTTTTGTGTGTGTTGTGTTGTGAATGTCACTTTGATGTGAACACGTTAAGGTCATTTGGATTGGTGTGTTGTGGTCACTTGGCCGTCCACTCCGAGACACAAATGTGGTTCAATGTCCAATGCAGGCAACCACCAACCGCTGACCATTCAGTGAATGCATTCAAACGTTTCGCTAGACTCGTCTGACAAAATTCAAATTGTCAAATGCTGAGCCAAGATGTCAAGGGTCCAATAATTTTGGGCATGTAATTTTGATTGTTATTTTTCTTACACTGACAAGACTTTTTTTTGCATTGTTTTTGTTATTGTTGTTATAGATGTTGTTGTTGTTGTTGTTGCTGTTGTCATATTTATCTTTCCCATTGTTGCGCTTGACAAAACAAAAATATTAATTTGTTATTTGCTTAGTTTACGACTTAACCTTGACATTTGTCAGTTTAGATTTCGTAATAAGACAATTTTCAGGGAAAACTCAAAGCGATCTGTAATTGAAGAGTATGTACAAAGAATTAATTGGATTTTGCAAAGGTTTCTATTAGGGAAATTATATTGACATTCATAATTGTTCACATTTATAACATAATCTATCGTCACATATTAAATTTTTAGACATTCCCGTAGCAATTGCCAATAAGTATGTCGCAAACGTTTAAGAAAAAAAGACGAAAATAATTTTAATGCACACTTTTCACAATGTTCGATCACGTCGAGACGTAGAAACAACGTGCCAAAGAGCCATTAAGTGCATTGGCAGCAACAGGGAAAACAACAACGACAACAACAACAACAACGGCGACAACATTAACGTCATCTACAACAACTATAGCAAGAGCAAAAGCAACATTGTGTGGTATGTTATGTTTTTGGCACTTGGCAGTAGTTGCCACATCGTCGCCACATTTTCCCAGAGACTCTCCGATCGAGACCGGGCTGAAGACCGAATTTTAGACTAAGACGGTGTCTCAGACATGACCCAATAACAGGGATTAGGCGACTGCGACACGGCAGCTGCTGCTGCTGCTGCTTCTGTTGCTGCTGCATCGTTGGCAGAGTGACTTGGACTATGTCTGTGTGTCGACTGTTGCCACTGCCACTCAATCATTCAATCAAATACACTGACTATGGCTGGGCCTGGGCGACCAGGTACCAGTTCACGTCCAGTCAATCAGTCAGGCAGTCAAACAGGCAGCTCGGCAACTCGTCAGCCAACGTCAGAGACAACGTTCCACCGCCAAGCTTTGCCGGCAATTAGTCCAATTTTTTGCTGGTTTCTACTAAAATTATGTGTTGCGAAAATTCTTTCAACTGTTTTCTGCTTGGACATGGAACATGTGTTTCTCGTCGCGCTCTGCAATGGGAAATATTTGAAAAATCTTTAATTCTCCAAAGCCATTCACAAAACGACTCCAATTATTGAACTCCTTTGGTGCTACGGGGCGTATGAGCAATGTCGTTAAACTGAACGCTGCTAATGAATGGTTCAATGCATTACGGCTCCGTTGAGCTGAGTTGAGTTCAGTTTAAAGACATTCAGTTATCTTGGTAAATAAAATATTTGCTAGTCCAACCTATTGCCAATTGAATGAACGAAGCAGCTGAATCTTTTGTAAGTATCTAATCAAAAAACTTAGGCCAAAAACCTGTTGCTCAATCAGGTTCCAAAAATCATTTACTCCACAAAATGTTGAATTATTCGATCTATTGTCGAAACGTAAATTAAATGATTAACACAAGTTATGAGCTCACATAGCATCGGCCCAAATAAATAAGAACAGAAATAAATAGTTCGTTGATTGATGCGTTTTAATGTATCTCGTAGTGGAGCAATCTCGACTTCAGATTTAATGTTTGTGCGTTTACCTATAATTAAAAAATGTCCAATATTCAATATATATTAACTAATTTGAAATAAATAACGCAACGAGGTCCAACTTTTTTGCATATAAAAATATCTCAACGCACAAATTCTAGTTTTCGTCGCTACAAGTATTCTCTACGGAACTTACGAGTAAACGACAACTGGTTAAAGTGGTGAAGCCCCTGAAACAACAATCGAATCAGCTACCAACTTGTGCTTCTTTTGTCCCAGCATTATTATTGTTTGTCAAAAATAAGTGAGTTTGATATCATCACTATTCTAACCACCTTTGTCTAACTATATCGAAAGTCATCAAAATCTATCAGCTGATATACATTCAAAATAAAATAAAACAGTACAGAAAATCAATCTTTGGCACGCCGAAGTCTAGATACCTTTCAAAAAAACTCAAAATATTGTGAATAACTACACTGATAAAAAAAATGTTCTAAAATCAAGATGGTCTCAGAACTAAGAATTTTGGTCTTAAAAATGCGTCGAGAATATAAAACTCTTAAATTTAGAAAACACATTTTGATTTTAAGTACATTTCGAATAAGTTCTTAATTTAAGACAGTCTTAAATTCTCAAACCCAAAATAAAAGAATAAGGCAGGTGTTTTAAACTTTAATTTTTTTTTTTGATATTTATACTATTTTTGGATTTATTTATTTTTTTTTATAAATATTCCGATTATATGATTGTTCCTTGGCTAGGGCGGGTTTCAAACCCATGGCTTGTTTATCAAACTGAAGCGGCGACTCTAACCAGAGCGGTGCCATTGTTGTCTTCATATATGACATATTTATATTTTCTTATCAATTTAAGATTTTTAATTCTTATATTAAGAACTGCGAATTTTTAGGTTAATATTCTTAGTTTTATTAATTTGGTCTTAAAATGGTCTTATTTTAAGATCAAAATATTTAAAATGAATGTTCTTGATTTTAGAAGTTGTTCTTTTTTTCAGTGTAGAAAAAAATGCATACAAATTTAAAATATTTTACCTATTGTTTCTATGACATCTTTGCATTTATATGATATAGTTTTTTGACTTTTACCAAATTTCATTATAATGCATAAAATAATACTTGCAATTTTGTATGAGATATCTAAAGAAACATCATATTATTTTATACTAAAACGTGATTTTGGACCGATCGTTTCTATAAATGCTATATGATGAAGCAATACGACAAATGTGCTGCCAGCAGAAATAACACCAATCTATACCAAGTGGCTTTAATATACATAGCTTTAAAGCTGAGATTTTAGTTCGCATAGAAACATAGAAACATAACTGACATGTGTATGTCGACGATACTATAATGTATAATTTCACTGCCTCTTTAAATGCGTTACACACTCCTAGGGAATACTATAATACCCTCGGCAAGGGTATAACAATATTAAATAAATTTATTCTGGATCACACAAGAGTTAACTTGTTTCGGTTGACAATGTGCCAAATATTGCATAATCATAAAATCTATATTTTGAAGTGACTCTGCAAAAAGTCATTTATAAACTGATACAAAAAAATTGTTTTCTCAATCAAGCAAAAAATCTTTTGTTTGATCAATTTTCTTGATTTTAGTAACCGGATTTTTTATCTGTATAAAATTGTAGGTTACTTTTAATTTTTTAAATAAATATTACGGCTTAAGCCATATTCTGTAACTTTTATTCTTAAGTCAAAACGAAATCTTATTACGTTATTTTCTTTTCTAATACAAATATTGTATTATTGTAAAATATTCAAATATTGTATTATTTGTATTGTATACAAATATTGTATTACTGTAGTATTGTTAAACTTTTTGAGATCTGGGTATTCATTCGTCTCTTAATGTCTATTCAAAATATATAAACTTCCGGCACGTCTCATTCTGCCTGTTAAGCATATTTTTCTGTCTACAGAGTCTAAAAGGAAATAACAACATTTAAAATATATTTTGTGATTTACTATAGAGTTTTAATTTAATTTAATTTTAATTTGTGTTGTAAATAAAATAATAATTTTGAATGTAGTATTTTAATATAATTTCAAATGACTTTAACCAAAAAAAGCTGCACAGTTGCCTTAAAATTAAGAAGAAAATAAACTGAATCCGCATTTAAAATATGCGACATGAAATTCCTTAAATTCTTAAGAATTTAAATATTTAGTCAGTGTGTAATAAGATTCCTTGGACTGAAATGAGACTAAATAAGAATTAGTTGAGTAAATAGCAATTACCGGATAATAAAACAGACTTTTGCGTGATTGCGAAATACAATGTTCAACTTTAGTATCGACTGCAATTGGTTATGGCTTAGTTGTAATTGTGAATCGACCTTGGGGCACAATGTGGGGCCCAACAAGCGATCGAGTTTGTACTTGGCTGCAGATCAACTCTCACCCAGAACAATTGACAATTTTTACCTACCAACCATATAGTCAATAAGCGTGACCGTTGCCATTCTAAAAGTTATGTTATTTAATCATATACCATATCATGTTTGTGTCTTGCAGATACTTTTTCTCCACGGTGCTGCAGTTTCAGCTTTATAGACGCATGTGTCAAGCCGCTGGCCAATACGTGCCCAACGATCCGAGAAAGCCATTACACAAGTGCGACATCTATCGGCAGCCAGCCGCAGGCAATATACTAAAGTAGGTTAAAATTTGATTTTACAATACAATTATGATAAAAATTAAATTATTTAATCAAGTGAACGTAGTATTCTTGTTTTTTCCTTTCTTTCATTATTGCGAACGTCAACAAAAAAACAATTGGGTTTTATTATTAATTAAATTACTTAAAGTCTTATAAGCTTAAATAAATAAAGCCATATGCATTTTTATAGCCAATGAGTTAACCAGTACAGAATGTTTAATTAGATTTCCGAGCGAGAGTTATTCACAATTATGATGCCTAAATTTTTCTGATTGATGAAAATTAATCATAAAGATAGAATGTTCCCGGATTGTTATGCTTTGTTAACGATAAAATGCATACAAAAGGGAGTGTTTTGATATTATATATTATATTATTATTGCAACTTATTATCTATTATTTTGCGACAAATTGATATGTAAATAAAGAAAGCAAAGAGATGTGACATTAAAGGAAATGATTGCTTTGATGTTGCCTATTATAATTATAATACAAGATTAATGAATAATGGTTTAACCAATGAATAATATATAATAATATTCTTTCAATCTCAATCCATTTTCGTTTCCTTACTTTAGAAATCTGATGGCAAAGGGCGCTTCACAGCCTTGGCAAGAGGTGCTGGAGGAGACGTTGGGCGAGGGTCGCTTAGATGGTTCTGCACTGAGGGAGTACTTTGCGCCCTTGGAGGAGTGGCTGCGTCTGGAGTCACTGCGAACGAACGAGTATGTGGGCTGGAACTATGATGGGGATTACTGCAAACGAAGCATCGAAACAGCTGGTCTACAAATATTTGGTGGCTACTACAACGGAGTGAGGGGATTAGAGGGCAACATGTCGATGCTAATCCTAACGATCTGGCTGTACTATCTATTTGTCTAACCGAAATCGAACTAAGTTTAACAGTCAAGTGCACTTATTTTTGTTGTAATATATTAATTTCCGCTTAATCAAGTTGCATATTACGTTGATATCGAACCGAGTTGAACTTGAATTAATGCCAAATACAATTCTAAATAAAATAAAAACTAAACAAACATAAACATAAACAAAATACAAATTGGCGGCACCCTAAGCAAACTATTGAAAAATATAACCGGTTCGTTGGGTTCCCTGGGGGGTATCTAGCCGGGAGGAGGAAAGAGGGGGATCCTTAACTGTGGGCTGTGCCGATGTTGATGCGGGTCATTGGAACGCCAGCGTCGCACGCACATTTCAAGTGTTGTTATTGTTGTTGCTTTAAAATTTAATCAAATAATAAAAATAATAAACAAACCGCTCCGACTGCAATTGCAGTTTTTTGTTGTTGTTTCTGTTGATGTGAGTCTCAACTGGTTTCTTTTTTGTTTTTGTAAATTTGATTTAATAAATTGCAAAAAAACGACATCGACTTCAACTGCAACTGCAACTTGAGTGTAAACAAGATAATCAACGCCGTTGTGTTACGGGGCGTGGCATGCCATGACCGAGAGGCAGGAGCAGGAGGCGGGACAGGGGGACAGGGACAGAGAGGCAACTCAGTGTCATTGTTCTAAAGTTTGTCTAAGAAATCAGATACTTTAGTTAAGTAAGTGCAGAGCAAGTTCTCTGGCTGTCTCACTGTCAGTCTGTCGGTTGAGGGGACACTTTGTTTTCATGTCGATTACAATAAACGATTTAAGCGACTCGGTTTGCTATTTGTGTGTGTGTGTGCGTCATAAAGATTATTATATCATTATTATTATCATCATCTCAGCTTCACTCAATTGAAAAGTAAACTTCCAGGCGGTTTTTCATTTTCTTTGTACTTTCTACATCACAACAAGCAAGAAAACTTTAGTTGAGGGACAAAAACCTTTCAAAACGTCGGTGTATCTTGAAAATAACAATTTTTCATATAATTTTGAGACTCAATCAAAATTAATTTCAGGCATTTTAATTGCATCAAAAAAATAATTTAATTTAATTCAATATATTTCAAATCTCTCATCCATTATTTGGAAATGTAAAAGCTTTGATTGCTTGGTTTCAGGAACACCGACAATTGCAATCGGGTTGCTTTTCACTTTTAGAGATTTGTGAAACTCACTTAATATACATACATCGTCTTTTCTTGTCTCCACTTTTGCGACTTCTTCTTAATTCCAAAAAAAAAAACAATTCACATTTTCAACAAAATTAATATTTTCAATAATAAAAATAAAAAATATAAATAAATGTTATTGGGGTGGAAAATATAAACATACAACATTTGTAGTTGCTCTGGTATGAGAAAATATACTCATTGATTTAATCGAATTGACTCACTGTAATAATAACTACTTTCAAGATTGTATTTCCAGAGTTTATAAAGTAACATCGCTTTAAATACATATGCAAAATGCTTCTGCAGAGTTTTGTGTAACACTTTTGGCAGACCAGTTTTGACTTGCGGGGTGAAAATTGAACATTTTCATGCCCCAAAATTTTTTAAATCCAATTCTGTGACGAGCGATATTTAATTTAATTAATGAATTAATCGTTGCGTTAAACGTTATTTTTTTTAAATATAAAGAATTTTCTTATCTATGCCTTAACAGACATACTCTCAAGATCAGCCTACTGCGAAATATTATAGCTGCTTTTCTCTTTCAATTCAAAGTAAAATGTATGTGGATACAGTTAACATATATTGTTAAGACGATTTTACAAATATTTGAAATATACATAAAAAAATAAGTTGTTGACTATCATCACTTTCGTTTTCTCTTAAATCGCCAAAATGACCTAACTAAATGACATAAAAAATGTTTAAAGATATATAGAACATTTCTGTAGTTATTGTAGTTTGAAAACTTCTTGTGTGTTAATTTCATCGGCTTTAGCTTTTTGCAAGTCGTAGTACAAATATTTATGATGGGGAATAAAAATAATTCCACATCGAAGCAACTAATCTATCTATAAACAAACAAACAGACAGACAAAGTGACTTTTCATCTCATTTTGACAACGCCACCAAAAATGTTAAATTTAAGTATCTTTAGAACTCATTCCCCGATTGGAATGCTATCATTCGACGCGTATTTTTAATATGATACGAATAATTAAACATTAAAAAATTTCACCATAAGGCTATGTAACTGCCCCACTATTGAAATTTTGTCCCATCCACTTATACCCCTTTATATCATCATCCAGGTGAATGACTTTTCGATCGGTATATGTATAACTCGATCAGATCGGACAGCAAATTGTTCTTCCTTTATATACAGCTACACTGATAAAAAAATGTTTTAGAACCAAGATTTTGGTATTAGAACTAAGATTTTTGGTCTAAAGAATGCGTTGAGAACATAAAATTCTTAAATTTAGAAAACACATCTTGATTTTAAGAACATTTTAAATAAGAATAAGTTCTTAATTTAAGACCAAACTGTCTTAAATTCTCATACCAAAAATAAAAAAAGCAGGTGTTTTATTTTTTATAAATATTCCGATTATATGTTTTTTCCTTGGCTAGAGCGGGTTTTTGATCCCTCGACGACTTGTTACCAAACTGAAGCGGCGACTCTAACCAGAGCGCCACGGTGCCATTATTGTCTTTATTTTAAATAAGACATATTTATATTTTCTTATCAATTTAAGATTTTTAATTCTTAAGAATTGCGAATTTTAGATAAATATTCATAGTTTTATTAATTTGGTCTTAAAATGGTTTTATTTTAAGAACAAAATATTTAAGATTAATGTTCTTGATTTTAGAATTTGGTGTTTTTTTTCAGTGTAGTCGCCTCTTGCACCCTTCGAGATTTGATCGTCATTGTCCCCAGACCTCCGCTATTTAACATTATTGCCAATAGGAAACTTCTTTAATACCCTATCGTATCTATTGATATTTGGGCCGAGCACTATCCCACGTTTCGTTAATATAGCTGTCTGTCACCCACTGTCAAGTTTAAGAAAACAACAACAACAACAACAATAACAATTATAGCAACAACAGAATAAAAGCGTGTTTACCTCGCCACAACGACAAATGCAACAACATGTTAAGGACATTATCAACATTTCAATTAGATGCAATCATCGTCATCGGCATCGTCATCATCATCATCATCATCATCATCATCATCATCATCATCATCATGCTGTCTGGCAGTGAGTGGGTACGAATTGTGGGGAGGAGAATGCAACTTGATCGTTTCGGGGAGTTGAGTGCAGCTTTAGTGTAGACTTGTGTGTGTCTGTGTGTGTCGCATTTCACTTTCGTTGTAGAATTTAACTGTGCATTGCGTACTTCCGCCCTGTCGCCGCCTCAACCTCAGTTCCTGCCCCTCGGTCCGAGCCCGCGCACAGCGGCCTTCATTAGCTCGACAAAAAGTGTCGACGCCGACGACAATTTGCAATGACAAAATATGTGTGTATTTGTTTATACTGTTCACTGTTTTTGGAGAAGGAACATTCGACTGAGCTGCGGGAATAAATAGTCTTAACGAGAGTCGCGCTTCAAACGCACACGCAACGCAATCCGAGCGGAAAGAATAAGAACAACGAAAGTTGAAGAAAGTGACTATCATATGTGTGTGTGCTAAAAGATTTAGTTATAATATAAATAATATTGATACATTCATTAAGAAATATTCTATTTAAAATAATGAGCTACCTGATTGAGTAATTGAACAACTCAAATAAGTTAATAACAAATTAAAAATTGTCGTAATAGTTTAATAGGTCTCTGTAAATATGAAGCTGCCACAACTCAGCTGCATATTGCAGATGCCTCTGCTGCTGCTCCTGCTGCAGTTGTTGTTGTTGCAAGTGATCCTCACACGTTGTCAGAACAGCAGCCTTCGTGTCAATACAAATCTCAAGGAGGTGGATGCAACATCCATGGCCTTGCCATCGATACAGTCAGCAGGGAATATCTGCACACGCGAGGAGCCCTATGTGGAGGTGCTCCAGGTGCCGGAGGTGCAGCCGGTACGAGTGCGCACATCCAGCTGGTGCCTAGACATTCCGCCGCGTTGCTCCGCATACAAGACGGAAATGCGTGAGGTGATGAGGGTGCAGGTGAGTGTACCATAGCTATTGTGTGGTTAGTGTAGGTAATGTGGCTAAGCTGGGAGCAGGTGTTTAGCTGCCGGCTCTGCCTTTTGCGGGTTGCTATTACGTCATCCCAGCCACTGGCAACACCTTCGCAGTGGCCATTTATCCAGTCTTGGCCACTTGCCCCACAAACCTGATTTCGTTTGCTAAACCAGGAAGCCGCTCGCCCCATTAAATTGGCAACATTCGATGACCGCCTTTGATTATTTTGCTCGTATTTTTGGTATATTTTATGGGTTCTGTCAAAACAAAAAATAGAAAAACATAATAATAAGTTGCGCAAGCGCCGAGAGGAAACTCCAAGGCGCAGAACGGAAGTCACAGCTGTGTGGGAAATATCGTTCAAACTTCCATAGTTGCGACCGGTTTTGACCCACGAAAATATTCGTGTAACATAGCGTCAGTCAGCCAACGTCCTTGGCTGTCAAAAGTTTTATGAACTTTTGGGCCAATGCGACGTATACGCAATATGCATTTTCAAAATGAATGCTAGCTATGAATACTCTCCGATGATAGGGTTTGAATAAGGTGCTCATTCATATACCATTTTATATTTATATTATATTTATTTATCCTGCTGATATTATATTGATGCATTTGATGGAAGGCCAATAAATATATTTCGACTTTATAGCTGCATTTTAATAGCTCTAAATGTAATACTATGTACATCGAATAAGTATTAAACTAATTTTGAATAGTTAAAGGCAGTCAGAGCTCATGATAACATGAATATACTGCCACTTGGGTTGAGTGTAAAAAAGCGAGAAAAATCGAGAAAAACATGTGAATCGCAAATATGGACAGAATCCGGTTGACTGTTTGGCGCCTAATCAGGTATTGCTGGTTTTTTCCTCTTTTTTGTTTTTTTTTTTTTAGGAATGAGCCAAAAAAATGATAATTATGTCATGGTGTCAGTGACAGAAAGTGCAAATGAAAAGCGGAAAATCAAGCATCTATGCGCAGTCAGGCCAACAGCACAATTAAGTAGTCCACTAGCAAGGAGTTTGGGGCAGTTGGAGTCCAATTCGAACTCGAAGTCGAAGTCGAAGCTGTTGACACACTTTCGATTGCATCACCTTAACGTACGGTACAAAATGGCCATAAGATGTAGCCAGTTTTAGGTTAGTTTACAGTTTCAACTCTAATTATATGTATGTATGTGCAAATGGTGTATATGACATACACTGTACACTGTGCGTATGTGGCTGTGTGTGTGCTTATGCCTACTTTGCTTGGTAAAGATTAATTTCATAACTTAACTATTTAAGATTTCATCATGGATTGTTGAGGAGTTGGCAAGAAAACCTGAAGAAATTCAAAAGTTTTAATTTGACATATTAATTAAAATTAATTTGTCTTCCCAACTTAGTGTTTCTTGAGGATCTATGTTATTAGAGGCGCCCAAATATGCCGAGAGATTCGGGTTTTGGTGTTAAATTTTTTGCAACAATTATTTGTACAGAAAATACCACTGCTAATTGCCAATTGCATTAATTAATTAACATGAAAAAAATACAGTGCCAAATAGCCATTTACGAGAAATAAAACGAGTTTCAATCTTAGGATTTGAAATGGCGGCAAAGTGACCACAAATTTTCCAAAAAAATAAATAATATCAAATTAAGTGAATTATATAAAAAAACAGACGCAATGGTATAACATTTTCTTTAACAGATGATTGATGGACTGACAGTTGGAGATGAATTGCAACAGTTTGAGTGTGAGAAGGAGAGAGAGAGAGAGGGAAGAGAGGGTAGAGAGGAAGAGTAGAGCGAGCTGGAAGCACTACGAGTTGTGGCCGTAATTTGATTCGCATATGTAAATCATTGCTCAACATGTACGAGAATTAAATTACCAGCCAAGTACTGAGTACGAGGTATTACTCATATTTATGGTGAACATTTGACAAAAGGCTGAATTAAAAACTGCGCTTAATTATGCTTACAATGGATATGAAAAAGCAACAGGAAGCGAGTTGCAATTTAGGCAGCTCTACCACGACATACCCTGTACACATAATCATACACGTGGTTGCAATTGTGGTGCTTCCATTGGATCCACCTCCACAATGTGACAAATTAATTCGAGATGTTTACTTATGTCATTGCATATAAACAATATACCCATTTTCAATGGGCTCAGGGTATAAAAAAGCGAAAAAGAAAAACTTGAATCGAATATCTGTGATTATATTAAAATTTCCGCCTTATTAATTTATGCTGTGGTAAACACAAATATGTGAAATACTACAGATGAACATATGTAAACGACTTATAACTTAGCTACACATACAAACTTATCAGCAACTAACAGAACAATGCGTAAGTTGGGCGGGAATTTACTGAATGAAAACTGTGAATACTTCGGGGTGGACATTGAAATGATTGTGAGAAGCTGGTCGCATTCACTCATTCAATTAAATTGGCAACTCAAGGGGTGTACATAAATGTCTGAGTGTGTGTGTGTGGTTGTGTGCTTATAGACTTGCTCTGCGGGTCTCAGATTTATCATAATCAGCACTTTTGCTTTTGTAAGTTTCAAGAACTGAACAGCGTTACAAAGTTCAATGAGGTCCAGAGAATTGACATTAAACTGCTTGACTGGAAACATTTTACAGAATTTATAAGAATTTCCGCATTAGCTTTGGAGACAAAATTGATAATTAAACTGGTGAAATATATGAAAATCTAAATTTTATTCATATAAACAAATCTGAATTTACTTACTTTAAGAATAACATTCATTTATTCTGTGATTGTTTTGAATTTTTCAGTACAAGAATTCCATAATAGTTTTCATATAATGCCAAATTTTACGCTTTGGTAGACATATTATAGAAAGTCATGCGACAAACAAATTAATCGGTATAATGCTAAAAAAACAGTTAAGGAAACAATAAGAAATTGTATACATTACTCTGGTGATTTGAAATCGTACAATATTTTTGCAAACAAAAATCTGAAAATTGTAAGAAAATTGAAGCATGTCTGATATCACATAATAACTTTCATAAGCTCAAATATCTAAAATTCGGAACTAAATGCTGCATACTCTAGGGCGTACAATTTAAATCTGTAATTTGATGCATGCTTCTATGCGCAGTAATTTTTAATAAAATTTTAATTTATCATTAAAAAGTAGCTTAAATACTTTCATATTTGTATTAGGTTCTCATGTAAGCTACTTGTGTTTTAATAATTATCTCAAATGTCAAAATAGCTATGTACGAGTAGAAGTGAACAATTTAATTATTGTCAAATTAGTGCACATTATTTAATGAATATATTGAAAGTTTAAACCATATTAAATAATTATTTATTGTTAAACTTGTCGGGAATTTGTAACTTTTTGCACTTGATAGCCCCGACGGTTCTTCAGTTTGTAAATCAAATAAACAAAAACTATAACTATGAGCACAAAAACAAGGATCAGCAATGTGGTTTCCCATGTAGGCTTTTTGTTTGGTGGTTTCGGTGGTTCCGTTGTTCGTACGGCGGATGTTGTTAATGGTTCAGTTGTTGTTGTTGCTGTTGATGTTGAACTGTCCGAATAACTGACATCTTGTGGTATATCAGGTGTTGTCGATGACGATTCCGGAGATACGCTGGTTTCGAATTCATTCCAAAACAGGGCGTTGGCACAAACAACCACCAGTAAAAGGAAAGCACCATAAATCAATCCCGGAAATTTATAACGATTCATTATGAATTTTAGCTTTATAAATTTGTTAATGGGTCTTTTTGAATAAAACGTCCAATTTCGCAGACTGTTTGCACAGAACTGAGCAATTTCTAAATACATGTGCTGCCCAATTTATTTGGAACTTGGAGTCCGCAACAGGAAATGCGAAGTGATAACATTTTTAGGAGGGATTTGTGAGTAATATAATAAATGACTACTTCAATCCGCAAAGAATATTTTTTTTTTAAATATTTATCTTTAATGAATACATTTATTATTATTAATCCATAATAACATATGTAAAAAAGATACAAAAGAGTCAGAGAACCTCAATCAAATGCCATAGTTAAATACTATAACAAATGCCATTCCAAAATAAAACCCGACCTGAACCGAACCACTATCTTAAATAAAAAGTTCAGTTTGGAAAAGAATAACTACATAAACTTTATGCTTTTCTAATATTGTACAACTATTTAAGACTTCAAATAAACATTATAAAATAATTTATTAAAATTTGTGATTATCTTTAATAATTTATTTTTGTTTTATAACGAAATTTATTGGTTTAAAAATACAAGAAATTTTAGTTAGCCTTGTTAGTTATGTATATCTACTACCGTTTATATTAGAACTAAAAAATGTTGTGTTTGTTTCACAATTAATAATGACGAAATGCTTATCAATGTTAGTTCATATAAAAATGTTTCTCTTTTTGTTTCTCATCATATCACAATTGCCATTTTTTGTTTCTGTTCTTTTAGAAACTGAACAAGACGCGCACAGTTCGCTTCTGCTGTCAAGGCTATGAGGGAAATCTTTCAGACAGTCATGCCAGCTGCAAGCCCATTTGCCGTGGTGGCTGTGGGCGTGGCAGCTGCCTTATGCCGGATATCTGCAGTTGCGAGGAAGGTTATACCGGCAAACACTGCACCCAGCGTAAGTAGTTCACATCTTAAAAGTGATGACCCCATTTTATTGTTCGAGATCATTACAGGCTGTGATCATGATCGTTGGGGATTGGACTGTAAGAATCCGTGCCAATGTCGAAATGATGCTGTTTGCGACAATAAGACAGGAGTGTGTCATTGCATTGCCGGCTGGGCTGGTCAGTTGTGAGTAATGTAAACGATTTATAATCTAATCATTTAAGTCATGAGTTAAGATTGCTTCCAGCTGTGAGCAGCCCTGTCCACCAGGAACTCATGGAGTCATGTGCCGAAAGGCCTGCGAGTGCGCTGAGAGATTGTGTCACCCTCAGACCGGCGAGTGCATTCGACAGGATCATGTGGGTGCTTTAAATGTCAGCCATGTCGTACTGGAGACGATCAACTCGACTATGGCAAACCTCACGCACAATATCAATAGCATTGCCAAGCGAATTGGCAGCTTGCCGGAGGGCAGCCTTGATCAGGCTTCGCCAAGTCCCCTGCCCGAGGTCATACTGATCAAACAGCCTGTCCAGGAGGGCTCCCACACTCCCAAGATCATACTGCATGAGTCCAGCAATGCTCTCCTGGAGAACTTGCACACAGCCGCCGCTGCAGGTGTCCCAGCTCCAGAAGTAATACACGTCATCACGAATGCCGGCAGTGGGTCGCAGGAGCATCCACCTCAGCTGAACTTGGCAGGATTTGCCTCTGGCGAGACCAATCCAAGTAGAAGCGCTCATGATCATGACGCCAGTCTGCTGAGCACTTTGATCGTTATACTTCTCGCACTGATGACTGCCATTATCCTTGGCTTTCTCTATGTCTATCGACGCTATCATGTCCAGAAGGAGGCAATCGTTTACAACGCCAATGGCACGATTACAACTCATCCACATCCACATGTCGCTACCAATTCCAATCTCAATCCAGAGGTTGTGATTAATGACTCAGCCGCGATGGGAAAAATCTTTCATGGGCCGCTGCCAAGACCTCCAGCCGCAACTGCGGTTAATCAAACGAACGAGGGTATGTAAGTGTCGCCCGGCTGTTACGAGGGCGGTTCGATGAATAACCTGACAATACTTGTGAGAGCCTTAAGTTCTTTAGGTTATACTCGTCGAAATTTTAGACAACAACAGTTTCTTAAAGTAGGTAATTATTACGATTTAAAGATTTGTGTTTCGATATTGAAATTCTGTAAAAATTCGTAAACAACAACTCAAGCAACAACTCTATCTCAAAGTTTTGCTTAGAATTGCAGAAAATTTATTAAAACTATCTCTTAGTTAAATCAAGTTATTCATCGTATTGGCCAAGTATTTAGTCATCTGACCTAATTTTTGAGGAATTCTTGCAGTTTCTCCACCGGAACTGTATGACACTCCCAGCAATAACTCATCAATACGAACGCCGCCCTATGCCTATTCTAGAAAGGAATCACTTTATTCAGTAATCTCTCCAAAGTCGCGAAAGGGGAGTCTTGACTCTCATCTGTATGATGAGATCCGATACCATCAGCAGCACCACCAGCAACAGCACTACCAACACCAACATCAACACCAACACCACCATCCACAACCACATACCTCGCAAATACGCTATCAACACTCTACCATGGCAACTGCCTACTTGCCACCTCCAGCACCACTGATGCAGCGCCAGTCGAACCACCAAGTCCAGCACCACCCGCAACAACAGCATGTACCGCAAAGTTCACATGTTTCCCACTTAATAATACCGCCGCAGGACTCCAAATATCTGCAGGTTCCCAACCAGATTACAACCCATAAAATAGCTCACATATAGATTTTTTACTTTATACCTACATATATTTACTTTTATACAAATTATATTAAGATCGAAAAGTAATTGAAAATGTGAAAACATTTTACGGGTTACAGAAATCAGATAATATTTTGCAATGTCATAAAATAAATACATTTTTAGGTATGTATAATTACGAGTATATGTATATGATTTAACAATATAAACAGAAATTCGCTTGTTTCATAAAAAAAATACAATTTACATTACGCTACTGATAATAAATAAAATAAAAATTCATTTCATGTTGTTTCTTCAGATTTTAAGTAAATTGGGATTTTAGAATGTGATGTTTTCCTGACTTTCTTGCCATTGCTTAAAGGATTGTTGTAGGCTCTGTAGGTAAATATGTAGGTTCAAATGTTGAGGTTGACAACGTTGTTGATGGTGTTGTTGATAGTGTTGTAGTTATTGTTGTAGAATTGGTTGTTGTAGGTGCAGGTGGGGTGTTCGTTGTTGTTGATTTGGAAGTAGTAGTTGAAGGTGTTGTAGTTGAAGGTGTTGTAGTTGAAGGTGTTGTAGTTGAAGGTGTTGTAGTTGAAGGTGTTGTAGTTGGAGTATTCGTTGTTGTAGGTTTTGGACTTGTGGTTAGAGGTGTTGTAGGCTCCGGTGTTGTAGGCTCCGGTGTTGTAGGTTTTGTTGTTGTTGGATCAGGTGGTGGCGGTTCTGTTGTTGGATCAGGTGGAGGCGGTGGTGGTGGTGGAGGCGGTGGGGGCGGTGGTGGCGGTGGAGGGTCTGGAGAAGTAGGTGGAAGTGGTGTTGGTGTTGGAGTAGGGGGTGTTGGTATGGGAGTTGGCTTTGTAGGAAGAGTAGGAATAGTTGGTTTTGTAGGAAGTGTCGGTTTTGTATGATGAGTAGATTTTGTATGGTGAGTAGATTTTGTATGGTGAGTAGATTTAGTATGTTGAGTAGGTTTTGTATGGTGAGTAGATTTTGTATGGTGAGTAGATTTTGTATGGTGAGTAGATTTAGTATGCTGAGTAGGTTTTGTATGGTGAGTAGATTTTGTATGGTGAGTAGATTTTGTATGGTGAGTAGATTTTGTATGGTGAGTAGGTTTTGTATGGTGAGTAGGTTTTGTATGGTGAGTAGGTTTTGTATGGTGAGTAGATTTTGTATGGTGAGTAGGTTTTGTATGGTGAGTAGGTTTTGTGTGATGAGTCGGTTTTGTATGGTGAGTCGGTTTTGTATGGTGAGTAGGTTTTGTGTGGTGAGTAGGTCTAGGTGGTCTCTTAGTCCGGTGAGTAGGTCTAGGAGGTCTCCTGGTGCGGTGAGTCGGCCTTGGTCTTGGTCTAGGCCTTCTGGTTGGTCTCGGTCTAGGTCTAGGTCTTCTGGTTGGTCTAGGTCTTGGTCTAGGCCTCCTGGTTGGCCAAGGCCTCCTTATAGGTGGCCATTTTTCATAATATGTAAGTCCCGTTAATGTTTTTGGTTGAGCAAATTTTGTTTTCTTTATTGACTTCAGGTGCAAATAAACTGTTTTTCCAGATTTCAAATTAATTTCATTATCACTCTCACAGAAACATTTACTATATACACACACTTCATTGGGACCGCATTTAGGCTCACAATTATTTATTGTACTATGGCTGTCACTTGTTTGCTGTATAATAGAATCCTCTACGCAGGCGTATTCGCCATTCTTGCCTTGCTTGCTCGCTCCATCACAACCTTTCTTATGTAATTGAAAGGTATGACATTTTGTGGCAGTGACAGAAATAATAAGGATCAGCTCAATGCTAAAGTATACAATTCCTGAAATACTATATCTCATGTTTTATAAACTGTAACTTTTCGTGCTCATGTGCATTGCACAGGGTTGAGTTGTATACTGCACAAAAGTAGTTCGTATTTAACAATTTATAAATCAAAACCGAAAGAAGCTAATGCCTTAAATCTGCGGGTAAATATAAAATTAAATTATTATATTTTTAAAAACGCGGGTTATTGGCCCTTTGCTCTAATATTGATTTAATTCCCCATTTTAATCTCGGGATTGGCTTCTCACGATGAAATGCGAAACTATAAATATATACATATAATATTTGTCATATTGCTTTAATGACTTTAATCTCAAAGTCATGTTTCATTCCGAAATAAAACTTTTGCCCTCGATTTTTGGTAACAGATTTAATTTGTGCATTAACGATTTTTTATAAACAGCATTTTAACAAATTTTCAGAAAGGAGATCAACGGAGCAAAAAGTATCTTAGGCGGCTGAAGCTTAAAAAAAATACCACCACTCGGCCAAGATTCTATATAGACTATTTGTAAGATAACTAAAGTTGAAATTTTTAGTAGCCTTCCCAAAATAAGATGAAAAGTCAGTTTGTCTGTTTTTTGTTTGTATGTTTGTTTGTTTGTTTATTTGATTGTTTATTTGTATTAAAGCGTTGGAAAAGTTTAGATGCTATGATGGGGAATTATTCCCTATTAGACATCTAAAAATGTATATTCTACGACTTTTTGATGTACCACTAATTTAGCGAGAAATCGCTAAAGCCCGCATCCGGAGCACAGTTACTTTTCGACTTAGGGAATGGGATCCTTTTTAAGCAATGTGCCGTTAAAAACTTCGTCAAAAACCATCAAAAATTATTTAAAAAACATGTTATTCTACATGGTTTCTCTAACAATTTTTCAACTTCACTTTGTTAAAAGTATAAAAGTAATACTCCACTGAACTGCTGTTAGTATTGAGCTAAATATACACAGCATTCATATTTTTTTTACCAATGAAGATATTTCAAAAATTAAAGAGCTTTTCATAAAAATTTCCTTAGGTCTAGTACTCACCAGAGATTAGACAGAGTGAAAAAATTGTCAAATATTTTGACGTTGAGAATCAAAATTTAGTTTAATTAAATTTACATTTACAAAATGTCAAGTTTCTTAGAATTGGAGATGAGAGCAGAGGCAGGTATGCACTTCCCAGCTTTAAGATTTAAAATGACATGTTTGTCGGTTAAAGTTAAAAATGATTGTCTGTGCATATTTTAGGAGATATACATCATACAATTTATTTTAATACCCGTTACTTAAAAAATAGTTATATCTCATTCATCAATTTTTTGATAAAGGAGCCATTTAATTCAATAATCATACATTATTTAACAGCACCAATCTGTCGACGTCAAGTCAAAACTATTTTTTTAGCTTTAACCTACCCTAGAGCTGTAAGATGATAAAAAAAAAATATGTATAATATATTTTAAATTTATATGTAAAATACATATAATGAAATAGACCAAGTTTATTATTGATTGGGATTTATTTCAATTTGTTGAATGTTCTAAATTTTGTTTAAGTCAAGGACTATGTGTCCCATTACTGATTAATTATCGGCCGCCTGTGGATGTGGCTCTATAAGAACCACGTTGCCTTCGTCTATAAATCGTATATCCTCCAAGTCCAGCTAGACATGCCACAAGGACGATAATTCCAGTGATAGTCCACGGACTCATTCCAGACTTATGAGGTTTGGGCGATGGTTTTGGGTTTGGGCTTAAGGTTGTAGTACTTGGATTGTGGGTCGTTGCTGTTGTATTATGGGTAGGATGCATTTGCGTTGTTGTTGTATTATGGGTCGTCGGTAAATGTGTTGTCGTAGTGTTGTGAGTCGTATGAGAAGTCGTTGTTGTTGTATTATGGGTCGTCGGTAAATGTGTTGTAATAGTGATGTTAGTCGTATAGGAATACTTTGTTGGTATATCATGGGTCTCTTCAGTTGGCTTATAGCATAGGGGAGCTCCAGGGACACCACCATTTTTGTAGCCTTCATTACAGATGCACTCGCTGCCATCGCAATATTCAGTATCCTTATTGCAGTCCTTCTCACATATATTCTCTTCGCAATCCCCACTTGCTGGATCTTTCTCATAAAATCCATTTTCACAAATGCATTTATCAACTACACATTTCATATGTACGCCACATATCTCCCTACAGCTATTTTGGTTAGAACTATCCGGTTTCTGCACATCCTTTAAATCCTCCGAAATGGGTATAGCAATGCCACAAGTTACAAGGAACACCAACAACACTAGCAATCTCAATTTCGAGTACTTCATTTTGTTTCTTTTTTTTTAATTTAACGTAATACAACAGTTTAAAAGAAGGTCACCCACAGAACTAAATAAAACTCCAGAAATACTTTGCTATTTATATGAGAAAACTTTTTTGTTTTTTCAATTGCTTGGCATCATTTGTACTGGTAAGGAACAAGTATAATGGTTTTAATAATACAATTTCCCCTATTAAGAAGCTTAAATGGGGGTTTTAGACCCGTAGAACTTGTTCTTGTTTCAACTGCAGTCAGCTCAATGATTCAAATTTTTAGAAGTTTACTATAAAAAAATGTGATTAATGTTTACTAACTTTGGATATTTGTTATTGCTTAGTTTTATTATAATCGTAAATAATTATTATTATGAAATATGGAATGGTTATTCTACGAGCCAACGATAAGTTTGACAACGATGGAATTTGTTTGACTTACCCACAATGTTCGGTTCCCGCTTTTGATAAAAAATAACTATCAGTAATTTAAAAGATAAAGCCTTGATTATTTGTAGTCGAGTACCCAAGGTAACATTTGATGACCTGTGTAAATTGCGATCGGATAATATAATAAATATGGAATTTAGAGCAGGAAAAGAAATTTAGAGATACGGGAATAAAATCCATAGCTTCCATTATAAAAGAAAGAGTAAGTGTTATTCCCTAGCATTTCAAATTAAGTGTAATTATAAAATTAGCAAATACAAATCAATAAGCAAATATTTAAAAAAATGAAATATGAAAATTATCTTATAAAATATATAATAGAAATGGAAAAGCTAATTACTTTATTTCGTAATTTGTATGTTTAAAATAACTTTGGATTCTAGGTACGTATTGTTATTGTGTTCATTTGTACCATAATTTGTTACACATCAGAAATGTAATGTATCGAAACGTACCAGACAATAATCAAAGTTTGTTTTATTTGAGAGAACAGGATCTATCTAGAGCGCTTGACGGAAACATTTCAAGTTTCCATGGGCGCAGATTATCAAATATAAATGTAGTATACTCTGGCATTGGAAAGTACATAAAATTGTATGTAGTGAGAAACTTGAAAGAATTATGTGTGAGAGTGATGCTGATAGGGGTCGCCTTCTAAGAGCCGTAATCTTCAGTTGCTCATTTGCTGGAAATTACTGGAGCGAGGAACAACATAGAATGTATTTGAATCGGGGCGAGGCATTACTGGCAACAGCAGCGCTGCTGACGTTAACAGCGGCAGCGGCAGCAGCAGCGACAGCGACGCTAGCAGCTAAGGCAGCTGCGGAGACAGAGCTCTATGGCGATATACACATTCAGGGAGAATTCGAATCACTCAGTCAAACTCGACAGCGCCAACAGCAGCAGCATCTCTGTCAGCGGGAGCAACTGTAAGTTGATCCTATGTTTGACTTCCAGTGGGAATTCATTTAATTATCTTGTCATAGTGCAATCTTCTTTCAGACCCTAAAGAATACGCCCGTCAGAGGAAATGGATCTACCATATATTACCATCGCATCGAGGTGTGCTGCGACGGCTATCGCCCAGATCCTTATACTGGATTATGTGAGCCGGACTGTGCCCACAGTTCGCCGGACAACTGCCGCAATGGCTTCTGTCGTGCTCCCGGGAATTGTGAGTGCTTTCCGGAGTTTGTCCGCAACGAACAGGGGGCATGCATCCATACTTGCCCTATTGCCTGTCAGCATGGACGTTGCTATCTGAATGGCACTTGTGTCTGTCAATCGGGCTTTGTCCTTGACGAGGAGACGCGCCTCTTCTGCCGTCCCCATTGTCCTAAGGCATGTGGCACGCATGAGGAGTGCGTTGCCCCAGATCAATGTGAATGTTCAACTGGATATCGTAGCACCTTGGAACTGGGATGTCAGCCCATCTGTGCTCCAGATTGCGGCTACGGCAAGTGTGTGGCTCCCAATCAGTGTGAATGCTTTCCTGGATTTATTAAGAGACCGCAGCGCAATGTCTGCGAGGCTGAATGTTACATGTGAGTGATCCTCGGATCCTAGAGAAATAGCACTTCAACATTTCTTCCTATCATTCTGTCACCAGAAACTGCGAAAATGGCTTCTGTGAGTCACGCTACAAGTGCCATTGCCGTGAGGGCTATCGCTTCGATGTGAACAGTACCAGCTGTCTGCCCGAGTGTCAGGATAACTGTGGCCAGGGCAATGGAGTCTGCATTGCTCCGGGTGTCTGTCGCTGTTTCCAGGGCTACGAGCTGCACGGATCCAGCTGTGTACCCAAGTGCGAGGGGTGAGTCCAGAAGTGCTTCATAAAGATTGAAGAATATAAAATGAAAAGTAAAACTTTTCATCATAAATTATTATTTACCAAGGGATTAAGAATTTAATACTTAGGTATGCAAAAAAAAAAATCGAGTTATCTTTAAACAAGTTCCATTTGAATGCTTCAAGTTACAGTAGCTTAAGTTGCCTGGTGTAACTCCATAAGAGAACGTCAAAGAGTTTGAAATTTAGAATCATTATTTTTCCATTTCTTTTAAAGTAATTATTCCCCTTAATATATACGAAGAAATCAAGAAAATTATAGCTTACGAGGGAAATTAAGAAAATACGTCAAGTAATCTAGAAAGATCCCACAATTTTCTTGAAGAGTTGTTGCACTGTGGCAGTCTTGGCTGCGGAATACCTTAATAAATGACTAAGGTTTCTTCAAAATGTCTATTTTGCTGAAATTATAACCTGTGAATTTTTAAAATTTTGTTTATATTATAAATTTTGTATTTCAAAAATATAGTTTTTAAATAAGTACAAATTCCGTTCTTCACTTTGAGTGGGACTTATCTGATTTTATAAATGAAATTGAACACAAAGAAATATTGTATTGCATTCATTTGTAACCGTAACCTTTAACCGATAAAAACCGATTGAAATTTTTAACCGTAACTGAAACCGTAACCGAAAAAATGTTTTTCCACTGTCTCGAAACCCATAAACCGAAACTCTTTAAACCGAAATAACCGTTTAGTAACCGATTCATTTATAAGGGTTAATTTCGGTTCTGGTCGTCGCAGCTACTGAGCAACTTTGATAACTTTGAACTGCCATAGCTTTGTCAAAAAACAATCAATTTCCATGCGCAATTTAAATTTGAGCATGATTTTATCTCGAAATTCGTTCTGCATTTAAATTTTGTTCATTTTGAAAACTTTAAAAATTTCGATTTTTTTTCGAAATTTTACAGTGTTACCCCTTATCATTTTTCGAAAAATGTCGAAAATTTCGAATTTTCAAAATGAACAAAATTTAAATGCAGAACGAATTTTGAAGTAAAATCATGCTCAAATTTAGCTCAAATGCTATGGCAGTTCAAAGTTATCAAAGTTGCCCAGTAGCTGCGACGACCAGAAATTGATTGAGTTTTGACAAAGTTATGGGAGTTCGAATTTATTAAAAATCAGTAAAATCAAACCAAATGAACCAAATTTTTATGAGGTCAAATTCTGATTCGACATTACGCTGAACCATTCGAGTAACCAGATAGCATTATTTTCCAGGCTAAAAAGAGCATTAAGTCTTTTTTCATATAAAACAATGAATAAAGCTTCTTATTTTGGTCAACCGAAAGCCTTAATTTTTATTTATTATGTGAACCGAAACCACACCGGTATTTCTAAACCGAAACTTACAAATAACCGATAACCGTTACGAAACCAATACTCCAAGATTTTGCATAACCGATAACCGAAAACCTTAATTCGCGCATAACTGTTTCGGTTTTAATCCCTGATACTCGCATATATCGATAGACTTAATTGGTGATCAAATGTTGTTAAGAAAATTTCAATAAGTCGTACTTAAAGTTTTGAATTTTCTTCTGCTAAGTTATCTGCATTGTGGCAATTGAAATTGATCTTAAATAAGTTTCTTATACTTTCAGCTCATGTGGTCATTATGGCAGATGCCTGGCCCCCCATATTTGTGGCTGTGGACCTGATGAGCAGCATTGCCGGTTTGGGAGCTGCGATGCCAATGGCCATTGTCGATGCCCACCCGGATGGATACACTTTATCGACCGATGTCTGCAGCTGCAGCATATTGGACATCAGCTGAGTAGCATGGATCGATGCAGGGAGCGGAATAAGGAGCTGAAATATGAATTCCATGCGTTGATTGGGCGTCTGTTTAATTGGATATGGGATTAACATTTAATAAAAAAGTTCGAACATAATTCAAATTAGACGTGTTGACAACTTTGGCGTCCTTTGATGCCACTCTTGGTGAAGCCGGGCTTGCAGATGCAGAAGTTGGGCGCACTGCATTGGCCATTGGGACAGCCTTGGGGGCAATGGGGCTGGCAAATGTTGCGCTGATGCTCATCCAAAATATAACCAGGCTTGCACTCGCACTGGTTCTGTCCAATGCAGACACCATTCAGGCAGGGAACATCACAGTGGGGGAAACATTGAGCGGTCTTACGATCCCAATCATAACCAGGAGCACATTTACAGGTGTCGGGACCGATGCAACGACCGTTCTTGCAGGGTCTGTTAAGAGAATTCTTAGATTACATTTGCTCCATAGATAAGAAATTAGTTACTCACTGCTCACAAATGGGTTCACAACGTCCTTCCACCTTTAGATAGCCTGCATGACAACTGCAGTGTCCCGGCGCTGTGCACTGTCCATTCTCGCAGTTATTACAGACGGGGGCACAGCTACCGTCAGCTCCTTGGCGATATCCCTGGAGGCAATCGCATTTGTTGGGAGCCACGCAACGTCCATTGGCACAGCCTGGATTGCACTCCGGTAGGCAGTACTTCCGGCTAAGAGGATCCAGTGTGTAGCCGTCGCGACAGCGACATTCATTCTGTTCATTGCACACCCCGTTGCCACACCCCAGGGGGCAGGTGGAGATGCACTTGCCCTCAAAGTTCCTCACATGTCCTGGCATACAGACACAGGTATTGGGCGCAGTGCAAATGCCGTTGGGGCAGTTATCCTCGCAGATTGGCTCACAGCGTCGATAGATGTGGGGATTACGCTCGTATCCCTCGCAACAGACCTGAATCCGGCTCATATCCGAGGTGGTGCCATTGCCAACCAAATTCTCCCGCGATCCATGAAGCAATGAAGCAGTGCTGTAAGTAGTATAGAGATGAAGACAAAGTGAAGTTAAGAAGAAGAACAAGCGAGGGTGAGAGTACTTAAGTCTAACTTGATATCAGGGATTAATATCGAAACGAACATCGGTTTCAGTTACGGTTTCGGTTATGCTCGAATTAAGGTTTTCGGTTATGCAAAATCTTGGAGTATCGGTTTCGTAACGGTTATCGGTTTTTTGTAAGTTTCGGTTTAAAAATACCGGTATGGTTTCGGTTCACAAAAAATATAAAAATTAAGGATCTCGGTTGACAAAAGTAAGAAGCGTTATTCATTGTTTTACATGAAAAAAGACTTATTAGCCTGGAAAATAATGTTATCTGGTTACTGGTCCAGCGTAATGTCGATTTTATTATAATTGGATCTCATATAAATTTGGTTAATTTGGTTTGAACATTTCGATTATTTTGATTTTACTAATTTTTAATAACTTAGAGCTGCCATAACTTTGTCAAAAGTCAATTAATTTCCATGCGCAATGTAAATTTGAACATGTTTTTATCTCTAAATTCGTTCTGCATTTAAATTTTTTTTATTTTAGATTTCGAAATTTTTGAATTTTTTAGAAATTTTACAGAGTTGCCCCTTATCATATTTCGAAAAATTTCGAAAATTTTGAAGTTTCGTAATGAACAAAATTTAAATGCAGGACGAATTTAGAAGTAAAATCATGCTCAAATTTACATTGCGCATGGAAATTGATTGCCTTTTGACAAAGTTATGACAGTTCAAAGTAATCAAAGTTTCTCAGTAGCTGCGACGGCCAGAACCGAAACTAACCCTTATAAATGAATCGGTCACTAAACGGCTATTTCGGTTTAAAGAGTTTTGGTTTATGGGTTTAGGTACAGCGGAAAGAATTATTTTCGGATACGGTTTCAGTTACGGTTGCAAATTTCAATCGGTTAAAGGTTACGGTTTCGGTTAAGGTTTTAATCCCTGCTTGATATATTACTACATATCTGATATATTACATATCTGTTTCACATCTCTCGTAAATGAGGAAAGTACTGTGAGTAGCATATTCGTCATGCTAATGATTACAGTTTGTTAACTTTTTATACCCTAAGTATATAAAAAATATATATATAAAAATTGGTATAACGGTTTTGTTGGTATAATGGTAATTGTTTTTGTGTAGAATTTTCTCATTGACTAAGCTATTTTGAACTTTGATTAACCGTTATTAATAGAATTAGTCAAAGTATGTGCACTTTAATTATATATGAAATCATATTTCATAGTTAATTAGAATAAAAATTCTGAATTACTAGAGTATAATACTAATAAATTATTAAAATGAATTATAGTTTGATTAGCTTTTTTGAGTTTTTTAAATTACTATGAACTAACGTTCGTATAAATACTTATGATCTTTTATGTAAAAACGTTGTTTTACTTTAATACGTTATCTATTTTAATATAATTCGATAAAATCAATTGTATTCGGCCTATTTATACTATGAGTATGTGTTGGATGTCATCACGACTTAACTAGTTATTATTATACGTCTGAGGCTGAGTTTAATTAGACGGCGCATCATTCACTTAATAACTCACACATTCATTGTATGAAATCGCACTTAGAATTATATTTCAAGACGCATTTCATTATCAAGCAAGTGAGGAAGTCGAGGTCATTAGTTCAATGCCTATTTCAATGGCTATTTTCAATTGATTTAAATACTGCGATTATACTAAATTGAAGGTCATGTAGTGGTGCCAACTTAAACTTACGGAACTTCCTTGTGGCAGATGCCACTAGCCATTGCCGACCGGGTCTTGTTAATGAACAACGCTGTCTCATCAAGAATTTGAGGTGCAGGAGTCGCCATGTTTAGCGGCTGCACGTAGTGTCCCGCAAATTGGTTTTGATTTCCGCCCTGATAGGTCTCGGCGGGCACAAAATTGGAGTTGCTGCTGTAGCTGTATTGGGTGTGGTCAGTGGCATTGCCAGAAAACTGCAGATTTGCGGAAGGCGGCTGACGGGTCTTTATGCCGGCCGTCTTAAACTGTGCCTGCGTGGTACCGCAAAGCGCCAGCAGCACAGGCAGAGCACAGATAATCAGCTGCCACGATGACCTCATCTCGAATGTCGCTTTTGAAGAGGTTACTTAATTTTCTATTCTTGAACTGCACACGTCTGAGCTTAACAACTGCAGCACTTGAACTAACAGCAAATCAAAATCAAACGAGTCGCAAATCGTCTCGAGCCTCCAGTTTCCAGCTCTCCAACATCTGGCCTTCCTTCTAATCAGCATCTCTCACTGTGTCTATCAATAATCCGAAGGTTACTCTCCCAACTGATGCTTCTTACGTATTTTTTGTTTTTGTTATTGTTATTGCTGGAAGGCACAACCCACGCTCTCAGTTGCTCATAAGCTTTATTGTTGGAGTTGACAAGCTGAACTACCTGCCAAACGCTTGTTTTGTTATGTTCGCTTCTGAGAATTAAAATAAAATGTATAATGAAATTACTAAGAAAAATGTGTGATTTACGAGTAAATAAATATGTATAAATAAATATATATATGTATACAAAACCATATCCGACTGAGTTGTTAATTAATAATAATACTAAACAAACAGTGCACTGCAGTGGTATAGATTATAAAAATACAACATATTTTTTATTTATGAATTTATTGTTGATTAAAAATGAAATGTTTTAATGAGCTTATTAAAATCAAGCAAAATGGATATGGGAACCCCAGGGAATGTAAATGCGTATTTATGTAAATTTATCAAGATGCTATACCTACGTAACCTAAATGTACGAAATTTTTTAATATAAATCAAAATTATATACATATATTCAGAAAACAACTAATAATTTCTTTTAAATGTGCCGAAACCATATCGGTTGAAACGTTTCGGTTTTCGGTTCTACAAAAAAATGTATGTATATCGGTTAGCTAACGGTTACGGTACCTATTCCTGTATTAGTCCCTGGTGAAAATGTATGAACCAGGTATTTTGAGCCATCTTCTTCTTCTATGTATATTCTCGATCATTATCAAAAATATTTATAATCAAAATATAAATAATAAAATATACATCATTTGTTGATTTTTATCAAAAAATTTAAAAAAAAAACACTTTTATTTAGTATTATTATTGTCTAATATCCCACATAAGAGAATAATATTTTCTTTTCGCAGGAGGCGTTATAAAAGAAGTTGTAAAATGCAGATCTATGCCCAGATAATATTTATACGAGTGTGCCATATCAAATTTATAAGATTTTCCTTTTAAACGATATATTTCGCAACGCGATCGCAGAGCTGATCACTATAACGAAAACTACCTGTATATATGTATGTATATCAAGTGATCAAAATAATTTTCAACTCTTTTAATTTAATTTGTATCATAAAATGTAGATCACTGCGATATTAATGAAAGCAGGTCGAAGGGTGCAAAAGCCGACTAGCGATGTGTACAGGAAGAATGGAAATTGCATACTAACAATTTTGGTAACTCACATTGCTCATGAGATAAGGAGGTGTAAGTGGGAGGTGCATCATTTTAAATGGAATGCCAGACATTTTTTTTGTAGAACAGTTCATATATTAAATTAAATATCGTTCGTCGTAAAATTTGATATCAGAAACATTGGGGCATGGAAAGGATTTCGTGACAAGATTTTTACTTTGTCAATAAGTTTTTTATAAGATCTAAAAGGATATCCCCATATTTTTCTATAATCAACCTAAGAAAGTAGGTACTCAATTTAAATAGTGTTAAAGACATTTTTAAACATATTCTAGTAAATCAAGAAAATATAATTTGAAATAAATATAGATTGACAGCATGTATAGCTGTGATATAGATTTTCGGTAAAATTAAATCTTTATTATAAAACTAATATTATTCCCCGTATTTTTGACAACGGTCCTCAATTTTATAATATCCTGGGCCACACTCACAAACACCAGGTTCCAGACATACGCCATTCGTGCAATCCTCCTGGCAGATAGGCTCACATTTCAGAAGCTTAGAACTGCCGCGATTCAGGTAGCCATCGCAGCAGTAGGAAATCTGACGTTGACTCAACTCTGGATTCAAGGTTTGAGCACTGCAAAAGTGTTATCTTGAGATTAATGCTCTGATGTTAATTATTCAGTTTAATGTTTTTACGTTTGAGTCTTGTAGCAAATTCCCGATCCACGTGAAGCGATCACCTCTCTTTGCCAGATTGCAAATCCTGTCAGAGAGTTTTTCCAGAACTGGCCATGTGCGGGCATAGGTAGATCCAATGTTAAACAGATAATCAGCAGACTAATTAATTTGCATCTCGAGATCATTTCTCTGTGTTTGTCTCTCAGTCTTTCAGTCTTTTACTATCTCTTGGAAAATTGCCGTGAATCTGACGGAATCGCGGAATAAACTGAGCTGCAATCGTTTAAGGCGTTGTTTTTATAGAAGAGAAACTGATCAAGCGATCAAAACGAACGAATCGTAGGAAGATAATTGTATTTGGGCAGTGGTGTCACTTGAGGGGCTTTTATAAAAACATGTATATATAAGAATATTACTAGGAACTAGGCATTACCAAATAAGGGGGCAGGGTCAGTAAGCCTAAGTAATCCCCCTTATAGCTACGCCACTAGCTTACTGATAACACTGCAACATATATTTATACATACTTATTTCAATTTCAAGACAGCGCTTTCTATTGTGCTTGACATCGAAAATGTAAATATTATTTTAAGTAAATTTATATATGTATGTATGTATGTATGTATGTATGCGTCAATATGTAAATTGAATTCATTCTTATCGTCAAGTCACAACCACCACATGGAAGACTGGAACACATTGAAGTGCTCAAAGTATTTTCCCAGTAGCAAATCGAACTCGTGCATCAACGAGGCGTTCACCCGCGGCGGATCCATGGACGCATATGTGGTAACCGTATCCGGCGACATGCACTTGTCAATGAATCGCGTCTTGCCCACCAGGCAGCGACAGTTCCCCTCAGCATTACAGTATCCATTCTCGCAGCGCTGATAGCTACTTTCTGGACCTGTCACAACAGCACAGCCACAGACATTAGGTGCTATGCATCTGCCATAGAAGCCACAGCCAAGATCACACACCGCATCGCAACGCTGTCGATTTCTCACGTATCCATTGAAGCACCGACAATTTCCGGGTGAGATACAAACGCCATTGTCGCAGTCATCTCCACAATCCGGAAGACAGCTGGTGGTATTCTGATCGTAGCGATATCCATTTTGACACACGCAGGTGGTGCGATTCGCACAAAAGCCATTGTCACAGCGCCTATTTAGAAGGGAGAAATATGTACCATAAAAGCAAATTTAACGAAAGATATAATATCTATTTGTTGTTCGTATCTATTTGTAATTTTGGTTGTGAATCGTTTTTTTTAAGCTTACTTCTTCAAAAAAGATTTCTATATCACGAAATTTCTATTGTAAGTGACCTTTTTAAAATAACTGATTATCTTATTTTTCTTGTATCGTTTTCATGTCCGATTCGAACATTGGTATTTTAATAAATATAATAATAAGGTTTTCCATTTGGGAATAACAGGTTGAAATTAAACTTTTAAAACAATTTAAATTTGATATTGTCAAAAAATGCCAGACGTCGTGGTACTTTTTACAAAATATTTTCAATGAGTCTAAAAATCTCAGTCGGACCGATCAGGTCTCGTGCCTAGCTTTAAGCCGTGAAAAAACGAAACCCATCTAATAATATCGAGCTACAACCAAAAAAAAAAACAATATCTGATGGCTTGTCTGTATATTTTAAAAATTCTACATGCGACGAGTTACGATGGTTGTAATCTTAGGAATTTTAAGTTGACCCTGACATATTCCCTTGTTCCCTAACAGCGGACATGCCCATTATGTCACGTGTACTCTTTATATTGTAAATATTTTGTTGGCATTTGGTGTTTTTTATACTTTGTGACCATATTTTGTTTTGAATTGGTGTATTAGTAGTACCATAGCAAATTAACGTTAATATAAAAAACTGTTTTTCTTCTCTGAGATATCTCAATTTAAATGCTAAAATCTGAGTACAATTTAATATCTATCTATATCTAAGAGATCCTTTCTTGCTAGCTTTGTTTGACACTTCCTTGGTCTTATGATGATATTTATCACTTACATGTAGCAATTGTGTTCACAGGAAGTGCCATTGGCGCGTTTTTGAAAATTGGGAAAGCATTCGCACTGATTGGGGGCTACACAATGTCCGTAGCCACAGTCGGGAATGCACATGGGCTGGCAACCCAAAGCATTGGATTCCCGCAATCCTTTTGCGTAGCCCTCGGCACAGACACATTTGCCCGGTTCTATGCAGATCTCGTTGTGTCCACAGGTGGCATTGCATTGTGGCTGACAGAAGCGTCGGGAGCCGTCCAGCTCATATCCATTGTCGCATCTGCAGGTACCATTTAAATAGCACTGACCATGGGGACATCCCAATGGGCAGATGGGCACACAGTTGTTGCGATAGTTAAGCACAAAATCATCAAAGCATTTACAGTGTCCACCAGGCAAACAGAAACCATTTTCCTGACAACGTTCTCCACAATCCGGGACGCATCTACTCCAGTCGTACTCATAACGCCGCCATCCCTTGCAACAGACCTCGATGACATTGAAGTAGGGATTTACGGTACTGTTGCCCACGATTTTCACCTCCTTGTCGTATTGAAAGAACACCGCACTAGGGAGGAGGTTTTCCGCGAGTATTGATATAATTCAGTATGTTGATTTAGCTCTCTCACTACACTTACGGCACTTCCCGGAAACATTTTGATGGGTTAATACCTCGTTGCGGCAGGGAAAGGCCCTGTGGTATGATATAGGGCTTGCGAGTGGATGTGGTTGAAGAATATCGTCGTTGTTGAATCTGTTGCTCCCGCTGTTGCTGCAACAACAGTTGCTGTTGATGCAGTCGGATCTTTTCATCTAGCATCTGTTGTTGCAACTGCTGTTCGTGCAACTGAAGCTCCAGGCCGTGCATCAGGCAAAGGAACGTCAACAGAAGACAGCCCTGAATGGCCAGAGATCGCAAAAGCTTAGACATTGTCAAAGAATCTTCTGCGTTTCCTGGATTCTATATTCTTCTCTCGATTTCAATACGATTCTGGATTCTTGCCGCACTGCAGCGTTCAACTTACAGTTGTTTACTGTTGTTCCGGCTGCGGCCGAGTTGGAGAAACGGGTCAACGCCTAATCGCTGCTGGGAGGGAACCAGTGATAAGAGGACTGGCTTTTAATTAAATTATTATTAGCAAGAGACTGCGTGCCACTAGAATTAAGAGTACTTCAGCATCCACATACAGCTAGAGAGAGTCAGAGAAAGACAGAGAGAGAGAAAGACAGAGAGAGAGAAATGAGAGAGAGAGAGCGAGATACATATGTAACTTGCTTATGAAACTTGAAACATCGTTTGCAATTACGCTAAGCATATTAAACAGCGTCAAGAAGAATTTGGAAATATTATATACAATTTTCATTTTGTTTTATTTCTTATTCTACGCAGTAAATAATAAACACGAGAACATTTTTAATAGTCGTAAAACATAGCATTATGAATGAATGTCAATGTTTTGTATTCTAATAAGGGATAAATTATCATGTGTGATGTACAAAATGGTTATTTCTGCAGAATAATTTCTGTAAAATAAGTTGTCAAAATAGTCAAGATTTGTTCTAATGACAGTCACATGATATGAAAACGATTTGAACAAATTTGGTCAGGATGAATAGGACCCATTTAAATGCATATTGTGTCAAATTGGTTGAGATATTTAAAAAAACAAACAAAATTCAATCAATACTTGATTATCGACCAATTGTTGCCAAGGCAGTTATATGATATATTAGTCCGATCCAAAAATAGAATCAAACTTCTTCTGCGTTCGGTATCTAGGAACCTACACACCAAATTTAAATTCTATGGCTATTAATGCCTCGGAGATCGATGCGCTCAAACAAACAGACGGACGGACAGGGCTAATCGGACTCGGCTGTTGATAGAGATCAAAAATATATATATACTTTATGGGGTCTCCCTTTATCTGTTACATGTATTCACCCAAACACATTATACCTAATTTGCCCATTTTAAATGTCATCAGTGTATAAAAATATTTTTAATGAATAGTACATATGTATGTATATCAAAATTCAATGTATAACAAATAAAATTAAAAGACTTACAATAATTTTTCTATGCTTATAGATTTATTAAACTAAACTTAAATAAATTACCAATGTAAATTAACGGTTTTGATTAAAGTAAAAATATTTAAATAGTAATCATAAAATATTAAAATATAATAAGTAAAATATTTCTAAATTATAATTTCAATCACAACATATAGTAAAAATAAATCTGGTTGCAGATCTAAATGGTTAGTGCAAATATTTCCAGAACTCAGAAAAATATTATGGAAATGAAATAATATTTTTCTAAAATATTGTGATATCACACAAGAATATGTTCGCTAAATTAATAGAAGGAATGCGGAGAATGTTGTACACAGCTCAACTTTCGCAAGGTTCGATGAGAGACTCGAAACTTGTCCGAAATGCTCTGGCTGTAGAAAAGAAAACAACTGATAAGCGGGCTCTGAATTAATGGGGCAGTGGAACAGCAACGGATTTCGAGATTTTAGTTCGAATTCAGCGAGTGATTTGCAAGCTGTAGAAGCGGGACATTGTATTGGGAATGTGCTTAATAAATCATTTGGAGAGGGTATTAGTGCTTCTGTGCCTGACCAGCATTGCCTCGAATGTGACCAGCTATTCGGAATTTGATGCACCTCCACGCTATGATACGCGGCGAGGGGGGCAGGAGGGACAATCACGACGGTACTACGGCAATGGAAGCGGAAACAGGCAGCAGTCGCCATCACAGACGCTTTATCAGCGTCCTGGTAGTGGCAACTTTGAGCCGGTCGAGGTCGCATCCCAGCAGCCGACGAGTCGTGAGTATATGCAGCGTGCTCACGAGGTCATTGCGGATCGTGAGAAGCACAAGTGTCGCATTTGGGTGCCGTAAGTAGTGGGAGTTCTGGAGTATTATTATCTATGCTTATGCTGTGTCTATGCTTATGCCTAGGCCAGAGACGGTGTCCAAGTATCCCTTGGCCAATTTCATCCAGACGGACATGGCCAACAAGCTGTCCTACATTGAGGTCTGTTGCACCGGCCATACTCCCACACGTCTCCGGGGAGAGACCGTCTGTCGACCCATTTGTGGTTGCCAGAATGGCGTTTGCCGCGTTCCAGGCGAGTGTGATTGCTTCGAGGGATTCGTGAAGAACGACAATGGGGATTGTGTGTTTGCTTGCCCATTGGGCTGTCAGAATGGACGCTGCTTCCTGGATGGAAGCTGCCAGTGCGATCCGGGCTTCACTCTGGATGAAACTCGTCGATTCTGTCGCCCCATCTGCAGTAGTGGCTGTGGCAACAATCCACGTCACAATTGCACCGAGCCCGAGGTCTGCAGCTGTGCAAAGGGCTATCAGTTGACCAACGATGGCTGCCAGCCCGTCTGTGATCCGGACTGCGGCATCGGTGGCCTCTGCAGGAACAACAATGAGTGCGACTGCGGTCCGGGATACGTCCTCAAAGATGGAGTCTGTCAGACCGATTGCTATCAGTAAGTATGAATCAGTGGAAACGTGTCTTGTGTTATGATATCATTTGAAACTTGTAGAAAATGCAATAATGGAATCTGTGTGAGTCGCAATCGTTGTATCTGTGATCCCGGTTTCACCTACCACGAGAAGTCCACGATTTGTGTGCCTGTCTGAGGATCAGAAAATACTTTTGTAATTTACAGAAAAGTTATTGGTTTATTATATATCGTTATACTTGCATTAAATACAACAAATACTAAAAACAAACTATACATTTAGATTATATTTAATTGTTTAAAGATCATTTTCAAAGCTGATGACACTGATCTCATCGCATCGCCGAGATGTCGCCTGTTGGTTCCTGCGCTTCAGGTAGAAATGGATGACAGCTGTCAGAGACATCAAGAGAATGCAGATGGCAACACACCACACCAGGATCGTTGGCCACTTGACACCACTTTGATTTGACTTTGAGGAGTTGAGAGCAGCTTCTTTGGTGGTCAAATCAGCTTTTTGACTGATCTTCAGACTGGCAACCACCTGACATATAAAGACTCTTGCCTCCCTGGTGGCATCCACATCGCAGATCAGTTGTTTGCTGCCCGTCTGCTGATGACAGCGACACTGATCGAGATCTAGACAGGGTTTGTCATAGTCATCCATGCAAATATTAATACACTTGACGGGATTGGCATTGTCAGCAGCTGTAAGCTCGCTCCAGCATTTACATTCCCTGGTGCAATTCGTTGATATTGGATCTGCCGTTTCAAGAGGAGACTCAGAGGTGGAAGAGATGTCAGTTTCAGTAGTAATTGACAGTCGACAACCATCGGAGCTGTTCTCGAAGCCGTCATAGCACTGACATGTTTCAGGAGCTATGCAGAGACCATTTTGACAGCCCTTGCTACAGTTGGGCTCGCAGATAGAGGAGTTGCCCTCGACAGAGTCCTTAAATCCCGGAAGACAGCTGCACTTATCCGGGGATACACAAGTGCCATTCACACAGTTCCCCTGGCAACTCGGCTTGCAGATGTGGCCCAGGGCAGAGTCTTCGGGCACATGGCCCAAATGACAGATGCAGGTCTGCGGTGCCACACAATCTCCGTTCTGACACTTGGGCTCACAGATGGGCTCGCAAATATGCTGGGAGTCCTCGACGAAGCGATAGCCAGGCTCACACTCACAGATCCCTGGCCTACTGCAGTTGCCGTGAATGCAGTTTGCAGTGCACTCCGGTTCGCAGCTGTTGTTGGGGCCCATTAGGTAACCAGGGCTACAGGCACATACGTCAGGCGTAAAGCAGTAGCCATTAGGGCAGCCCTGACTGCACTTCGGCTCACACTTTTGCTCGGACATCTCGTATCCAGGAAAGCATTGACACTCGTTGGGAGACACACACCTGGCAAATGCTGAGCAGCCTTTCGGGCAGATCGGTTCACACACGTTTTGCTCCCTTTGATGATAGCCTTCGTTACACTCACAGTGGTCAGGTGCCTTGCAGGTGCTGTGCTCCTGGCAACCTGTACTGCAAATTGGCTGGCAGCTCCCGTTCTGGAGAAGATATCCCTCATTGCAGCCACATACGTCTGGCCCTTTGCAGCTGCTGTTTGGCCCACAGTCATCAGCACAGATTGGCTTGCATTCCCCTGAGTCATCCTCGCTCCGCTTATAGCCATTCTGGCACTCACAATTATCTGGGTACTTGCAGTAGCTATTGGCCCCACAGCCGAGCGAGCACATGGGCTCACAAGTGTTATTAAAGTCTTTTTGATAGCCCACTTCACATTCACAGATGTCTGGTGCGGAGCAGAAACTGTGATCGCCGCATCCAGGGTTGCATATTGGCAAACAGTCGCCTTCATTGCCGATCTGCCGGTAACCGGAGCTGCATCTACACAAATTTGGCGCCATGCAGTACATGTTCTTGCCACAGTTTGTGCAAACGGGCTTGCAATCCCCCCCAGAATACCCATTGTCACAGCCGCATCGATTGGGAGCCACGCAGTGACTATTCTCGGAGCATCCAAAATCGCACTTGGGCATGCAATTGTATATAGATCCTTCGTAGCCAGAACAGCAATAATGTTGAGGCTCATTTCTGTATTTGGTCTTAAACGAAGTAATATTTTTGAATATTAATGCATTTGTTTATCGAAGCCGTTTTACAAAAACTTGCATACGAATTAAATAAAGAAAGTCAAAGAAACACTTCTTCAGTTATTAAGATAAATTTTGATATTTTTTGTGACTATTTAAAGTTATCCCATTTGTTAGCCAAATTAATTTTATTTCTAGCTTTTTCCAGCAATATAGTTTTCAAATCTATCTATTATAAGGTCAAAATCGTCAAATTCAGACAGCGCAGTTTTCAAATGGGCAAATCATTTTTTTTCAGAGTTTATTACGCACCTCAAATCTCAGGAGATTTCGAAAAGAATTACTTTTGAAAAAAATCATTCAAAAATTTCAGAATTCTTTAAATGTCAGATATAATTTGTTCGCTCATATTTTCATTCATTTTAGTCGACTGCTATAAATTAATTTTCAATTTTAAGAGAATTATTAATTTGAGGTATGGGCTAAAAAATCTATCTAAATGTATGAAATTTTGGGAGATTTTCAGTTGGTTTCGACATCTGTGGCACCCCTAATAATAGATAAATTCATTCAAAATGTATTTTATGCTGTTTTTTTAACATTTTTAAAATAATTAAATTTAGTTCCAGAAATTTTAAATTTTATCAAATCTCTCCACAATTTGTTTGACATTTAAATGCATTGGTTGTGTGGTTTCAGGAACACCTACTTTTTCCATTTCCATGAATAGTATCACAGTTGGAATTCATACTCAACACCAATTAAGCAATGAAATATCTAGAGTTTAAAACTTTTTTGCTATTTGATGCGATGCAATACAACTCTGGGTAAATTTTAGAAGTTACAAATTTTTTTACTGAGTCTAGGGGGTCGCTGCCTACGCCCTTGTCTAAGTCTTACAGTCTCTGAGATTTAGGTGTTCATATAAATCCAATAGCCTTTATACTGGGATACTAGGATTATTATATCCATTTGCGGTTGGGTACCTACCGTTGGAAGCCATTGGTATTCAGTTCGGTGTTTAGTAACGCGACGACCAAGCCAATTTATGTCTGTATACGGCACGGATACACGTTGATACTCATGAAGGATATATGTTACAGAATGAATTCGGCTACACACATTGTCTTTATATGCACGAATAGATTCTATAAAATTGATCCCAAGAAGCAAACTTATCCAAAAATACTGACTAATATTCATTATTTATTTTTATGACATCAACTTGGAGAATTTGAATAATCGCTATTCCCGATATGGTCAGTTCTAAAGCGCGTTTTAAACTCAACTGAGGGGTACTTTAGGCTCGAGTATAATATGAGACCCGTTTAAAAAGCTTGTCTACACATCCGTTCAGTTCGCTCTCGTTGATAAAACAAGTGAAATTCGAGAGCTTAGCTTAATATTAGATAACACTTAATATCGCCAAATAAATACTTCGTCACTTCATCTTGTATTTATATGCTTATATTTTAAGTAGTTTAAGTCTTTATGTAGTCAATATTAATTGTGAAGTGTCTAAATACCAGAGAGAAAATTACTCATACATAAATAGTCAAGATAAATTTCAACTTGGAGATATTTTTTTCATTTAATTTTATTTTTTATGATTTTATCTTCAAAATATCTAACTAATTATATGTGTCTGTAATAAAATAAAAATAAACAAAGCTCTGTTATTAATTAATCACTGCGGACGGCAGTCCGCGCTAGTGACGAAAGCAACACATAGTGTGCAAAAGGCGACTAGCAATATATACACGCAGAATGGAAAATTTGCTATGACTGTCCGATCGGATTGATTTATATACCGATCGAAAGGTATGACTTTACCTAACAAAAGTGCATACTAAGACTTTTGGTAACTCACCTGGTTCGTAAGATATGGGGGTGTAAGTGGGAGGGGCCAAATTTTAATGATTGCAGCTAGTGGGGCCGTTGGGGCCTTTTGGTAAAATTTTATAATTTTTAAAAATTCTTATTAAAAATACGCGTCGAATGATACCTTGATCATTTCAATCCGACATTTGGTTCAAAAGATATATTAATTTGAAGTTTTTAAGGGCCTTCTCAAAATGAGATGAAAAGTTTGTTTGTCTGTTTGTCTGTTTGTCTGTTTGTTTGTTTGTACGAAGGCGCTGAAAAAGCTAAATTTTTCTGATGAGGAATTGTTTCTTATCAGAAATCTAGAAATGTTTGTTCTACGACTTTAGCGGGAAATAGCTAGTTTAGCGGGAAAAAGCTAAAACGTGATAAATTTGAAACACCCATTGCTTCCAATCCAAGAAAGCTAGAGATGTGTTCTATATGTCGTTAGAAAGGTATATTAGAGGGCTTTCAGACGTGCCTTGAATATTTTTTTGCAAAGTGCTCAGGTAAAACGCTACAGGTGAAAAAAGAATTTTTAGCTTAAACTTTGGCGATTTATTAGAAAACGGTTCCGACGATTTTTATTAAATTTCAATATGTTGTAACATATAAAATTTCGCGTCTTTTGATATATGACACATGTGTCTCAGCCATAAGGTTTGGAAGATATTAACGGTAAACTGAATATATACATTTTACTATTTACTATATGGTACTAAATAGAAAATCAAGCTTTGGTACAAAAAACTTTTTTGTTTTTCAAGGTTTCTCAACCAATTTGACAAAGTATGCATTTAAGTAAGTCTTACACATTATGTCCAAATATAGTTGAAATCGGTCCACTATATCATATAGCTGTCATAGGAACGATCGGTTAAAAATCAAGTTTTAGTATGAACAACTTTTTTGTTTTTTAAGGTTTCTCAACCAATTTGACAGAGTATGCATTTAAGTTAGTCTTACACATTATGTCCAAATTTAGTTCAAATCGGTCCACTATATCATATAGCTGTCATAGGAACGATCGGTTAAAAATCAAGTTTTAGTATAAAAAACTTTGTTGTTTTTTCAGATCTTGATCACACTGTCAACATACGCATCTGGGTTGGTTTTATACATCCTGACCAACATTGGATAAAATCGGTTTACTATATTATATAGCTGCCCTATTTATTTTTTATTTGAAGTAAGCATTTTGATAATTTTATAGCAAAATTACACTGTCAGAATCATATTAAATTCCAAAAATTTCTGATATCTTCCAAAAAAACTTTTAACAAAGTAAAGTCTAGTGACGAAAGTTTCCTCCCATTTCTGAACATTTTGACGAACGATATTAACTAATATCAAAATAAAAAGTTTGGCATTCGGCACTGCGCATTAAAATTATTTTTAGGTATACAGAATCAAGATCTTTATGCGCAATGTTCCGAATGCCAAACTTTTTATTTTATAATTATTTATATATTAAGTTTAATATCGTTCGTCACAAAATGGGATATCAGAAATTTTGGGGCAGGGAAAGACTTTCGTCACTAGACTTTTACTTTGTTAAAAGTTTTTTTTGGAATTTTGTTTTACAGTGTAGAAAACCTTGGACTGCATTCAGAACTTTATCTACACAATTAATGTGAGAAAAATATAATATAAATAACATTATAGATATAGTCATTGAGTGAGTAATTTGGGCTTATCTTTAATATATATATACCTTACAATGGACTAAAACTTATTAAATGAATAATGGGATATGTTTATGTGAATTGATTCGATATGCACTTGCCATGTAAAATACTTTATAAATAATAATGTTTTAATATTATAAGATACAATTTTTCAAATTTTTGATATAACTTGTGAAAAGTAGATAATAAATACATCAACTTCTCTGATTTATGAAAGAATTTAACTCTTTAATCATATACATGTTTTAATCATGTTTCAGTAAAATGAGCATCAGCAATTTTACTCGTATATATGTAATGTACATACTATTATTATATTTGAGGTTTTTATAAAAGTATTTGAGTGAGTCATGGAAGTATACAAAGAATGAGTGTAACGGTTACAAATGTTATTAAAAATAAAATATTTAATAAAGTGAAGGACTCTTTTATATAATATGTTGTAATAACTATATTTTTTATTTTAAATATTATTGTTAAAATAAGAACTATTGTCAATACCTCGAGTCTAGTATCGTATACACGCAAATCCACATTTCTCAGATCAGCTCCTTCCGTATCCGTATGATTGGTATAGCTTGGTTTCTTGTAACGTCTTGTGAAAACAAATGCTATACAAGATATAAATGATATAACAGCCATAATGCTGACCACACCAAGGAATATGATTATCCACATTGCCGTAACACTGGAGCAATTGCGATTATCGCCATCATTCGCCTTAAAGCCGGCCACACATTCACACTTATCTGGGAGGATACAGTAGCTGTTGTCCCCACATCCGAGGGTGCAATTGGGCATACAATGGTTGCCCTCGCCCGAGTAACCTTCCCTGCAGCCACATTTGCCGGGACTCACACAGTAACTGTGTACTTCACATTCCGGAGCACATATTGGCACACAGCCGCTTTTTTCACTCATCTCGTAGCCAGGATGGCAATTACATATGCCAGGTTGTGTACAAACGGAATTGGATCCACAACTGTCTGGGCATATGGGTTGACAATCCAAGCTGTCTGGCCTTGGGCGATAATATCCCTCCAGGCAGTTACACTTTCCAGGTTCAGGGCAGTACGTGTGATTTCCACAGGCATTGCAATTAGGTTCACAATCCCCATGGACAGACATCCGATAGCCTTCATGGCACTCACATATTTCTGGCTTGCTGCAGAAACTATTCTTGGGGCAGTTATTTAGGCATTTTGGCTCACAGTCTCCCATATGATTCTTAGTATAACCCTTCAAGCAATCGCATTTCTCCGGGCTTATACATTCTTCATTCACGCCACATTCGACCGAACATTCTGGCCGACAGACTCCCAATAGATCCTCGGTATATCCAGCTTCGCACAGACATATTTCCGGTCTGGCACAAAATTTATTTAAAGCACATGCATTGGGACATTCTGGTTCGCAGTGACCACTTGCATTACTATAGCCATTGACACACTCACAGCTATCGGGGCTTGTGCATTTTTCATACGCTCCACAAATGGCTTTACTACAAACAGGCTGACAGACCCCCAGTTGATCCTCTGCATATCCACTTTCGCATTCACAGGTATTAGGTTTAACACAAGCTTTATGAGCTCCACAAATCGTGTTACAAATCGGATCACAATTGGGAGAATTTTGTTTGGTCCTCTGGTAACCCTCAAGACAGTCACAAGCACCAGGACTCTTGCATATGGTATTAGTTCCACAATTAAGACTGCAAACTGGTTGGCATTGCATTGAAGATAGATATTCGAAACCTTTATGGCACACACATACAGGTTTCTGGTTTCTGTCTTTCCAAACACAATCAGCGTTAGAGCTACACTTCGGATCACATTTTGGCTTACAATCATCTGGGTATTCCTCTTGAATCTGTTCAGAAGATTTTCTTCATTATTACCTACGATTTCTGCATTGACTGATAGATATATCATACCTCTGTAATATGGAAATCTTCCAATACACCCTTCTCTGCTACACTTCCGGTTGCACTCATTCGAAAGTGTGGCACATTCACTTGAATCAACCTGCTTTTGGTAACCAGATTTGGTAAACACCATGAATTATTCACAGCGCACTCACTGAGATCCACAGAGAGCAGGATCAGGCATAGAAATGCCAATTCCCGCCCAACTTTCGCCATAATGCAAAATAATATTATTATTATTAGTTTTAATTTACGTGCTGAGCTCCGATAATAAACTAATTTGCTTCGGGTGCAATGTAGGCCTTTTAAAGACTTGTAAACCTCGAATATTGTTCGTCATGGCATACCACAAAACCTCAACGGCCACTGCTTTTATGGGCATTTTACTTATTTATTTTATTAATCAAGGTGTTATCTGATTTAAATAGGCTATCTTGGCATGATTCAGATTTAAGAGCTTTTTCGAATTTGAAAATCAAATAAAACTGAATTGAATTTGAAAATATCGATGTGTAAGCGCAGCCAACTTCAAGTCTTCTTAAATCTAATTACCTAAGGTAAGTCTCTAATCTTATTGGGTTGTGATAATACTTTAGCTGTGCTAAAACCTCACCCTTCATATCAGAGATCTACCTTGTTTTGGCTTTTGATTTATTTTGTATTTTCATATTGATCTGTTTGGGTTTTTCTGGGTTTCCCCACTCCTTGCAACAAATGTTGGATCAATTATTAATTTTGTATTCCCCAGACTTAATCATTTTTTCCTTTCAGCGTTTAATTTATATTTATTATTAATTTAATTTTTTTTTACACTTAATTTTTCCTATGGCCGACTGCTTTTAGTCGTGAATAAATAAATAAATAAGTAAATAAATAAATAAATAAACAAATAAATAAATAAATAAATAAATAAATAAATAAATAAATAAATAAATAAATAAATAAATAAATAAATAAATAAATAAATAAATAAATAAATAAATAAATAAATAAATAAATAAATAAATAAATAAATAAATAAATAAATTAAATAAATAAATAAATAAATAAATAAATAAATAAATAAATAAATAAATAAATAAATAAATAAATAAATAAATAAATAAATAAATAAATGTCATGGTATGTCATGGTCTGTAATCGCGCCCCAGTTTTCCACTAAAAATATATCAAATACAGTAGAATGTTTTAATGATCTCTACAGATTTTAAGGAAAAAATCTTTTGAAAATAACCGTTTCTTAAATGTCACAAACAAAACTATTAATGTTAGGTATAATTTGAATATTAAATAAATCCATTCAAAATGTATTTCAAAATTATTTTATTTAATTAAATAAACTTTTTATTTATTAAAGTATCTCAATATTTTTTTTAATTTGATAACATTAGTAGAAAGATTAGTTATTCGAGCAGCAACAATTGCTTTGGCGATGCTTTTGGGCTGAAAGAGATTTTAAGAATTTGTATATGCATGTTAAATTTAAGAACCCAAAAAGATTATTGATAATAATACGTTGTGTATAAATAAATTGGACCATTGCATTTATTTAAATAAGTTGATAAGCGAAATCTTAAAACTCATATGTCACATTCAATGTTAAGGACCTCAGCGTGCACTTGGAATCGTCTCATCTTAATCAACAGCCAACAGTAGGAGATGCAAATGTCTTGATCACAGCGGGTTCAAGAAACACATAGACATATATATTATTATATGTATATATCTATCGAATGCTGATAAGAAACTCTCAAGTCCGGATTATTCTGATCATTGTTCATTGCAAATGGAATATCATTTGACAGTTCATTTGTAAATTGTGTCTTAAGCCGAGTGGTGTGAGTTCCAAGAGTTACCATGTGGCAACTATTGGTGGTATGTCTGGCCAGCACCGGCCTGTTTTGGATTCAAATTGATGCCTGTGTCGAACGCGTGCCGTAAGTAATTGTCGATGTTGATTATCTGTTATCTCCTCATGCCGTAACCGTAATCCAATTGAAAGGGTAACGAAAATGAGGGTCAACCTGGTGACCATGCGCAGATTTCAGGAATTAGGTAATTGTACCAACAACTGTGGACAACTGGTGGTGCGACCTATAAAAGAGGTATGTATTATCAACTGAGAACTTACCCAGAAAAGATCACATCAGTTCAGTGAGGATATCAAAATCAACGTTCACATAGATAGTCTTTATACTTTTAATATAAAACTGAATCATCTATAAATTGCATACAGGATATCTCATAGATATTGGGTACAGTACATCTCCAAGTGCTTACACTTGAAAATAATGAATGGTTAATACTTTTTCACCGATTTCCGTTGAAGAAGCTTTTGTCAGCTACATACAATGTGAATATTGATACCTCCATTTCTTATCCCTTTTTTCTATAGACATACATGTCTGTTGATCTTGTCTGTTGTGAGGGCTACGATCGAGTTGCTGCGACGTAAGTGAGCTTGTATATTCGGTCGCCGAGGTGATTCTTAAACCAATTTGATCCTTTCAGTGGCGAGTGTTTACCCAAGTGCGTCGATTGCGGTGCATCCGGCAAGTGTATCTCGCCGGGATTGTGCCTCTGTGGAGAGGGCTACAGTAACCAAAAGAATCGAAGTATCTGCGAGTCGGACTGCAGTGAAGCCTGCATTAACGGACGTTGCAGTTCACCGGATGTCTGCGAGTGCCTGGAGGGCTATCGATTCCGAAACGATAGTCAAAGCATTTGCGAGCCGCTTTGCAGCACTGATTGCACCAATGGGCACTGCGTGGCGCCACAGAAATGTGATTGCCACGTGGGCTACCAGCGCAACGAGACCCTGGGCAGGTGTGTGCCCATCTGTGAGGACAAATGCGAGCATGGCGATTGCGTGGCGCCCAACGAGTGTCGGTGCCACGATCGCTACGAGGCACGATTGGATCATCCTAATCGCTGTGATCCCATCTGCAGCAGCGGTTGCCGCAATGGACTGTGCCTCGAGCCTGATCATTGTGCTTGCAAGCTGGGATTTGCCCATGTGAATGATCGCATATCGGATGGCTGTGAGCCCACCTGTCAGCCGGGCTGTGTGAATGGCACCTGTGTGGCGCCCAATCTCTGCCTCTGTCGCGAGGGACATGTGCCCCTAAATGGCTCCCATTCCGTCTGTGTGCCCAGTTGTCGCCGAGGATGTGAGAATGGCTTCTGCAGTTCTCCGGGACGCTGTGAGTGCCACGAGGGCTACATTCAGCTGTCGCCACATCGCTGTACACCTGTTTGCCATCCAATTTGTGGGACAAATGCCCGTTGCTCCGCGCCGGACATCTGTCAATGCGATGAGGGCTATGCCCCGATTAATGGCAGTCTCAGAGACTGCGAACCCTACTGCCAGAAGACTTGCTACAATGGCATCTGCAGCAGTCCGGGTGTTTGCTCCTGCCTCGCCGGCTACGAGGCCCTGACCTCCACCTATTGTGTGGCCAGCTGCAGTCGATCCTGTGTCCATGGAAGCTGTGTGGGCCCGAACCGATGCCGTTGCTTCACCGGCTATAGACCCAGTGAAACGGATCCGTATGTCTGTGAGCCCATCTGCACTGAGGATTGCGGATTTGGTCATTGCATTGCCCCGGAGATCTGTAAGTGCGATACAGGCTATGCCAAGCGTTGGCCCAGCGGTGCCTGTGAGCCCTACTGTGCCCAGAAGTGCATCAATAGTCGGTGCGAGGGCGGCACTGGTCGCTGTCGTTGCTACAAAGGGTACAGCATGCGTCCGGGCTCCAACTCTATATGTGATCCCGTCTGCATGCCCAGCTGCATCAACAGCAGCTGCGTCGAGCCGAATCTCTGCGATTGCTGGGAGGGCTATGAGGATACCAAGCATTCTTATTTGTGTGCCCCCAGCTGTAGACCTGCCTGCGAAAACGGACGCTGTGTGGCACCCGGACGCTGTGAGTGCAACCCTGGTCATCTGGCCGCCAACTCAAGTGAGCCGCACCTGTGTCGGGCTCAGTGCAAGGAGCGTTGCATCAACGCCGAATGCATGCGACCCGACGAATGCACCTGCCTCTTTGGCTATGACTTCATCGAGGGCAGTACCACCGAGTGTGCCCCCATCTGCAATCAGGAGTGTGACCGTGGCAGTGTCTGTGTTGCACCCGACATCTGTAATCAGCGTTTTTACCGCGCCCTTTCCACGGGAGGGGCCGGAGGCCTCTCCTCCTGGACCACGTTCGGCCTGGCTGTGCTTCTTTGTGTGGTGCTAGTGATGCTGCCCCTGCTATTGATGCGGCACGTGCAACAGCGTCGACGACTGCAGAACGATAAGCATCGGGCTCACCTCATCGAAAATCCCAGCTATGGTGTCTGTCAGGCAGCTAGTTTGTCAGATGAGCAACCCAATGAGGGTCAAGAGATCGGATTGGGCGACTAAATAACTTCAAACGATTACTGTCGACAAAAAACTTACAATCTCTAGGAAATACGCCTTATAAAAATAGCAATACTCTAGTAATATGTATATTCAATATCTCTATGGATGGAAAATAACCATTAAGTCTATATATCTATTCTTTTTAGACTGCCAAATGATATTGGGAAATATGGCTTTGCAGTTCTTCAAGATTAAATAAATCTGTAATTTGAAAATCCGAGGATAAAATTCAGAGATTTCTGTCAATAGATTAACTTTAATATATTTTATGGCTTGGTTTCGTTTCGTATCAATCGGTTTCTATATGTATATAGAACTAGTTCCATTCTTCTTTCGAGTTGGTAACTTGAGAAATGCTTAGCATTTTCGATATATCGAAATATAGACATATAAACTATATTATACTATACTACTATACTATACCAGGTATGTGGTGTATATTAGTCTATAGATACGGGACTAACCTAAAGCGTACATCTAGTAATAAGTTATATACGTTTACGAAGTACATAATACTTTTATCGAAAAGCATTTGTTGAACGTTTTCGTAGACTATATCGAAATTCGGAGTAATTTTAAAAAATGTTTACATTTCTGTATGCATGGTAATATAAATGTAACCATCGAATCGAACTCAACAAATTGACTACTTAATATTAGTATATATATACGTATATATGCATAGTTGCAACACGAGGTCTGTCCCGATATTACACTATGCCCCTTTAGTCTGGTACTTGCCCCAACCCACCAATACAATCTATGAACACAGTGAGCTTTCTGTTCCCCTTCGAATCCCCCATTAGAGAAAAGTCTCTGTTTGAGGTTTCCTCCGTTGCCTCCGCCAGCTTCCCCAGAATCCTTGACCACCTTGACCTGGTCATGGTGGTGCATCATTGGGTGCGGGTGGCGGCTTCTCCGGTTGCAGTTGAGCTGCTGGCGTCACCAGGAATCCACTCGAGACTCCAGGTAGGGGCATGCCCATAAATGTGGCACCTCCCGCGGCAGCATTGGCCGAGTCACCGTCCTCCATAATGACCGAGCTATCTGCTGCAGAGGGAATGGTAGGCAGAAAACGCACTCCCAAACGTGGTGGCGATGAATCCTCCTCCTCCTGTACCGCCTCCTGGCGCACCAGACGTGGTTTGCTCAGAGTCTCTTGCTGTTGTTTGCCATTGTGAGCTGAAAGCAATAAACGAACTATTATTATTATATGACACTGGATTGGATTTTTATATAATTTCTTATTTTATTGTTCTTGTCTATGGTTCTAAGTTAACAAAAGTAAAAATAATTTTTATTGCATTTATCTTTTTATAAAAAATAAAATAAAAAAGTAACTATGTGAATTTTAATTTTGTCAAACTTTCTCGAAAAACATATAAATTGATCTGTAAATAGATTTAGAAAACATACATATGCCTCATGCAAGGAGTCCAATTGTTTTTGAGAGTATAAACTATCTTATAAAAAGTTCTTTACAAAGTATGATAAATGTCTAGTGTCGAACACTTTCAGTGCCACAAAAATTATGATATACAGTTTTGTGAGAAATATTTAATGTTGCTTTCGTCACTAGCGCGGACTGACGTCCGCAGTGATGTATTTAATAAACGTATTTCTCTTCAGTTTTTAGCAGGGATTAAAACCGAAACGAGTATCGGTATCAGTTACGGCTTCGGTTATGATCGAATTAAGGTTTTCGGTAATCGGTTGTGCAAAATCTTGGAGTATCGGTTTCGGAACGGTTATCGGTTTTTTATAAGTTTCGGTTTAAAAATAACGGTATGGTTTCGGTTCACAAAAAAAAGAAATTAAGGTTTTCGGTTGACCAAAATAAGACGCTTTATTCATTGTTTTACATGAAAAAGACAATGCTCTTTTTAGCCTGGAAAATAATGTTATCTAGTGACTGGAATGGTTCAGTGTAATGTCGATTTTATTATTATTTCATATAAATTTGGTTCATTGGGTTTGAAAATTTTGATCATTTTGATTTTACTGAACCGCCATAACTTTGTCAAAAGTCAATCAATTTTTATGCGGAATGTAAATTTGAGCATTTTTTTACCTCCAAATTCATTCTGCATTTACATTTTTTTCATTTTAAAAAATTTTTGAAAATCGAATTTTTTCGAAATTTTACAGTGTTACCCCTTTATCTTTTTTGATTTTTTCGAAAAAATTCGAATTTTCAAAATTAACAAAATTTAAATGCAGAACGAATTTGGAGGTAAAATCATGCTCAAATTTACATTCCGCATACAAATTTATTGACTTATGGCAAAGTTATGGCAGTTCAAAGTTATCTGTACCTGCGACGGCCAGTACCGAAATTAACCCTTATAAATCAATCGGTTACTAAATGGTTATTTCGGTTTGAAGAGTTTCGGCTTATGAGTTTCGGTACAGCGGAAAAATATTTTTTCGGTTACGGTTTCAGTTACGGTTACAAATTTCAATCGGTTATTACCGGTTAAAGGTTACGGTTTCGGTTAAGGTTTTAATCTCTGGTTTTTAGTCTTTATCTCTCTACTTCTATTACTACTTACACTTATTATTATTTTTCCAATTTTTCCGATCTCTCCCTTTTTTACAATTTACTCAACCACTTTTCAATCAGAACAATTCCATGAAAATTCTATTCGTACTGAAGCCCTGGTAATATTCTGCAATATTCCTCACTATTGCTTATATTTTCAATTTATATCTCAGTCACCTATACTTTTCCGAACTACTCGCAACCTTAGACTAACCTAAGGAGAAACAAAAGCAGCTTAGAAAATGTTTGATAATTCTCTGAAACATAACCAATTCACAATTTCTTCCGCTGGCATTGTCTGATAAATATTATCTAAATTAATTAATTAGGTTAAGTAGGTTAGTCTTATTAAGAAGTTTCGTGTCTCTTCTGATTAAATACTTAAGCAAGTGTCATTGGACAGTAGTCTTACCAATAATCGAGGGCAATGGAGTGCTGCTGCCGGCACTTGAACGCGACAGACGGAATGTTGAGGTGCTGGCCGTTGTGGCCGATGCGGATGAGTCGTTGCGCGAACTGGACAAATTCGAGTCCTGTGATGTCTTTCTGGTAATTAGCCAGGCTGAGTGACGGCGCCGGCCATGTGTATGTCCCTGGCCCGGATCCATTAGCTTAAGTGGCATGCTGCAGTTGGATTGAGGCGCCGGCGTCGATGAGTTGGCGCCATGTCGCCAGCTGGAGCTGCGTGAGCTGCAGAAGTTCTCGCTGGAAATGGAGCTGGCCCGATTCTTGCGCTGCTGCCTCAGTTCTGCAAACTGATATTGATAGGGATTGGCCGCTGCAGCTGTGTAGGCACGTTGGCGCCGCTGCTGCGGCTGACGTCGCTGCTTGCGTCTGCGGTGCCCGCAGCAGAGGCGCTTCAAGCGTTGCCAGAGCGTCGGGGACTGCTCCATTTTATGCCAATTGGGCATCTCGCTGGGTAGCATTCTCAGGCAGCGGCAGCCGGGCGGATGAGCCACCGTAGTGGCTGGAAGCAAAGGTGGTGGCAAGTCGCCTCCACGCTTGCCACGTGCCGCACGGGCGGCGGTTGTGCCACCGACACGTGTCTCCTCGAAGTGCTTGCAGAGCGTTACGCAATCCTTCTTGAACTGCTTCGTCATGATGGCGTACAGAAACGGATTGCAGCAGCTGTTCAGCGGCAGCACAAACACTGTGAAGATCTTGGCCTGCTCCAGAGAGATTAGCTGCAGTCCAAAGATGGCCGTAATGGAGAAGAAGGCAATCGGGGACCAGCAAAGGAAATCCGTGAACACCAGCAGTGCCATTCGCTTGGCAATCCTCGAATCATTCGTGTTCCAAGCCTGGCTCCCCCGTATCGCCCAGTACATCTTAAGGTAGCATCCCATGAGGGTGAGGAAGGCGCAGCCATTGATGAACATCAGGCTGATCACATAGGTCAAGCTCGCCACGCCCGTTGTCGTCTCGAAGGGCAGGCACACTGCGAACTTGCGATAGTCGGATACGCCCAGGAGCGGGAGCAGAGCCATAAGCAGGGCAAAGATCCAACCCACACTCATTATGTAGCCCGCCTGTCGCAGGGATAGACGCTTGTTCAGGTGTATGGCGTGGGTGATGGCATAGTTGCGCTCCAGTGTAATCACCGCCAGAGTATAGACCGACAACTCGGAGCTGAGCACCGCCAGAAATCCAGCCAGCTGGCAGAGCAGCGACATCTGCCAGGGTATGGCAAACATGCGAAACTCACCCAGTGTGGCAGCATCCACAATGGCCAGGATGCCCAAATAGATGCCCATAAAGAAGTCAGCAGCAGCTAGATTACAAACTAGAAATCTGGGTACATCCATCTTAGATCTGGAGCAGACGAGCACGAAGACGACTGTCCCATTGCCGAGCAATGCCAGCAGAAAGACAACCCAGACCCCACACCGCAGTGTCCACCAGTCAAATAGATCCGCACAGGGCAGAAACGGACCAGGCATCGGAAGACATTGTACCGAACCCGGCTGCAGATCATCCGCTGTAATGCCACTAAACAGACCCGTGCCGAAGCCCGTTCCGGGTCCACTCAAATCATGGTTCTCAAAATAGTCCTCCATATAACTGTTAGACGATTGACTCCCCGTCGGAAACTGCTGTGAGTCCTCATATTTGTAGTTGGTCATGTAGTTAGGGGTGTCCCACAGATCGTGTGTTGTCGCTCCCAGCTGCTTGCTAAGGTTATCTGCAATAAAGATTAGAAAATTAGAGATTCTTTAATCTTTCAGTAGGCATTATATTAATCAAGAAAACAATAAGAAGTGTTTTTCATCTGTAGATGAGAAGAAGGAAAAGGATTTGTTTCATTGATATATTCACAGAATGCTTTGTTCTACGGATAGTTGTGGTATATTATTATTCAATGATAAATGCAATTATTATTTAACTTTAAAGTTATCCATAATATATACAGTTTATTTTATAGATGAGAATAGAGATGTATAAAAATAATTTGGTTGTAGTGAATATATAGAAATATCGATGTAGTAATTTGTAATACAAAAATATCGTAATCTGTGTTTTAATAAATATTTGTGATGCCAGATCACCACAGCTCCTTCACCAATATCTTAGAGTAGTCTGGATTTATTCAATTTTCATCACTGAGAAAGTAAATAGTTACTCACACATTTGAGGCCATATGTTCATCATGGTGGTATTCCAGAGATTCATATCGAATTCAGCATCGGAGGGAAAGAGCACAGCCTCTTGCACTTGGGATGTCTTGCGCTGGGCGGACATGGCGACCAGTGGGAGAAAGGCGCAACAATGATACGCGTAGGAGAGAATGAGAGTCTGAATCCGTGGAAATGTGTCAGGCGGTGGGAATTCTCGCAGCTTTGGATTGTTAAAGGTCTTCAGATGGAGTAGAGCACCTAGACCAGCCTTGGGCAGATGTGGAAAGATGTTGTTGCCCAAGTTGAGATCCTCTAGAGCTGTGATGGCCGCAAATGCGTCCTTGTGTATAAAGGCAATCTCATTGCCCTCCAGATCACTGCGTAGGATTAGAAAACAAAATACACACAGTTAGGCATAACTTAAAAAGAGACTGTTGGTCAGACCTACAGTAACTGCAATTTGGGTATACCCTGAAAGGCGTCCTGCGGCAAGGACTTGATACGATTGTAGGAGAGCAACAGATCATGCAGCTGTTTCAGGCCATAAAACGGTCGTCCTTGCAATGTGTCGATTTGATTACTCGATAGATCTCTAAAGAAAAAAAACATATGCAATCTTAAGGTTTCCAAAATAATAAAAGATTCTATACTTACAACAGCCTTAAGTCTCTGCAGCTATTTAAATTTGGGATGCTTTTCAGGGAATTGGTCTTAAGTTCTCTATAAAGAATTTCATTATACATATGTATATGGAACGCATATTCAGATCTTAACAGATGCTTACAAACTCTTCAGTCTTGGCGTTTGGCGACACAGTTTCGCTGGCACTTCTTGAATGCCAGCACGGTCCAACTTGAGTATCTCCAGAGAATGGCAGGCCTCAAGTTCGGGAAAGCTTCTCAAAGTGCGCACATCAGATAATATGCTTTAAATAGAAATGATTAGAGAACTATAATACTTATACATTCATTTTTCTTACAGTTTCCTTAGCTTGGTCATGCCACGAAATGCACCAGTTGTGATTGTGGACAGTGGATTGGCTCTAAGGTCTAGAACCTGCATGCTCCTTGGAAGTTCCGTATCATTTATCCAGCGCAGGCGATTGCTTGTCATGGAACTACAGCCAAAACAGGGTTAGTATTTATATGGTACATACATATATCTAAGGCATATACTCGTATAATATGTATTTATAAAATGCACTCTGCTTTCAAGTGCCACTCTGATGCAGCTGCAGTTAAGAGTCAAGTTGGCGAGATACCAAGTCGGGGACATACATATGACAACTGCACGCATAAAATCAGTTTATATTTTGAAGCTAACATTTTGTTATCGTCTTGGCGTTTTTCTTGGCCAGCATTCCAAAAATGCACATGTGTGTGTCGAGACCAACAGCTGGAAGAGCGCTTACTTTTATCACAGTTCAAGGTAGTTCAATATTTATTGAAAAAATTTCATGTTAAGGCCTGACAAAAACATAAAAGTAGTATACAATCTGTAATGAATATGTACATGTATATTTTTAATCAGTATTAACAGATGAGTCGATTTAACCGGTCTTTCTGTCCGTATTTTTGAGACTTAAATTGTGGTAGCACATAAAAAACCTCTTCACGAGGTAAGAGTCTAGTGACGAAAACGTATTCTAGCCCCAAAATTTCTGATATCCAATTTTGTGACGAAATTTATTACATTTAATATATTAATTATTCTAAAATAAAAAAAAATTCTTTGTCATTCAGCACTGCGCATTAAAGTTATTTTTAGGTATAAAGAATCGTGAACTTTTTTGCGCAATGTGCTGAATGGCAAACCATATTTTTTTTATTTTAAATTTATTCATATATTAAATGTAATAAGTTTCACCTGAGCACTTCACTTCACGTCTAAAAGCCCTCTAAAATACCTTTCTAACAACACATAGAACACATCTGTAGCTTCTTCGGATTTGAAACTATAGGTGTTTAAAATTTATCGGGTTTTAGCTATTTACTGCTGAACTAGCTATTTTCCGCTAAAGTCGTAGAACAAACATTTCTAGATTTTTTATAAGAAACATTTCCTCATCATCAATTCTAAGCTTCTATAGCGCTTTGATACAAACAAACAGACAAACGATTTTTAATTTCATTTTGAGAAGGTCATTAAAAATTTTAAATTAATATTTCTTTTGAACCAAATGTCGGATTGGAATGATCGTATTTTTAATAATTTTTAAAAATTTAACCAAGAGGCTGAAGTAAGTTGGATGAAACTGTGTGAAGATCTCAACATTTGTTGAATGATAAAATTACCATATTAAAGTATTACTTTACTTTTTAGCAAAATAAATAAATAACGCACATGAATAATATATCTGTATTACCACTGCTATTTTTTATATGCATAAGTAAATACTACTTATATTATTTAAGAATTATCACAACAATTAAAATGAACACATTTCTTTCATGTTTAATGATGATTTGAAGTAATCTTTTGACTTTTTTCTTGCTTTACTAAAAACTCAGTAAATCTCTTTATTAATCCCTTTAATTTGATGCCACGACTTTTGTTTTTATTTTTGGCTGGAAACTGTCGAAGAACTAGTTAACTTGGTTGGCAACCAAGAAACTGCCACCATTACAAAATGTGTTTAATCCTTTTAATTTTGTTTTTCAAGGGAAAACCACAGCACATGTGAGCCAAGGAAAAAGTGCAGGATTTCGCCACACTTCACTCGGCAGCAGCAGTAGAAGCAGCGAATTTATTTGCTAGTTTAATTTCCCAATCATGGGATATGGAATGGCTCGGCTGGATGGTGAGTGCAACGCAGCGTGGCTTTTATCGCAACATTTAACATGCTCATAATTATCCTGTTTACCAGAAATTGAATTTCCTTGGGGAGACATTTGAGAAACGTTGCAAGGCAAAAACTTGCAACGATGTCAACGTTTCCAATGACAGTCGCCAGTTGCCATAGTTGCTACTCGCAGGAAGTGCGTGGCAAAACAGAGTGCAACCACGACTACTTAGATTAAAAATAATATAAGTCAAATAACGAAATTCATATACTCTTTCTACAAGAAAATGAAAATGTATAAATGATTAAATCTGATTCTGATTATACTAAAATAATTTGTAATATTGGAAAATGTTTTCTTACAGTTTACATGCTTTAGACTCTTAAAGTTTCGTAAAAAAAAAAACATTTGGTGGTGATTTTAAATGATTTAAATTGAGAAAGTTATGGTTGTTATAAGATTAGGAATAAATTTAAAATATATCTGATATTTATTTATTATTAAATAAGTACTGGTTGTTAAATGTTGTTATTCTTTACTTCAGCACTACGATCTGAGTGACAAAACAACTGTAGCCAACTGTAACCAACACTACACAAGAATAAAGTTAAAAGAGTTGCAACTGCAATGGTTTCAGGATGTGGCACAAGTCAAAGGCAACTGCAATCTCAACGGATGGAGGGGTCTAAGCAGGGGGGCGTCGCGGGGTTTGTCGTAAAATCACAAAGTAATGATGCGTTATGATTTTTGGTTTCCGCTTGTTTGCCGCCTGACAAAGTAGCAAATGTTGTGCTGCCAACTATAACAAAGCAGCTAGAGCGCCTCTCCTCTCTCGCTGTTGTTTTGCTAATCTTTGGACAACACCTATAAAATTTATACTTACAGCTCTTGCAGCTGCGTCAATTTGCTGAGTCCCTCCGGCAAGCTGCTTATCAAATTATCATCCAATTCACTACAAAAAAACCAAGAAGAAGGCGAAACAAATATTAAAATATATATTTTATTATTGAAGCACATTTCAAAATTCGCTTATAAATATTATGTTTTCCCTCTGAGCTGCATAAGCAACTCATGGGGCACATTTGCATGTGGCTCGCATTGCGGGTATTTCGAGGGTCAGTCCGTACGTGTCCGCACGTAGCCGAGTACGTTCTGATTGGATCTGATTCTGGGACACCAACTGTGTGTGTCATGCAAATTTATGCATGAAAATAAAGTTTAGTCTCCATCAAAGTGCATTGATTTCAATTATACGTGAAGGTGTTCGATAAAGGGATGAACATCATTTAAAGATGTCAGTTTTTGGAACGACTTGACGCTTTTCAATTTTGTTTGTATTTCCATGAATTTAATTCGCTTCTTTATTTTTTGAATTTATAAATTTGATGATTTTATAAATAATATAATATAATTTTAGTTAAACATATTTGAATTTTTAAAATTATCGAAAATTATGTTTATGCTATATATTTCAAAATACAAATTTTAATATATGTAGTTTTTTTTATTATCGTGTGAGTTTCGCAATTATCTAGATATTTTGATAATAACTGAGTTCAATTAATAATTAATTTTGATTAATTATTAGTTCAAAAAAATTTAAAATTTATTAAATTTCGAAACAAATATTTTGACATTTCAAAATATCGACTATTGATCTTGAATTTTTTTTAATTGCAAAATATTGTAAAATGTAATATATATATTTTTATTGCCAATACCCATAATAGATCAATTAAAAATGTAAAAGTAAAAACTTAAGAAAAACATTACGCTTTAACCCATTAACTCTTACAATTCGCTTTCCCCGATGTGCGTGTCTAGCATTAAACAAAACTTTTTCAACTTACACTTGGAGAACACATTACAGACACGCCAAGTGGGGGAGGGATGGTAGTGGGTAGGAAAGCTCATAAATCTTCTGAGAATGCATACGGTAAATTTCTTGATACTTTTCAACACAGATTTACGCGTTGCACGGCGAAAGTTTTTCACTTTCACTTGATGCATACTTCGTCTTCAGAGGTTGCACGCTCGCTTATCCCCTGGTATCTTGGAGTTTGTCTGTTTAGTTTGACTACCACGTCCGTCAGCCACCACATAAATTTGCATATTTGTCATCGTCTGCAGCCCTCGTATCTGAAGCCAACGCAATTTTATGCGCACGCCCCAAAGTATGCAACGCAAAAGCCAAAAATTTGCGGTAAACAGCGACAACGACAGCGACAACCGCCATCGACTTCGACCGCGACTGCGACTGCGACGTCGGCCGCGGCGTCGCATCGACGACAATTTAAGCTGTCCCAAAGAAAAGTGAAAAAAAAACAAGTTTTCGACGCTTTGTTGCAAAATTGAAATTTATTCGAGTCCTGTCCCGAAAAAGAAAAGAAACGGATAAACACCATTTCCACTTGCACTTCAACTTGCTTCTGTTTACTCCCTCAAGAAAAATTCGAGTATTAAAACTTTCAAAAAAAGTTTGTGGTGCAGCAGCATGACACCAAAGTGTACCCTAAAACTGGGCCTATTTTCAAAGAATTTTCTGATCGTTTTGGATATTCTTGAATGACATTACTTAACCTATTATATAGTATGATCAATCATTACTGTTGCCCTATTTTAATATTTTCTTTTTCTAATTTTAAAAAATATTTAAAGCTCTTTAACTTAATATTTTTAATTTATTAATAAAATAGAATAAAAAAAAATCTAAACTTGTCCTTTAAAGATCGTAAGATTTATAAGTAACTCAACCTACTATTTTTCTCTGGATTCAAAATAAATATAAGGGAATTCAAAAGACATCGAAAATTGGAATTGAATTTTCCTTTGATATCAATTGCATTTTGTAGGTCGCACCGTGGGTTGTCTGTCCTGTTCTGTGCCATCCTGTCGTGTCCTGTCAAGTCATGTGTGAGTGTATGTGTGTGTTAAGTTCTTAAAGTATTTGTTGTTGTTTGAGTTACTTACAAAACTTTTAAAGCCGTTAAATTCTTAAGAGCGCCTGCGGAGATTTTCATGATTTGATTGCGCTTCAGTAATCTGCCAGCAATAAGAAAAATAGCAGTTGGCATAAAATTAATTTAATAGAATCTATCAATGAACATCACTTACAGCACGATCAAGTTTGGCATCCTCGGAAAGTCCTCATCATTTATTATTGTCAACAAATTGCTGCCCAAATTGCTGTTGGTTACGAATTGGTTAATGAGGTCGCATTTTGGATAAAAGCGGAGATAAGAAAAATTATGAGTAACCAGACAATTTTATGACCTGCTTCCGTTCTTTAATAATTCAACTTTTTATAGAGTAGCATTAGATGAGAAATTACAAATTCTTGAATTATGGATTAAAATTGTAAATGGAATTATTGTAAGAGTTCAAAGTACGTTAGAGACAACTCTAAATGATAGAGAAAAGAATGAAAAAGTTTAGTGCAAATTAAATTACAGTTCATTGAATTAAAAAAAAATAAACCACTCTATACACGCTTTTGTATATTCCATTATACATATATGATTAGAGTGCCTAACAAAAGTTAATATAATATTTATGCAAGTAAGCATGAAAACTAATTTTGAATAAACGTATTAAATCGAAGAATGACTGTTGAATTAAAGCTATGATTTAACTAAATTATAATAGAAAAGTTTAAGAGAAGACCAATAAATTTTATGATAATTTATAGCCTTTTATTTCTGCTGCGTAGAAAACGAAATTCATGTTTAATTAAAATGTTTGGCTATTGTTGGCTGACAATATAGCTTTAAAGATTCAACATGACTCTTTAAGCTCATGCAATTTAATTAAGCCCCAAATATTTGTAGTCAAGCCGCAAATAAAATATGTATTTTAACATTGATGCCAAATTTGCTAATTACTATGGAAATTATGCAGCAAATATGAATTCTTATTTTAAAACGTGTTCATTCAGCAAAAAATGCATAATTAAAGGGCGATAATTTTTCAGGATACCAGGTTTGATTATTACAAAGCATTGCCAATGTGAGGGAGGATTGTTTGAATATTTAGTTTAATTTAAACATGCAAAATGCAGTTAGGGAAAAATAAAATGATAAAAGAAAAAAACTCTCACAGTGCTTCGAGTGTTCTGAGTCCGGCCAAAGCGTTTGTTGGAATGCGATAGAAGAGATTCCCCTCAAGGCGCAAGGAGCGCAGTTTCTGCAGGTTGCCCAAACAATTGCCATCCAGGCTGACCAAGGCGTTGCCATTCAATTGACTGGTCGGTCAGGGTTTCAGGTTTCGTGGTCGAGGGAGGGTTGCGGTACAGTGGGGTCGAGTGTCGTTTTGTTTTTTTTTTTTTTTTAATATTTTTTACCAACGATTGTAATTTGAAATGAGTAAAAGAAATGGAAAAGCGAAAAGTATGAGCAAAATAGCGTGTAATTGCTTGCAAGTGCTGGAAATACTCTTAAGTGTGCGTGTGCTAGTGTGTGTGCGTGAGTGTGTGTGTGTGTGAGTGCATATGCGTGTAGTGTAGTGTATGTGTGAAGGCAGCAAACTAAATGGCAGCAAGCGTACTAATTGATCCTGCAGGCGTCCCCTTCGACTCCGCGCGCATCCTTCGTGGCTCGTACGCTTAAAAGCAAACATTAAAACACACTCACACACACACACAAAATCACACACACACAATATCACACACATCCATACATACATACAGATAGATAACAATTTGACTTGTATTGCATACTCACAGGCTGACAAGCTGGCCAAGTCCTTGAAATGATTGCGGAGCCAACGACTTAAGGCCGCAGTTTTGCAAACTTAAACGCTTCAATTTGACCAGGCCATAAAACGTGTAGGGATCCATATTAATGATGCTATTGTCGGATAAAGTTCTGCAAATAAAAACCTTCCTTTGGTCAACAGAAGTCAAAAGTCTTTTACGCTAAGCTAAAGTGCAGGAAATTGCAAGGATAACAGTCTGAGTAATTAATCCTGCAAAGTCGCTGAAATATACAACGTAATCAAGTAATTTATATTGCCCCCGACTGCTGTTGCAGCTATCGCAGGGTACAGTGACTATCCCCTACCATCCACAGCTGACTGACCACTGTGATTTAATTTTTTCTCTTCTTTTTTTTTTTTTTTTTGAGTAGGGTGTGTCATGGGGGTGGCTGTGAAATTGAATAATGAGTCGCAGCGCTCATGACAGGCAACAATGAAAGTTTTTTCGCATGTTGTTGTCGCTATTGTTTTGCTTTTGTTTCGTTTTTCATATAACTTTGTGTGTTTTCAACAATCACTAGATGCTTAGTATACAGATTAAAAACGGAAAGGGAAAGGGCAGGGATAGAGAGTGGAAAGTGGATGAGGTTTGAGGTATGTAAAAACATGGAATGGGTAGCTTAAACAATACTGTGGTAAGGTATGAGAGTTAAAGAGCGACGCTTATTATAAATGCCCTGCTCATTTATTATATAGACTAAAAAGCTTGCAGTTTTTATATACGATTTTTCTCGTACAATAGGTTAGGTTAAGCATTACATTTTCATGATAAAATAATGGGAACAGGGTTCAAAAAAATTAAAAAGAGCTGTAGTCATATTTTATTTAAAAAAAACCTTGACAAATTTAAATCATTTATATTGAAAAGCAGCGGATTTGCTAATTTCTTAAAATCATTTTCAACTACCTTATCGAATTATTTCCACTTTGTTATTTTCAAATTTGCATGAATAAAATTTGTTGGTTTGGAAAATGTTATTTCACTTGGTAAAGGTTATACTTACAGCTCCTCCAGATGCGGTACCATAAAAAATGAATTGGCTTCTAGTTTGGTTAAATTGTTGTTGCCCAAGTCTCTGGGAAGAAAAGTAGAAAAGAAAACACAGAGCTTAACAAAATAAAGAAATTTATTGGCTCACACTTAATCTCATCTATCAAATTCAATAAGTTACTTACACGTAAAATAAAAGATATCAACAGATTCGGGAATAGAAAACGAATTGTAAATGTTGCCACGTATCAAAACTTTTTGTATGCCATCAATCAAAACGTTAATAGTATAAAAAATGTTTTGAACCAATTTTAAAACTTGCCCGAGAGTAAAGGAAAATGGCATAAAAATGAAGATGAACTGCGACAACAATGGAAATTGTAAACCTTGAATCATGCAGCACATATGCAGCAGCTGCTCATAATCAAAGTTCGATTTGATAGCTGATGAATTGTCTCTTGGCAATGCGTTAATTAATAAATTATTTATTTATTTATGGCCAGTTCGCTTTGGCCATTAATCAATGGGTAACTTTGGCGCTGCTTGGTCACTAAAATGGGGGCTGATTCCTTTGAGAGGTCTGGCGGCAAGAAAACGTGACTTACATACAAGAAAACTCCAACGACGGTTACGATTGTGAAACCTCGCACAACGTGGCGTATGTGTAATTAGATTAAACCGCATGCCAAAACAGAACCGAAAACAGATTCGAAACACTGCGAAATTGACTTGTAATTATACGAATGAGGAAAACGAGGAATTCACGCAACAAAATGCTCAAATTTCCTAGCTGATAATCGCTTAATAATGCTAACGCTTAATCATTTAATACCGAATGGATATGAATATATTTGAATGGATTTGGACATAACTAGGAAATAGCTTCTAAAGATTTCGAATACTACTCGGATATTGTAAAACTAATGGACATAATCGATTTGTCATTCTATTATCAGTAAGAAGCTTCTATTTTCCAATCTCTTAAGCAGATTTAGAAAATGAAGAAAATAAGAAAATGAATGGCGTTCCTGGTTTTGTTATGATTATCAATCATAATTAATATATATATCTAATTTTGAGTAAGTTGAAATTCCTAAATAACTAAAAGATAAACGAGTTTGTGAATCAATCAGGCTCTATAAAATGTGGAACCCACTGCGTCCTGCGACTACCTCTATTTATACATAATTCTTATCTGCTTTAAATAGAGGTAGATGCAGGACGCATTTTATAGAGCCTGAATGATTCACAAACTCGTTCTGTCCTTATCGTCAATTTGTGTATAAGTATTCACTATTAATTTTGTTGGTGCATACCTCTAAGACCTTTATTCAAAAAAAAGAATTAGATTTGTATGATTTATATCATACAATTATTTCAAGACGGACACCGCGAATTGACTTAGACCAGACCGGGGCTTAAAATTATATGTTCAGGATTGGTCGGGTCTCATAAAGGAGGTTAGGAGGTTAAGGAGTTAGTCCTTCTCAAGCACAAGCTCAAATAAATTTTGTATTCTTAAAATTTCTTTAATCCGATATTTTGATACCCATCTTAACAGTCGATACTGATTAAAAGCAAAAAAGTTAGTGCTAATTAATAAAGATTTTACCAATATGGTATCTATTGGTGATATATAAAAGCTGTCTCAATTTTCTATATATCAAACAAGAAATATTTTATTTTTTTACCAAATAATGCTGTTATTTAAAAAACCCAAAGTAGCCAAAAATAAAATATAATGTACCTAAAAGACTTTAACAACTATTGGTGAACTCTGAAATGAGAAACTACTTATGTTTGCTTGTTATGATATTGAATTAATAAACTTCAGTTCCCCAAATATAGGAATTTCTCTGACTAAATATCTTTAAAATACATGCAACCTATTCGTTAAAATCAAGAATGCATCTTATAAACATTCTTTCACTAAGCAGCACCCCACTGCTGAGGTTCGAATCGTTGATAAAGTACATATGTACATATGTCGAAAGTTGAGCCTAGCATGCTTGTTCGAGTAAATATGAATATTCAAAGGGTACTCACAGTTGCAACACCTCGCTGGGTAAGTTGACTGGCACCGCGAGGATTCCAATGCTGCGACAGCTCAATTTAAGATTCTCCAGGGTGCCGGTGCAATGACAATGCTTTTGAAGCCACAGCTCGCAGACACTGTGCAATGTGCGCTGTGCTTGAATCCTGCTGCCGTTGCCACTGCTGCCTCTGTCACTGTCGCTGTCGCTGTCAGCGTCGCTGCCGGCGCCGGCAGTGTAAGTCGCTGTTTCCGTAGCACGCTGTGTGCCGTGATATTCCTGCAGTGACTTCTCGTAGAGAATTTGTGCCTCTCGCTCAGAATCCGATGAGGACAGCATAACATTCTCCCTGATGCCCGTGGGCGTGGCTGTGGGCGTACTTGACACAATATTGACACTAATTTCACTAAGTTGCTTCGCCGTACTTCGATTTTCTTTGGTTTCATGGACGCTGTCAACGTTTGGCGTTGCGTTCAATTGCATCGACGCTGACGCTGACGTTGACGTCAACGCCAACGCCGACTTTGACGTCGACATCGCTGTGGCCGGCACTGAGAACGATGCTAACAGCAACGACAGCAGCAGCAGCAGCAGCAACTGAAACTGAAAATGAAACTTGGCCGTCGTTGTTGTTGTTGACTTTGCTGCTACTGCTGCTCTGCCGGCGTCGCTGCGCAGTTTGCGGCGGCGCCGGCGCAGTGCTTCCATCGTCTCTGTCGCTGTCGCTGTCTCTGTCGCTGTCGCGGCTGCAGCAGTTGCTGATTGATGCTGTCAAGCATTTGTCATTTGATGACAGTTTTGTGCGCAATTCGTTTCTCGCTCATGATTTTCTGCTCTCCTTGTTTTTGTTGCTGTTGCTCGTATTATTTTTGTGGTTGTTGTTGTTGTTGTCGTTGTTGTTGTTGCTTTGCACGACCGCTTTACCGCCGTGTTTTCGCTCACTTTACTGTTGTATTTGCTTTTCAATTTGTATTTATTTTATTTTATTTTATTTTATTTTATTTTATTTTATTTTATTTTATTTTATTTTATTTACATTCACTTTCTGCTTCAGTTGCATTTCATTGTGTTTGCAATTTGTTGATTGTATCGCTTCACTTTGTTATCGCGCCTGGAGGTTGCTTAAGGTTTTAGAATTTAAGAGTCTTTAGAAAGTTCTTAGTTTATCTGTGATTGATGCCAACTGATTGATGAAACAATATAATTAAATATGCCTTATTAGATAACGTATACGTAATGTATTCATTGTGTTGCTTACTTGTCAGAGCATTAAGTATACGTAAATTAATTATTCTTGTACAATCTAAATAAAAATAACAAAACGATTGGAACAAATATCGGACCTTTAAAGATAGTTTATAAATTAAATTAAATATCACTCGTCACATAATTTGATGTATTACAAATATTCTAATGGCTTTTAAGACTTTATTGGACTGTTCAATTTCAGATTACAATGATAAACAATCCAAAAGATTATCTAGTCAGTCAACTCCGAAACCACGAAGCGATCCAAAGATCCAAAGCGTGACCGTTAAAGATAGTTTACATATTAAATTAAATATCTCTTGTCACAAAATTTGATGTAAAAAATTGTAAAAAGTTATTACAAATATTGTAATGGCTTTTAAGACTTCATCAATAAAATTCTGTTTTTTTATTTGACTGTTAAATACCACATTGCAGTGATAGACAATCCAAAAGCCCATCTAGTCAGCCAACCACAAAGTGATCCAGTTAGTGACCCACTCTCATCTGGTATTGTTGCTGCTTCTGATGATGTTGCTGTCAGAAACAAAAGGCAGAACGAACCAGGGGCCAACACAATTCTCAGCTGATGAATGACAAATTTGACAGCTACTACGCCCATTTCTCAGCACTTGCTGTATGTAATTAATGAAGCTGTTGACAGCTTTTGAATTTTTGCAATGGTCTTTAAATTGTATAAGAGACAAGCAAACTGGCCCTGACTAAGACAGAAGTGAGAAGGTATAAGGAGATGTCCAGTGATAACTAAAGCAATTCTAGACGATGCCAAAACTAGTAGCAAATATTTCACAAGTGTCACGATAAATAAAAGACATTTCCTGCTCACTTTCATTTCCCACTTACTTCTCTAGCTCATTTCTTGCACTTTCGCTTGACTTTAATCCTTAGCACGCGCCTCCATTTAACTCGCACATTTCACCGATGATTTATGACATGTTTATGTGCCGCTGACCTCACCAATAGCAACCGAAACAACAAAAGCACAATAAATATTTAAGGATAGCTTTTTTTTTGATATTATTATTCTTGTTGTTCTTGTCCCTGAATGAAGCCAAGTGAATAATATGAATTAGCCTGCTAATCGATTTGATTGTGAATTGGTCTCAAAGCAAAACAGCATAAATCGAATTGAATCTGTTTAATATTTATGAGAATTCATTCATAAATAATCTAGTGGTAGTTCTTAAAATTGTAAACAAGAGTCTAGAAGTAGTTGTTTATTTATTAGCTACGATTATTGATTATAAACAATAAATACATACATATTTGCTTTTGTTGTCTAATGAGATTTGGAAAGAGTTTTCACAGATTGGCGACAAGCTGTTGAAACATTTATTTCATGTATTTTCCCCAATTTGTGAAATCTATTTTTTAAATATTTCTAGATATTTCCCAATTTTCAAATATGTGAAAATGTTTGCCTGGTAGCACCTAAAATCTGAAACAGTTTTCGTTCAAAAATTAACAACAAACGAAGCAACCAAAATGCAAATATTTACACTGAACTTCGGTTGAGTGGGTGTGAAACAAGGGAAAAGGTAAATAAGAAGGAGAATAAAAGGGAATACACAAATTTCAGATGCACACACACGTGTCTGAGTTCGGGTTTGTTTTTTGTTACCATTTGGCAGATTGTGGCAGACTTTGTCTGGCGGCGGCTGTGGCAAACTGTGTGCTAATAATAACTGAAAGGATTGGATTGTGTTTGTTCTTGATAAAATGTACACAAAACTTGGTTATTGAGAGCACCAGTTTTGGTTTTGTTGGGTTTATTATTTTAGCAAGACTCTAGTCCAATTCCAGAAATTTAGTAAATATGTCAATCGAAGCTACCTGAATGACATGCCTGGCAGAAATTGACGGAACTGAACGGAAATGCTCTAATTTCAGACATGAACTTTGATTTTACATTCCATCTTATAGTTTAATTATTCATAATAGTCTGTATTATGTGAATGGCATAATAGTCTGTATTATGAGACATAATACAAAGGATCTATAAAATGTTCAGCATCTGCGTCTTGACTTTATAAATCGGTTATCACAAAGTTTTCGTTCATAAATATCCAGGGATTTTAATAACAATTTCTTTTATAATGATGCAATTTTAGTGATCCTGAAAAGTTGGACATTTTATATTTCGAACATAACAATCGGCTAAAAGCGTAAGTTATTGGCATAGTATAAACCACAGGAAAAGTAAATTAGAATGCATTTTCTGCTAAATTTTTCGATTAAAATATAAATATCATTCAATTGCTTTTGAGTTCGAGAAGATTTGTACAATTTTTCTATTATAGATTTTAGTTTCTTATATCACTGTATCGCTTATATACTAAACACAGTATTAATTCTTTCAACAGATTTTGATGGCAGCATAAATTCTAAACCAGGGACTAAAACCGAAACGAATATTGGTTTCAGTTACGGCTTCAGTTATGCTCTAAGTATGGTTTTCGGTTATCGGGTATGCAAAATCTCAGAGTATCGGTTCCGTAACGTTTATCGTTTTTTTTGTAAGTTTCGGTTTAAAAATACCGGTAATTGTTTTACATAAAGAATGACTTAATGCTCTTGTTAGCCTGGAAAATAATGTTATCTGGTTACTGGAATGATCCAGTGTAATGTCGATTTTATTATAATTCGATCTCATATAAATTTGGTTGATTTGGTTTGAACATTTGAACTATTTTGATTTTACTGATTTTTAATAGCTTCAAACTGCCATAACTTTGTCAACAGTCAGTCAATTTCCATTCGCAATGTAAATTTGAGCATGATTTTACCTCTAATGTCGTTCTGCTTTTAAATTTTTTCCATTTTGAAAAATCGAACTTTTTCGAAAAAATCAAAAAAGACAAAGGGGTAACACTGTGAATATTCGAAAAAAATTCGATTTTCAAAAATTTTTAAAATTGAACAAAACTTAAATGCAGAACCAATTTAGAGGTAAAATTATGCTCAAATTTACATTGCGCTCGGAAATTAATTGACTTTTGACAAAGTTATGGCAGTTCGAAGTTGCTCAGTAGCTGCGACGGCCAGAACCGAAATTAACCCTTATAAATGAATCGGTTATTTCGGTTTAAAGAGTTTCGTTTAATGGCTTCTGTACAGTGGAAAAAGTTATTTTCGGTTCCGGTTTCAGTTACGGTTACAAATTTTAATCGGTTTTCTTCGGTTAAGGGTTACGGTTTCGGTTAAGGTTTTAACCCCTGTTCTAAACAAGTGCTCTTCATATTTGTTTAAGCCTATCATTGAATATAGTTGTCGTAATTAGATATTTTATTTGTGGATGCCATTATTGTGTATGTAAGTAATTAAATATATTGCATATTAGTCTCTTTTACTAAGCCGTTCTCATGGCATATGCAAATGATAACAGTTGAAGGCATGCCAATTTTTAATTGTCACTCGATTTGTTGTGACTGTAATTGATATATGACCACTTCATACTCACACATACACACATATGCACATATGTGGTAAATGAAAATTTATTGACGCACGTGTTTCATTTTTTACGCACTTCAATGCTAAGCTCAAAACTTTAGAGCAACCCACACATAACTCAAAAGGCATCAAAATTTCATGAAAATCTCATAAATTGCTGCACACACAGCGATTAATTACAAACAAACTTGCGAGACACTGCCACGCCCTAAAAAACAACACTGCGTATGGAAAATTTGATATTTCATGAGCTAGAAATATTATTATTAACTTTTTTGGCACAAAATTGCATATGAAATTAAATTTGTTATAAGACAGCATATATGTACAATACGTTATTTTAATTTAATATATAATAATTGAAAAGTTGGTTAAAAAATGCAATATCAACAAAGTGCGACACTCAAATCGAAAACTCAAAAAGTGTCGAGCTATGCATTTGAGTTTCGCGTATTGATTAAATCATTTTACAATTCGTTCGCCAAAAGCAAAGGAAATGCCGCATAGTTAACAACTTCACATTTTGACAATGTGTATACCCTGTAATAATAAGTTATTGATATATAGTAAATTTTATAGCAGTCGCAGCATAAATACAAACATGTCTTATACCCTGTAGCATGTTTTCATTGTATTATAGCATATCGTTATCATGTTGCTTCAATTGAATAACAATTGAATTACATATGCTGAAGAGGTGGTAAGCAGAGAGTTGGAGTATTATTTATAGGGTATTTCGTACAGTAGTCTGTCGTTTATTTGCTGCTTTTTCACTTATTTTTGAATTTTCATTTTCATTTCAAGTGCAGCTCACCAAATACAAAACTGGTATTTCAACACAAAATGCAACTTAAATTTTGTTGTTGTTGTTGTTATTGGTGTTGCTGTTGTTGTTTGTTGTTATTGTTATTGTTGTGTTGTTGCATTTATGCTGCTTTATGCTGACCTTCATTCATTGTGGGATTTTTTCGCTCGACTTTATTAATGACAGTTGTTGCATAATTTATTTCATTTATTTTTGGCTCGCACAACAAACTTTTAGGAGCTAAATAATTAAATGTGATTTTCGTTTGGGTGCTACAATTTTATGGATAACTAATTGGTAATGTTAGTAGAAGTGATTAACAGCCGCGAAGATTTAAAAAAGTTGCGCCCTAACGAAAATTATATTATATTTTGGAATTGTTTTAATGTTGTCCGCCTAATGCAAGTAAACATTCGTTGGAATGTATATAACAGGGAGAAGTTGGCATTTCCGACCCTATAATATATATATTCTTGATCAGCATCAACAGTCATTAAAGCCCATAGGCTTAGGATATACCATTTTCTTTCTTGTATTTTTTTTGGTAATAATATAACGGTAGTAACATCACATCTGATTTGATTGTAAGTTGTTATTTTATCTCGATATTTTCATTCTTTTTGCGATCCCATTGGGTCACAGTTAAGTAACCGAAATGCCTAGTCCTTTAAGCGGGGTTACGTTTATACCGATTTTAGTGAACATAATATAATATTGTCCCATATACATATTGTTACATTATTTAATAATTAACTCAATACCCTACCAGCCAGTATTTGTTTAGGTCTCCGCAATAAGATTATTGCTGATATACATATGGTCTTTGTCTAAAAATCAGTGATTGCTTAGAGTTATTTAGTTGCGTTGACGCCGCCAAATGCAGGGCTGGGAATTTGAGGTTCAATTTCATAAGAGATATATTTTGATTAATAAGAAGTGTCTTAAGTTCGGTTTATGGAACGATTAAAAATGGTTTTAAATTTGTGTACTGCCATTGTGCAAATAACAGTTTAGAGCCCATACAAAAGAACTATTTACATTTAAGTAATCAAAACATAAAGTAAGCCTTCAATGTGGAAAGAATTACCCTTACATATATTTATTTAAATGATTGATCCAATTTGTTTTGAATTTATTTGCAAATTGATAAAAAATATATTTTGACTGAGAACAGATCTCATTTGATTTAAGTGGCAAGATGCCACATCAAAGTTCACACCTTGCCGCTATTTAAAAATCAAATATCGTTGAGACTCTTTGATCTTTGATCTTGGTGCTGAACTGTTCCTCCTCTACTCCTCTCTTCTACTGTGTCTTTTCTTTGTATCTCCCAACAATTGTTGTTATTAATAATATTATTTTCGTGTTACCATTGAATCGATTTCGTGTTCCGCTTCAGGCATTCGCATTATTCCTGATTATTCAACTGTTTATTTTATAGCTTTCTCATTACATATACAAGTATGTAGAACCTACGAAATTGGCAACGTCATCGAACTCATCATAATCGGGCTATTAGCGAAGCCTTTCTCATATTTATTTACATTTCATGCTACTCAATTTTATTGGCAGTTTGGGTCAATTGTCTGCCAAATGAAATGTGTCTGAAATGCTTTGGTTTGTTCGAGTTTCAAGTGAGCGAATCACCAATGAGGCAAATTCTGAAGAATCTAGAATATTTTTGCATTGAACTGCAACGTTCAGACATATCATCATCTTTAAAGTGTAAGATAATGTTTTTATACTAAGTTAATTGAGAGAAGAAATCATAATATCATAGACGTCTTGACCTTTTATAAACTTATGCATATTTTAATTCGGTCAACGGTGAATATTCTTATCTTGAGATAAGTAAAATAGAATACAAACATTTCTCCAATGATGTGATTTCTGGAAACGCCAATCAAGTGCAAAAATGTAAAGCAATTGCAATTTTCTAGCAATTCTTGAGTTTCTCATAAATTTGGATATTTACAAGAATTGCTTTTCTGCTGTTGCAACAATAAACAAGTAAATGGTTTGAGAACGAACTGAAATGTGTTTATTTGCTGAACACTTTTGGCAAACTGAATTGAATGCAACTTCGAGTGGCGACAGTTTGAAATCAATAGAAACCGAAAGGAATACAAAAGCTGCCAACTGACCTGAAAATGTACGCAAAACTCGATTAAGCAAATTGTAATTGTGACAAAAGCGAGACCAAAAAAATATATAACTATATATAGTATGTAAAAAAGAAAATTTATAAAAGCAACGCAAATGAAGCGAAACAGTAGCAGAAGCCAAAAATAATAGGCTATTCGGTTCAGAGAGAGGTGTGAGAGGGTTGCCACCTCTTTGAACTTTGTGCTGGGGGTCAAGCGTTTCATTTCAACTGGTCCAGCTGCAACAACTGATTGCGTATACGACACGATTCTACTATATAGATAACAATTGTAATTCAGCAGAGAACTAAGAACTAAACGAGATGAACGTTTTGAACATTTCGTTTGTTGTTCTCTCGTTGTGCAGACATTTTTATGAGCCTGGTCAATTGAGGACGAGGGGCTCAGTGTCAGCCACAGGACACAGGACACCCCAAACAACTTTGTGTTCTCTCACTCTCTCTGTGTGAATATTTTTGTGGTGTATTTGTTGTTGTTGCCAGATTTTTGTGGTTTTGTTGCTGTCTATGAAGTGTCTATGGGATCGGTGTGTGTGTGTGTTTAATTTGTGTGTGTGTGTTTAATTTGTAGCCCCCCATTTGGGAGACCCATTTATTGTTGTCAGGATATTCGGTAGAACTGCAAATGAGACTTAGTTGAAACTGTTTAACTTGAAGCAAACAACTTGACTACCTTTCATGTTGTGGCATCTTTTCATTTTTCCAATCAATCTGACACCGAATTACACTTTCATCAATGTTGAGTAAATTTCACACTCAACTACGAATGAAAGGATACCCGCGAGAGCCTCAGCAAATGTCTTTCCAAGCGAAGCAGACAATTTTCCATTTGTGGCAACTGTCGCAAATTGCATTAACGCAAAAGTTTTTCTTTCAACTTGAGCGATTTTCCTTTTCCCCTTACCGGTTACAGCTTACACCTTCTCTTGGCCCATTTGCCTAATTATGTCAAAGTGGCAACATCATTAAAAACTTGCAACAGCTCTGTTTTGATTAAAACCAAGGCAACCAAAAAGATATACCACGTGAAGAGTTTCTATAAATAAATGCAAAATATATGCTACATATTTGGGAAATCATGTCAATTGCGTTGCAATTTTCCATTCGCAAGTATCAAAATGATTTCCGCCGACGTCTCAGACAATGTGACGCCCACGTAATTCTTGCCTTCAGATATCTCTCGAGCCTATCGTCGCACCACATATCATATCAAAGAATTGTCGCCAGCAATTCAATAAAAATAACATTTTATTGAAAATGTTTATTTTTGCGCTACCAAAAACGATCGTTGCCACAAGACTTGTTTGCAATTTAAATACGCTTTCAATAAGATGAGTACAGCGATTTGCTTAACAATCTTTTAGCCACAGACGGCCACAAAATCATCCGGATAGTTATGGATAATCACCAAGATTAAACAATAATAATTCAGATTGAATTCACACTATTATTTACTTGTTGTGCTTTATAACATGCGCAGTCTTTTAGAGTTTGCGAACTAGAATAGGTGGAATAAAGTGTGTTATTGAAAAAATCAGAAATTTGCAATGAAATCTTAAAAAATTATTAAGATTGAAATATTGCATCAATTTTAGCATATTTGTAATTGTACTTCATCACTTGACCAAAACAAATTCAAAGCTAGGATATAAAAAATGTCATATTGTAAACTTTGGTTATATTTTACCCCGCTATTATCGATACAACATTTAATTTTCACCAAAGATCGTCAATGTGGTATCTACAAGTCAACGGCCACGATCACCTGGAAACATGCTCCAACTGAAGAGTAACAAAAATCATACTTCCTGGAGAACAGAATAATGCATTTTGTAACGATCAAAGTATCATTATATCTTTAGGATACTTGCTAATGTATAATAATGCAATATTTCTAAATTTATATAATAAGAACAGAACAATCATACAAAGAATCAGGGAGCAAATCATTTTGGTGAGCAATGCCCAACATTAGCATTGCAGAGTATTTCACAGTAGACTACAAATTACTATTAAATATCCACTTGATTTTCATAATCAAAATTAGTTGAGTGTGCGTAATTTAAAAAAAAAAATAAAAAAAAAGAAACTGTCGTCATCGGTTTTGCCCCTAAACGTACCCTTACCTCTCTTACCACAAAATCACTCCTCCTCTAAAGCTCGTTAACAAATTCACATAGTCAACTCGGCTCCGGATCGCCTTGGAAATGCACTTAGGCATTAATATTTCGTTCTATACTCTTTACAATTGACTGCAATTTTGCACTGACCGCAGCTGTTGAGCATTTTGAGCAGCAACGAAATTGATGAAGCTCCCAGAAACTGGAGGCTATTAAATGAGGAAAAACCCAGGCAGCCAGAAAAAAGGTTACTTGATGGATTACCAATGAAGACGTAATTGATATACTGCAGCTCAAAAGTCAAGTTAAAGTCTCTGAACGCTGTCAGGGTCTGATTAAATATGCAAGAAAGGTGCCCCAACAAAAGTTGGAGCCTAAATCAAAATCCAAACACGCGCCACTTAGTCAACACTTTTTGGCTGGTCGGTGGGTGGCTGGACTGAAGGTTTGAAGCTCTGTGGGAATGGTTAGACAGTCTTCATGAGACTTCAGTGTCTCTTTCTGTATCTTTCTCTGTCTCTTCTTTCATTGTTGTTTTTTTTACCACTAGAGTGTTATGTATATTCTGCTACCACATTGGCATACATAATTACTTGGAAAGCATTGCAATAAAGACGTATTCCTCAGTAAATGGTCACTTTGATATTTTTTCTCTCATTTGTTTTCTTTTTCAAACTTATTTTTTGGTTGTTTCTCAAGTCTGAATTAGAGTGCATTGACATTTTTGTACGTATGTTTGGTATTTTGAATCAACTATAAATTAAGGCGTGCTGCATTTAATGATAATTAAATTCACTTTAAGGCGATGTCTTATGACTTCAAAACAATCAATATATTGTCTACTCCATCAACCCCATAAAGAAATCTATATACTATAAGCCATTGAGTTTTTTTTTTAATTTATGAAAATATTTAATAATTAATTATAATAACTGTTGGCAAAATATCGGCTAAAATTTGTGTAAATTAGATATGTGTGTATATTTCAACCGAAATTATTCATTAAACTATTTCCGATTCATTAAACTATTTCCGAGGAATTTTAGAATTTACAGAAATCCCTTTTAACCAAATCCTGTCAACTCAAAACAAATTTTCGGTGTTACTAAAATAAATTGATATCTCTAACGAATAAGCTGGTGATTTCGTGAATGCAACGCTTAAACAATTTATCGATCGAATCAATTTTATGTGCATTCTTCTATTATTTCATTATGTTGGTTATTTAGCGTTTTAGTACATTTATAATACAATTTTGTAATTCGGGTTTGGCTTTTAAAAAAAATGAATATGAATGAATATAGCTTACATTAATTTCACAATTTGAGTACTGACAGAACTGAGTTCTTTTATTTTTTGGGAGTTAGATGTTTATAAATGAGTCGGTTTTGAAAACCAAGTCCACCGAATAACACTTGTATTTGTGTGACACGATTAAATTATATTCATTATCAACGAAATTAAAGATGTTTTAAAATGGCATCATATTTTTATACAATATTTTTATGTATTTATATTGTTTTTGTTCCCTTGGTTTTATTTTTTCTAGAGTTTTTATTTGTAACATTTAGTTTCTGTTTCATAATCAATATTAATTTCACGGATTTGACAGGATACTTTAATTGCTTCTAAATAAATTTCGATTATTTTGTTAAAACAAATAATAAAACATTTGTACTAATATAATTAGTTCACTTGTCTAACTGTTTAATTTTATTGGATCACAACTTTCACATCGCCGAAATGACAAAATATACTTAATACTTAATATTTTAATTGAATTAAATATTTAAAAGATTTAAATGAACTTATCTGCAACACATCTTAGATAACGATTGTCTCTCTTGTTTTAACTTAACTTATTTTCATTGCTATTGCTTTATATCGTACGTTGATTATTTGCGTAGCACTTGCAAACTTAATTGAACTAAATTTTCATACACATGTACACAGAAATTATAAATAATTAATTAATCAAATTAAGAAAAAAGTTAATTTTTATTTATTTGTAATTAATTTGCGGCAGACATGAAATTTGAGCAAATACTAGATATGAATGCAACTCGTGCCATATATGTATTTATGTGTATTTATATGGCATATATAATATTTTTATAGGCTATCAAAATCATGATTCTATGTATAATATCGTCACGAGTAATACAAACAAATCGACGTCATCGATCAGCAGTCAAACGCGCGAATTTTATTGAAAATTGAAAGTGTGTTTAATATATGAGTTGCAAAAACAAAAACACACTCGAGCAGTCGGGCAGTCGAACACTCGAACAACACTCGTTCACACGCACAACAGTGACATACACATAGCACAGGCAGATGAAAATCAAAACAACAACAAAAGTTGTTGATGCCGCCAAAAAGTAAACGACCTTTAACGCCAATAAAAACCGCAACAGCAGAAACGGCAACAACAACAGCAGCAGCAACAAACAGAGGAAAGCAGCACCAATGCTGGCGACTCCTTGCAACAAATTGCACGCAGTTGCTGTTGTTGCTGTTGTTGCACTGATCTCTTATAAAAAACTCGGTCAGAAATTTAATTTATGCGTAACGAGCTCACGCGCCTACAAAACTTGCGGCACCTTTTCGCACAGCCGTAGCAACAATAACAAAACTCAAAACTGTGAGCCAAGTTATACCACGTTATGTCCACGATTCTGTTGCCAATTGGCTTTATTTATCCAGTTATCCGTTAATATGAACCGCACGCGTCGAACGCACAAAGCGTACTGAATTCACAACTGTTTTGTTTTTTTCGAGGAACCTCACACAGCGACAACATCAACGGCAGCAACATCAACGGCAGCAATAGCAACAGCTGCAACAGCCTCGACAGCAACATATTTAAATGTTGCCAGCAACATTTCATGTTGATATGTTGCATTGTTGCTTTTATGTGTTTCCTTTAGATTCCTTTGATTAATGATTATTAATTTTTACTGAAGAGCTTCAGACTTACAACTCTACACAAATCAGATACTTAATCATTTTAAATTAGTTTTGCTATTATAACCGTTGCGTAGATAACAGGGAGTTAAGTATATACATATATTCTAGATCAGCACTAACACCCAGGTCGATATAGTCAAGTCGTTTTGTCTGATCGTCTGTATGAACATCATTCACGGACTTCACACATAGACTTCTATATAAGACACACAGATAAAGTTTATTCAATAATTAAATAAACATCATTATATGCAATTGAGCAAACACTCACGGTCTGCTATGAAGTCTACAATAAAGTAATTTCAAAGACTATCTACGCTCCTTTTCAAAATTTCTATTTATTAAAAGCAGGGATTAAAACCTCAACCGAAACCGTAACCTTTAACCGATAAAAACCGATTTAAATTTGTAACCGTAACTGAAACCTTAACCGAAAATAATTTTTTCCGCTGTATCGAAACCCATAAACCGAAGCTCTTTAAACCGAAATAACCGTTTAGTAACCGATTCATTTATAATAGAATTTTTTGAAAATTTGTCTTTTGATTTTTTCGAAGAAATTCGAATTTTCAAAATGGAAAATATTTAAATGCCGAATAAATCATGCTCAAATTTACATTGCAAATGGAAATTGATTGACTTTTGACAAAGTTATGGCAGTTCGAAGTTATTAAAAATCAGTAAAATCAAAATAATCGAAATTTTCAAACCAAATAACCAAATTTATATGAGGTCAAATTATAATAAAATCGACATTACACTGGATCATTCCAATCACCAGATAACATTATTTTCCAGGCTTACAAGAGCATTAAGTCTTTTTTAATGTAAATCAATGAATAACGCTTCTTATTTTTGTCAACCGAAAAAGCTTAATTTTTTTTTTTGTGAACCGAAACCATACCGGTATTTCTAAACCGAAACTTACAAATAACCGATAACCGTTACGAAACCGATACTCCAAGATTTTGCCTAACCGATAACCGAAAACCTTAATTCGAGCATAACCGAAACCGTAACTGAAACCGATATTCGTTTCGGTTTTAATCCCTGATTAAAAGTTAATTTCGACTTCAAATTTTGTTAAAAAATCTTGTTTTAATTGTAACTAATTATGCTCTTCAGAATGTAAGAGACATGTAGACCCCGAGGTACCTAATGAACCCGACGAACTCCTCTAAAAATAAGTAATATCGCATTTGTCCCTAATAAACAGCAATTTCTCAATATAGTTCACACCTCGATTGGGTCCCACAGGTACTAAACATCAGAAACTTCAAGAAAACTAAGAACAGGACTTGAGAATTAATTTCCAAATGCGTGAAATAAATGGTATTGCTTAGTTAAATGGCTTAACTTAGTAAATTTAAAATAGTTAACACAGTTAGTTATTAAAATACCATCGCAAACCTCAACATACAGTTTCGTCAGCTAGTTTGTTTCCACATGTTGCAGAGTCTGCGCATTGGTTTGCATACAAAGCCGGCAGCTGCCTTATGTCGTAAATGTTTCAGGTCCTTTAACGAAGTGTGCTTAATGTAAGATTTACGCCTCCATTCATCGAATAGACGTGAACACCTGTTGAAGCTACTCCAGTGCAACACCTCAGTCCCCCTACCCTTCGCTGATATTGTTGTAGCAACAAAAAACTTTTTAAGACCCCCTTCTCAGCACAAAAGTTTTATTTCAGATTTTTTGGACATTTAAAAGCAACTCAAACATATAAAGTAGAATTTGCTTTTAAGAAGCTTTTCTAGAATTGTGTCTATTCAGACTAAATCACTATTCGTTTGTAAATGGTATTTATCTAATTATATTTAAAACTATTAAAAAAAACATTAAAATAATCTTGTTTCCATGTGAAAATTGTCGAATGAATGACAGCTGATAATTGAAACATATTATTTATGTTTACTTAGTAATTGTTGCTATGTGGAAAATTAGCATATGGAATATTTTGTCACAGAATGGAAATTATAAAAAAATAATTTACAAGTAATGGTGACATTGACATAATTAGATGATGATGTCGATGAGTAAACATAAATACAAATTTATTAATAATAATTTTAACATATTATTATTATTTTTAACATATTAATATACCTAAGGGAAATTAATGGAAATAAGTGGAAATATGGGAAAAAGGGCCAACAAATATACTGCAAAAACACTTCATCACTTTAACTATGTTTGTAAAAACAATTATGTATGTTGCTTTAAAAAAATGAGCCTTGTTTAATAGATTTGACTTTGATTTAATAATTTTGGTCATTATCTTCAAATAAATCAAAAATTGGCAATGCATTAAGTCGTAGATGACTCTGTGGTGCGGAAAAGCTTGAAATCATAAAAAAGTTATAATGGATGGAATTATTATTAAAAACTAGGTCGATTGGTTGGATTTTAACACAATATTATGCAATTTGATTTTGGGACTTGAATTTACTTTTTTCACTAGGCTTTTATCTTTTTATATCTATTTCTAGTTACGTATTTTGATCAAATTAAATATTATTGCACTTGAAATTTTATTTCTTTCGAAATTCGTTTTTTTTTTTCAAGGAGGGAGGTAGGATACAAAATGTTCGTAAACCAAAATGAATGCTTCCAGCTATGTATATCGGCTCGGCTGATCAAAAATATATATCCTTCAGCAAAGAGCATACAAATGTTGACGGCACTTTAGTTGCAACACGACCTTGCGACGAATGGATGGAAGAGCTGATTACGACAAATAGGTGGAGCATTACACATAAATTTCCGTTAATTAAAAGCGCCGGCATAATGCATGGGAAAGTCGCGAGCTTCTAACTCTGAACTCTGGACTTTTATGGAGGTCCAATGTAAAATATGCGTGTCGGTAATTTGAGGAATGCAGTATAAGGCATAATCGTAAATTTACAGAAGCCTGCTAGGCTAAGTAGATTTGTGTACAGTCAAACACATGCACATAAATGCAGCAGGCCCCCATCCACGTAGCGGAAACGGAAGTTACAGAAAATGGCGCGCAATGGTCCGAAAAAGGAAAGGAGCGGGACAAAGCGGACAAACCGAGCGTCCTTGTAATATGAGTTCTGACCATGCAGCATAAAGGATGATTGCAACGACAACTTAGAATTGTCAGGCATTTGGGCCTTGCATGTAGTGCTAAATATTTACACATACTAAAACAGTTTAGTGACTGTATGTATGTTTGTTTGTACTATGTCTTTCAACTTTATCTCTGTATTGATATTTGCTATTGCCTGTTTGTAGCTTGAAGCATTTTATACAAATAGTCGTTCCTTCTGAAGGTCCAAACCACACTTGACCTGATGTGGCGAAGATTCGCATTTAATCAGCTCATAACATTTTTATACTTACTTAGATAGCAAGCTGACTTATAAAGCATGTTCTCAGCTTGCAAAGTTATTTTGTATTAAAGCGTTGAGATGAACTATTCCGTCTGTCGATCTGATCGTCCTTCTGTACGACTGCGTCGATCTCATAGATTATAAGAGCTAGGGTGTTCAAATTTGGTATAATGGTTACTGGATATTATACGCAGGTAAAATTTTCTCTAAATTTTTGAAACAACAATCGCTTTGTCAGATAGTTGAAAAAACCAAGAGCAGTTTTAAAGATATAGACTTAAGGTTTGGCACACATGATGAGTATCGTGGTTCAATGATCGTGGTATCAGTTAGATTATTTAAGAAACAATTTAACTTGTATGTACCAAATGGTTCAGAAGTTCCCGTGTTTGTGACAATTTCCATAGATTAAGAATTAAGATTTTCGGTTATCGGTTATGCAAAGTTAGCCTGGAAAATAATGTTATCTGGTGGCTGGAATTATCCAGTGTAATGTCGATTTTATTGTAATTTGTTTAATTTGGTTTGAAAATTTGGATTATTTTGGTTTTACTGAACTTTGATAACTTTGAACCGCCATAACTTTGTCAAAAGTCAATCAATTTTTATGCGGAATGAAAATTTGAGCATGATTTTACCTACAAATTTGTTCTGCATTTAAATTTTTTATTATTTTATTTCATTTTAGAACATTTTTGAAAATCGAATTTTTTCGACATTTTACAGTGTTACCCCTTTATCTTTTTTGATTTTTTCGAAAAAATTCGAACTTTCAAAATGAACAAAATTTAAATGCTGAACGAATTTGAAGGTAAAATCATGCTCAAATTTACATTGCGCATAACAATTGATAGACTTTTGACAAAGTTATGGCAGTTCAAAGTTATCAAAGTTGCTCAGTAACCCGAAATTAACCCTTATAAATCAGTCGGTTGCTAAACGGTTATTTCGGTTTATGGGTTTCTGTACAGCGGAAAAATATTTTTTCGGTTACGGTTTCAGTTACGGTTAAAAATTTCAATCGGTTATTACCGGTTAAAGGTTACGGTTTCGGTTAAGGTTTAATCCCTGTTTATAACTTTACTATCAGTCTTATTGGCTGATTCATGCTTGTTTTGTTAACTCATCTCTTATGAGCGGAAATTTGAGTTCCTGTGATAATTTTTAAAAATTTGAATTGCGTTCGCTGTAGGGTTTTTTAATTGCGCGTTAGATCGATGTTTTCACTCCTCGAAATATGGGTAAGCTGCCAAAACAGCCTATGATTTTGTATAGGAATAAACGAATAAGGAATGAGCTTCTTTTTCAATTTTATTGCTCCCATAATTACAAAACTACGAATTCTAGCTATTTAAAAGCTACAACGACAGCACTATCTCTCACAATGGCATGAGAGTTTAAACAAAAAGAAGAGCATAATCATTTGCGAGAATTACACACACATACACATGCTCGCAGCAATATTTCATTTAATTATTTTTTTAATCTCATTACACTATTTACGAGTTCAAATGACCAAATGACAATTTCAAAACATATGTTTTTGTACTATATTCTCTGGAAACGGGTTTGCATCCTGACTATAAGTCAGGCACCTTGTGCTCTCCAAAAGAAGCAGTAAGAAGATTATCATTGTTGCTCCAGAATTCCTTTTAGCATATGCACTTGTGGAGTCCAAAACACTGTATATCATTCATCCCAGAGCGGTGAAAATATTCGTTTTTCTCATTGCGCACGAAGCCATTTTTGTAGATCGTACACATTTCGTACTGGTTTTCGACATATGTATTGCTCTCTTCTATAAGGTAGTCAGTAGATGGTATCTAGGATTATTTCTAGGACCTCCGCACATCCTCATGATCCCCGCATTGCAGGAACACAACACACTCTCAGTCCCAGACCATTTTCCAGTACTGAAAGAATCTAAGCATAGATAGCAAATTATCAACAGTTCTAACGTCAGCAACAATCGAGTTTATACTGACGGCAGAAACCAGTAATAGAGAGATATATACAAGTCTACAGTCGAGAGCTCGTTTTTTTTTTTATTATGACGGAATCAAAAAGCAAATGACGTCAACGTGGCTCGAAAGCGTATGGAAAATCTATTCCATGCTCAATATATTATCTCTTTCTCTTTCTACCACTCGCTCTCTTCAACAGAAACATCGAACATGTGCTTATTGAGCATTTCTAGAACTGTAGTGTACACAAATAAAAATAAATATATATATATATAAATATATTTAAGCATATACAGATACATATGTACATGTATGAAAAATGTTTCAGTTTTGCAGATACGCATTAATTATTTGTAATTCCAATTATTATTATCAAATACGTTGAACTGAACAGATTTTTCAAATAATCCGCAACTAAATTATTGCATATAGGTAAATATTTATGTTTTAATAGAATTATCTTTTTGCTAAAATACACAATTAATAAATATATAACTAATTAATTGATTATAACAATTTGTTAATGTCATTGTTTAAGAGAATAAAAAAGTATTTTTATATTTAATATATGGCAACTCAACTTTGTTAATAACAAACAAATCATTATTCAACAGCTCACTTTATATTTCAAAGAAGAGTGTGGTTTCAGTATGCATAGTTTATTATTATTTTAGTTTATACTAAGATTCGCCAATATCGTTTATCGTATAGTCTACGTGGGTATTCTAATGATTTACTTATCTTTAGTATGTATATACATATGAATGGTATATGTATAGTATTTTACTTAAATTATCTTTTTGGGAATAAATAAATTGTATGATATCCAACTTTTGTTGAATTTTTTATTCTTAATATTATAATTTCATTTATATTTGACTTAGTTCACTAATATAACTGGTTTACTTTAAGCTTTGACGACACACCGAAGATTCTACAGTCTACACAATGTATTGTACATCGAAGAATGTAACTTTTTTCTATGATTTTGTATACTGACGAATAACATATCCGCACGTTAGTCCTAAAAAGGAAAAGGTAAGAAATCCTAGAACCATAGTTTGAGTACCGTACTCTTTTGGAATTAATTGGCAATTGCCGTGTTTATCTTCTTGATAGCCATCATCACAGACGCATTCTGCATCATCCCCGTTAAATTGTAATTTGTGCGTTACAATTGAACAGTATTTACATATACCCAGAGAATTGCGCGTATATCCGGATGAGCATTTACACTCCTTAGATATGTGGTCCCGAATTTCATGATCGTTGCATTGTTCACATAAACCGATATTATTACGTGAATAATCATAAATGCATTCACATTCTGTGTAACCATTCGATTTCTCGTTGGCTCCACATGGCACACAGACACCATTGAGGCGATAGAAGTTTTTCAAGCAAATGCAGTTTCCGTAAGCGCGACACCATCTTTCATTCTTATCTGGGCAATGGACGCAGTTGTTGTCTTCATTTCTTCTGTATCCTTTGCTGCAGCCCTCGCACCTGCCGAAAGCGTTTAGGTAGTATCCTTCTCCGCAATAGCAGTCTTCAAATGTCATGTATTTGGAATGACTCCAGCACTCTGGATTTCTCCTTGCAGGCGGTTCTATATCTTCATTATCTGTGCACAATTCAAATTCTTGTAAATAAGAATCATTTTGCGGTATCATGCAAAATAATAAGAGCAGAAAGGAAACTCTCAAGCACACACCATTGGTCATCACCGAAAATATCTAAACAACAAACTTTCAAAAGCCGCAACTTAGTCAACAGGCAAATTAAGACTGAAAACGAATAAGAGCAAAATACCCCAAAAAACCTCAAGCGAATGTGCGAATATTTCTTCTCTCGATTCTCTCTCTCTCTCTCTGTCTCTTATATACACACGAATACACATATACATACATACATAAAATACATTCTGCCCAAAATTTGAACACTGGAAATTACATAGTATTTATTATTGGCGCTCTTTTTTCGCGCTTTGGATTTATTCTTGTGAGCGTGGAAATAAAACCTAAATTTTAATTACAATATACATACGTACATTAAATGCATTAATGCATTAAATACATTAATTCCTATGAAAGCCCGATCTAAAAAATCCGTAGAAATATAAAAAATTAGTGAATAAATATTGGACTGACTGTATTGTATGTATGTACGTACTTCGAACATATATGTATATGTATGTATATACTTCTATTAGAGATGAGCATTTCTGTAATTTTCGGCCCTATACGCTAGCAACCGAAGTAAGTCTTCTGATTTAATCACGCAGACTCACGACATAGAAATTTCTTCTTTTTTTGGCCTTTGCCGCCACTTTTTTTCTTTTTGTTTGAGACATGGAGGCAAAAATATATTATGACAATATTGATCCAATATCCAAATGCAAACTTTGCCGTAAAATATAAAAATCATTGATATTGATATTTTTTAAAATATTAAAAACCGAAACTTAAGTCCAGCTTTAAAATTTATTTTGTAATATTTTTTTCTTTTTGTGAATGATGGGGAGATATGAGATCCCTGTGTACAGTTAGCCAATAAAGTGTGTTGTATCGAAATGATGTTAATAAATAATTAAATTAAATAATTAATTAAATAATTGAAAACGATTGCTCCAATGCTACGATGCACAGTGGGACAATCCCTGATTTTTTTTTTACAAAACTCATAGTATCTTTTAAACTAATAAATTTATTTCAAAAAATTTAAAAAGCATTTCATAGAAAAATAAACCTTTACTGTTGACTGTTTACACTGTGTGTTAGGCCTTATGGGTGATTTAGGGTTGTCAGTCAAGGCTGAAAGATATTTTATGTTCATGTTTTGCGTGTAAAGTTTTGAAAACCATAAATTTTTAAGCAATTCTATTTAATTTGTAAAATAGTTAAAATAATCTTATTTAAAATTATAAATAAAATATTTTTTTCCAAAATATTAAAACGCCTGTATTTGCACTGAGCTTTTTTTCTTCTATCACCATGTTATTCGGAGGTCGCATCAGTCGTGATAATTTTATATCCATATCAATATAGTACTTTATATGGTCTGCCAAGACTCCTACTGGGCGTAACAGAACATTGTTCATTCGACAAACTTAATACACCCTTTTGAGTACAGGGTTTACAAAGAATTTGATAAAATTGCTTTAAAAATCGAGTTCAGAGTGGACTATATGTACATATACATATGTATATGCGCATGCATATAAAGAATATTTCTTTACTTATCGCCCATAATTTCCCATTTAAATGAAATTCCCACTCACGGTATCAACACTTATACATATATATTACTGTACAGAAGTAAACAAACAAATAATAATCAGCAGAAAGCTGCATTTAAAATAAAATGACACTGTCTGTCGAACATGAGGAAATAAACAAAGATTTATATTTATATATATATGTAACTACACCTCGCTTACAACTATTGAGAATGTACATATTTCCATATGCATATATGTACTTTATGGGATGAAAGATTTACATATTTTTTAGTTTCTTTTTTTTAAAATTAATTTTTAGAATTTATATTTAATTTTTTTTACTTCATTTTCCAATTGTTTTATTACATGTTCCACTTGTGCAATATTGGCAAGATATTGGTTCACCCTAGTATTTGTAAAGTTGCGTTTAAGTTTTTGATGAACACCAATTAAAAATATTATAAGCATAATTAATAATACTACATAAGACACAGCAGATAATTCATTTTTTAAAGTTTCTGTCTCATTAACATTGTTCTTTATGAGCTTTAACAATTTTATAATAATGTAATCCAACATCGTAGTGTGATATTGGACTGCATTCATGGTACAGGCTCCTTTAGAATCTCGCAACGTGTCACCAATGCATCTACATTCCAAAGTCATGGTATTAGAAGAAAATGTCCATTGCTCGTTATCACCAGAGCACGTGTCTTGCGGAACACAAGCCCATCCATTACCATTATCACCTGGACACTCGCCAGTTTGAGGATCGCACTGAACTAAACGGTTTTCGTAACCATCCATACAGTTGCAGGATGCTCCATAATAACAGGTTAGTCCATCACCACACAGAATTCGGTCTGAGCAATCGAATGCTTCCAATAATCCAAACATTAAAAATACTATTGCTATACACAGCATTACAAATCCAAATTTCCACACAAGCAGCCTTTGCAGTTTTAAATTTTATACTGTTCAAGATTTCCGATGTTCATGGTGATTAACGTTTAATTCGCAGCGTCGTCAGATGCCGAACACGATCGGGTTATCCCAACACGAAGAGACTGAATTCGTCGGTCGAAGCTGCAGAGAGAGCAAAATTGTTTATTACAATTTCATAATTCCAAGTGTACGAGTGCGAGATGCCCTTATAAAAGCTGATGTCGAGATTTTGTTTCATCACCGTAATGAAATAATAAATTAAACAATGCGTCTGTCACGCCTCCTTCTGCTTGTCACGCACATTTTATTGTAAATGTCCCCTGTACTTTTTTAAGTACGGTGTCTAAAAATTTGTATTGATTTGCTTATCGTATTAATCATTGGCTTCCCAACGAGCCAGAAACTACAATAACACACACTCTGACCTACTTACTACTTACTTATAAACCCAGGTCATATTAACGGTTGGGTGGGTGGTTCAGTTGGTTGCTCCTGGAAGATATATCGATAAGGCATTGGCAATGCCATGGGTCGGTCTGCCCGGCATGGCATAAGTTGCCGCAACAAATGCCAGCGATGGTGGGAGTAGGAAAAACTGGGAACATGAGAACTGTAAGTAAAGACGATCCGACCACAAGAAGTCACACACAAAATTGCATGTCGAGTGCTGCATAAAACTCAAATTACAGCAAAATTCATGGATGTGGAGCAAGCACTTGAAAGCAACGGGGGCAATATGAAGTCGGGTTGTTGTACTATACTAGTCCAACTGCAGTTCGCTTTTATTTGACAAATATTTTATGATCCTGACAGAAGTCGGGCAATGAAATGTGAAAGTCAACAAAAAAAATGGAAGCAAATAAAATGGGAATTTAGTTTTTGGTTATAATTAAATAAATATACAGCAGTTGTGAAGTCAATGATATTTCGGATCATAATATCTGTAACAAATAAATTACCGAAATTGATTTTTAAAATTTTGAATTTGTTTCAAATCTTCTGTTTATACTCGAATTTAAGAGATAGAAAGAGAGAGAGAGGTTCGAGTTAGAAAGTTCAATTCAGAAAACTGAGAAGACCAGGCATTGGTTTAAACTTTAAACCAAAGCTTAATTTGAATTAACTATAATACAGTATAAATTTGCAATAAACAAGGAATTGAATAGCATCAACAGTGTCCGTGTGAGCGCCTAGATCTCAAAGACTATAAGAGATTTAGCAACCAAACAGACTTCTGTAAACCCCTCGCAGATAAAAAGCCACCACACACTGAGGTTCTAAGATAATACGTCTTTTGTTTGATAGTTATAGTTATAATCAGGTATTAAAACCTTAACCAAAACCGTAACCTTTAACCGATCAAAACCGATTGAAATTTGTAACCGTAACTGAAACCGTAACCGAAAATAATTTTTTTCGCTGTACCAAAACCCATAAACCGAAACTCTTTAAACCGAAATAACCGTTTAGTAACCGATTCATTTATAAGGGTTTATTTCGGTTCTGGCCGTCGCAGCAACTTTGATAACTTTGAACTGCCATAACTTTGTCAATAGTCAATCAATTTTCAAGCGGAATTTGTGCATGTTTTTACCTCTTAATTTGTTATGCATTTAAATTTTGTTCATTTTGAAAATTCGAAATTTTCGAAATTTTTCGAAAAATGATAAGGGGTAACACTGCAAAATTTCTAAAAAACTCAAAATTTTCGAATTTTGAAAATGAGAAAAAATTTAAATGCAGAACGAATTAAGAGACAAAATCATTATTAAATTTACATTGCGCATGAAAATTGATGACTTTTGACAAAGTTACGGCAGTTCGAAGTTTTTAAAAATCAGTAAAATTAAAATATTCAAACCAGATGAACAAAATTTATGTGAGATCAAATTATAATAAAGTCGACATTACACTATACTATTTCAGTAACCAGATAACAATATTTTCCAGGCTAATAAGAGCATTAAGTCTTTTTCGCGTAAAGCAATAAATAACGCTTCTTATTTCGGTCAACCGAAAACCATAATTTTTATTTTTTTTGTGAACCGAAACCACTCCGTTATTTTCAAACCGAAAGTTATAAAAAACCGAAAACCGTTACGAAACCGATACTCCAAGATTTTGCATAACCGATAACCGAAACCTTTATTCGAGCATAACCGAAACCGTAACTGAAACCGATATTCGTTTCGGTTTTAATCCCTGATTATAATAGGTAATATTATAATTATCTAGCAATCTACTTTATTGCATCATGATCGGACAAGTAGATGGGCAGTAATGGCTAATTAAAGTTTTTAAGCAATATAAGTGTCTAAAAGTATCCAGTTTTTTTATATCGTTGGAGCTAAAATAAAAATCATTAAACTCATAGCAGAATAGTTATGAAGGGAATGCCCACATTTCTTGGAGATTTTAGATCGAATTGGTTCTACTGGTTCAAAATATAAACATAGCATTCCCAATTACATACAAACTTATTTGTGTAAGGAGATTTCAATTAATTTTTTCAATCGATGACAGGTTGAGGAAGAATATTTGATTTCTTAGTAACTCTAAAGGTAGAACTTCATTGTTAGACCCAACTACATCCAAAACAAATAGTAATACTCATATTGATTGGTCATTTTCAAACTCTTCCGATAGCCGAGCCCGCACTTTTGAAACCGTCTATAGTCATCATAGTGGAATTCTAGTCACTGCACTTTAGGGAAATTAAATATGTATTTATAAAATTCTGAATTATTATTTCTTAGGAATATTCAATATAAAATAAATGTTTTGCCGAACTATATAGTACTTTTAAAGAGTTTTCAATGATTCAACTGTTAACTCTAATTGTTTGCAGTACTCATAACCTTGGAGATTTTATATCGTTAGAGTTAAAAATTCGCAAAATACTTAAAATATATTCAAATATGTAACGGGTATAGTCAGAAGCTCATTTTATTTATTTTTTAAGTGATTGTAGTTAACGTTAATCGTTAGTGGAACAAATTATTATGTTAAAAATAATATTGTTCAAAACTGTTTTACGTTGCGGACAGACAGGCAGATGATAATGAAGAATACCCACTATATTTTGACAATCTTAATAAATACATTGCACTTTATAAGTACAGGGTGTAAACAGAAGCACTTGAAACTATGGTTAGCCAGGACTCTTGACACATAAATTAAGTGCAAAGTACACTATCCATCAGTCACAAGCTGTTGACCTTTCCAATCCTACTTCTCTTTATTTTCTATGCCATATCAGAGTTCATTTTGGAGAAGCTGATAAACAAGCTGCGATGTCAAGGACAATTAAAACTGTAAAGCAATCCGACTCCCATTGTTGTTCTCGTCCACATTCACGTACACATTCTCGTCTTCGTCCTCGTCCTGTCTGATGCTGTTGCATGTTTGGTGTTTATAATATTTTTGACATTTTAATTGCCCGACAGCGTGTGAAGAAGACACTAAGGATACTCGCACAAGGACATCAGTTGTAAACTCAAATGACATGTGATATTCGCGGCTGTTCGCTCCAATTTGTGTATTGGCTTTAATTGCATTTTTTCCAGTTCTTATTTAGTTTTTTACTTAATTTAAACAATTACAGCGAGCGGCATGAACGAGGGCCAAGCGGGCGTATGTTGGTGCATTCGCAGACGCCATAAAATGCAAATTCCTGTTGATCCTGTTTGCGAATGCCAGTGCATGTGCCTGGCCTGTCCTGCCATTTAGAAGACGGGTTGCCCCTCTACTTCACCCCACTCTTCCACTCACCCCGTCTAGCTTGTCATGTCGGTTGTGTGCCAATTTCTTGTACCACGTTCCGGACTCGATTCAGCACAAACCAATCTAAGGATATTGTCCCTGCAATCCCCAAAGCACTGCCGCTGCCCCTTCCACTTCCCCTATCGTTGCCACAGCCAACAACGAGGTCTGAGGACCGTTGCACAAATATTTGATTTGAACTTTTGTTGCTTTCACACTGCAAGAAACAATTTCGAATAATAAGGACAGCAATTAAACAATAAAAGCATAACTAATTTGTTAATAATTTATCAATAAATAAAACGAAATCAGCATTAAAGAAATTGGTAAAATGACTTTAAACAAGCCGATAAATACAACAAAATACAAAATTTCGTCTTATCGGATGTGATATATCATATATCAGCCATAGGAACGATCAATCCCATATGAATGTGTAGTATGAAAATCATTGTTGTCTTCTCAGAATAATAATTCATTCTCCTAAAGAAATATGTTTGAAATTACATTAACAATAAGTTCTTCTCTTTATGTAAGTTATGGAATTATGATTCTCTCAGTGTATTTGTGCTTAAGTGCTCCGGTTCAGTTAGCAACTACACAAAGCTGGCGCGATATAATCCTCGAGTATTTTCACGCTGGCATTGCACCTTTGACTCCCCTCACAGGCCCATCCTTTGCTTCTCATCAAACTGCCATTACTTTGTCCTGTAGCAAATCCGACAAGGACTACTTCCATGTCGCCAGCTGTTGCTGCTGCCTGGCCAAGTTAACGGTATTAGATAAATATGCAAATAGAGTGTAAGACAGTATCTATTGGCGGGGCACGTTAAGTATACGACATGTTATTTACAGACATTTCGCGATTAGCCCGAGCTTTAAATTCAGCAACTCAATTCATTGACGCACTCAATAGGGGGAATAAAAAATAGACTAGATCATAAATCATCAAGTTTCTCCGTTTTCCCCTAAACCCAACGTAGGGCTCATTAATGAAGTTCATTGACCTCAAAACATACCCACGCTCAACTTTTCCTATAGTTTCACCCATATGTCAACCCTTTTCGAAAACCAAATAAAATGTTTATCAGAATAGCACGCATGTCATGTTTGACCTCCTCAAACCACAGCCCAGCTTTTTCTATGGGGTTTATTTTGATATTTATTCATTTTTATTTTAGTTTTTAATTTACTTCGCTGTGGCAATTTCGTTTGCTCATAATTCAAAATGAAACTAAATAGAAAATGTTATAAAGGAAAACTCAGTCGAATCGAGATAACTATTAGAAATGCCCAAAAGCATTTTACATATAAATTGCTTGTGCCTGCAAAAAGTGAAACCAACAAAGATTTATACATTTAATAAAATCGTAGAGTTTTGTATATGGTCTAGGTAATAACTGTGACTAACCGTCGCAAGGAACTTTCGTAAGAAAGTTAGATTAGAAATTGTCATATCCAAATATGTGTGAATAAGCATTTCTCTTAGCATAAGCTCTTGAAATATATCATCTTGTCTTATTTATACCCTTATAGAGGGTAACGTGATTTTCTTATGATGTGATAGAATTGAAGGATACTGGTCCTGCAGGTTTCATTTCGTCAGTCTTATTTGAAGGTATATGTTTCTGATTCTTTATTTGATACAATAATTTTAAAAGCTTTGTTTAAACTATTCCTATTAAATTTATAAGCATTACAATCAAAGCAACCGAAACGTTGACACTAAGGTATAACACTGACTTAGCTTTGGGTACTGAGCATAAAAATACAGGATATAATTACGTAGAATTCAAATCACCAATGTAATAGCGAATGCAATTTTTATCTTCGCTTTAAGTCTTGATATTCCTCGAGTTCACCATGGCATCTGGGGACCTTTTCAACTAGACTCATTTCAGGCACGAAAATTCTGTTAATTCATAGACCATTTCAAGTTAAATGTCTCCCCGAATGCCAAACAGACACACACACACACACATACAAGGCAAACTTGGCTATTCAGCAGTGGCTTTTCACATGCTTGGTGTCCAATGGTTAATGTGCTTCCTGTTGACGATGCCGCAAGGAAACGTGTTCTGTGTTTGTCCAGTCGGCTTCGAATGACATGTCAAACACGCAACTGCTCCGATCCGATTTACTGTACTCTCTCCTACTCTTAAAGTGCCTTCACTTTGTTGTCTTTCAGCTACTAGGACGAATATTGATTATTGTTGTTGTGGGCAGAGCTTTCCGCGGATTTGAAGCAGCTTAGAGCGTTCGGAAAATTTTGTTTTTGTTTAACCATTGGCCATGGGCCATTGACCTTGTGCCTTGCTACAGGCACTAAATGTTATGACATTGTCCAAAGTGATACGTCAAATTTATTTTTCCCCTCAATTGTGAGTGAAAAGAAGTCAGCTAAGGCGTTAATTTTTTGATAAATTTGCTGTGCTTGAAATGTAAAAATGGCCTCTTAAATTTTTCGGTAATGTCAGTTGCCAATTTGACGTTATCCTGACTATAAATTTGTCACGCTGATTATCTCGAATCTTGGGTTAATTAATTTTATTTGTGCCTCGACTTCTAACGCTGACATCTTTAGTACATGATTCAACGATATCACCGGACACAATGTTACTATAAAGATAAAAATTAGGGAAACAACGAAAAGTAAGATTTTATTGCATTAGTTGCTCTTTAATTGGTTGGCAAGCACATTAAAGGTTATATTGTGTGCATGTCACAAAAACTGTCTGATAGTTTTACTTTAACAGATATTGTTTAGGAAGGAAAAAAATAGAAATATCATTGGATATTCAAAAATGGCTATATTGCAAACGCAGAAAATCTAGAAAATCTAGAATCTCATAATAAAAACCTAAGATGAACGGACACAAACAATTAATAATGATTTCCTTTTAATTTATGTATACAAACTCAATCCACATCAATGGGTATTCCCTTACCAAATTTTAAAATGTCTGTAAGTATTCATATAGCTGCCTGTACAAGCAATCAAAGTTCGCTGTCCAACAATTTGCATAAAAAATCGCACAAATATTTATTCATATGCATTCACTTACATGCACTTAAAGCGCCAGCCAACAAAACCGAACAAAATTTTCATTTTTGCAATTCATTTTTTATTGGCACTCTAAAAGCAGCCAAAAAAGGAAAAGATGTCAAAAATGTATATTGTGCTGATATTTTTTTTAACATTGCCGTTGGTATTGACTTTTGTTTGGCAACTTTTTCTCACCCATTTCGTATTTGTTTGGATTCGCTTCATAAAGAAAATCTCAACGATTTATCAATTTAAAATACGAAAAACAGAAAAGAGAAAATGAAAACTGGAATTTATCTGGTACAGCATTTCGAGGCACTCGGACATTTGCTGTACTTCAATGTTTTCTTTATGCAAAGCGAGTGGAAACTTTTCCTCTTCTAGCATTCGAGTATGACAACGAAAGTTTTGTAGATAAAGGGTATGGACAGTTTTAATCGTCAATGGCTGGTAATGTTTGATACGTATATTGATACCACCGACAGTCAATAGTTGGTACCACGGTTGATACATGTGGTACATTTCAAGAGGTAATACATGTGGTACATTTCAAGAGGTAATAAGGTAATCGTTAAATTTTATCGAAAAAATACCGTCTCTTAAAATCGATTCCAACATTTTTCTCCAAGTGGCAGCCTCTTCGAATATTAACGATATTTAACTATTTTCAACCTCTATCATTTTACCAACATAAATATGTTCATAAAAATTGCTGCTTATTAGTATAAGTATTATTATTACAATATTTAATATTTACATATCATTATTTATTATTATTATTAATTACATTCTACAAATTAAGACTACGTCGTATATAATTTATAATAACCCTGCTTATTTCTATTTTATTTTGATTCAGCACGAATTGCAGGGTTGACATTAGACTATCATACTCAGAAAAAATATACTCGTGCTCATAGTTTTCGTTGCCAAATTTGATCAAAGGTTATCAAAACAACGGTAAATATTACCAGACTTTTAAAATTGATTGAAGCACAGATAATGTAAATTAATTTTCATCAGAAATTCGTGATATTCAAAGAAAACTTTAACTGTATCTAGTAGGTCATGAAATTTTACATTTAGGAGTTGAAAAAAAAAAAAAATTTTGTAGAATCCTTATTACAAACATAAACCTGAAACTGATAGGAGTAGATGTAAATTTATTTTTATTTTTTTAAATCGCCTTTCCTTCAAAATTTAATGTTTGTGCTTTATTTTTGATAACTTTTCCTTTGTTTTTTGTTTTTATTTATTTTGATTGAGTGCATCGATTATGATGGCTTCTGTATTCTATAATTCGACTTATCAACACATGGTGAATTCAAACAAAATCAAGTCTTATTTGGAAAGTGATCTGACAAATCAACTGGACTTAAATCTTTCGGGTACATCGATGTGCATTAATGATATTATGAAACGCATTTCTCCAGAAGTTACTAAAGACTTATTGAATGCAAAGTCACCAACGCATGTTGAGAATTGGACGCTAATTCTCGATGAATTTTTGCCACTGAACGAAAATAGCACCAACCGGTCACCAAGGAATAAAAAAATTCGCCAGTATAAGCCTGTGGTGCTGCGAAACAAGACACCTTTTGCACAATTGAACCCGAGAATATTGTCGCCTCAGCATTATCATTCTGGACAGGAGACCAACATTCTTCGCGTAAGCAAAGCATACACTTTGCCGCATAATAAAGACACCGATGTCCTAGAAACATTGCCCACTGGAGATTCATCCGTAAATGACTCCGAGGAGGAGCAGAATTTGCCATCGCCCCTTTCCCATATAAGCCTTAACTTGCTGAACCGAATCTATCTGCAATCTTGTCTCAGGGGCTTTGTTAGTTCCCTTCAGAATATGGGTAGTTTATTATCCAATTCTGGACTCATCCAGTTCTTAAGCAGTGCCTACTACTTTCTTTACGACTTTGTTATGAATATTGCAATATGTCTAAAGCACAAGATACCGGCCAGGCTTAGACAAGTAATTTCAGTAAATCCCATAGCACCATTGCTTCATGAAGTTCAATTAAACCCATCACAATCGAATTCCATGTATTTACAATGGCAACCTATCGAGAAATCATTATCAAGATCAGCTATTGTAAGCTTCGGCAGATACTGTAATTTTGAGACTATAAAAACAGTCGATTTAAAGCGTTGATGTGAAAACTGCCCCTGGCGTTATATAATCAAACTTTCTCGATTAACTCCTGTATTTGAGATGGCAATTCGAAATTCTAACAATGTCAATAAATTTGAATAGTGGTTGTATAAATTTGTTTACTAAACATGCAATATGGTCATCAAGATCTGTTTCTTATTCAATCGTTCTAAAAGAACTAATTTTGGTAATACAACGCAAAAGTAAATTTTCAAATGAGGCCAGACCTGTTGAATGAAAAATAAAATAAGTTTACGATGTATTTAAAAGAAAATAGAAGAAACTGCGACATGAAAAATCAAATCAAAGCATTAAAGTCACTTATTTCACGAAGTAAGCTCTGACATGAAAATGTCAATAGCCTTAGTTTTTCTTAGGGCTCTTGGGAGTTAAGGGATAAGGCAAATGGAATCATAATAAATTAAAAAGAAACACTGCTAATGTGAAATGCATTGCAATCATATGGAATCCTTAACTTTGTGACTAAAAAGTCTTAAACTTGGACTGTACCTCTGCAAGAAATAAGCTGTGAGCTACTGTGTCTCTTAATTTTATAAAGGGTATCTTATAGTCGCTGTCTCGACACTAGTGTTCTTACTTGTTTGTAACTTTTTAGATATTACCTTATAATAACTACACGATTATTTTCATGAAAAATGATTTTCATGTCGAGATGTTTACAATTACTTCTTTAAACTCATTCAAATTGTTCAATTTTCATTTTCTCTCTGTGTTTTAGTCCTTCAGCTGAGACATTTGTTATTAAATTTAACAACCCATATGATGTCTCAGCTATTCTATCTTTAAGGCTGTACACTTAACATACATACATATATAGTACTGATGCTCGACCGCGGATTTGTTATTGCATATAAACATATATTGTGAGTGTCGCAACAATTTACCTCGATGTCACCTCTGCGACATGGCAAAAATTGCAAGTTGAGTTTTATAGGATAAACCAACGAGGCGCATTAAATAAACGCTACGAGACGAATCTCATTTAATTTTACGTTGACTATTTCAGCAATCCACCCACAAAGGCAAAACTAAATAGAAGAAATACAAGTTGCACGACACAAAGAACTGTAATACTCTTTCAAAACGAAATTTTAATGATAATGATATTATGATGAATTTTTAGTGTAAAATTCTGGAAAGCGTTTGTATCTCAGGCGTGCCCTAAACTAAATGTTTTATAGTCTGCATTGTAAAAAAATGTATATCATCGTAGTCCTAGTAGAAATATCAGGGCCGCCACTATCGATCTTTTAGATAACGACAATAAGAGCAACAAGGAAAAAAGTAATTAACAATAATGTTATTATGTTTAATAATGTTAATTCTACAAACCATCAAAATTTTTGGTAAAGCTTCGGTTCGCGAACCGGATTTATACCCCCAGAAGCCAAGTTTCTGGGTCGAACCTTTACTACAAACAAATATTTCTTACTGATTTAATTTTTTTTTTTTATAATAAAATTTCGCATTTGAAAAATAATAATAATTTATTTGTAAATAACTTATTCTTATTCGAAGTCTAAAATAGATGCGCAATTATTAAAAATCATAACATTTTTGAAGATATTTTACTTCCATTTTCTTTAAGAAAGTAGTTCTGTAAAGTTTCGGGCTCGCAAGGTAAGTAACTTCATACGTTCAGCTCACGATCCGGTTCGGGCTGCTAAATAACCCGAACCTAAACGTTTATGCGAGGTTCGGTTCAGAACCGGATTGAAGCCTTGATTTTATTTAATGAAACCGGCTTACATAGTTAATATCTGCATCCATTTTCTTAAAGAACTCGAAGCCGAAAATTGCATTACTGATTTTTGTATTTATCATACTATTTGGCCACTTCTATCAAAAGTCATTCTAAAGTGAACATGCCCGAGCGCATAATCTACTCTTGTCTAAGGGTTAGCCAAATTTGTTACCAAATGTTGTCATTGTTGCTCGTCTAGCTTATCGTTGACAGCTTCTGTCTGGACAGAATTCGTGTGCTAAATTATTGAAATTTGACAAGTGAACTGAGTACTGAACCGACACTGTGAGAGCCATAAAGATTTTCATACAAGACTGGTCTCCAGTGGTCAAATAACCAGCTGCATTTTCGGTTAGAGTTTGAGACTCGTCTGAGTTAACAAATCCAATTAATTAGCTTTGACATTGCGACACTCAAAGCATGAAATTAAAGCCAAGCGGTATCATACTCGTAAGTGTTACTTAATTTGTCAATTATCGATTATTGATTATGTTGTCTTCGAAATTGCGTCGCAAATCTATAATTAGCTTCCAGCAGGCGTTTCTTGGGTGAAGAGCCTGTTGATTCCTTGATGGTGTAGGGCGGGACATGAGTTCAAAGGTCACAAAATATAGATGGACCCAATTAATGGCACAGATACAGAAAATACTGAATGAATTCGTTTAATAAAGTCTGAATTTCTATAGAGAAACCCAGCTGCCACTCACAGATAAATGTTAGTCAAATGCATGGTATGCTTAGCTTTAAGCTTTTAAAACCTGTTGCATTTGCCAACACTGGTCAGCTTAGTGTCGGATATATTCGAAATGCAATCGCTGCGAGTATCTTACAGATACATTTGGAAGCTAATACGGTTTTGTGCCAAATTAATCAAAACAATGTCGTGGCAAATGCCACAAACAAATTGGCTAATGAAATTGCACAGATTTCTGCTGCTTTATGGTACTCTCCACTAACTTTTCTCTCTCTGTTCATCTCTTGCCATTTCTTGACTTTCGTTCTACCCGTTTTTATTGCCACTGCCATTTTATTAGAACCAGCAAACTATGTGCTGTAGTTAAAGATAACTGTGTGTGTGTGTGTGTGTGTGTGTATGTGCGTAAGAATGCATATGTGTGTGTTGTGAAATAGAAATAGAAATTTCTAAAGCGGCGCGGCATTAGAACTGCAAGCTGATTGCAATGGTAAAGAAAGTCGTTGGCTTTTGTTGTTTAGTATTCATTTTGCCGCTGTTGCAATTCGAGCAGCTTTAATTTGTGCTTTAACTAATTGCTCTACCATTTGAAGATACTTTAGATATTAAAAAAAGCAAAAATAATTTTAAAACAAAAACTATTTGATTAATCAATCAGGTTCTACCGAGATTTGAACTCGGATCGCTGGATTCAGAGTCCAAAGTGCTAACCATTACACCATAGAACCACTTAACAAACTAACAGCGCTTTAAAAGGATTAAACCAAGACATATTTTTTATTTTTAACAAATTAGAAAGCTAGATCTTCATTCGGCTAATAGTATTTAAATTAAATTGTTAACAATATGGTTTTTTGTATATAGCCAAGGAAATTGAGTGAAAATTTTCCAAATCTCAGCATTTATATAAATAGAATATTCTATATAAGTGTATTTAAAAAATTAAATGAATGTTTTATTCATATAATATGTATAAATGATGATATATTGGAAATGAAATGATATATTGGATTTTTAATAATAAATTTATATTGAAATCATAAGCTGTCAATACACTTCAAATGTAATTGTTGGTACTTTTGAAAAATGAATTTTGCCTTCAAATGTTTTATAATTTATTTAACCATTTATTTCAATAATATTGAAGTCAGTGAAGAATAAAACTATCGCAGTAAAGAGAACCAAATTAAATTATACTTTTTTTAAATACAACAGAACAATTAAATATTAGTTACATTTTTATATGTCATTTATATTTTACATTTTAAGTTTATTGGGTCTGTCAAATACATTCCACACTTTCTGCCTGTAAAATACATTTTCGATAATAAATGAACATAATTCAAAAAATTTACACAAAAAGAAAAAGAAAACTAACTCCTTAATTATTTGATCACTATTAAGATCAGGGACTAAAACCTTAACCGAAACCATAACCTTTAACCGATAAAAACCGATTGAAATTTGTAACCGTAACTGAAACCGTAACCGAAAATAATTTTTTTCGTTGTACCGAAACCCATAAACCGAAACTCTTTAAGCCGAAATAACCGTTTAGTAACCGATTCATTTATAAGGGTTTATTTCGGTTCTGGCGGTCGCAGGTACTGAGCAACTTTGAACTGCCATAACTTTGTCAAAACTCAATCAATTTCAAAATTTTCAAAATGAAGAAAATTTAAATGCAGAACGAATTTAGAGGTAAAATCATGATCAAATTTACATTGCGCATGGAATTTGATTGACTTTTGACAAAGCCATTAAAGTTATTAAAAATCAGTAAAATCAAAAAAATCTACATTTTCTAACCAAATGAACCCAATTTATTTGAGGTCAAATTATAATGAAATCGATACATTATTTTCCAGGCTAATTAGGGCATAAGTCTTTTTTCATGTAAAGCAAAGAAAATTTTATTTTTTTATATACCGGTATTTGTAAGCCGAAACGTACAAAAAACCGATAACCGTTACGAAAGCGGTACTCCAAGATTTTGCATAACCGATAAACGAAAACCCTAATTCGAGAATAACCGAAACCGTAACTGAAACCGATATTTGTTACGGTTTTAAACCCTGATTAGGATCCAAAAACATGTTTGTTTAATTTAATATTATCATAATTTTTATAAAGGCTATTAATTATTATGAAATCAGTATCAAGTTAGAGAAGACCAAATCCCATCAAAGGTATTACATAAACTCTAATATTTTACACTCAATTCTAAACAGTTGAAGTTAGCGTTCATCCTTTGTTATGCTGCTCTTGCAATTGGTAAGGGGGGTCAAGTCAATTACATGCAGTTCGGTCTTTCATTGTCTGGCTTTGTGTGTCGCGCTATATTCAACTTGGCTAATTAGGCAAACACTTGTTATCCCCGCTGTTTCTGTTGAACACCTCCCCTATACTCATCCCACCCCCTTTATAATCCACACACTCTTAAGTACTATGAACTTGCCAGGACATGTTCATTGCTTTGCTCACCGGTGTTTAAATGGTTTCAGAGTTTATTTTTAACACTTCTGACCCAACTCCTCGCAACGCCCACATTATTATCACATCATTTGCATGCGTTAGTGTGCGAGAGTGGGGCGGGGGGCGTGGCGGATGTAGAGGTATCCTTTAGTGTAAATAACAGCAACTTTGTGCCAGTAATTTGATTCGCTTGGCGACAACTTTTGACGACAATCTCATTAACATGAAATGACATTAAAATCAGCATGTGAATCGACATCGAAATGTCCATACATGTATCGATATTCATATCATTCTCTTGACGGGATTCACTTCTCATATAAACAGCTCTAAGGACACAAACGGATAAATGATGACTGCCCCTGATTTTATGTGCACTTTCTGCAGTTGTCGAACTCCACCCCTCACCACTTTGTCCTACCATTGTTTCCCGCCGATGATAAAAAGTTCACCAATACATAAATTGCAAATTGATATGTATGTATGTATATCAGCGAACCTTACATACATTAAAACTTATACACAAACTCTTATACTTATCACTTTGCGTTTGCCGAAATTTACGGCGAATTCAAGAAAAGCTCTAGTCTATCCATTTCCATAGGTTGCAAACTTAGCTGTGGTGCAAAGCTTTCACAAAAACTTAAATAGTGCTCAAAATAAGTATGCGCTTATAGCATTTGATTGCATTTTTAATTGTAAATTATATTAAATTATTTTAACAACATTTTTCAAGTAATAAATTTATTTAAATTTGTATTAAATAATAGTATATTTGTACTACGTTTTGTATATTTTTTCTTGAAAATTTAATAACCCATATTTCTTTTTACAGAATCATTAAACAAAACGAGTGATAAAATAGAAATTTGAAAACAAATACAATTACAATTACATATTGATATGTAATTCTAGCAAGTTCAAATGATATTCTCATAATTTCGAAGTCTTTATTGTTGCAAATATTACTGTATTTTGAAATAATGTAATAGATTTATTATACTATCCAAAATTCGACCACCAGTCTGACATTTGCTTTATTTAATTGAACACGACACTGCATATTACGAAATCAGTGTTATCATAAACTTTACTAAAAAATAAAAATATCCATATCGGAAAAATAATGGCGGCAAAGAGGGGTCTCAAAATATATGTTTGGGAATTGTCTGGCATATTTATATGAGTATATCGACTATTCAATTCATTAAGTAGTAAAACAAATTAGTTAATCTTATTATTGTTATTATTTTAAAAATAATGGATTAAATACTTGCAACGATGATTAACGGTGAGTTTGTTACTATTTCTTTTATCATCATGACAACAATTTTAAATAACTTAATCGCTATCAAGTTTTCTGGGATTTCTGAAAATAATGTTGTCTCTAACCTACGATTATAAACACCTCATGTACTCCAGAAATTTTCGTAGTATTGACAAAAATCACATCTAATCTGCTTAGCATGAAACACGCGTTCTTCAGGTACTGATAAGAACGAAATCAATTTAAATACTGACGTTTCAAAAATAACTAAAACATAATATAATTTAATGTTCTGTATTATTTATGTTCAAACAAATTATTGCACATAACAGCTGAGCTAGAGATTAGATTTAGTAAGTAAACTTTCACGAAGATTGAATACTCTTGAATCTGCTTGCATATCATCTATATAGTATATACATAAAAATCATATATTTATTTAAACTATTTTTAAAGACTTAGTTGATAGTTTCTAAATCAGATATTTGTGTATGACAGCGAAAATGTGAGTGATATACGCAGTTCTAGGGCTCTTGAGGTAATCAACAGAATCTACGGGTTTTACAGTCATAAAGATGCTAATTTGTGATTTATATTTATACGGGTTTACCATTAGCTATATCTTATCAATGCCACTTCGATTAAGACAGCTGCATACAAGGTTGTTAACGCGTCATGCTTTGGGGTGGCAGTTGATCCTAATGGCACCTATTTGAACCTTTGGCCTGCCAAGTTGCTGTCCAAGATTAGAGTATCACGGAAGTGTGACCAAGCTGGGCATAAATTTTAAAAGAACTGCCGACTCTGGTATGTTTAGCTATATGTGGGTACTTACCTTTATATGTTCTTCGTTTTATGGGATCAAACTACTGCTGCGTTCATGTTTATCAAATTATAAACTTGTAGAATTTGATAAGCGGTGAGCAAAACAATTGGCAACAGCCAAAAATTGTGTTTTGAATCGGTCAGTTGATGTGGTTTTTTTTCGCTTGCTTCGTGCATACGAGGGCAGGCTGATAAGTAACCTAACCAAAATTAAGCACAATTTAGTGTTGTTATATTTTGAGCTTGTAGTCTTTTCAACTTCTCAATTCAAAAATATATTTCATCCTGTCCATACGCAAATCAAATAAATTATATGGAACAGTAAAGTAATTTTATTTAAAAATCCAAACTAGATAATAACTGTAATTCCCTCAAGTTCTTGAAAATAATACGATTTTATCTAGTATTACCTAGTAAATACGATGAGTAAGAAAATTATTGACAAATTCTGATTAACACAACAGGTGTTCGACCTTAACAAATAATAATATTAATCTCATTGTTCATTGAATTAACTTCTTGCTATATTAAAATTGAAGTTAATTTAATTACTCTTATCAGTCTCATTATTTTATTTTATATTATTAAAATGATTCATTTTAATGTGAAATTACTTCTTGCCAATAATATATCTAGCATTTGTTAGCCATTCCATTAAAGATAATATTTATGATACATTCATTTTGAATTTAGACAAATTTCTTTGTTGGTAAATAATAATTCTGTTCGTAATCCAATTTCATTCAGAAATAATTCTGAATAATTTTATATTTGGTAATTATCAAGCCGAGTGAAGTTCATGAATTGTCTCAAGGTTCAGCAGAATTATTATTATAAAAAAAGAACAAACTACGAACGATCTTAGCAAGTAGAGGTGGGTGCGGGAATCATTTTTCTGGCTCGGCTCGGCACGAGCCCGAAATTCGCTATTACAAAAAGGCACAACAGTTTTTTGTTTAGTCTGAGCTCGGTCCGGCACAAATTTCAAAAAAACAGTTTCAGTTCCATTGATAGTTAGTAAAATATTTTTATATAGTTCAAAAATGTGGTATTAACGCCCATGGGCCACAAGGCATGGGTCGATCCGTGCCCATCTCTAATAACAAGTACAAATTTATATTAAAGTTTTTTCTACGCGACAAAAAATAGATTGATACGCCAATTTCCAGCTAATCTAAGACGATTACAACAAGTTCTTTATATTGAGATTATTATTGCAATATTTTATTACTGCTTTTGTGATCATTTCATCAAAATAATAAAGATTCCTCAGTTATAAAGGCATGACTTATACATATTAAAAATGTTTAGTTATTGTAAGGCTTAAGTGTACTGAATACAGTGTGTCTATGAAAATATATGAAATGAAATATGAAATGTGAAATATGTAGCTGATGAACAATTATTAGTTTTACCTGATTTTACGTCATTTACTCATATGAAATTAGATCCAATGTATTACCTTCAGGATATAAATCTCAGTGCCCCCAGTACAGTAGTTCTATATATATAATATATATAATCTAGATCCGCATAGTTTGCGAAACTCGAACAGACGACTCTGCATATGTAATCGCAGTTCTTTACGTTAGACTCAGCTTATTAGAACAAATTTGGTCTTCGTCAAGGCTTCTTATCATTAAGATTATTAGAGGCTTCTAAAATATGTTTCATAAAATTAGTATGAGAATTGCTTAGCTTATTTGTGTATAGATATATAGTTAAGATTCGCAAAATTGTAGAAAAAGACTTGGTACGAGCTTCGCTTTGTAATTTCCTTTTTATACCGAGAGTCCATTAAAAATGGATAAATTAAGTTTTTTTAATGCATTTAGGTGAATGTATGTAACAGGCAGAAGGAGGCGTGGCAGATCTCATAAAGTATATATATTCTTGATCAGTATCAACAACCGAGTCGATTTAGTTCTGTCCGTCTGTCTCTATGCTTGGGCGCGTCGATCTCAGAAGCTATAAGAGCTAGAGACTTTAAATTTGGTATGTAGGTTCCTAGATACCGGAAGCAGATTAAGTTTGTTATTGTTTTTTGATCGGACCACCGTATCATAACGCTTGGTCGATAATCAAGTATAACTTACTTTTTGTTTTTCGAGATATCTCAACCAATTTGACAAGGTATGGATTTAAGTTGATCATATTGATGCCAATCAGTTTACTATATCATGGAGCTGTCATTGGAACAATCAGTCGAAAATTTAATACAGCGCTCTTCAAGTGCCTGCAAAGAAAAGGGAAGCATATAACTGAAAAAATTTGTTGTATTACCATCCAAACCCCTAATAACGATGAGATTAATAGAAATGTCGAAAAATTTATTTTTCTATATCGTTTGCAGCCTACAGATAACAGCAGACAAAATTTATCAATATGCCCCTGTACTTCGAACACTAACCATTAAGGGCATAACCCCCCAGAAAAATCTACTAACTGATAAGCAAAAATACGTTGATTCTTCCTCTATGCATTCTAAAAAATGATCAGAAGATTTGGTTTGTGGTGTAGGCATTCGCTTAGCACGAATTGAGCATTCAATTTCGATTTGTGTGTAATCAGTGTCAAGCAATAGGTGCGAGCGAGTGCGCAATGTGGGCTAACAACTGATAACAGAACTGCGCCACCAGGTAGCTCTCTAATTCCGTCATACTCAAAGCGATCGACAGCAGCAAGAACAACAACAAAGTCAGTAGCAGCAGCGACAAAAGCAGCGACAGCGACAGCAACAGCAACTGAAATGATCGACGATTTCTATAGCATCCGATCCTGTTCTGCTTTCAGTTTACGCTTTGGCTTCGCTGCGTGCGGTCGTCTGCGTTAATCGTGCTACAAGCGAAGAAAACGAAAAGAAAAACCATACGGAACTACTAATTGCAATATACAAGTGTCGTGCTGAATAACAAAAACAATATTCAAATAAATTATGTAAGTTTGGTTCAGTAAATAATAAAATATACTATCAATAAACTGAAAATATTAAGTGCGTGACATTTTCGTTCAAAAACTCCCCCCATATAAACACGTGCGAGCTTACTAAATATATTTTCCCACATTTACCGGCTGTTTTGTGTTTTCATTATGTTTCCTCACAGTTTTCTTTAAATTTTCTCTCAATTTTTAGTGGGTCAGTGCACTGTTCTTGGGTTCATTGTCACCTTGACGTCGGTTGTTTCTTTCATTTATTTTCTAAATTTTGCTTGTCGTCTTTTTTTAAGTTTCTTGCTTTGATCGCGTTTCTTATATTTACCAAACTCTTTGCCCAGCTCTTTTCTCATTCCACTTTCGAAAAAAACAATAACAACAACGACAACAAAAATATAATAAAATTCTTCAGTTATGTGACATGCCATTCTCTTTTAATTTTTCGTCTGTTTCGTTGTCCCCGAAAAAGAAATGAAAAAAAAGCACACACTCACATGGCAAATATTTTTAGACCAGCTCTCATTATCGGTTTTTGTTTTCATACGCAGTTTCTTGGTTCCCATGTAATATATTTTGTGAGATTAAAGCTCTATGTATGTATGAGTAAATGTACATTGTACATACATATGTATGTTAGTCGTTACATGCGTTTGAATTTTATTCAAAACTCGCGCTAACTATTCACAGATGCGAATCATACGACAGCACATGTCTAGACTTATATTCTTATCAAAAAGCCGGTTTCCTCCTCCACGCTCAGTTTTAGATTCTCGACACTGCTATAAAACTACTCAAAACTACTGTATATACAAACAGACGAATTCACATAAATACTTATGTACATACATTTAAGCCAAGTCAATTATGTAGATGTAGATAGGTTTCTTATAGACAAACCTGCGGAGTGTTTTCGATTGCTTCGTTTCGGTCTGACATAAGCAGTCAATTTCTAGTATAAATTTATAATATTTTTAGAAGTTTGGAACTCTATAATCATCAATATAATCATCTTAAAGCTGCTGAATATCGTAGTTCAGAATTTTGTTCTTGACAATAGTTTATTCGTATTGCAAGGTCACAATATTTCAATCTACTTATTTGTTATTTACAATTAGAATTTATGTTAGATATATTTTTTATTAAATAAATTAAATATATTTAACTAAAATTTTTAATTACTTTATTCGGAATTGAACCTTTTTTTAGAAAGTGAAATAATTTGAATAGAAGATAGAGTCAGTTTGCTGTTTGATTACAATTTATAATACGTAATGTTTTGCCTTCCTAATTAAAATAAACAGTTGCTTAATAGTATAACTTTAATTAGATTTATTAATAAGATTATAATGAGTTTTTTAATTAAAAAGTAGTATTTAATACAATGAAAATGATTTCATAAATAGTCGAGTGAAAGCCAAAGTACAACTCAATTAAATGACTTTTGTATTGATTTTATCGTAACTAAAGTTTCTTTATTGTACACGCGTATGCATTAGTTGACTGTCAATCATTAATTTATAAATTGCACAGCTGGAGGCCTCCATCAATCAATCGGATCTAATCATAAGCGGAACTTTTCCTACTAAGTAACCAGGCAACTGTAATTTTTTTCAACTAAACATGAAAAATCAGCTGGCTAACCTTGTCAATAAACTTTGGACTCATTTATTTTCTTTTCCATTCTTAACTAAAAAATGGTTTTGGTTGTTTGTTTTGGGTATTTGTTCTTATCATTCGAAAAAGTTGAAATGGTTTGCCTGTTTTTTTATTGATTAATAAAAAATTATGAACGTTTTGTATCTACAGGTGTATGCACATACATATGTATGTATGTATAAATAGATATCAATCGAGTCGAAGCCCTTTGTACCCAAAATCTAAACTTGTATGTTAACTACAGTAAGCCAAGACTTCTGTAGTCTTGCTTTATCAAATATAAGTTAAAGATAAGACACCAAAAACACTGAATGATTACATAACTAATGTCATGTCAGACCAATGGAAAACACAAATTTCCATGTTTACAAATAGATTTGATATGATATTCGGCAAATCCCCATTTTAAAGAATATTTTTTATTAAAATCTTTGATTTTATTGCCATTTAGATTTAATTCTTAGCTACAGTAATATATTTATGTAAATTCATATGTATTTTCTTTATATTATTTATACTTTCTTTCTTTGACTGAAAATTGTATCAATAATTTAATTGAATCCGCCATAAATGCAACACATATAATTTTTATAAATTAAAATGACTTAAATAACTTAAATGTACCTATAGAATTTATTAACCTGAAATATTTGAGTCCTTATGTTATTAAAACGTTTTATTTTAATTTTTTTGGATTTCTTTCCATTTAAAACTTGGGTTTTTATTACCAATTTAAATTAATACATATATGTTGTATTTTTTTTATTAATTATATACAATTTAATTAATAACGATATGTAATTATTTACGAGAAGAATATAATTGAAATTATTACTATTTAGAGTTTTATTATCGTGCACGCTTATAGTTATTTATAGTCAAATTCTAAAAGAGCGGCCAAAGCTTTTATAGCTGAAATGTACAATAAATGATTATATATATGAATTATAGTATAATTATTTATAGCTATACTTTGCCGACTCTAATCAGGTGTTAAGTCATAATTAAAACATCACGATAAGAAGCTGCAATGTGTAGATAACCTTGACACTGCTTCCCTTCGTTAGGACCTCTTATCTGATGGGGGAAAACTGTTGTACTTTAGTCACAGGTCATACGATTACTTTGGAATGTCACATGCCAAATTTAGTTAACTATTTTACGTACATATATACTGAAATTATTAAAACTAATTATTTTTTAATTAGATTTCAGTTATTGTCAGACTGAGAAATGGCCACGAATCCGAACGAAGCGCTCTTTAATCGTCCAGGCCCGAATCGCCTGAGGCAATCGGAGGTCTATCGGACCACCAATATTGAGGAGGCGGTTAAGATACGTATGCACCAAGAGGGTCTTGGCGCAGAGGAGCCCATCTCCATTCCCGGCCTGCTGAAGCGAAGTGTCAACAATTATCCCGAGTATCCGGCGCTGCGTACCAAGAATGGTAAAAATGGATACACAACAGTCACCTACAAGTGAGGACCAAAATGGGCTAATACAATTAGCGTTCGTTTAATAACCAATCTCAATCATCCGGCAGGCAATATGAGGAAAAGGTTCATCAGACGGCCAAGGCCTTCATCAAACTGGGCTTGCAGGATCACCACTCGGTGGGTGTGTTGGCCTTCAATTGCGCCGAGTGGTTCTACTCAGCGATGGGTGCCATCCATGCACGAGGCATCATTGCGGGTATCTATACCACCAATTCGGCTGAGGCAGTGCAGCATGTGCTGGTTGACTCGCGGGCACAGATTGTCATTGTGGATGATTCCAAGCAAATGGATAAGATTAAATCCATACGCGACAAGCTGCCCAATTTGAAGGCGGCTATTCAAATACAGGAACCTTATCCAGAATATCTCAAGAAGGAGGACGGATACTACAGAGTGAGTTTATCTTTCACTTACAATATTTTAATTCAATTGATTTTAAACTGATTTCTCTTGCTTGACAGTGGTCTGAGGTAGATGCGATGAATGTGACTGATGTGGAAGAGGAATACAAACGACGCCTCGAGAATATTGCCATCAATGAGTGCTGCTCCCTGGTCTACACTTCCGGCACAGTGGGCATGCCCAAGGGCGTGATGCTCTCTCATGATAATATTGCCTTTAATACACGCGGCATTACCAAGAGCCTGGAAAAGGTTGTTATGGGCTCGGAGAATATGGTCTCCTATCTGCCATTATCCCATGTGGCTGCCCAGACGGTGGACATCTATACAATCGCCTCAATGGCCGGTTGCATCTGGTTTGCCGATAAGGATGCGCTGAAGGGAACGCTGGTCAAATCACTGCAGGATGCTCATCCCACACGTTTCATGGGCGTGCCGCGAGTCTTTGAGAAATTCCAGGAGCGCATGGTTGCTGTCGCCAGCTCCAGTGGCAGCTTTAGTAAAATGATTGCCGGCTGGGCCAAGGGCATCACACTGAAGCACTATATGGAGAATCAAGGGTAAGTTACCATTCCCGCCCCGGAGACACCGAAAACTTCAACTTTAACTTTTGTGTGCGCATAAATTATGCAAAATGGATGCACATTTAAAGTGGCTGCAACGACTTAACCCATCACCCACCATCTACTATCTACCATACCCATCCACCATCTACCGTCCACCACTCACAGGGTGCCTTTACTTACGGCTATCCTAGCTGAAAGCAATCCCTGCGAGGCACTGCCGCGTTTCGTTTGCTAAATTATGCAAGCGAAGCGGCCAAAGGCAGCCAGCGGCATGCTCTGCTTTAAACCAAAATCACAGACAACAACATTACTCATACGTCAGGTTGTACATGATGCTACCAGCATGCGGGCACGTCCTTCGTCTAAGGGAATGAGAATGAGACACTCTTTGTCTATCCTCTCCTGCAACTCCAGTAAATTCTAGTCAGTTATTTGCACGTCGTACAGCGATTTCGAGAGTTTCAACTTTGTCAGTGATTAGTGCAATTTTAACCTGCCTTTAAAGGTAAAGCAAAATGGCCAACACCAAGCCATATTTATTTCATAGTTCAGTTGAATTTATACTGAGACAAATTTTTGTATGTGGCATTAATTTCTTTACATTATACATTAAAACTAGCAATAGGAAAAAAACATCAGAATCATAGGCCCGTTTTTTTCATAGATCAGTTAAATTTCATCCGAGACGAAGTTTCAAATTTGACATTAATTAGTAAACATTTGATGTCCAAAATATCTCCTAGACAGTTATCTGTGATCTTAGCTAGACTTTGAATAAATGTAACTCAGAATTATTCGACATTTCTAGAAATTTATTTTAGAAATTACGCATCTTAAATAAATCTAAGAGAGTCTTATGTAAGCATTGAAAATTAAATTTTTAATGAGCTTTACTTGATCTTTAGATCTATATTCCCATAAAAAAACATGTACAATAATAAACCTAAAAGCAATTTTATTTCTCTGACACCCTCATGATTCTTTTCATTTAATCTTTTAAGTTTATATGTATTACCTTATCTTATCTTACCTTATTCCTTTCTTGATCCTTGAGAGAAAAGATCCATCAGCAGATGATCATGAGGTTATTCTGTATCCTTGACTTTACTTTAAACCAGGGATTAAAACCTTAACCGAAACCGTAACCTTTAATCGATAAAAACCGATTGAAATTTGTAACCGTTACTGAAACCGTAACCGAAAAAATATTTTTCCGCTGTACCGAAATAACCGTTTAGTAACCGATATATTTATAAGGGTTAATTTCGGTACTGGCCGTCGCAGGTACTGATAACTTTGAACTGCCATAACTTTGTCAAAAGTTAATCAATTTTTATGCGGAATGTAAATTTGAGCATGATTTTATCTCCAAATTCGTTCTGCATTTAAATTTTGTTCATTTTGAAAATTCGAATTTTCTTCGATAAACTCAAAAAAGATAAAGGGGTAACACTGTAAAATTTCGAAAAAATTCGATTTTCTAAAATGAAAAAAATGTAAATGCAGATCGAATTTGGAGGTAAAATCATGCTTAAATTTACATTCCGCATAAAAATTAATTGACTTATGACAATGTTATGGCGGTTCAAAGTTATTAAAGTTCATTAAAATCAAAATAATCCAAATTTTCTAACCAAATGAACCAAATTTATGTGAGGTCTAATTATAATAAAATCGACATTACACTGGACTATTTCAGTAACCAGATAAGATTGTTTTTCAGGCTAATAAAATCATTAAGTCTTTTTTCATTTAAAACAATGAATAACGCTTCTTATTTTGGTCAACCGAAAACCTAAATTTTTATTTTTTTTGTGAAACCGAAGCTTACAAAAAACCGATAACCGTTACGAAACCGATACTCCAAGATTTTGCATAACCGATAACCGAAAACCTTAATTCGAGCATAACCGAAACCGTAACTAAAACCGATATTCGTTTCGGTTTTAATCCCTGCTTTAAACTCATTTACCCAAAGAGAAAGAATGAGATTATTCCATTATCTTTCTCTTTTCTCTTTGATAATATCTCTAAGATACTTGTTTACTGAAGTTAACTCCATTTTAACTCCATTAATTTTATTTTTATAAGTTCCCATATTCCCAAATGATCCAATCGCATCCCTGTCGCATGGTCCACCTGCAGCAACCTTGCCAAATACTTTCGTCTTGGCTGTCAAGTCCATTATCCTTGGCCCATGCAATTATCAAGTTGCCAGCAAACTAATCAACAATTCCAATTAAACTTTTTCCCAACTTTTGTTGCAGCAAGAGCAGCGGAGGTTTTCGCTACAAGATTGCCAAATCGCTCGTCATGTCCAAGGTAAAGGCTGCTTTGGGCTTTGATCGTGTGGTCAGCCTGGTGAGCGCCGCTGCTCCCATGTCGCCGGAGACAAAGAAGTACTTCCTGAGTTTGGACTTGAAGATATTGGATGCATTTGGCATGTCCGAGACGGGAGGTTGTCATACACTTTGTCAGGCTGATTGTTCGCTTTTGAACACCATTGGAAAATCGATGCCAGGCTGTGAGTCAAAGATTATTAACCCGGATGCAAATGGACATGGTGAATTGTGCATCCGAGGACGTCATGTGTTTATGGGCTATGTTTCCAATAAGGAGAAGACAGAGGAATCGCTGGACGATGACTGTTGGCTACATTCCGGTGATTTGGGCTATATTGATGACAAGGGCTACGTTTGCCTAACGGGCCGATCCAAGGAGCTCATCATTACCGCTGGCGGCGAGAATGTTCCTCCCGTGCACATTGAGAATGTTATCAAAAAGGAACTGGATGGCATTTCCAATGCCTTCCTTGTGGGTGAACAACGCAAATATCTTACGGTGTTGGTTTCTATCAAGGTAAGGCCAATAGAAAATATTTTAATTGAAACTTTTAGTGATTCTGATATTGAACTTGTTACAGACCGAGGTTGATAAAGATACGGGTGCACCGTTGGATGAGCTAACGCACGAGTCAACAGTCTGGATGAAGTCTCTGGGAGTTGAGCATAAGACACTCACGGATATACTCAATGCTGGACCCTGTCCCAAGGTCTGGAAGTCCATTGAGGATGGCATTAAGCGTGCCAACAAACTATCCATCTCGAATGCCCAAAAGGTTCAGAAATTCGCCATCTTGCCCCATGACTTCTCCATTGTTACTGGTGAATTGGGGCCCACTCTGAAGGTCAAGCGCAATGTGGTTAACAAAATGTATGCCGATATCATCGAGAAGCTATATGCCTAGATCGAACCTAGTGAAACCAAAACAAAACCAAAATTACCAGAGCAATGGGAACTTGAGCTTTAAAATTAAATGAATTTAACGGACTTACAAGCCATTGAGTGCCAGCTTAAACTACTTAGTTACTTACCATATCTACCTATGTATCTAGAGAGAGAGAGAGAGAGAGAAAGGGTAATTCACTCAATTTGTATGAGTGCCAATGATAATGATGAATGTTGAAGATGATGATGTTGTTGATTATAATCATGTGGTTAACAATTATCTATTTAAATGCGTCCTTGTAGCTTGCCTACAGCTTTCCCCATAAAAAAAAAACTGTATAGATATTTAGTTCATAAGTTTTTAATTTTATGTTAATTTGTTTTATTTACTGAAACGCATGGAGAAATTCTATTATCCAATTGCTTGAATTATTACAATAAATTTGCATATTAATTTTCAATGCTGACATTTTTTAAATGGTCATTGAATGTTAACATTTAACAAGTACGAACGCCACAGTCGAAGTACTCGACTGTTAGATGCCCAGTATCCGTTTCTTCACGGGCGTTCGATGTTCTCATCTTCGTGAGTACAACTTTTAAATGAATATATTCTGAATAAATTTTCCGATCGTGTTTACTCATCGAGACTTACCAAAACTTAAGTCAAGCTTCAAAATTGCTATTGCTATAGGTTTTTCAAGTTCCTAATAAGGGTGATAATTACAGATATATGCTAGATCTAAAAGCCTTTTCCATTCTTACTGAAGTAAATCGTATTTTCCGTTATTATTAAATAAAATCTGTTATTATAGAAGTTATTAAAATTAAAATTATTAAAATGTTGTCCCTATATATATATAGTATACATATATATAACCTTCGTCCGTATTTATGCATCTTCTTGAAAGTTATGTGATATTTGCAGACCGGGTATAGCATATAGCTGCCATTGAATCGAGGGGTCAAAAAGAAGTCTTCAATGCCCTGTCTCTGAATTTATTAATACATTTTTTTAATTATTGTGAATATATATACATGTTACCTAACGCATTTTCAGTATCATATTAGGATTATTACCAATCGAACCCAGTTATTTTTTAAACTGGAATTTTAATTATGTCAGCAACTCTAACTAACGAGCCTGGTGACCTCAATATCTCTTTATTAAACTTATAAATATGAAATTAAAACTCGAATAAAGCTTATTAGCGAGTAAGATTATCGAAGAGCTTGAAGCTGCTTTAGTTTAGATGAGGATCCTCCAACGGCTGCTCGGTTTCGGCTTCCAGACCCTTTTCCAGACGTTCAGCGACGCGTTGCATTAGCTCCTCCATGCTCATCTCGATCTTGACACAGGCACGCCGATGGATGTCATAACGCTGCTCTAGGCCGCATTGGATACGCTCACAGCTGAGACTGAGGCTGAACCAACTGCTGACATCCTTGTAGCCTGGACGACACTCACACTCATTGTGGGCAATGCAATAACTATGCTCCGGACATCCACCCTGGCAGATTGGTCGACAAATGAGCTGATGTTCTTTATTGGGATGATGCGAATGCTCATAACACCGCATGCAACGACATTTGTTCGGCTCCAGGCAGTAACTGTGCGCCGGACAGGGATCCTGGCAAATGGGTTCACAAAAGCCGAAGATGATCGTACGGTACCCGGGACAGCACATTTGCACTGTGTCCCATCTGATACGCTCCTCATAAGCGATATACACCTCCTCCTCTTCCGAATTGCTGGCATTGGCATTATCATTGGCTAAGATCCTCGATCTCGTCCTCGTCATTGGCACCTGATACTTGACACTTATGTTCTTCTGGCAATGAACATTCGTAATGGCCATGCCCAGCGTCTGGACCGGCATCAGCATTAGGGGTATGCCTAATATGATCAGCGCCAGCATCTTTCTTCCACATAAGGCCTTATAGGGGCAAATGTGGTTTCTGACGATCAAACCTCGTTTCAGTATTCACAGACACGCTACAAATGTGGCACTAAACGCAGCTCCAACCGCTGATAAAAGTGAAAGCACAATTCTTTTGTTTCAACTTCTCGGGGTCGCGATGCATCGCAGACGGAAGATAACTCCCTGTTTTGCACTTCCTTATCGCATTGCTTTGGCTATGCCCCGTCACAACATTGGAAATCTACCCAGAGTCAGCGACTGTGACTGCGACTGCGACGGAGAGTCAGACTCGAAAAAAGACGGGCACTGGGACTGAGACAGCGGCATCGACATCGACTGATTCGGAGACTGACTGCATCGAACATGTATGATAAGCGGTTGGTCGGTTAAATATACGAGTATACATCAAAAAAGATACATATAGTATGTATCATCTATAAGTTACAGTCAAACTATTCTTTAACAATGCGTATTTTCCCACATTGAATTTGAAAAATTTATACTCTGATCTCGCAGGAACGGTTCGGTTCGAGATTTCAATCAACTCAAAACGAATCATGAACTTAACTTTGAAATTATTTACTCAGCGAACCTAAACACGGACCACTTTGTTAAATAAAAGGTTCGGTTCGATAAAAAAATAATTACATAAATTGTATGTTTTCCTAATATTGCGCAACTATTTGAGACTTTAAATAAAAATCATAAAATAATAAGTCATATTTTAATCATTAAATAAATTTTGATTATTTACAAAAACACGAATTTATTTAAAAAATCATGAAATAGGTAAAACAATAAAAACATTATTGTGTTTAAAATTAAACCAAGATTCGAACCCAAACATTGGGATTACCGGAATAAACTGGTTCCAGAGCCGAACCTAAATCTGAAACTATGCTCCAACCGAACTGTCACACTTTTGGGACATTCCTTTGCTCTATGACGCTATGTCACTTCTCTGTGAAACATTGAGCAAAAATGCAAATTGCATTTACTAATAAAATATAATAATACTCAAGTTTAACGACAGCTCAGCTCTAAAACGCAAAAATTTCATAATACGATTTGATAAAGGGTAAACAAAGTATAGCCCCCATATCATAACCATTCTAAGTCATGCAAAGTATTTGTAGTGTTTGAAGAGTTTATAAAAGCTACCTAATACCCACAGAAATCTTAGTTCAATCTGAGTCGGTGAGCAAGAGTATTATTAAATGAACCGAATTAATTCAATGCAGGGTCTACTAGGCCTAAGTTTCGGATTGATCGTATGCCTTCAATTAAGCAACGGAGCAACGGAGATTCAACAAGTAAGATACATCAAATTAATACAATTGGCTTCAAAAATATTCCAAACATTTGTTCCCTATTAAAATAGAACATCAGTAAAATTGGTCCGATTCTCTGTGAAATCGGATTCGAATGGGATCAGGAAAATTATAAATGTCGTCCAAAATGTATTCCAAGTTGTGGACCGAACAGCCGCTGCGTTAGCCGTGATACGTGTGAGTGTAACCAGGGCTATGGCGAAGAGAATGGATTTTGTCAACCAGTTTGCTCACAAGGATGCGGTCCTTATGGTATATGCAAAGCACCTGAAAAGTGTGAATGTGACACTGGATACGCATGGGATCAGAAGATTGGGAAATGTCAACCTACATGTAACCCAAAATGTAATCAAAATGAGCTTTGCACTCTTCCGGATATTTGTGCTTGTAATGAGGGCTATACAGAAGAAAAAGATGTTTGCAAACCCATTTGTAAATTAGGATGTGGTCCTCATGGTCGTTGTGTGGCACCCGAAAAATGTGACTGTTCGACGGGCTTTGAATGGGATCCAAAAACCTCAAAATGCCTACCGAAATGTGATCCGAAATGCGGTCTACATAGCTTCTGTCATAGATTCAATGAGTGCAAATGTATTAAGGGTTTTAAGCCCGACGATATTAAGAGTTTGAGCTGTTCCTTCCCACTTCATTGGTGGATCTATTTGATAATTGGGATTATAACAATTGTGATCCTTTGCAGTGTTGCAGGTATAATATACTATTTCGTAAGACGTAGCCGTAATGTCAGCTATTATCCCAATTCAAATTTCTCGGATACCTCACGAATTGTAACATAGAAATTAGAATTTGTATTAACATATTTAGTTGTTTATAATATCCATCTTATATAACAGGAATATATATCAGAATAATAAATAAATATAAATACCTTACGATACCGATAAAATGTGGTTTTTAAATGTGGTGTGATATTTAAATAAATCATCCTGATTGCTCACCGATTGAGCTTGCAAATATAACAGACTAATATCCATTTGTTTATTATTTAAAGAGTATTTTGAGTAAAACTTATAGAAATTAATGTAAAATTTAAAAATATCTGTTCGAAAAATATACCTGGAATTTACAGAGAAAACAAAAGACGATTCAAAGTGATTGAGAATCCAATTTAAATATTACATATGGAACATGTAATTTTATGACCTTAAAGAATACCTGATACTTGAGAAAAATCTCATTTATTCTCATTCATAGACCTATGTCACAAATAAATCGATACAGATTTTGCATATTTCAGAAATCGTTTTTCCAGTATGGTAAATGATATCATTAAGGTTGTATTCATTAAAATCATTTAATAGGAAAATTCACGTCACATGCAATATATTCGATAGGTTCTTAATTTTGTTAGAATGTTACCATTATCTATTTTTATAATGCTAAAACGTTTTCCTATCTACACAGACTTAAAACAGTTTCATCTTATAAGGATTAAGAAACCAATCAAACAATATTCTCGTAAAAAATAATTACATGATAGTTATATATTTTCATAAAACGCTTTTCCTAAACTGTCTTTAAAGATTGTGTAACTTATTTGAATTCAATGACAAAAACTTTTGAAATGGATAATCTTAAGACCGATTCGCGGCTAATACTCCCTTTTAATTTAAAGTAATTTCCTCTAAGAGTTTTCCATGGGTCATCCATGGCTTCCTGCATTCTGTCTTGTGTGCTGCCTGAGGATGTGGGCTCACACTCATAAGATCTGCAGGCATTGGTTACCGAATCCACACAGCAAACCGGTCTCTTCCAGCAGCCAAGTGGTGCAGAACACCACACGTTCAAATGGATTCTTCAACACGGAGGTTGGTTTAACAAAACATGTATAAATTTAATTTATGTCTACAATCTTCAGCCAATTAGAAATGGATATTACGCGAGGTCTGTTGCAATGGTTTTATAGGATCTCCGGGAAACTGCAAACCCATTTGTAATCCACAATGCGTATACGCCCAGTGCACCGCACCTCAGGAGTGTACTTGCAATGCGGGCTATGAGACAATAGATGGCCAAGAGATCAGCAAAATGGGCTGCAAACCCATTTGCACTGGCTGTCGTTTTGGGGATTGCATTGCTCCTAATATCTGTCATTGCTGGTCGGCGTATTCACTACAACCGGGAAGGGACTGTGAACCCATCGATAACTTATTGCTTTCTCCGAAGAATTTCCACCAGAACTGCTCTTGCTGGCAAAAGTACTCGAAGACATCTTCACGTGCTTCCAAGTGTATTAGCATATGCAGAAGTGGTATTCCATATCCCTGCCTTGATCTTAGACAATGCCTCTTCAACAGTGTAAACCATTTCTTGATATGTAACATCCAAGAGAAGCCCCATCAATATGTTTGCAAACTTTTCGAAGCTTCCACTACAAAACAATCTCAGCTGATTCCAAGAGATCGAATAGTTTTGATAAATCAGACAGATCAAGTCATGAGAACATGACAGGGTGATCAGCAAACTCAGACAGTTCGGACAACTCGTTATGATCGAACAACTTGGACTGTTCGGATATATCAGACAGATCGAACCATTGCATATGATCAGACACACCAAGAAAACGAGATTCAGACTAGTCAACCACATCAAGCTGATCAGGTAGGACGACAATACGAGTCAGCTCAAGAAGAACCAGCTGATTTAACAAATAAGCTCAAGTTGAGGACACGTCATCATAATGAGAAGAATACTTCGGTTCAACAATTTTCTTTGTTGCTCACAAAGTTTATGTTTTATTTGTTGTTAATGTCATCCTAACCACGTTAGCTGAATGCTTACAAAGCCCAATTCATGATAATCCTACAAGTGTATGAGAGAGAAGATTTAGATAGTGAATCTTAAGTTAGCTACATAAAGAAAATTAAAAAGTCTAAAAATACTTATGTATATTGCGAATACGGAACAGGTGGATATTAAATATATTTAAGATAAAATTTATCTGGTTCATGAGGTTATACCTATGAATCCATTGTCATTGGAAAAATTTTAATATGACTGACACGGTCAATGTGCTCTGATTTTTACCACAAGATGACAACTTTGTGTACCTTGATAAAAGACATAGACATTATTATAATTTATATATAATAAAACCTCTTTGCTCGGACTGATTCATTCATTTATTCATTCACTGAGCATTGTAAAGCCGAAACGGTGGCAGCTACAAGTCTAAAATTTTCATAGATTGGAAACATTTATTATGCAATAAGACGGCATTTTGGAAAGTACGACCTGCACGTGGGTCAAATTCGGAGTCAAAATTCACAATTCAAAGGATCGGCTTAGTATAAAAAATTTGTGGCAATGTAATGTAATTACTGCAGTTTAAGTTTTTTAAGAATCTCGAACACCTAAAAGTATACAGTAATTTCAATTCCGTTCCGCGTTGCCATTAGCAACACTGAAATAATCTGAGTAGGCGTGTGTTTAGCCTTTATAGGGTGGATGATCTGCCCTGAAATTTACCACCTGCCTGCAAATAAATTTTTGACAAGAAAATCGAATTGCACTTGTCGGCTAGATTAACTGGATCAAGGTGTATTTACATATATAAGGTGACGTGTTCGACACAGTTGTTCTCTTTGAGGTAGTTAGTTTGACAGTTCGAAATCAAATTTAGTCGAGAAAGTTTGTTTAGCTCTCTTCTCATTTTTTTCATTATTTAATTTGAGTTTAAACCAAGGTGTATTTCAAAATGACCAAGCAATACGGCAATGTGTTCCGCTCCAGAACGGATAAGGACAAAAGGCAGCTACAGACGCAAAGCGTGGGTTGGAATTTACCAAGAAGGATTTGCGATAAGCATTCTAGGGACTCTGATTTTTAAGATGCGTTCCAAAATAATCGTTAAAATTGTTTATGTTTTGATTGACTGACAACAAAAACAAACGAAGAGTGCAGAACATAAAATGTTTATGTTCTAGCATCTCTGTCTCTGAGAGTCGAGAGAGCACGTCAAAATTTTTAACCACCTTAGCTTACTACGAAGACGTCACCTTATATAAATACACCTTGAACTAGAATGTATTGTTGTAGGCAAGATGAGAAAACGGCCCTAAGTCTATTGAAATATAAAGATAATAGTTTTAACTTTAAAGCTGTTCAAATGCCCATATTTAAGAAATTTTGAATACTTTACATCGAAGTTGCGGGCATGCGAAGCTGCGGGCATGTTGTTAGTAAAATATAAAAGAAAAAGTTCTGTGATAAACATGTTAGTAATTTAGTTTTTTTGCTTAAGCGCTTATACATAGAAACATAAAGTATATATAAATTACGCCCTGACCAAAATAAAAATACCCTTTGTAAGTGAATATTAAAACCAACATGAACAAAAAAACATATCGGTTAAAACCCATCAATTCGCAAGAGTGTATACCTGTGGCAGGCAAGTATTGTTGATCATTTCGATTTCCTAAGAATTATGTAATCCGATGCTTTAACACCGATCTATCTTAACACTCGATAGAGTTTTAGAAAGAGATAAGGTAGTGTTAACGATTTCTAATAATACATCAAATTAAATCGTGATACGCCAAAGGAAGATGACATCCATTTTTTATGGTATCATCCAATAATTATATAGGATTCTTAAAATAAAAAGAAAATGGTTTTCACTCCACCCTAATGAACAATAACTGTACAGTGAGTAAAGTGTACAGCACAACAGTGTGAATGAGTAAACTACTTACTGAATTACATAGATACAAACACAGTATTCACTCTCATTCACACAAAACAAGTGAATATGTCGGGCTCCGTTTTGAATGCAATCATGTAGGTCTCTAATAGATATGTGTAGATGTATGTAGCATATGTATGTATGTACTAGACTAATAATCATATGTACATATGTATGTAGATACAACCGAAGAAAATTCAAGACCTTCCACACAATCTGCTTTACACCAACAACAAACGTTTAACAGGTAGAATGTACACGGATATGTACGAATATACATTGTAATGTATGTACATATGAATGTACATGCGTACGTACGTATTTTAGTACTCAATGTCTCAGTGTTCCAAGTATGTACAAATCTACACTCGTAGCTACTATGCATAAATATGTACATGGGGGTCTACATGCATATGTACATATGCACATACATTTGTGTGAATTTGTATGATTAGTGATGTGTGTAGAAATGTGTACTTGTTTGTATGTTGTTGTTGTATGTACCCGGCCTTTTTGCATATCAGTTTTGTGCGTTTGTGTTGCTCGATATATACAAATAAACATGAGCACAAAGCAGGCGCACAGAAATGATTAGCAAGCGAGTGTAACCATGTAGGCAGTATGTGTTGATGCGTATGTGTGTATTGTTGTTGATGTTGTTGTTATTGTTGTTGATATTGTTGTTGTTGTTGTTCATGTAGTACGAGTAGAAGTAGCTTTCGCTGTTGCCGCAACAGCTAAAACGGTAACAGCGACGTCGACGTCGACTTCGGCATTCTCAAATTGTGTTTATGTTTGTATGTACCATTCGTATGTCGACTGTATGTTAATACATGTACATATGTATGTATTTACATATGTATATTTGTAATGAATGAGAGCCGTGAGCCAATACAAAAACCAGAAATGGCATGAAAATTAAATGTAATGGGTAACAACAACAACAAGCACGTGGAGAGCGACAACATTCAGATATGTTAGTATGTAAATACATACATATAAGCATGCATATGTACAGTGACTTCCAGCTTATTACATATTTTAAATGAATTTATCTTTTAATGGGACACAGATAAATTTATTTTACTTATTTATTTACATATTTAATTTGAAAATTCCCAATGCATTGTGTACAAAAGACTTGTAAGTTATTGCATTAGTCACAGAAATGGTAAATTTATATTAAAATTTAAACACAGATTTGTGATTTAATGTTTATGATTGAGCAAAAGATTCTTACTTAATTTTTTGCTTAAATTATATCAGCATTAAGCAATGAAAACCAAATATAGTTTAAACTGTTGTGAGTAAAATAAGCTGTGAACCACTGTACACATGTATTTACATGGGGGGGTGTGTATTGGCAGTTAAATGCGGGTCTCAAGTTGCTTTTCTGTCCGTATGATGACGTAGCAAAAACAGTGAACGTCGCGTTGAGTTGACAAGGGAAAGCTTTGCAGTCAGCGTCAGCTTCAACGTCGACGTCGACGTCTCTGCCTCTGTTAATGTAGCAGGCAGAGCCCACCACTAACAGCAACAACTTAATTTGTATGATTATCGGCGCTTTACAAAAGAAACATTCAGCAATTTGTTTACAGTGGCGACCAGATATACATGCAGACTATTAATCAGACAGTAATGGGACAATAAATTTGTCATACTTATTTACAAACAACATTTTACAAAATATATAGAAAAATAGAAAAGTTATGAGTTCAAAACTAGTAAGAAAGCTATAATCGAGACCTCGACTATGGGATACCACTACACAATTTCGATACATATAATATAATTTTAATCTATGAATTTTGAACTCCAGCGTTACAAAAATTACTGCGTATTTTTAGACGTTTACGCTTAAGAAGTAAAAACAGCCACAAATTTCGTTAAATATGTATTTAAAATTTTATTTATGTCGGACCACTATATCGTATACCAGCAATAGAAACGATCTGTTGATAATCAAAAATTATTGCGAAAAGCCTTTCAAGGATCACCCTGCAAAATTATCCGGAACGTTTGGATTCTCAACAACGTGACATATAGCATATCTGCAATCTATTCGATTATCGTTGTTTATTTATGAATAAGTGTATTTATTTATTTAACGGTCGACTGTTCGATAAAGAATTAACAATAATTTAAGAATCGTTCTAAAATAAGAATATAAAATTAATTTTTTTTTATTATTTTATGAGCAATTGGAGTTCAAAACTGTAAAATTAATATAAAAGGTTAAGTTAAGATAAATTAAATTAAAACTAGGATTATTTAAAAATTTTATAAATTATCCAACATTTGTTGCAAGGATTGGGGAAAACCCAGAAAAAAATCCAATTTTAATAGCAGGAAAAGAGGACTCAGTTGAATACCTGGCAATATTTACAAAGCATCAAATCAAATCGACTATCAATTAAAGTTTCGGTTTTTCTTATTTTGGTTTATGGTTATTGGCTACGCAAAACCTTTGTACATCGGTTACCGGTTTATTGTATATTTCGATTTCGAAATACTGGTATGATTTCGGTTCCTAAAAAAACGATTTAGTTGTAATAAACTTTAAAAAACGTTAGTATAAAATCAAAAATCTTTCTTTTAAAAAAAGATATATTTTAAAAGATCAATATTCAAATTAAAAATACAAATTAGTATAAAAAGCGAAAAGCGATTATTACACCTTAGCAACATAATTGAATTTAATGCTTGAATGAACCGAATCTGCCCGTTATATAATCGGTTACTTATCGGTTATTTTGGTGTAAGGTTAGGTTTCGGTTAGGGTTTCAGTAAGGGTTTCCAATATTAATCGGTTTTACGGTTTTAATCCCTGATTTAAAGTGTATGTGTGTAAATCAGGGATTAAAACCGAAACGAATATCGGTTTCAGTTATGATCGAATTAAGGTTTTCGGTTATAGGTTATGAAAAATCTTGTAGTATCGGTTTCGTAACGGTTATCGGTTTTTTGTAAGTTTCGGTTTAAAAATAACGGTATGGTTTCGGTTGTCAAAAAAATATAAATTAAGGTTTTCGGTTGACCTAAATAAGACGCTTTATTCATGTAAAACACATGAAAAAAGACTGAATGCTCTTTTTAGCCTGGAAAATAATGTTATCTGGTGATTGGAATGATCCAGTGTAATGTCGATTTTATTATAATTTGATCTCACTTGGGTTATTTGGTTTGAAAATTTCGATTAATTTGATTTTACTGATTTTTAATAACTTTGAAATCCCATAACTTTGTCAAAACTCAATCAAAATGATAAGGGGTAACACTGTAAAATTTCTAAATAATTCAAAATTTTCGAATTTTCAAAATAAACAAAATTTAAATGCAGAACGAATTTGGAGGTAAAATCATGCTCAAATTTGATTGACTTTTGACAAAGTTATGGCAGTTCAAAGTTATCATTACCTGCGACGGCCAGTACCGAAATTAACCCTTATAAATTAATCGGTTACTAAACGGTTATTTCGGTTTAGAGAGTTTCGTTTTATGGGCTTCGGTACAGCGGAAAAATATTTTTTCGGTTACGTTTTCAGTTACGGTTACAAATTTCAATCGGTTATTACCGGTTAAAGGTTACGGTTTCGGTTAAGGTTTTAATCCCTGGTGTAAATTAATTTATTTTTCATTCTGAATTACTTTTGACATTTTTGAATGCTGCTGCTTAGTTTAGATTGTGTGTTCGTCGGCATTTGGCATCGTCGTGTGTTAATGATGGGATTAAAAACAATTTTAAATACCGGTTGCTATTGTAATTGCTGTTTATGTGGTGAACTTGTCAGAGAGACTAGAGAGTGCACAGTGAAGAGAGCAACGGCAGTAAGCAAAGCAAATATATACATATATATAAACATATGTACATGTTGTTAATTTGCTTCCCCGTCTTCGGTCGCTGCTGCTGTTGCTGCTGATATGCTACGTCGACGTTGGCGTCGCTGTTCTCATGAGTGTAGAAATGAGTTTGAATGAGTTGCAAGAGGGGGTCGCTCTGTGTGGTGGATGAATCGTGAGCAGTGCAATGCATGTATGTATGTACATATGTATGTATGACCAGATATATGTATGTACATACATGTATGCTCGCTTGTTTGTCAATATGTACACATGTTATTTGATTTTCATTTTTTTCGTTCCTACTTTTATGTTTGTGTACGTTTAAGCGTATGTGTGTCACACTTCTTATGTTGTTGTTGTTGTTGTTGCTGTTATTCCTGTTGTTGTTCTTGTTACTGACGGGTACATGAATATAAATGTTGTTTATCTGTCGTCGTCGTCGTCGTCGTCTCGGGTGTCCGTCGGGCTCGAGTCTCTGGCTCTTTAGTAGTTTTGTGTGTGTATCGATGTTGTTATTGTTGTTGTTGTCGTTGTTGCTGTTGTTGTTGTTATGCATGAATGTGTGTTTCTTTATTGTTGTGTGTACTTGTTGCTGTTATTGTTGCCTGCCCGTCTGCTCGCTCACTTGCTCATATGTATGAACTTTTTGCTTTGACTTTGCTTTGGCTGTTCTCTTTTTCCGCTTGCTAATCAATGCTGTGCGCCTGGCTATTTCGCTATATCTATATGTACACAAACAAATCTACAAAAGTCACAGACATGCATATGCATACCCCGACCCATTACCGCTCCTACATACATATACACGTTACCATCACGAATCGTGCGTGTAAATAGCATGTACAACACATGTTACTATACCTACAATACGATTATGGACAAGATGAATAGGAAGAATATATGTATGCATATATGTACATACATACATATGTATGTATGCATATCGCTTCCGTTATACTGAATATGACTGTGACTTTTAGTGCTTGGATATATGTGTGCATTTGTACATAATACATCTATAAAACACATTTAGTTTCTATATGTTCGAATTGGTATTGAGTACGAGTACTAGCCAAATGGACAGACGAATGGAAAACAATTCCTATTGTTGTTGATTATAATTTAGATTAGCAAACGAAAGTAAACTGACCTTGAATTTTGTTCCGATTTAAAATATGTATATTGTACAATGTATTTACTACGTACTTTTCACGGATTTATTTCAATAACATGTACAGTGGACACTCTAATGTGAAATACTATGAAAATAAAATATTTCTTTCATTCCCGATTAGAGATGGACCTTCTTTTTGAGACCCGGCCCAAACCAAATTTTTAAAGCCCGATCCGAATTTATTATTTAGAAAATTAACCTTGTTAATGATTTTTACTTTATTCAAAATTTTTTTTGTATTAAATGTAACAAAATTTAAAATTTACACATTTAAAAAAAAATTAATTCTTCTTTGCTCATTTTAGTGCGTAATATTTAAACATATCGAAATGTGTCAATAAAAGAAATGCATAAATGATATTAAAAGGGAATCATTCAGAAAATTTATGGATTTTTCAGACCTCACGTACTTTGAGCTTTTAATCAAGGCCCGGGCAGCACGTAAAAAGTCCGTTTGAGATTTTCAGACCCTATCCCGTTGAATTTTTTGAAAGGAAACGCGGGACGCGAACCCCGAAAATGCCCATCTCTATTCCCAATATTAAAGTGCTTATGTATCAATATAATTTTACATTAAAGTTTTCCTAACGTTAGACTCCATATATTGGAACAAACTTAAACTGCTTTAATACATTAATATCTTTAAGCAATAATACCGTTAAAATAAATTATATAAATTTGCTAATCGGATGACTTAAGGTTGCTAAAAAGCTTTGTTCAACGTAATAATATTTTAGGTTTATAAAGTTAAATATTTTTTTATTCCTGGGCTAAATATTTCAGTCCCTAAAACGTTTTTGGGTCCACCCTAATGAATGAAACTGTGTTAAAAGCAAGCATTTATTTCGCCTAAACATATATTGCAAATACGATTGTGTAGTTCGCTCCACTGTACACAGTAGGTGATACACTCAATTTACTTACTTATCTTTTCTGTTCCGTTACCCATCGGACATTCCTCTATGTACACATGTTGCGCGCTTTCAACACAAATACGAAGAAAAACAAACGCAATGTGCAACTATTTGTATTTGTAGTTTTAATGCCAACAAGTCACACCTCTTCCCCCTGCCCAAGACCCACTGCACTACATTTTTATATATATTTTTTTTTTTAAGGAAACGACATGAATATTTCGACTTGTTAGCATTCATGGGCTTCTGTTCATTGGTAAATAATTTCATAATAATGTTGTTGTTGCGGCATGACAAATGATAATCCGCAGTTACAAATTGCAACAATTACAATTGGGTTAATAATACATCATAATCGTTGTTGGTGTTGTTGTTGTTTTGTTGTTAGCGCAACAAACACTTGTACATGCAAACATACATAACATGTTTGCATACCTACATGTGTGTGTGTGGGGTGTGTGTATGTGTGTAAACATGGCAAAGCTGTTTGACATTTTGCAATAAAATAAATTAAACAATAAATTATAAATTTGTACAAAAAATGACTGTTGGTCGAATAGGCGCTCATCAATGCACAGTCAGCGATTCTGTTGCCGTCAACAGCAACATCAACAACGACGGCGACAGCGACGACGACGTCGACGTTGACTTTGTTACTGCTGCTTCTTCTTCTACTTTTGTTGTGTGTTGTTGCTGCCGACAGCCAACAGGGGCGAGCCCACTGTATGCCAGTTTTTCAGCTTCTATTTCATTGCTTTGTATGTATGTACATATGTATGAATGTGCCTTAAATGCATACATTCAAACAAGGGCGTAGACAGTGGGACCATTGCCCCCCACCCCCAAACACTTATAGATAAAAATATTTTAACTTCATAAATTCATACGCATCAAAAAGCAAAAAAAAAGATATGCATTTGTTTGTAGTTGTTTTAAATAATAACAATATTTTTAAATTTTGGTATATTTTGAAAAAAAATAATTTAAAATGTATTATTTATTTATTTATTTACTTAACATCAACTAAGAACATTAGACAAGTAGAAGTAATTAATTAAATTTTAAATTAAATTATAAAACTAAAATGTAAAATTAGAAATTTAATAATATAATAAATATATATAATAAATATTAGTTTATAACTGAAAATGTAAAAAACAAAAATATAAATTTAAGTTTAAGCTGGGGGTATTCAAAAATTTATTAATTGATCCAAAATTTGTTGCAAGGATTGGGGAAAACCCAGAAAAACCCAATCAGATTCATAAGTATTAGTATTTTATTAGTATTGGTAGAAGTATTATTGGAAATATTGGAAAGGTATAGGAAAATAGAGGATTTTATGGAGGGGAGAGGGAGTTCAGTGCCATTTTATTCAATTTAAAAAGGATTTTAATTTAAATTAATAATTTTGACATTTGAAAGCAACTATTGTTGGTTTCGAAAATAACTGGCCAAAAAAACATTTCAAATACTACCAAAATTATAACATTTATATTATCTTTTGTACAACATTGACAGTAGCTTTTCTGTGTGTCGTAAAATTTTATTAGAACAAAATAAATTTTATTATTTCAGAAAAAAATCTTAACTGTTAGTATATAAATTGCTTATACGAATATTCACCTGTGTTTAACAAAACCCTAAAAGAAACCAATAACTAGGTGTTCCTGACACCAAATCACCTTTCAAATTTCAAAATTCTTTGTGGAGAGATTTGATAAAATTATCTTTAAAGTCTTTGATAAAAAAAAATGTATTTGATCACCCTTCATACGAAGCTGACTACGCCCTTGCATTCAAACATACATACATACATTTTTATGCATGCCTGAGATTGTGTGCGTATGCGTATTATATACATATGTATGTTTGGACACCAGGCACTTGGTACTTGCAAAGTGAGAGGGACGTCGAACTGAGAGACAAGCCCGAAGGTGGGAGAAAGACAAAAACCCAACAACCGTTACAGCTGCGGAGAGCGCAGCAGTTGAACGTTGTACTTAGCTAGTGTGTGACTCTCTGTCTCTCCCGATCTCTTCCCCTCCTCCTTGTTTTCCTCTAATATCGTCAATCATAAGACTGACCAGTCCATGCAGATTCAGCTCTGATGTTTGATCGATTGCAGATTAAGGGTTTATGATATGCACCAGGATTAAAGGGGATTATGAGGTGATTTCACAGATACATCAGTATGTACATACATATGTATATTTGTATGTCCATACAAATGAACATACGTAGTAATACAAGTAATACATTAATTTGCCTGTTGATTTACTTTATGACTTACGACGTAGGCCCTAGAGTCTAGACTCCTGTAATGTAGGTCTAAAGATTGTGAAAGTTCAGGAACATTCTGTAGATAATACAAATCTATCGAAATGTTTATAAATTTCTTTAATTTCTTTTCATGAATGGCAATTTTGTAAGCATTTGAGATAGTGAGATATCAAATGTATATGCCGATATTATCGCAGTCGTAGCATTCGTAATCGGTAGGTTATAGGTTTGAATCTAACACCACTGACATGAGCATGAATATTTTATTAAAATTATAATTATAAAGTATTTGTTTACAAGTATAAACATTATTTTGTTGTTTACATATATATTTGAAATATAAAGCAACAATAATATAATAGAAATCAAAAGTTTCCGAAGGGTAGAGGAAAATTTTCCTGATCACAATGACGAACTACATTGATATATGTACATAGACTTGTCTATTTTCCTATCTTTCCATATGTTTTTATGCAAACTGGTCTCTCAGATTTAAATCTAATTTAATGAAATTTGAAACAGGCAGAATATACATATATGTATCATAATCAACCGGATCGATCGAGTCTGTAGTATAAAAAACTTGGTTGTTTCTTTAAATATCTTAACCAGTCATGCCAACAGTGTATTTGGCATTGTCTTTTACAACCTGACCAGATTTAGTTGAAATCGGACTTCTAAATCATATTCATATCTGTCATAGGAAAGTTCTGCCAAGAATCAACCTTTAGTATAAGAAACTTTCTTGTTTTTGAGATATCTCAAAAAATCTCACAGATTGTATTCAAGGTATGGTTTATATGATGTCAAATAGTGTCAAATCTTCGGTAAGCCGAAGATAACATTTCTTGTTTTAGGTCTAATTACTTGAGCTGTGCGTTGATTAAAAGTCAGTGAGTTCGCACATACATAATTCTTTAAAAGTACATTGAGATAACCTTAATAACCTCGGATCATCTTCTGACTCCAGCTTAGTATAAAATAATTCAAGATTTATTTCAAAGAAATTGTCTGATGAAATTAACCTCTGTATATTTTTTATGTTTGTAAATGCATCTCTAGAAATCTGAAATCTTTGATATTTATTTGCATTTTCTTGTTTTTGTGTAAAATTGAAGACACATTAAAGTATTGGTTTACACTTTGAATGTCTGTTATCTCGAAGGATTTCTGCGAAATGGCGGCTTTGTTTTTTAATTTGCAAGTCATGTGACGCACGTAAGTTGTAAGATTATCATGACAACAGATTAAGAAGAAAGGTTTGTTCTTTTAATTACATTAAGCATGACTTGACTGAATGTGGGAAATGTGATAGGTTTTGTAATGACATGTTATTCTCCAAATGAAGTACACCGATAACTGGGTTGATAACGTCGTTCTCAGAGTTTCGAAATTTGGAATCCTTATCGTGAAGCCCGTCGCTAAGTGTTGAGCATTAAAATGCGGATCCAGATTGTGAGTAATTTTCGAGCCTGGTTCTATCGCAGACTCGTGGCGATAAGATGTCTAAAGGTCAGTCAATGGTACTGTAGATCATGGCACACTTAGAACCAGACATGGGCTCAGTAGGAGATTACGAAAACCGCTTAACGATTGGGTCGCGTCATTGCCTGGCTTATCAAACGCAGCAAAGTATCGGGGAGGAATGCCTTAAATAGAGGGCTGCCATTTGTCTGGCAATTTATTCATTTCAACACTTTCAACATGAACGACGTGGTTCTCGAGCGGAATAATATCGGTGGCAAACTAAAGCACGCTACGAGCTATACGAGCACCTCGGTCAACGAGGCCGTCAAGCTGCGTAGACCTGAGGATGATCCCATAGAACCGCAGACAATACCGTCATACTTTCACGAAATATGCCAGAGGTATGCGACTCTGCCAGCTTTGGTCTGGGAAACACCAGAAGTGGGAAAGGATGTGTGGAAAACGGTGACTTATGCAGAGTATGAACGCAGTGTGGAGGAAGCGGCTTTGATGATGATCCATGTGGGGCTGGAGGAGCGCAGTTCAGTGGGCATTCTTGCCTTCAACTGTCCCGAATGGTTCTTTGCCGAATTGGGAGCATTACGTGCTGGCGGCATCGTGGCTGGCATCTATCCAAGCAACTCCACGGAGGCAGTGTATCACTCTCTGGAGACCAGCGATGCGACAGTCTGTGTTGTGGATGATGACAAGCAAATGGCGAAACTGAAAGCCATCAAGCATAGATTACCGCGCCTCAAGGCGGTCATTCAGCTACATGAACCCTATGAATCCTTTGTGAACCAGGAGACGGGCTACTACAGCTGGCAGTATCTACAGGATCAGCAGCACATCTATGGCGATGGACTGAAGGAGGAGCTGCTGCGTAGAGAAAATGCCATATATGCGAATGAGTGTTCCATGCTGATTTTCACCTCTGGCACCGTCGGCATGCCAAAGGCTGTGATGCTCTCCCACGACAGCGTCATCTATGATACGAAGGTTGTGTCAGCGAATACGGACAATGCCGTAGAAGGTGGGGAACGTTTGGTCAGTTATTTGCCACTGAGTCACATTGCAGCCCAAATCTTTGACATATTCCTGGCCATGTCACATGGCGGTTGCGTCTACTTTGCCGATAAGGATGCCCTCAAGGGGACTCTAGTTCGTAGCTTCCAGAAGGCTAGACCCACCCGCATGTTTGGTGTTCCGCGTGTCTTTGAGAAGTTCCAGGAGCGTCTGGTTGCTGCCGAGGCCAAGGCCAAGCCATATTCCCGCATGCTCTTGGCCAAAGCACGGGATGCTGTCGCCCAGCATCAACTGACAACAATTGCTGGGTAAGTTTGACTGCAATCTCTTGCAATTAGTCAGACCTAATTTGTTTTTCCTTTGACAGGAAGCAATCCTCGATTTACGGCATGGCCAAATATTGGTTGGCTTCTCGTCTGATCCGTCCCATACAACAGATGTTGGGCCTGGATCAGTGTCATATATTCTTCACAGGTGGTGCCCCAGTCTCGCCGGATCTAAAGCATTTCTTTCTGGGCTTAGATATGCCATTGGGTGATCTCTATGGAATGTCGGAGACGGCCGGAGCCATAACCATGAACTTACACATCAGCAATCTGTATAGCTCCGGTCAGCCAATCCCTGGGACAGAGCTACAAATCCGTGAAGCAGATGCAAACGGTCAAGGTGAGATTATGATTCGTGGACGTTCCAATTTCATGGGCTACCTGAATGAACCGGGAAAAACCGAGGAAGTTATTGAGGACGACGGTTGGCTGCACAGCGGTGATTTAGGTTCAATAGACAAATTCGGAAATGTGGTCATCTCAGGTAGACTAAAGGAGCTGATCATCACGGCCGGCGGCGAAAACATTCCTCCAGTTCACATCGAAGAGTTGATCAAGCGAGAATTACCGTGTGTAAGCAATGCTCTATTGATTGGTGATCATCGAAAGTATTTGACGGTGCTGTTGGCACTCAAGACAAAATCAGATCCGGAGACGGGGAAGCCATTGGATGCATTGCGGGAGGAGACCATTGAGTGGCTGCAGGGCATTGGTCTCAATCAAACACATCTTTCCCAATTATTCAACATTCCCGCTGATCTGCAACTACCCAACGATGCGAATGCTGTCTCCGCTGCCCTGAAAATCAATGCGGATCCCAGGCTCTACGAGGCTCTCGAAGCTGGCATCAAGCGAGCCAATAAAGAGTCCATTTCCAATGCTCAGCGGGTTCAAAAGTATGCTCTGATTCCCCATGAATTCTCAATGTTGACTGGCGAGCTCGGACCCACCCTGAAGATCAGACGCAATATTGTTCACACCAAGTATGCACAGCTGATTGAGCGACTTTACAAATGAGATATCGATTCGTATATTATTTATATTTAAGTTTTCATAATTCACTATCGATTATACACTGTTGTTTAACTATGTCAGAAATTTACTTATAAAGTACATATGTACAAAAGACTAAGTGTCTCTAGTTTTTCTTTCTTTTTTCTTATCGTTCCCGATCGTTTTTCAAGCGTTGTGATTCCATATCCACTTTGACAGTATGCTGTAATTGAAAAGAGACGATAAGTTTAGCTATGTTGCGATTAGAGGAGATCAAGATCTTTTATTTGAATTTGCTTATAATTCTAAGCAGACAGAAAAAGTATCTCCGACCCTTTACAATATATACTATATAAACCTTTATCAGTATGAACTATGATCAGTCGTGTCGAGTATTTGTAAACAACATATTTTTAATAACAACGACCTTTCATTTTAATATATCAAAAATTTCCATTTTCACACAAGTTTAGCGATTCCGTTTTACAATATTCGATCAGCAACAAACTGAGATTGTTGAATCTCTCTTGTCCCATTGAAGATCATCCAAAATCTAAAAAGTGAATAAGAACTCACATCTTGTTAAATTTTCTTCTTGAAACATTTTAAAGTTACTTATTTAAACAATTTGCACATAAATTGATTCACTATGATCAACATGATTACAGCATCATTGAATAAATTCAGTTCTTATATTTTGCCAGTTTTCTTAAAGAAATTGAGGTTATGCATTATAAAGATTATTTCTCATTTTTTTACTATATCTTTTTTCACAATTGCAGCATAAACTTAATTAAATTTTGGTTTTTCCGGCTCTTTGTATTCTAAGGCACTCAATATTTTCATAAATAGAACAAAGAAAAGAGATTAATTTCAATGACACTCTCAATTTTCGCTACTCCGTACTTACTATGAAAAAAGCAGATACTGGTGAAAATTAAAAAATGGTGTCTCTAGTTTCTAGTCTCTGATGGACATGGCAATATCGACTCGGCTGTTGATGTTATATATTTAATGGTCCTTCTGCCTGTTACGCACATTTATTTTGAAACAAACCTAATAGACCCCTGTACATCTTTTAAGTACGGGGTCTAATAATAATAGTCACACAGAACTTACCACATCCTTAGTAGTATTCTTTAGTTTCTCGCTGTGTTCCTTGCGATCCATAAATCGCTGACCCCAACGTAATCCCGCAAAAGCTAAAGCAATAGCAACCAACATCCAGATGATCACTGATCGCGAATCGAAGCGATCTGTGCGTATTTTGGGCCAAGTTAAGGGCGGTGTCAACGGGCTTATATCATCGCCACTTGCCTACAATCATCGCATAATGTCAAGAAATTGCAGTTAGATCCCAAATCAATTGACTTACCTCACAGTTGCAATTTTGCTCCTGCTGTTGTCGGTCGTCGCTGACATCCAGTAAAACAATGGATCGATTCCGTTGCCCATCGAAGCAATCGACTCCGCTGACATTCAACAAATCGTCGGTCCAAGCGCTTAACATGGGCCACGAGCGATTGAAGCTCAACGTGGCTGGGGACGTTCTCAGCATATTCCTGATCAGCCAGGTGCAATCCCAGTGATTGTCCGCCAAATTCACATGCTCAAAGAATACCAAACTACTCAAATTGAGTGACCTTATGTAGTTTGAACTGAGGTCAACCCGAAGGGCCATGCGATTCAATGCTGGTGCTAAATGCTGTAGCCAGAATGCATTCTCCAGTTGATTTCCAGCTAAATTTAGCTGATTCAGATTAATCAAGTGTTTTAGAAAATTAGTCGCTAGTTTCACGAGTTGATTACTGGAGATATCGATGACCTTGAGTTGACTTTTCGAATTAAATAGTTCCTCTGGCAGGGAATTCAGACTATTAAAGCTCATGTCCAGCTGCTGTAGGGTGCTGAGCGATTGTAGGCAGTCTCCATTAATATGAACTATTCTGTTATGACTGACATTGAGACGCTGTAAACAAGAGATAAGATTAGATACTAGTATCTTCTCCACAGTTTCCCATTTCGCTATTTTTCTTTCTTACCTCTAACGACTCCAAGCCGCTGAAACTATCGTTATCGAGTTGTTTTAAAGCATTAAAGCTCAAATCCAAATTTTGCAGTTCAAAATGTTTACTAAATCCCAAGGGTTCCAATGTCGACAGCAAATTTCTAGATAGATTCAAGTGTACCAGACGTGCCAGGCCACGTTCCTGAAGGAACTCAATGTTACTTATTTGATTATGTTCGAGCCTCAGAGTACGTAGATGTGTATTTTTTTCAAAGGATGCGGATTCCACTAAATTAATCTGATTGTGTTGCAGTGCCAGACTGTAAAGACGGTGCAGATCCTGAAAGTAGCTGCTTCCAATCAGCTGAAGGTGATTCCCATTGAGCTGCAAGTGCTTCAAATGGAACAAACCATTGAAGGAGTCTGGCTCCAACCTCTCGATTAGATTGTGACCCAAATTAAGCTCCTGTAGCTGTGGATATTTCACAAAGCTTCTGGCGGACAGCTGTGTCAATAGATTATTACTGATATCCAGTGAATTAAGCGCTGCTAGTGGATCCTCCGACCAGGACTTGAGCTCATTTATATTGTTGTGAGCCAGGGACAGGGACTGCAGTCGTGTCAAGCCATGTAGCGCATAATCCTCCAATCCGGATAGAGAGCAGTGCTGCAGTTCCAGAATCAACAGTTGGCTGTAGCGCAAGAAAAATGCGTTCTTCAACTTTGGAAGACTGCAATTGCTCAGGATCAGCGAGGTCAGCGCCTCCACGTTATCCAAATCGCTGACCTGCGTCGTGTTGCAGTGGCTCAGCTTCAGTTCGAAAGAATCTGCCCTGTATACCGCACAGCACAGTAGTGCCAGCAACAGACGCAGTAATAACTTTCTGTGCCACATTTCAATTAAGACTAAAGCTCTACATCTCCCCTTTGGTATGCTGGACTGAAACTGGAAGTGGGCCTTATCTTAATGCAGTTGCTCTAGATGCCTGTCAACACGTCAAGATAGTTAATCAGTTAACCGACTGGTGAACGTGTACGTCTTGGTTAAATATTTGCTGATGGATGTGTAAACACAACAACACAAGTCGCGACTACCGTTTTGAATAAACCTCCCTTCCTGCTAGTTTCTTCTATATAAAATGCAACTCACCCTTAACGAATCGGGTCTCAATTTAGATTGTAATTAAGAAGCTTCTTAGGAAATTTATAGTGAAGAGTAGTTAGGTTTGATTTAAGATAGCTTTTTATATAAAACACTTAATTTAAATGTATCTTTTGTGACTAATGCAATAACATATATGTTTATTAGATTTTTGTTGTATTAGAAATATTCGAATTAAAATCGGCTATGAACCAAATATCGTAGAACCAGTTCGGTTCTGGGTTTTAAGCAACCCGAACCAGATCATCATCTGAACATTTGAAATTACTTTATAAAATACTAGGGGGTCCGCCCCTGCTCGCTTCGCTCGCCAACCCCCGGCTCGCTTCGCTCGCGGAAATGAAATTTAGTTAATAATGTTAATTAAGTTTAGTCAAAGTAACCTTTAGTATGAGTTTGGTTGAGATTTCTTAAGAAAGAAAAACAATTTTCATACTAATCGATAATTTGCATTATATTGTTCCTATGGCAGCTATATGTTATAGTAATCCGACTTTTAACAAATTTGGTCAGAAAGTAAGAGACAGTCCCAAACATATAATCTGTACGTTTGGTTAAGAAATCTTAAGAAACAAAAAAGTTTTCAATACTAAAGGTTAAATTCAACCGATTATTGCTATGGCAGCTATATGATATAGTAATCCGACTTTGACCAAATTTGGTCAGGATGTAAGAGACAGTCCTAAACATATAATCTGTAAGTTTGGTTAAGATATCTTAACAAACAAAAAAGTTTTTCATACAAAGCAATTCCATGACCTTTTGACCTCGGGTAAACACACTTCCAGGTGGAATTTTAAAAAACGCCGTCTTATTGCACGATGAAATTGTCTCAGCTATGTTGTGTGAAAATTTCAGCTCTTTACCTTTAGCCGTTTGGCCTACACTTTGATGTGTCAGTCAGTCAGTCAGTCAGGACAAAGAGTTTTATATATATAGATTTAAATCTTTAAACATATCACTGCTCTTATAGTTGCCACAGATATATATGCCACAATATATATACTTTATGGATTTCTGCTTGGTTCGCTCATTTTTTGTTGACAAACTAAATAGACCCATTCTACCTTCTCATGTATAGGAATGTAAAAATGAAGGCTTAAGCTTTTCTAAAGCTTATATTAGTAATAAATGTGAGCTTTTAGTCGATTAATGATTCTGTTTATTCATGACTATTAGTCTGGATGAAATCGTACAGCGCAGCACATGAATTACAATCGCGATAAAAAATATTCTCAGTTTCCTCAATTGAAGTTTATTTTGTTATAAAATGCATTCATTTAAGAAATTTAATCTATGATGATTCAAAAAAGTATGAGTTTTGCTAAATATGTGGTTTTGACCATGGTTCTACATTTACTTCTTCTACGATCTTCTAACGGTGAAGGCGTATGCACTAAATTGAAATATGGCACCCCGGAAGTATGTGTTGATTAAGTATAATTAATATATTTGATTGAAAATTTAAAGGTTTCCTTCTCATTGTCATAGGATGATTATATGCCCGTGCTGGTCAAATACTGTTGTCCAGGCTATGGAGGTGTTAATACCAACCAATGTCACCCCAGATGTGATATGGGATGTCCCCCAAACAGCCAGTGTGTGATTCCCAATGTGTGTGAGTGTGGTACGGGCTATGAGATCGACGAAACATACCTCTATTATGGACTAAAGACGATTAAAAGCTGTCGATCAAAGGGTTTTGCAGCACCTGTTATCAGTATTGCCGTTTTAGGTCTTGGTGTCCTCGCTATTGCCATTGTCATTTTTCTCATAAAATGTTTTCAACAAAGGCGAAAAGAATCTCGGAACTACTGTGAAAGAAACCAAATCCAAGATAAAGGCCCAAACTTAACAGAGCTTAAGTCATCGAATTATCAAGCAGTCATGAACAATTAAATTGAAATGCATTCCTATTGAACTAACATTTATATTAAGAAAGATAAACAAACGTTGTTCATTATAATATTTGTCATCAGCTTCTATGAATTTTATACTCTCAAAGTAAAAGCAGGTCCTAAGCATTAAAACTTTATATCCTGCAAAAATGTTAATGTTATCTTTACATGTTTCCAAATATGGATCTTAGTCAAGTGTTTGCTGGAGCTTTCTCCGAGGGTATACTTCGGTCTATTTGCGTTTGTGATGATTCAAGAATTACTTGTGGAAACATAGAACAAGAATGCATCGAGGTGCTCGACTGTTGAATGCCCATATTCAACCATCAACCAAGCGGAAAAGTAATAGCCAAGCCCCAACTATGAAATACCCGTTGCATACTTTAAGGTGCTTGTGTTGCTTAAAAGCTAAAAAAAGCCTTATGTACCGTTCTATTTACACGATCCTGTTACGATTAAATAGAATGATAGATAAAAATAATATGTAACGTTAATTACCAATAAAAAAAAACTGAAAGCTCTGGCAAAAATTTGGTTCTCAGAGTCTCAGAGATCGCACAGACGGCAGTTGATGCTGATCGAGAATATATATTCCATGGTTCATACATTTCAACGAATATAATGTACCCTTATACGTTTTTTTTTTAATTTGTTAATATATAATATACAATATTTAAATACATGGTAAAAATAATAATATCCAGAATAATAACCCAGAATCAGCATCCAAAGCTAATATTGTATCTCAGTAATCTCAATCTCTGTTTATTAACCTAATTATTAATTATTATAGTCTTTGAGATCTACATCTACATAATTGTTCATAATGACGGACAGAAATTGTCACAAGCACATAATCCTTTTAGTGGCTTTTGGGTACTGAGCTAAATATTATAATGCGGTTTCGTCGTCATTACGCTAATTTAGTACATTGCTGACCATCGTAGGGGCAAGTTGTGAACTTTGAAATACAAGATGTTGGAGCACATTAGGTTTTTTCTTACTTTAGTTTTTGTCGCAGGATTAGTCTATTGTGATGAATACAACTGCATCTCTCAAGCATATGAGGTATGACAATTTAAGCAACTTTAAACCATAATAAAAATAAAATTGGAAACCTTTCTTTTCTTAGGGTACTCGAATGACTATCAAATGTAGGGAAGGCTGCACTGGCATAGCGCCAATTTGTGAGCCACATTGTGATATGAAGTGTCCTACGAACAGTAAGTGCACGAGACCAAATATATGTGAATGTGACTCCGGATATAAAACTTCAAACGAAACCGATCTCAAAATTAAGTCGAAACATAAATTAACAGAGTCACAGACTTGCAAGCCCATTTGCAACCAGGGATGCTTTGATAACGCTTACTGTTCCTCTCCTGATGTTTGTGAGTGCTATAAGGGCTACAAAGCGGTTACAAATAGCGGTGGTATTGTGGAGAATTGTACAGAGATAATGAACAATACTTTAACTGGAGTTCATATCATTATCTACAGTCTTTTGATTTGTTCCTTAATTTTAGTAACGATAGCTGGGATTTTTATGGTTACAATATTGTACAAAAGAGTCAGTCATAAACGATCAGACGGAAATAATGAACCCACTTCTTGGCGCACTTCGTTTGCTTCGTATTCGGCATGTGAAGTAAAATAAAGGGACGGAAACTTTAGGGATTGGTTGCAAAAACTTGAAAAAATTAGTGACTAAGATGAACAATTTTTGTACTGTATCAGACAATTTTCTAAACGTTTCTTAGTTAATAAAACTTTCAAAACTTACTATGTAAAATGCAAAGAACGCATTCTTTCTTACCATTTGACTTTTTACTGAATTTTCCAATAACAATATAAAGGGTTTTAAACCCAACCGCAGATAAATTTTCATTTGGTTGCCTTAACTGAAGGCTTATCTCAATACGCCTGTCAACACGTCAAGATAGTTAATCAGTTAACCGACTGGCCAATGTTCATATGTCTTGGCCAAATATTTACTAAAAGCACAACAACAAAATTCGCGTCTACCGTTCGAATAGTCTCTCCCTCCCTCATCTCCATCCAACATGCAACTTAATATGCAACAACAATGCCCTTAACGGGTCATGTGGGAGCTGAACAGATTTACTCTTGGCATTTTAGGTATGTGTTAATTATCTAGGATCAAGTGCTCTATTTGTTTTCTAAGTGGTCAATTGGGAAATAGTCCATCTCTAATGTCTCTGATTGATTTAAATGAGAACTCTTCAGAGAATTCACTGAAGCCACTATCTCTTTCTCTTTCAAATGAAATATTAAAAATAATAAAAATTATTATAAATTAACAATAACCAAAATAATAATGGTAGATTTGAAATCTAATAGATCAAGACAAAACTTGTTATTACATAAGATTGTATAAATGTTAGTCACTAATGCAACAATTTATAAGCGTTGACTTGCGCTCGAAAAATCAAATATAAAAAATAAATATATAATAAATACAACTTATTAATTAAGAAAGTGTAGTGACTAAGCCTAAATTTATGCAGCTATTGCTTATTGTCGCATATTTTTAATTTTAACTGTAACATAATTATATTTCTTATGCCTAATGACGATAAATAAGGCTTATAAAAATTGATTTAATTTTTTTTTTAATCACCCCGCCATCTGATTCATAGTTTTAGTGTTTGAGCTTATCAACTCTTAACTTACTCATATGTTATATATAAATATAAAGTAAGTAAGTGAATAAAGTAAAGTGAATGGTTCACCTCGAGCAAAAATCAAAGTCAGTTCAGCGCTTATTGCAACTACGCAAATATGGATCAGGAAAATAACTACAAGTCACCATTATATATTGTTGGCTATAGTCTTTTGATATGTGTTTTGTTTTTTGTCCTCTTGGCTGTTTTATTGATCATACGTTTCAGAATATTAAAAAGAAAACAAAGACAAAGTGGAAGAAATACGGCTGCATCTGTTGAATCGCTGAACGTTTGATACTTATTTATTTGATTGATTTTTGCTTGTAATAAATGAGATGAATTAAAAATTAATCAATTCGTTTAATTTAACTCTACACTAATTAAGAAGTTTTAATAAGATATCATACTCACTCTAGTGTAGAAAATGTCAAGCGCGTGGTCGAGTTTCGTCCACTGTGCGAATCTTCTTTAAATAACTAACATAATCTAACGGTTGCCGAATTGTTTTGAAATATTTATAAATACAATTTAATTCATTGTGTGTGTTTATTATACCCTATAGTATGAAGATTGTCAAAGGTAAAGTTATATTTATCTAAAAAAACCTTTTTACTAGCTAAAAGTCTGACGACGAAATCATTTTCAAGGCATAAAATTCCTAATATACAATTTTGTAACGAACGATATTAAATTTAAAAAAATTAAGCTCGGTGTTTAGTCACAATCCTGCCGGTTTGATTTTCACTTTTAGCAAGATTCTTTGGAAGTTCATATTTTCGTGGGTTGAATTTAAGTCTGATAAAGTAAATAGACGATAATGTTTAAATTTATTGCATTTAATTTAATGCTGTAAAATTAAAGTGAAAATTATACCTGAATATAATGGAGCTTTAACCAGCAAAAGAGCGCTCTATCATAAAAACTGTGACTAATGTAGAAGTGGATCAGATCTGCCGGAACGAAACGAGGGGTGGTACAAGTTGAAATAAACTTTGGTTGATCGAGCTCTTATAATCTCTGAGATCTAAGTGTTCATACAGTCGCACAAAGTTTTATCGGCTGCTGATGCTGATTAAAAATATATACACATTATGTGATCTGCCACGAATACAATATATCTTTGTAACGGATATAAAAATGATTGACCTGGTCAGAGGGCATCCCTTATTCGAGCTATCCACTTATTTACTGCTTCATTTATTTTCAGCAGTTGTGTGTTTGGATTTTACCTGCATTTCAACTTTACGGATGTATATGTGTTTGCCAATGCGGCTCAGTTGAAAAGCCACAGGCTTAAATGCACTTAGCCAACGATAGGGTCAATGGCTCAAAGGGTTGCACATCCATTGCGAGGGATGGGAGAAGAGATTGAAGGGGACACTTGAACAGACGAAGCGGTTATGACTATACAAATTTGCTTGTTGCCTCAATTGTGATGTTTATTAATTTGAATTTTGAAACAGTGCCAAGTATTCAGTCTGCCAGAACTGAGCTCGAAGCCGAGGCAAAAACTACGCCACAAACAAATTGAAATTGATATAAATGGGCCAGGAAAAACAAAAGTTTACTGAATCTGAAGCCATGATACGAAGAGTGCATTGTGGTTTCAATACATAAGCCGAAATGTTGAAGTATATTATCATATGTGGTTTCATAATCTACAATAAAGGAAATTAAATGACAATATTTGGCCGATATTTCACTGTGAGTTAAGCGTCCAATTGCGAATGGCAAGGTGTTTAAATTAACAAATTATTTATTCTTTATGAGTGAAAAGCTTCAATTACTTAAAATTATAGCATTAAATTCAATAATTTGGAACGGCAGAAGTTTTGTGCTTAAATTCTTAAACTTTTTTTGCTATTAATTAATAACTCGTAAACTACGCAAGATATTTTGATGCTGTTTTAGTTTCTAGTGCTATAAAAACCATTGATAGTATTTTGGAGAAGTGATCGTGTCAACACCAGCACCTTAAATTTGTGTTTATTTTTTATTTATGTTGAACTTTTTTTGAAGTACGGTGTGGTGAAAAAAACTTGAAAAAAACCGCATAAAAATAACGTCTTGCTTAGTTAACGAACTATTTATTAATGCCACAAAAACTGGTCAAGCGCCCACAAAGAGCGTTATATAAAATCAAAATTAAAAATTGTTAATCATATTTTTTAACCGTTTTTTCCATTTGTTGAACCTAATTGTTTGCAACACATATTGGATTTATTTTTATTTTTATTTTATTTTATTTAACGTCAACTAAAAGCAGTCGACAGAAGTGATTAATTAAATATTAAATCAAATTGTAAAACTAAAAGTAAAATTAAATAATATAATAAATTTTAATTCGTCATTGATTCTTTTCATATCATCTTACACAAACAAGTAAAAAATCTATGTATAGTGAAATTCCTAATTATAAGATATCCTTAAATCAATTGTACATTTCAACGATATACAAATCACGGCATACTTTTCGGCACATATAGTGGACGTAACCGCCATTTTAGCAATGATTAATTCGTAGCAATCGTCAGTCCAAAGATATCAGGAAGAAATTTTGAATACATAGCTATTACATATAGCAACACAAACTATGAATACTAAAGTAAATTATTTAGCTTCCTTGGAAAAAATCGGCGAAAACATTAGTATTTATGTTATATGAATTTAAAACTTTTTTGTTTTCGAGATATTTCAACCAACAAGATTGTATCTTTAATACAATACCAATAGTTGAATTTAATATGCATTATGAAATTTCAATAGCTAATACACAAATATTTAAATTAATGGAAAAGGCTACAGTAGAGCTTACTCGACTGGGGGTAATCCTATTTTTATATATATTAATTGACTACTTAATTATCAATCGGAATTACAAATACGTTTAACAAACTATAGAAGAATTGTTTAATCACAGACAGGGATTAAAACTGAAACGAATATCGGTTTCAGTTACGGTTTCGGTTATCGGTTTTTTGTAAGTTTCGGTTTAAAAATACCGGTATGGTTTCGGTTCACAAAAAAAAAAATAAAAATTATGGTTTTCGGTAGAAGCGTTATTCATTGTTTTACATGAAACAAAACTTAATGCTCCTTTTAGCCTGGAATATAATGTTATTTGGTTACTTGAATAGTTCAGCGTAATGTCGATTTTATTATAGTTTGACTTCATATAAATTTAATTAATTTGGTTTGAAAATTTCGATTATTTTGATTTTACTGATTGGTTATAACTTTGAACTGCCATAACTTTGCCAAAAGTCAATCTATTTCCATGCACAATGTAAATTTGAGCATATTTTTACCTCTTAATTCGTTCTGCTATTAAATTTTGTTCATTTCGAAAAGATAAAAAATTTTCGAAAAAATCAAAAAAGATAAACTGTAAATTTTCGAAAATTTTCAAAAGGTGTCAAAATTGAACAAAATTTAAATACAGAACGAGTTTTGACTTTTAACAAAGTTACGGCAGTTCAAAGTTATCAAAGTTTCTTAGTACCTGCGACGTCCTGGACCGAAATTAACTCTTATAAATGAATCGGTTACTAAACGGTTATTTCGGTTTAAGGAGTTGCGGTTTATGGGTTTCGGTACAGCGGAAAAACATTTTTTCGGGCATGATTTCAGTTACGGTTACAAATTTAAATCGGTTTTCATCGGTTAAAGGTTAAAGCTTATTCAGACACAAATGAGTCTTGTCTAGAAAATACGCATACGCCGCATTGGTCAATGCGCAAACCAACATTGCATCTGTTGCTTAAAAACATTTAACCACCGCAGTTGCACACACAATTCTTTTGTGTTTATTTGTGGGTATGCTCGGTGAATAACAATTCAATTTTCATGACCAACGAATGCGAAATGCGTTTTTAAATTGCACTGTAATTGACAGCGAAATCAGGCAAGGATAAATGGACCGTGCCTTGCATTTGGCTGCAGCTTGAGCACAAAATGACAAATTTAATATGTCGCATTTCGTTGCAGTTGTCTGTTGCACAAAAAAACTTGGCCAAATGCCAGGCAGAAAGCTAGCTAACTATTGCGGGAATATGCACACTTTCAAGCCCGGGTTTTATTTGACTGCCGAAGTTCTGCCAGCCTGCATTCTACATCTTTGCGTTTGCATTTGCGTCTGTGTTTGGCTCCATGTCTGGACTCTGGTATTAAAATATTTTTTGTGCATATTTCAGCTGCCAAAATTATTTCAATTTAGTTCCGCAAAATAAATTTGCTTTCTTGTGTTCTTTTTTTGCTTATTTTATTATTATTATTTGAGAGTGCTTCCTTCTTGACTGCGTAATGAAGATAAAATGTCATAATATTTAGTTATGTTTTCTTGTTTATGTGACACAAGCTGTCCAGTTTAAATTTCCTTTAGATTGGACAATAGTTATCAAAATGTAACTTAAATCAAACATTAAATATATCGGGACAATGTTGTGTCGAAGCCAGAGCTGTTAAATAATGATTACTAGTCATTAGATCAAGTAGGCGCTTAAATATTGTTAATAATCAGAAATAATCATAAGTAATCCATAATATAATCCAATTATTTTTTTTGATTATTTTTAGGTAATTTCAATTTTTTTTCGTAATTTTCAGTAATCCTGATTACTTATAATCGTTATCAAAAAGTAATCATTAAATATTCTCAAGGTGATTATCTAATCATTACAATTCTTTTATATTTATAATCTAGTTGACTACTAATTGTAATCCAAATTTAACAGCTATAATCGAAGCTATGCTTTGGATGAGTAATAAAATTGCTTTGAAAGCGTTGTGAACATAAGAGATTTTAATGCAATTTATTTTGGAGACGATCATTTGAATGACACCTTAATCTAAAGCTTCATTTAATACCCAACATACCAATGTTAATTTTTCCATTGATTGATAAATCTGGTTTTTACCTAACCCGACTTTTGGCAACATGTTGTCATTACATTCAGTTGGCACTTACCTTGTTGACCTTTGGCAAATAATTTATAATTTATAATTTAATTTAATAATTTATTTAAAAAGAATGCAATACATATTACATTGATAATGTTATGTACATATACTGCATTATTCTTTGAGGAAATGATATCCCGTGACTTAATTTTAAAATTATGTCTTTTAATTTGATTTGTTTATAAACAGTCAAATTAATAACATCCGATTTAGTTATTAGCAGCGCAATAACTGTGAAGGTCTCCAGGAAAAACACTTTTCGACTATGGAATTTCGCGATATAATCATATTTTTTAATATCTTAATATCCTATACGAACTTTTCGGTGTACGTATATTAATACCAATGGATTTTCTCTTTAAACTGTGTCATTTTATTAATTTCTTTAATTCTAGTGTTTCCTTTATCTCAATCAAGTTTTCCTTACCTTTAATCGAATATTTTTGTTGATGTCGTTGCTCCTTCCACATTACTTTGTGACTTTACAATAGTCTTAGCCTTAGCTTTACAATGCTTACACTCGAGTGCTTGCGCTTTCCATGAATTTTTTAATATGCGCATTGTGTTGTTTTTTTTTTTTGGGTATTACTCTATTTCCCCTTCTTCCTTACTGCATTCAAGCACAAGTTGTATCATGTTGCTTTAACCTCTAATTGCAATACTGGTCATTGAGCCCCATGGCAAGTCCAGCTGAAAAGGACAGCCTCCATTCTTGTTTTGGTTTCTGTAGGATCTTTCTCGTAGCTTTCTATTTTAATAGAATTTTTGGTTTATTTACTGCAACAATAGCAAAAATAGAAGAAAAGTCAACTGAGCTCGACTGTAAGAGACCCTGTTTAAAGAAACACAAAAAACTCATAGACCATTTGTACTTTTTTAAGTACAGAGTCTAAAGTTGTAGTATAGCTTGTTTTATCATGTGAAATAGGTACATTTTTTGGCTGATGTTGAGTTTTGGGAGGAGAAGAATGTAATTTTTTAGAAAGCTCGAAAATATGCCTTATACTCTTCAATTATATATTGTAAACAATTACATAATGTGCATATAAAAAACCCGCTAAGAGTTTAGTTCGGTTAATTTTATATATCAATTAGTTAATAGAAAATTTCATGTTTTTGTTATTATACAGGGTATCTTGTAGTCTAGTCGTATATAGTAACTACTTTACATCTTTTTTAACATTTGTGTTTTTCATTTCTTATATGTATGACGTCTTGCAGCAACAAAATTTCAAAAGTTTTCATTACAGGAAACACAGGACTGCGTTCAAATTGTGTTTCCTTTTTGCTTGCTGTTTGTCCATGTGTGTGTACTGTGTGTGTGTCTTTAACTGTGAGTGTGTGCGCTTGCGATTGTGAATAGTGTGGTATGTGTGAGAATGTATGTGTATGTTTATTTATTTTGTGCGCAACAAAAATTCGGCATGTGAACAATGAACGAGAATGTGAATGTAAAACGAAACACAGACGAGGAGCATGATTTTTACTAACCGGATGGCTGCTCGACTTTTTTGAACTCATATATGACCGTCTGACTCTACTGACGCATTAATGAAGACTTGGTGGTTAAAACTAGTTTGGGCATAAGAAATGATCTTAAAAAATTGATCTGAAATCTATTCAAAAAAAAAAAACACTTTTAACCCATGCAAGAAATATTGGGAAATAAAAGTAATGAAAATTCGCGGCTTTCGTATTCCAGACCCTCATGCGTATTATGATTGAATTGATAGAAGAAAATAATTTATTACCCTCTATTTGAATTAATTTAGTAGTGTATTCCAGTCATAAGTTATTTCAAATTGACTAGTCCTAAATAATTATTATTTTCGATCCGTGGTATATGTTGAAACTACGATTGTGCTCATTAAGAGTCTTGTTTAATTTTTTTAATTACTTTAAAATATATTAACCATTATGAAAGTGAGATCCTTTTAAAATCAGCTTACAGCTTGACGACCATATCGAACAATAGCCTCATATGCTTTTCAGCATTCTTCGTCGTATTTCAGTCGCTTTTCTGCAGCGGGATTAATTACAATTTACGTCAAACGTTTTCCACTTCACTCAATGGAAAAAGTGATAAGAGGAATTGGGCATAATTATTATGCTCAGACACGCGGTGATTCAGTGCACGCTATTGATAAGCGGACAACAGGACCAAGGACCAAGCATCAAGCATCAAGGACCAACTCGTTTCTCAGCACTTTGTCGACTTTAATCCGAAGTTCACGTAGCGGAAGACGTAAGGTGAATAAAGATGGAAGAATGGCGGCTTGAGAGGGCATTGGAGGGGGAGGGTTGGACCGGAAGTGCAGCTTGCTGTGCTGTCATGTTATAAATGGTCGTATCATTCAGTGGGCGTGGTAACTGTACATTTTCCATTACAAAGCCAACTTTAATGTAATAATCCTCAACGTCGAACGCACGGACGAGTTGATAACAATTTCAATTTTTATGACAAGTCCACTTGCAACAGAGCAACGGCAAACGAACTGGATCCAATGGCCGATGCACAGCAACAATAACAACAACAACAACAACGACAACGACAACGACAACAACAACGACAACAACAACAACAACAACAACAACAACAACGACGACAACAACGACAACAAACAATAATAACATGACCGATTGCACCATTACCGTTGGCTTTTCTGTTGTCGTTGTCGTTGTCGTTGCCAACACTCGGATCCGAGTCTCTGACTGAGCCGGCGCTTTATGATTTATTGCCGTGCAACACGAAAAGCGCCGTAAAGTGTATATATGTATGTATATATATGTATGTATGTGTACGCCTGGTTATTGGGATGTGTGAATGTATGTATGCATGTGTGTGTGTGAGTGTGTGCAGTCAGCCAATTTTAAGAGTGTTGGAGCTAGAGTGGAGAAGTGTTGCTGCCTCAGCTGGGGTATCATTCTTGTGGCTACAATTTTGGATAATGGCCAGGATATAAAACCTACCAGATACATTGCTGCCACGCCTTCAAGTGGCATTCAATTGACGGGTGCAACAGAACTCAAGATGTTGATAAATATATCTAAATGTATCTATATCTATATCTATATCTATATCTATATCTATATCTATATCTATATCTATATCTATATCTATATCTATATCTATATCTATATCTATATCTATATCTATATCTATATCTATATCTATATCTATATCTATATCTATATCTATATCTATATCTATATCTATATCTATATCTATATCTATATCTATATCTATATCTATATCTATATCTATATCTATATCTATATCTATATCTATATCTATATCTATATCTATATCTATATCTATATCTATGATGAGAAATAATTATTTTAAAATTGAATTTGCAGTTTATAGTATTTTAAGCTTCATAGAATTGACAATGTGAGCTAATTTTAAGCGTCATTGTCCTCGACCCACTTTTCGGAACAGATTTCGGTCGACAGTCACGAAATCAATTGGCAAAGTGAATAAGCAAAAGTGAGGAGAAGCAAACTGTGTGGAATTTGCATAAATTATCAGCAATTTCACAATAGTAAGGCGAAATGCACAAATTGAAACAATGAACCGACCGTTTTTCGAGCTCACAACAATTGACAGGATCTCTGCCACAAAAAAGGTCCCCTGGTAGCTAGTAGGAAGTTTCAATAAAATGTCGCCGTCTTTGCTTCAATTTGCGCCAATTTTCGCGTCGTTGCAACGATTGCATCCTTTAGAATTCTCTGGCTTCAGTCGCTGCATTTGTGTGAAGGACTCTTGCAAATGGTTCGTGAAATCAGCACTGCCACGCCCACCCAAAAGGGAGCTACCCAGAAGGGAATGATTTCGACGGCGGCATATTGACAAAAAGGAAAGAAAAACCCAAGCGAAAGTCTGAAATAAAACGCAAAGACATTTGCTTTGCTTTGGACCTCTTTTTTCAGTTTTTGGTGCCAAAGTCTGCTCTAAATTGCAATTTATTTGCGGTTTGTTGATTTTATTGCACAACTTTGTTTACAATTCTGCTTAAATTTCATTACACGATCCCAGTGAAACGAACCAAATCAAACGGCCATTCGAGACGAGTTTAAGCAGAACTTCTGGTCGACTGACGGACGTTCAAAATGAATGCCGAAACCTTGATACGAGTATTAATTAATATTTGAACAGCGCTGAAACTGACTGTCAAGCGGAGAAAACTCTACAGTATTTTGATAGGTGGAACACTTTTTAAATAGGTCAATGTAAATCAATCTAGTTAATTTTAGCTAAATACTTAACTTAATTTCAATCTGAGCTTAAGGTCACAAACTAGAATAGCTACAAATACATTTAAGTTAGAAAACAGTTATACGTATTTTTGGATCTGTCATAAATAACTATTTTTTAAAAAAGCTCTCTACTTTAAAATAATCTACGATATTTTGTTGCAAGTGAAATAAGGCGTACAACTTTTTTATTTTAAATTTGCTCGATACTACAATAAAACTTTTAAGTTTCAAGTAATCAACTTTTGGAATTTAGAATTTAATTTAATTAGCAATAAATATAATAAATACAAAGTCAGATGAAAATTCGATTGCGACACACAATTCATAGTAGCTAGCAGGGAGATTGAACAAATAATATAAAATTTGATGAATTTTAAACTCTAAAGGTATAAAAACTACTGTAAACAGCTAGACCAGCGGTCCAAAAAATTGCTTTTAATAAATTAATAGACACACATCAACGAAGTAAAACGATAAAAAATTTAAATACTATTAATAAAAAAGAAAAGTCAAGATAATTCGTTATTTATTCAGTATGTACACTGCAGTATGTACTCTACAATATGTAAAACAGCCAAATGTATTTTGAATATCTATCTAATAATAAATCTAAAAATTTAATAATTTATTTAATATAATAATACCCTCTTTACAAGGTTCCCAAGGCTCCCAAAATTTCTGATATCCAATTTTGTGACGATCTATATTAAATTTAATATATAAATTATTCTTTACAGATATGCTGAATACGCTAATGTGCTGGACAGTAAAGTTTGAGCATTGATATTTGTCTGAAATATTTATAATAATAGGTCAAATCTCCAGACAAGCATCGTCATATGAGCGATTCGTACGAATATTTTAAAGGGAACAAAAACAGAAACAAACAGAATACGAAACGTGAAAAGTCAAAACAAATAAGCAAACAGGCGGGCAAACAAAGTGCCGAGCAAATTAAATAAAATGCACATAAACTAACTGAGTACCATAAAAACTCAACACATTACGAATGTATCGTAGACACAAGGAAGATACAGACAGAAATATACAAAAACACAGATACAGTCCACTTATACTGCGGTTTACCCTCACTGTGTGTGTCTAAAAAATGAAGCGATTGAGCAGCCCTCGGTAAGCGGAAAAAAGAGATAACGAACAACAACAACAACATCGGCAAATTTCAGAAGGATGACGCGAATTCTAAATACCCTAGGTCTATTCGGAAATTTGTATAGTATTCTATGCAATTATTCGCTTTTCTTTAAGTAGTACATAACACAAACTTTGAAAAGCAAACTAGATTCGCATAGTGTCTGAAAAAGGAAATGCCTGAGTGGGAAAGACTCTCAATATATTATATTTAAATCGAAGTTTTCCTATTTTAGACTTCATAAATTAGAAAAATGTTTGACCGCGTCACTGCATCGTATTGAAGACTTTCAACAACAACAGAAATTATCTAACTCGGATGATTAACGGCTGCTTAAAAGGGATTCAATCGTGTTTATTTTTCAACCACACATCTATTAAATAATTATATAAATCCATTCTGAAGTTGTTTTCTGTGCAGCCTTTACAGTTTGCTTATCCTTTGAGGATTTCATCATGAAGCTATGCATTATAACTTTGAGCAAATAAGCCTCATAGTTCTTGTCAACACCGTAACAAAGTTATTAACCTTCTTTGACCGCACACACAAAAGCAAAAAGGGCAAGCAAAACAAAGGCAAATAAGCAAAGACAATAAAACAGAAAGAAATGCCGCAAAGTATGCAGAAAAAAGTTGTTTGTTTATGTGTGTGTGTGTGAGAGTGTGAGTGTGTGAAAACGTTACCAAGGACACAAGGCAGGATAACCCAAAATGGAAACATGTTTGCAAGATCCCAGAACATTTTGTAGCATCTAGCATCGTCCTTTAAGGTATAGCAGCCGTGTGAACGGAACGGTGCGACAGGCGCAAATGCTGCGCCAACTGGCATTATCAGCCTTCATTCATGGATACCAACCGATTCGGTAAAGCCGAATCAAGTCCTGCCGAGCACTCACGGACGGAGAAAATAACAACTCGAACTGGAGCTGGAGCTGGAGCAGCCTCCTATGTCCTTCGTGTGCGCGAGAAAAGTTTGAAAGCCACTGGAAGTGCAAACAGGGATAAACACAATGGAAGTCCTACCAGCTGTGAAAGAAGTAGGGAGCATGAGAGCATAAGAGAGCTTAAAGCTCATTTTAAGAGAAGGCAAACTGCCTACAAGTGGCTTGAAAGAGAGCTGGAAAAAGTGGGTTGTAGGGATACATGTATATTATGTACACTTAACGTTCAACCTAACCCACTCTCTTTCATATTTGCTCTTTATTCTAAACAATTACTTGGCTTTTGCTCTCTTGTGCTCTGTGTAGGCGCCCTGTAGTTTTTCGTTTGTAAAAGCCATTTTTCATTCATGCGAATTTACTTTAAATTAATTTTTTTGGTGGTCATAAATCATTTTTGGTACTGGACCTACGCAGCGGACGGCTTTCAATGTATTTGTATGGGCATGTTTACGAGAGACTGTGTGTACATACATATGTATTAGAGCAGGTGTCTGTATGTAGTCTTGTGCATGAATGAACATGCGTGAAGTTTGAAATATTCTAGCTAGTTGGGATTGCATTGAAGGATTCTCAAAATTTGGGTCAAGTGAGCGCTGACTTGCAATTAATTCGAGTTAAAGCTTGACCCTTTGAGATTCCTATATATGATATATTCCAATCAACAACAATAAATTCTTATAAATATTATTATTAGTGTAGATTTCTATAGTAAAATAACATAATATTTTTGTATTTTTTATAAATATATTAAACTTTAATTATGAGATGCTTAAATATATTGTGTTTATAATAATAAATGTATTTTATGGCACTTATTATCAGCAAAGTTTTTAAGTGAAAAGTGTTTGAAATTAAAAAGGATATGTTTGAAATAATCCTCAAAATTATGTTTATTCGTACTCGTAGATTTATTTGATGCAGTTTTCAAAACGACATGCATTCAAAAATCAACTCAATATGCATTGAGTGAGCCACACTGAAGCTTAAAGCTCACACCTTGTATGAAAGCTACTTAAAACTAAGAGTATAAGTATGTATAAATTTGTAACATAACTACCTCAAGCAAAGCTTAATGGAGTTCTCTCACGCAGCCTCCCGAAAGTCACGCATAATGAAGCGAAAAAATAAAATGAAAAAGTAACAGCGAAAGCTTTGGGCTAGCTCTTAAGCTCTCTCTCTGTATCATGTTCGCATGTTGGTTCCAGAGACACGAGCGGACTGAACTCGTCCGTAACTTTCCAGTCACGTTCACGTGTGTAGCATCCCAACCACAGCTTGGCATCCAATCGGTCTTCTGCAAGAGATGTTCGTGAGCCGTTCGGGTTCGTTCCTGCAGTCACTTCCAGCGTCGCCTGGTTGCCAATTGCGAGCTGTCAGCGTATTCAGTTGGTGTTCCGGTTTCGGGTTGTGCTGTTAGCTGCCTTTTCCTGCACAGAGCTAAGCAGCGGAGTCCAGCGGAGTCTCGCGTCTCGGTCGTGCCTGTGCCTATGCCCTGTGCTGTGCTGTGACTGTGCTTGTGACTGTGCTTGTGACTGTGACTCTGTGACAGTGTGTTTGGCATTGGCATGTGAGTGTGCGTGCTTTTCTATCTGTGTGTGTATATGTGTGGATGGATATATATGTGTGAGTGTGTTGTCTGTCGCTAACGGTGCGCGCGCGTTTGAGACAATCTTTGTGTGCGTTCGTGTATGAGTATGCGTCAGTTTGTGCGTCTGTATAGGAGCCAGTATGACCATATGCATATGTATTGTGCGTTTATTGAGCACCACAATACTAATACCAATACATTAACACACATACGACATGGCAACATTTAAACGCACAGCAGGATGCTCAAATGGCAGATAGTACATATAACCCACTAGCAGGTAAATCGAACATATAATATTAACCAAATTAATCAGAAACATCATTAATACTATATGTTAATAGGTATAACTATCTTTATATATATGTATGTATAAATGTAGTACATTGCGTATACGTTATCTAGCTATTGACTGGGTCTTCAAAGTGCGTGCGTGTGCGTGCGCCTGTGAGAGAGTGTGTGTGTGTCTCTCTGTGTGTGTGCGTGGAATTGAACATTTTTGCCATTGTGTGTGTGTGCGGTGCGCTTTCCAACTGGAGGAAATTGATATTCTTATTTCTTCTTGTGCTTTTTTGCAAAAAAAAAAAATAACGGCACGAGGCTCTCTCTCTCTCTCTGCTTCAGTGAGTGCGTGTGAGTGTGTGTGTGTTTGTGAAAATTCCATCATCATCATCGTCCTCGGTGGCAACATTGTTGTACACATATTTCTTCATCTGTCCGCCAAACCCTCCTGCCACCTACCAATCGTGGCTGCCTCTTCCTGCCCAACTCTATATCTCATCATCTATGTATTTTATTTACTGGTTGCTTTTCTTTTTTTATTGCTGCGGAAAAACCAAATGCGAAAAACGAATTGCAAATGACAGGCAAATTTCTAATTGACCATCAAATAAATGTTTCAAATTGCAGTAGCTTCTGCGACCCCAGCCAAAAAATTCAGCTCAATGGGTTTCTTTCAGATACATGTCAAGTGCAAGGATGTATGGGATGCTTTGTATATACACACATTTACATTAAATGTGTGTATGTGAATATAGGGCGAAAAAAAGAATATAAATTTGTATACTATATATTTTATACCTAATATTATACTATAGTATACAAATAATAGAATACAGTTAAAAATAGTGATAATATAAAACTATACAATTTTTCTGAAATTGTCAACAAGTGAGAAGTTTGTGATCACTACCGAATCGTTCTGTTAAAGTTTAAAATATAGTATAGGAGCTTATTGCTGTGAGCCTAAATATAAAACAAATGTATGGAAGTTACAAAATTAAAATTATTTACTATAATATATAATACATTTTTTAATATACTTTATTCATATTTCCTTTACATTTAATTGAAACAAAATTTTTGGTCTCTTTCCAGCCTAAATATGTTAGATTCAGCCCAACAGAAAACAATGGATGTCAGTTCGAAATAAAAAACTAAATAATAATCGACTCAAATAAAATATTTATTTAATGCTAAGCAATATTTTGATGATTGAGTGAGAAGCACCAAAGTTATTAATAAATCGAAAATCGGGCTTGTGCTTGAGAAACTTAATAAAGAAGAACCAAAGATTATCATTAGAAGTGTGTGAAAACTGGAAGACAGCTGAAAAGAAAAACAGTTACTGAAGCAATTAAAAAAGGCTTAATACCAAACAAATTTATAGGCAGCACAAACTAAACTAAAAATATCGATAAAAAATTATAAATAAAAATGATAAAAAAGTTTAAATCTACAAAATGAAAAAGGAAATTTTGAAAATTATTGTTAATATTTAAAGATATTAAAACAATTTACAATTAATACATATACAGATCGAAAATTATTAAATAAGTAAAAAGTAAAAAAAAAAGTTTTTAATATTAATTGTAATACAACATTTTCTATTATATAGAATGTAATAAATAATCATAAATAAACTCAATAAGCAACTGAAACACGCACAAGATTGAAAAAATACATAATAATAAAAACAAATTTTTATTTATAAATTATTGAATAAATGGGCAGCATTTGAAGATTTGCATTGGTGCATTAACTTACTAAAGGTAGTGTGACACGAATTTCGATGCAAATTTATTCATTATTCAATTATAAAGGCAGACAATTTTTCAATCATTCGCGACATACATATTTTATAATCGCAACTAACTAAACTAAACTAATTAATACAAATAATATTATTATTAATAATGATAATATAAACTATTAATAATCACAATTGAGCTACAATTCATTCATTAATTCACGTACTGCTGTATGAATACATAACTGTTTATACGATTCATAATTATATTAAAAATGCTGTGCGCATTCACAAAGCTGCAGAAAATTTGATAAATTATTTGATATAATAAACAAACAATAAATGGAATATTTATAGTAATCAACTAGATCAACTAAATATTTATACATATACAACACCCAACCAATTGGAAATTGAAATATTTTAATCAATTCGAAAGAAAAGGTGAGTGAAATATTTATAATTAATTTTTATATGATGCAACATTCATTTATTTATTTTATGAGAAGTGATTATTTTAATATAAATATTTGCCTGATTGCTTACTAGCATCCCAAATTAACTTTATAAGTAATTAATAAAATTAAGTTGGAAACTTAAAAAGAAATTCAAATTATTTGACTAAAATAATATTTCTTTTTAATTTCTGGAATTTTTGGAGAATTCGTAGAGATGTTTCAAAATTCTTAAGATATTTATTTAAGATATTTAACTTATTATGCCGAATATCAAGTTAATTTATTGAAATTTATATTTCACCTTTTTATTGTCCGTCTATTGAATAAAAAAAGATACTAATGCAAAAATATAAAAACAAATTTTTTTTACCTTGAGCGGTTCCTCGGTGTGTTTTTTATAAGAAAAAAAATCCTGGACATAACCATACATATATTAAAACTGAGCTTTATTAAAAGCAAAAAAAAAGTAGTCGTAAATAATTCTTATTTGTGATTTTTTTTTCGCTCAAATATAATTAATATGGTCCGGTTCTTTAAAATAGTTCTAATTATCATTGAAAAAAATTCCTTAAAGGTGAAAAACTTTTAAATCATGGTGAATATGAAAAGATTGTTTTGAAAGGATCCCTATGGTGTAATATTTTCTTTCTTTTATGTGTTTTCTATGTCATTAATTTCATGATTTAAAAAAGTAATAATAATAATTACTTTCGGTCCCTAGTTAAACTGCATTATAGTAGTGTAGAATATGTAGTATATTAAAACCATAGCTGCAGGCAATTTTGGCAGCGCATAATTTTTCAGAATGCTCCATGTCATGATGCCCCAGGTGCAGTGTGTCCCCAAGTAGATCAGCTTCGACTTTGATTTTGCTTCTTTTTGTTAGCTTGGATTTCGCTTCATGGGTGAGCAGTTTAAAAGTGTTCCATTGACCTTTGCCGCTAAGTAACTGGGGAATGGGGCATTCAAAGTGAGTAGAATGGTTGATTGGGATGGTTGGACAATGCCCATAAGCAAACAGCAGTCACCACAGCTCTGACGACAATAAAAAGCAACGAACAATTGCCAAATAAATAACTTGACGCTCGCTCAGCGCGTTTATTTGCTTTTGTGACGAGGCCTGGGCTTGATTTTCATTTTCATTTCGCAACCACGCACACACACACGTACACGGATAGCAAGAGACAGAGAGAGGGAGAGAGAGAGAGGGAGAGCAAACATTCATTCAGTCGGTAGACTGTTGCATATTAAAAGTGCCTCAGCTTCCTGTTGTTTTTTTTCTTCTCTTATTTTGTGCTGTTTTCAGTCAAGTTTTTTTATTTTACAGCCGCTGCTCATTTGGCTGCCTAAAATCTGGATCTACATACTCTCTCCTCTCGCTCATCGCTGTCGTCACAAACTTAGTACTTGCCTTTCTTGCTTTTTCATTAATAGTATGACACAATTCCTACAGCATTGTCCTGGCCAGCTGCGCCTGAGAGCACTTTTGGCTTTGACGCCTCCTTATGCTCATTATGCTCATTTGAGGCTTTGTCTTCTAGTCCCGCACTGGCAGCTAACGTCTTTTGGCTTTTCTTTCATCATTCATTCATGCAACATTCACAAACACATACACACACACTAATACATGCACACCAGTTGGGATACATCCGCAAATCCAAATGCAAACAGAAGCAACGAGAGGACCAACAAAACAAAAGTGCAGTAGAGGTGTGTGCGTGTGTGTGTTAAAATTTCAGATACCCTTCCGAACTCTTGATATAAAACCAAATAACATAAATTTTAAAGATGAACAAACAAAAATTTAATATTATTTTATGCATTTAGATTTGTGTTCAATTTTAATTCATTACATTTGTTAAAGCATACTTTTTGGAGTAGCCCTTAAGTCATTTTTAGAAGTTTATAAGCATGAATTAATTATTGGATTTTCTTTATTTATTTTAACTTTACAAGATAAGGAAATTATTACCATTAAATAATATTTCTATTTCTTTTCCATTTTATTAATAAGCCAAAGAAAGAGATTGATGGATTATAGAATATGGTTCGTCCTACATTTGTATACATTTAATAAAGATTATTATAGGATACTTTTTGGAGCAAGATACATTATACATCATAAGTACACTTAAATCGATTTAAATTGAAACTGGAAACAGCTTCGCAAATAATTTAAAGAATTTATATTAGTAGTAGATAACTTGATACCCTGCACGTAAATAAACTACGTTCTGGTTAAGTGTATTGCAGTATCGGCATAAATTTTAGCTTTTACTTTTATTTGTTGACTGTTGTTGGTCGACATCCTTAATTATGTGGCAGCCAAGACTGACTGTCACAGTGCCACACTGACTGAAAGGACACACGCACACATTGACATACTCGTAGGCACAACGGCATTCGCGACTCATCGTCATCGTCATTCTGATGTGTCAGGTTGGAGAGACTCGAGACTAAAGTCCTTGTTGCGCTTGTTTTTATAGCTTGTGTTTGGCCGTTGTTGATGAGTGTTGTCGCCTTACTGTTGTTGTTGTTGTTGTTTTTGTTTTTGTTTTTGTTGCTGGTCGTTTTTGAAGTGCTCCGTTGTAGTGGGTGTCATGTCCGTTTAGTTGTTGTTCTTGTTGATGTTTGCCTGGCACTTTGAAGCGACGCCGCCTGCTTACTGCTTATTTATGTATGAAGGACCTTAAACTTTCTTGCAAATGAAAATGGCCGCGTTTGCAGATGAAGAAGAGCAAGATAAAATATATGATAAAAGCAAAGACAAAGGAAAAGGAAAATCATAAAGAATTTCAAGAATTGAGCATCTATGTGATACTCTGGAACTATAATTTCTTTCTTCACTGCGTATTTTTTATATGAATTATGTGATTGATACATTGTTGGGAATTATTGAAAATACTGTATTTAAAGTGGAAAGTACCTAAACAACAAAAAACATATTCTTTTGTAATTTAAAAAAAAATTAATGTTGTTCAAGTATGTTTACTATATTTTAAGCAGTGTTTTGTTGTTTTAAGTAAATCCAATAAAATATTATATATAAACATATTTATTGTATGAAATTAAAATGTTAATTAATTATAAATATTCATAAAGACATTTCCGATTTAATTTGTATTATATCTCCTTTCCTTATTAAAGACAAATTTATTAAACGTTTTCAATATGTTAGAGAACTGGGCAAAAAAGCTGGGAGCCACTGTATATGTACAAAAATCGTGGACTTCGGGATTAAATTAAACAAGTAATGATGAAAGTTCGGTGAATTTTTTAAATTTTCTTAAATTGAAAAAAAAAATTGAATCTAATATTTGACTATGTTTATGATGAGCGATTAAAACATTTCAAACAAAAACTTAGATAGTCCTATTTAATAAGACATATGTAGATATTTAAAAAATTCCGTCTAAAATCACGGTCCGTCACATAGATGTTCATAAGTCGATGCTGCCCCTTTCCTTACATTGTGTACGAAGTACAAACAGCTACAAAATGGCATAGCCACTTTTTAATCACAGACTGCGACGCAGCTTGTTGCCTACCATTTGCAAAGTTTCTCACGTGTGCCAGCATCCTAACTGCTGTTATTGTTGTTGTTATTGTTGTTATTGTTGTTGTAAGCGTGGTAGCAACAAAAAGTTTATAGACAATGCGAACATTTCTGAAGCTTGACAGCGTTTTTCTAACCTTCGCATCGAAAAATGAGAAAAAAGTCTAAGCTTAAAAAATATCGTTGTAAGTATTATTGTTGTGCCACTTTTTCGTAATTCAAAACTAGGCCAACTTAAAACTAGTCCCAAGCTAAAAGCAAGAAAAGGTCACTGAAATATTACAGCTCGGTCACAGGCTGAAATGCATTTATATGTGGAAGTAAATAAAGACGATACCAATTTTAAATATTACAAAATTCATTTGTCACAGATAAAATCGATGTATTTTTACCAAATGAATCCCATGAGATCGATACCAAATTTATATATTTTACTTCATGTTATAAATGGAAAGCAAAAACTGTATCTTTCCCACTCAACTTAAGACATTTCGCAAATCTAGAAAGTTGTATTTTATAATTGCTTAGTATAAATTAGCATAAATTGTAACTAATAATTTCTAATTTATCAAAGAAAAGAATATTCAAAATAATTATTATATTTTAGCATAGAGCAGTATTATCTTTATTTTGTGAATTAATTTTCATGTAATTGTTTAATTATATAAATTATCTACATGATACTTTGGTACTTTGTACATTCAGCATTCATTATCTTGACTTATTTTTGATACTTTACTGCTTACTTGGGAATTTTAGCCAATTTATAATTTAAACGTTTGCGCAATCATTTGGGAACTACTTACGCTGTGTTATAACTTGGCTAACACTCTGACTTGGACTGTGAGACACCTCAACACCTTGGTAGTTAAACTGTCTGCTCACATCCACAATCTATCCCCTTTCTCTTCGTACAAAAACCCATATAATCCCTTGTACCATCCCGTTACGTGTCTGTGCATTGAGCAGCAGATGTCACATGGGGTTGGTAAAAGTTTTCGACGCTCACAACTTGGATAATTTAACAGAAGGACACAGATTAAGAAGGAGTGAGGCAGAGGGAGAGGGTAACGGGACTGTAAAGGATGTACCTTCCGCTCTCTACGTGAGATAATGCAAATTTATGGCTGGCAATTAGCGGGTCGCGAATCGTAACCAAAGCCAAGGTAATAACTCAAGCGAACGAACTTGGACTAGCCCAAAGTTTCAGCCTAATTGCAGTTGGTGAACGTGCAAAATCTCGGCCAAAAGGGAGCACAATGTGCAGGGGTTGTTCAAGCAGACAATGACAAAACCAAAATTCAGTTAGCAAGTCCTCTAACCATTAATTATCAAAGGCGGCGCGTCGCATATGTGAGCTAACTGGAGCATAAGCTACAGATACAAAGTTACACATCAATGAAGATACAAATATATCTAGATACATACATACATACAATCAGTTACAGATTCAAAACAAAGCAAATGCTGTGGATGCGGGCGTGGAAAATACACAATCGCCGACTGAGGCGACAACTGTTGGTGGCACATGCCCCCAGCAAAAGCCATCCACTGAAAATGTATCTAACAGTTACACTTTTCGCACGCAGTCACAAAGGCAACGTGCTGTATCTGTATCTGTATCTGAGACTGTATGTGAATATGTATCTGTTAGCTACACAGCGCAAGGCATCAGTTGCAATCTGACTTCAATTCAATTATTTTAGATTAGAATGTGACTGTGTCACAAAAAAACACCCACACACAGATACTCTCACGCACACACACACACACACACACACACAAGTTCTTGTTTCTATGTCAGCTGTCATTCATCCGTTCATATGTTCATTTTGTTCGCTCGTCGGAGCGACAGGCGGATTGGAAGACAGAACGCAGGATACGTGCCCCGTGACGCCTGTTTCTGCATTGACAGTTGATGCCTTGTGTCCGTCAGCTGTGTGTGTTTGCCAAGATATGTATGTATATGTGTGTGCGTGTTTGTATCTATGGTAGCAGAATGGTAAATGGACGAGTTATTGCCATTTAGTTTTAAAATACATCAACAAATTTAGTTCATCTAAAGATTTACAAATAATACAATTAAATAATTGAGTCATGTTTGACTTATATAACTCATATGTATTAATATCAATATAGAGCAGACAGCTGTGATGTCAACTAACTGAACAATTACTCATTCTAAATGATAACTTAATATTATTATCTATCTATATATCTATATATATAAAATTCTTTGTCCTGACTGACTGACTGACTGACTGACTGACTGACTGACTGACTGACTGACTGACTGACTGACTGACTGACTGACTGACACATCAACGTGTAGGCCAAACGGCTAAAGGTAAAGAGCTGAAATTTTCACACAACATAGCTGAGACAATTTCATCGTGCAATAAGACGGCGTTTTGTAAAATTCCACCTGGAAGTGTGTTTACCCGAGGTCAAAAGGTCATGGAATTGCTTTGTATGAAAAACTTTTTTGTTTGTTAAGATATCTTAACCAAACTTACAGATTAGATGTTTGGGACTGTCTCTTACATTCTGACCAAATTTGGTCAAAGTCGGATTACTATATCATATAGCTGCCATAGGAATAATCGGATGAAATTAACCTTTAGTATGGAAAACTTTTTTGTTTGTTAAGATATCTTAACCAAACTTACAGATTAGATGTTTGAGACTGTCTCTTACATTCTGACTAAATTTGGTCAAAGTCGGATTACTATATTATATAGCTGACATAGGAATAATCGGATGAAATTAACCTTAAGTATGGAAAACTTTTTTGTTTCTTCAGATATCTTAACCAAACTTACAGATTAGATGTTTGAGACTGTCTCTTACATTCTGACTAAATTTGGTCAAAGTCGGATTACTATATTATATAGCTGACATAGGAATAATCGGACGAAATTAACCTTTAGTATGGAAAACTTTTTTGTTTCTTAAGATATCTTAACCAAACTTACAGATTAGATGTTTGAGACTGTCTCTTACATTCTGACTAAATTTGGTCAAATTGGGATACTATATTATATAGCTGACATAGGAATAATCGGACGAAATAAACCTTTAGTATGGAAAACTTTTTTGTTTCTTAAGATATCTTAACCAAACTTTCAGATTAGATGTTTGCGACTGTCTCTTACATTCTGACCAAATTTGGTCAAAGTCAGATTACTATATCATACAGCTGCTGAGTTTTTCATACTAAAGGTTAGTTTCATATGATATAGTAATCCGACTTCGACCAAATTTTGTCAGAATGTAAGAGACAGTCGCAAACATACAATCTGTGAGTTTGATTTAGATAACTTAAGAAACAAAAAGTTTTTCATACTAAAACCTGATTTTCGACCGATCTTTCCTATGACAGCTATATGATATAGTTGACCGATTTCGATCAAATTTGGTCAGAATGTAAGAGACAGTCGCAAACATGAAATCTGTGAGTTTGATTTAGATAACTTAAGAAACAAAAAAGTTTTTCATACTAAAGGTTAATGTGCATTATATTATATAAATTAAGATATCTTAACCAAACTTACAGATTATATGTTTGGGATTGTCATTCATCATTCTGACCAAATTTGGTAAAAGTCGGATTACTATAACATATAGCTGCCATAGGAACAATATAATGCAAATTATCGATTAGTATGTAATATGTATTAGTAGTAATTATCGATTAGTTTTTCTTTCTTAAGAAATCTCAACCAAACTCATACTACAGGTTACTTTGACTAAACTTAATTGACATTATTAACTAAATTTCATTTCCGCGAGCGAAGCGAGCTGGGGGTTGGCGAGCGAAGCGAGCAGGGGCGGAGCCCCTAGTAATATATAAAATTCTTTGTCCTGACTGACACACTGACACATCAACGTGTAGGCCAAACGGCTAAAGGTAAAAAGCTGAAACTTTTACACAACATAGCTGAGACAATTTCATCGTGCAATAAGACGGCGTTTTGTAAAATTCCACCTGCAACTGTCTTAATATGAGATCAGAGGTCATGGAATTGCTTTGTATGAAAAACTTTTTTGTTTCTTAAGATATCCAAACCAAACTTACAGATTATATGTTTGCGACTGTCTCTTACATCATACATCAACTATATCATATAGCTTTCATAGGAAAGATCGGTCAAAAATCAAGTTTTAGTATAAAAAACTTATTTGTTTCTTAGGATATCCAAACCAAACTCACAGATTGTGTATTTGGGACTGTCTCTAATATTCTGACCAAATTTGGTAAAAGTCGGATTTCTATATCATATAGCTGCCATAGGAACAATCTAATGTAAATTTTCGTTTAGCATGAAAATTGTTTTTCTTTCTTAAGAAATCTCAACCAAACTCATACTTAAAGTTACTTTGACTAAACTTTATTAACTAAATTTCATTGCCGCGAGCGAAGCGAGCCGGTTGTTGGCGAGCGAAACAAGCAGGGGGCGGAGCCTCCTAGTACTATATATACTTCATGTTATGTGCTTGAAGTTTTATTTAAAGTCTATTTATATATCTTTTAGCACTACTTTCAGCATTTTGCTTTTAAAAACTACCTTTCTCTCTTTTTGCTCTCTGTACTCTCTTATTTTTCGAGTTTCTACTGACCTCGATATGTGTTTTCTAAACACGTTAAGGTGTGTGCAGCAGGTAGATTCCGTTGTATTGCAAGAGTACTAAAAGTGAACCTCTCTATTTTTTATATTTATTTTCAAACCGGTTCCGCATAGTGTAACCTTAATAGAAAAACATGAGATTTTGTCCCAGGGTAAATGCTGATAAAATGTTTGAACTTCAACCTTATCGAATTATAATAAATCCGCAAGAATTAGAATTATGAATTAATTCCGCTTTGACGCCTGATTGTGACTCATACATATATCAACGCAGTTATAATACAAATGTATCTTTTAGTTAGTGCAGATACAGATATTTTCCAGCTTATCAACATCTTAAATGCGGGCAACTTGAGAGCGACTTATTAAGCGGGTATTATGATAAACTCAAACACCAGACACCAGACTCATACTCATACTCAGACCAGCATTCAACAATCTTTGTCTGTTGATGCAGCAACAACAGCTGATTGATACTTGGTAGCATCGCCGCCTACACTATGCTACATGACACTATAAGTAGTTGAAGTCAATTGTGGAATTTTTTCAGAAAGAGCTGTTTGGTTTTGATTGAACGAAGTATACAAAAGTTACACAGAGATAAAAAAGTCGTACTAAAATTAAGTTTAAATAACTTCGAGTTAGGTATTTGCAATTCCGAAAAATCAAGTCGAAATTCCTTAAAATAAGAACATATTACGATTCGTTAAATCGTGTAATCACTTAATTTACTAATAATTACAAAAAAAATTAGAACTTTTTGTAATAACCTTACTCTAAAATATGATTTAATTATAACAAAATATAAAATATAGTTATTTTTAACTATTGTTATAAAAAATGACTTCATTTAAAGAGATCATAAAAAATTTCAATTTCTTTTTCCCACTTTTTTTTGTAGTCAATCGTCACTCACTTTAATTTTAATTGAAAGAAAACTTGGAGCAAGATCGAAATTTTTAAATTCTATACTATTTAATTAGGTATTTTTGATTTAACAAATTAATATTTAAGCTTACACAATTTGGATTTAAATCTAAAGTATGCAATGCTTATTTTAATGCTTAAAAAAACTCACCAGGAAATACAAAATTTTTTATATACTTAAAGTTTTGGACTTGGAAATTTGTACTGCGAATAAAATCGAAATCGTGGACTTTAAATCTTACTGAAAAACCAAGGTTTTAAGTACGAAATGTTTGACTTTTCTCCTGTGTATATGTGATATACTGTAGTGACAATGAATTTCTTGGTTTTTGTTGTCTACTGTATGATAGGTTTGCTGCCTGCCTGCCTACTTTTCTCTACCTCCTGCTGATGCGTAGCAACCCTCGGTTATCAGAGGCAACCGAATAGAGGCAAGGGTCGTTCTTGGTCTCTGTGTCGGCCTGGGACTTATCTAGCTAGCGGATGTTGTTGACATTTGAGGGACTTGGGCAGCTCTCGAGCGGGCGTCTTTTGCCTGCACAGTTCAGTTGTCGAGCGAACCTCAACTTGAACAGTTCAGTTCAGTTCAGTTTAGTTTAACAAAGTGCAGTCGAATTAAAGAGAAAGAGAAAAGCGAGAGAGAGAGAGAAAAATGAAGCAAGAGAGAGTTTCTGTTTGTCTCTGTGTGTGGTTGTGGTTGTGTCTTTTGGGCAGCAGTGTCGCTGTCAGAGAGCATTACTGTGAACGGAATGTTTCAGTTAGCCGCGTGGTTCCAGTGACCAAGCAGCGTACGGTGATTAAACAACCGTCGAAGTGGACGCCATGGAAGAAGCCAAAGCAGATAACAGAGACTTATGACACGCAGGAGGAGCAGATAAGCTATAAGCTGGTCTCCGAGTGCTGCCCGGGATATCTGCAGGTGGAGTCGGGACTCTGTGAGCCCATCTGCGAGCGCGGTTGTCCTGCCTTTGCCAGTTGTGTGGCGCCACAGCGATGCCAGTGCACACCGGGCTATGTCTCCGCTCTGGACCATCGCGATGGGAGCCATTACTGTGAGCCGATCTGCGAGCGCAGCTGTCCAGCTGGTTCCGAGTGTGTCGCTCCCAATACATGCGCCTGCAAGGATGGCTACAAGGCAAGGCAACCTACTGGCGATGCTGTGAGTGCACCCTGTGAGCCAACTTGCCAGCTGGGTGATGGCTGTGCCAATGGCCAGTGCATCGATGTGGAGCGTTGTGTCTGCAATGAGGGTTATTCGTGGAGCATGTCGATCCACAGCTGTATGTCTTTGAGCGAGGATGAAGCATTCAGACTCGAGGAGATTCAGCAATTAAAGTCAAGCACCACAGTGGCCACATCTGAGACTGCTGAGACTGCAGAGACTGCGGCCATTGCTGCCGATTGCCCCGAGGGATTTGTCCTCTATGTGGGCGAATGTCGTGCCGAGATCTTTGAGAGCAATGAGTCAACAGCTAAGGACTGCCGCAAGACAGCCTGTGGTCCACATCAAACCTGCAATGAGTTGGGTAACTGCAGCTGCAACCCTGGATACGTTGAGGATGAGAAAAAGGAAGAGAGCTCGATACTTTCGTGCCATCGCAGCATACTCGGGGATATTCTGAGCATCGATCAGGCCGCCGACGATGAGGATGAGCTGAATATGTTCACCATTCCAATTCTGGGTGTCGCCTCTGGCATGTTGTTCGTTCTGGTTATTGCAGGTTTGATTAATCGCCTGCGACGAGGCCGTGGAGGAGACCAGGATAACGACTCACAGCCCAAGGAGGCGGTCCTGCAGTGCGAATTCACGCAGAAATCTTACGATGTGGATGAATGGGTACCATAAGGAGTTCATGGTATCTGATTGGGCTGTGCTAGTAGAACTTTCATTGTTAGATGATAAGATTTTAAGAAATACATTTTATACAGTTTATAGAGCAAGTTTGTAGTTTATTTATTTATAATTGGATTGCATTCATTTTCTGCAGAGAATTTCTAGCTATGTAGCTTTCTCTCGTTCTCTCCAAAATTATTATCATTTCCCTTTTGACATGTTATTTTACTTTGGAAAGAATTTGTGTGGATGAAAATGAGAGAGATCGAGAGAAAACAAGAGAGGTAGAGGCAGAGGCAAAGGTATTGCCACTAACTACAAATTCTCTGCGTTGTTTCTCTATTATATTTCAACTTTTTCATGAGTTTCCATTGGTCTCTTTTCTAACCCTCGAACGGGGCTCTTAAACATATTGCGTTGGTCGCATTTTTATTTGTGTTTCGGTTGAAGTCGATACATGAATATAACGATGATGCGGGATTGAGGAAAATAAAAAGATACTATAGGTTGAAGATGTTGTTTTTTGAATGTGAGAAAATCATATAAAATTCAAGTCCTAAGCTATAATTCTAGTGATATTACAAGATACGTAGTTTGTTGTATAAGGAATTATAATATGCTGTGTACAAAATTAATACAATGTTTCTGATAATATATATGATCTAAGAAAAGGGATGAATGAACTGCGGCATACTGATAAGATACTTCGTCAATTAAATAAATGCATTAAATGAATATACTGTTATTTGAGTTCAAGGACAAGTTGATAGTAAAAAGAAAAAGACAATAAGTAAAATAACTTTATCGGTGGGTTCAAAAGAACATTGTCAATTATCTCCCATATGCTGTTAAAAACAATAATAAATGTCATGATAATTCCTTCCATATAAGAAAATCTTATAAGAATTATAAACTTTCAGAAATGTACATGCTACTTCGTGTGCATCATTATAGAGAATTGATATATGCTGAAAATAAACGCATAGTCATTTTAATTCTTGATTTAACTATATTACGTTTTAGTAGAATACGTATTAAAATGAAATGTAAAAAACTTTGATTTAAATAAAATCATTAATGTCAAAGCTAATTTGAATATGACTATAGTAAGGCACTTGAAATTAAAAATGACGCATTCAGTTTAAAGTTCAATCATATTTATGTTATTTTAAAAGATCGAAAATTGAAATAGTAAAACTCCTGTTATGTCCTTATCTTTTATAAGAGCAATTTTGTTGTGTTAAGTCGAGATTCAGGTTTGTGATTAGATTTTTTTTAACCTGTAATAGTAAGTAAGCGTTAAGTAGTATAATAGTTAGTAAGCGTGCTCACCAAATAAATATAAATATATGTTTATATAAAAAATTATAATAATAATTAGAACAAGGAGAGAAACGAACGGATTGTCGTCTCTTACCGCAGCTTAACAATTTTGAAGTATAAGATTATGGTTATCAAGAAACTACTATGTTGGAAATTGACATGTTAAGTTAAATGTTTTGATGATTAGATCGTTTAGTACGAAATCTATATTATCTAAGTATATTTTTTAATTATTTTATAATTACAGGCACTTTAGATTGATTAATTTGAGGCAAAATAATTAGAACAGAATATTTCACGATAGTCCAAAACGATTTACAAAAAACTATTACGTTATCTTATCCACAAATTGCAGAGAATATGTTGCTCAATAAAGGTCATTGCATGGACTCTCCGAGCAGGCATTCCACTCATGCGACGATTACAGTCATATTATAAAATATGTATAAAAAACGAAAAAAACAGAAGAGCAACTTAAAAATATCTAAAAATATTCTCACTGACACACAAATACATACATAGACACAGAACCAATATATATCTCACACATGTATGGGAGAGTTTTTGAAGCCGATGCTTTAAAATCAAGAGATGGCTCTTTTTTATATGTACTTCTAAGTATATGTGTGTGTCTTTAGCTGTGTCTATGTATGTATATCTGTGACAGTGATACAAAGATCTTTTAGCCATAATCGCTGCACATTTATATATTTTTCGCACTAAGCCAAATGCCGAACAAGGAAGCACAGACACACACACACACCAAAAAGCCCATACGTTAGCTTTAAGGTGTGCAAAAAGGAGAGAGAATGAGAGAAAGAGAGATAGAACGAGAGAGTAAGAAAGAAAGCGTGTAAGAGAGCCAAAGAGTGCGTGAGAGTGCGTAAACTTTGGCAGGCGGACAAAATCTAAGAAAAAGAATATAAAAATAAAGAAAAACAAAAAACAAAAAACAACAACGAGAAGAATACATCCAATTTCTGACAGCCTCCCTTCTTCACTCTTCCCTCTTCCCTCAGCCCCACTTCCGTTTTGTCCCTCCCACGCCTGTACATTTCCTGTGGCGTTGTCGTTGCCCTCAGAGCAGCAACAAGGATACTTAAAGCTTCTTTAAATTATATGTTGTTTTCTCTTCTCTTTGTCGGCACGTTAAGTGCGTCTGTGCCCCAGTGTGTGTATGTGAGTATCTGTGTTAGTGTGTTGGTGTGCCTCACCCATTCTCTTTGATTGCTTTTGTGCGTGTGCGTGTGTGTGTGTGTGTGTGCGTGTGTGTATTTGTATTGGTAACCTTTGCTGGCTATGCTAACATTTTGCGTGGGACGTTGCCCAAGGACATGGACTCGTTGCCCCGTTAGCCCCGTTTGCCATTTCACTTTACTATTGCTCTGCCTCTTCGTCTGCTTCATTTTTCAAGTTCTCTTGTTCTCTTCTTATATACATATATTGTATATACAATTACATCTTTGCAGTATTTCTAAAAGTTTCGTTCTTTTCTCTGCTTTGTGATAACTTAGTTATTTATTTATTATTTTTTGGAAAGCTGTAAAGAATGTGTTAAGTGACATCGCAAACTGCATTGAATTAAATTGAATTAAACATTGAGCAGAACTGCAATGACTCACACTCAATATTCATTTGGTCTTGAACTGCATAGAAAATCATTTGATTTCAAATCTAACGCTTAGAGCATACACTTTTTTTTGGGCACATGCAAATTAATCAGTTAGAAGGAGAATTTTTCGGAGTGTTTGGAATTATAGATATTACCAAACAGAATTAAGAATTAATCTTATCTATCCTACACTGATAAAAAAATGTTATAAAATCAAGATTTTGGTCTCGGAACTAAGAATTTTGGTCTAAAAAATGCGTCGAGAACATAAAATTCTTAAAGTTAGAAAACCCATCTTGATTTTAAGAACATTTCATATAAGAATAAGTTCTTATTTTTAGATCAAACAGTCTTAAATTCTCAAACCAAAAATAAAAAATAAGGCAGGTGGCTTTTTTAAACTTTGAACCTTTTTTTTATATATTATTTATATTATTTGAACCCTCGCTTGTTATCATTCTGAAGCGACGACTATTGTCTTCATATTAAAAATTGCATATTTATATTGTCTTAACAATTTAAGATTTTTAATTCTTATATTAAGAACTGCGCATTCTTGATTAATACTCTTAGTATTAGTGATTAAGTCTAATAATTGTCTTATTTTAAGAAAAAAATATTTAAGATGAATGTTATTGATTTTAGAAGTTGGTCTTTTTTTTCATTGTACTTTAAGCTACAATCTTTCTCGTCACCAGGATAAGTTCCACATGTGTATATTTGGCTATTTATTGGACCCTGTACATAAAAAGTAGAAGGATCTTTGTTAGCAAAATCAGCATCAACTACAATGTCGATGTTTTCATGTCTTTAGATATTCGATTTTCGAATGTCACAGTGTTAAATAATTTCTATTATTCATAACATGCAAGGTCTGTAAACAAAGTAACAATTTTGAAGACCACCTTTAACATCTACAGTTTTTTGGATTTATTATTATTATTTTTGATTATTATATTTAATTAAAAGGTCTCCCACAGTCGAGAATTCGGGTTTCCTTTACTATCATCAAATATTTAGAAGTTACTTGAATTACCTGAAATATATTTCCTTTAAGTCTGTAATTGAGCACAATTTGGGAAGGTCAGTGAAGAACAAATCTGCGGTAATAATTTGGTTTTTAATTAACTTACATGCGATTTACCTCCACTTTCCAATTCATTTTAAATGTTTTTTTTTCAATATTTCCAAACGTATCCTGTAACACAACGTATCGCTAGGATAATTAATTAAAATATTAAATAAGAAATAAGTATAAGTATGTATTCTATTTTATTGAATGTATTCTATTTGTTGGAATGTATGTAACAGGGAAAAAAAGGCATCTTCGACCCTATAAAGTATATAAGTCATGTCCGTTTGTCCATCCGGGTATTTGGCTCAAGACTTCCCTTAGCTATCTGGCTCAAGAAAATAACTTTTCACAAAATTACCCAAAATTGCAGCGGAGTTTTTCTCAGTATATAGTTTTCATAATTTTGTTGCTGCTGTTATTATTGCTTTTATGATGCGAGCTTCAGAACTTCAATTTGAAGTTGCAGTGATAAAGTTGAGGTATAAAAGCAACGCCCAGTTGCGTGTTGGGGAATTTATGTATGTACTTGTTGATACAGCTCACACCCGCACCCGGACACATACACACACACACACACAGACATTATACTTAGATGCATCTGCAAAAATGCATTGTGAAAAAGTAGGTCACAACAGTAGCTGTTGTTGTTGTTGTTGTTATTGCAGCTCAAAAAGGGAAAAATGCAAAACAGCAGCAGGCATCAAATATTAACCACTAGTTGCACAAAGCATGCATCAGAGGCATGCCACGCCCACTGACGCCCAATTAACTGACGAGCTGAATTTCGGTAGCTATTTTATGTGTTGAAGTTTCTGCCTGGCCACAGATGAATGGAGAGGGGGAGGAACAGAGACGGTGGCCGGTTGTGGCTGGAACTTCAGTTTGCCACTTTGCCGTCACACCCAGTTTAACAGCAGCGACAGTCGCTGCAAAGGCAGCGGCAACAGCAGCAGCAGCAGCAACAGCAGCAACAACACAGCTGACCTATTTTTGCCACACGCACACACACTTACAGATTTTTAAATTACTTACAGCAAAGTGAGAGATACACACAGATACACGCAACGAGCAGAGCGCCGAGTGCATTGCGTATACGCCGTGTACTGCACAGCTGCGTGCTGAGTGTGAGTGTATATTCTCAGGTGTATGTGTATATGTGTGTGTGTCTGTGTGTGTGCATTTCAATAACCATGGCAAACGTTGCTGGCGTTTTTCATAATTTGCAAGCCATGTATCCTGCATTTTATTGTCAAGCTGGGGCAAAGCTACACCCACTATGCGCACCTGCAATTAAACACACATTCAGACACACACACACACACAGAGAGAAAGAGAGAGAGAGAGTGACTTAGGTGTATTAGGTATCCTAATGCATACGCCCTGAAGTATGTTAATAAGTTTCGCATTACAAATGCTCGCGAACGAGTTGAGTTTGGGTTCTATTTTCCTACTGCTTCTTACAGGAAATGCTCATAAACTGCACTTTATATTAGGCTCCATATGTGTGGGCAGTGTAAGCGAATGTGTGTGAGTGTATTCTGACATTCATAAACTGCCGCGGGTAAGTCAGAAAAATATTCACATTTTTATGCTAAAATATTTTTGCAGCCTGACCTAAAAAAATCGTTAAATGTTTGAAAAGCGGTTTCGCCTTTCCCCCTTTCGACATCACACTCCAGCCCTGGTCTGCACAGTGTGCTGCCTTTTAGAAACCAAAGTGCCCAACCCACAAAGCATTTAACTTAATGCACGTGGCACTAACACACACACACACACACACACACACACACATGCATACATATTTCTCAAAATGTGGTTTGACAGGTTAAAATGCTTTTGGATGGGTAGAGTGCTCTGGCGGCGACTGAGAGTAAGAAGGGGGGCTGGAGGGGGAGGAGGAGGGGCTGCCACTGTGGCATCTTGTTTGAGTTGAGTGAAACTTTGTGGTTGCTTTAACTTTTTTTCGAGCTCACATCATGTTTTAAAATATATCTCTCAACTAAATAAAATAACTATTAAATGGAGCCAAATAGTTGCTCAACCGAAAAGTTACAAGTACAACAAATTTTCGGCAAACATTTGAAATTTAAGAAAACAAAAATAGTATTATATATAATATATAGTATGTATATTTACAAGTATATTAAAATATTATTATTTGTCTTTTCTGTTTGACCAGACTTTAATGAAAAACATTTTAATAAAAAACTGAAAAGAATATTTGCCCAACTGAAATGCATGTTTTTCAATTTTTTTATATTACAGAATTATTTACAGTCTGTTCCATTTGGACAGATTATTAAAAAGCTGAAATAAAAATTTTATTAGCTTTTTGTATAGTCGTTACTCACTACACTATATAGATTTTTCAGTAGAGCGTAGAGAATGGAGCTATGTAGAGTTGAACTAGGACTATACCGTAGTGAATTTGCCAATGTAGCCAATGTCAATGGTTTACTTATTAAATGTGTAATTAATATTGAATAATATTTATTTAATATAATAAAAAGCATAATTATAACCGTTACTTAAAAATGAATTAAAAGGGTATTCATTCAAATGTACGGAACAGGCTGAAGGAGGCGTGGAAGACCCTATAAAGTATATATATTCTTCATCAGCATCAACAGCCGATTCGATACAGCCATGTCCGTCTGTCCGTCCGTATGAGCGCCTAGATCTCAGAGACTATTAGAAAAAGGTCAAAAACATTTGGCACATGGACTTTTATAAACCCCCCGCAGATCAGGTTTTATTAAATTTTCGATCAGACCACGATATCATATAGCTGCCATAGGAACGATCGATCAAAAATCAAGATTTCGTACAAAAAACTTATTTGTTTTCTATGATAAATAAACCAGTCTGACAGAATATTCATCTGGGTTGGTCCTTTATATCCTGACTAAATTTTGCTCAATTCGAAAGGATTGGCCGATAATAAAGGATTAGTGTGAAAATTGTTATTGTTTTCGATGATATTTTAATTAAACTCGCTGATTATGAATATTCTTTTGTCTTACATGTCCTGACTGAATTTGGTTTTTGTCGGTTTACTATATTATATAGCTGCCATTGGAACAATAAGTTGTAAATTTAATACAGGGCTTAAGTCTTCGGCGTGTTGAAGGGCATCCAAGTTCCTCGGTACAGTACGGAGCCCCCTTGTAATATTTTAGGAATGTCGAATTTTTTTATTATAATTTGTTATTAAAGTAATTTTTTGAGTTTTTAAATGATTAAACTGTTAACTCAACTTGTTTGCATTGATCATTATAACCTTAGAAATATATTTATCATAAGAGTTAAAAATTCGCAAAATACTTTATATATTGTAAATTCAATGAAGTGACGGGTATCTTATAGTCGGGAGCTCGACTATAGCCTCTTCCGCTTGTTTTTGTTTTAATTAGGCTTTGTATTTTGATGGGTCAATGGTTTGACTCATCTCAGATCAACTTTGTTCCTAAACTCAAATCGCATCCACAGTTTTGAAGATATATGGTAACTGAATTACACTAAAAAAGAGACTAACTTCTAAAATCAAGAACAATCATCTTACCTATTTTGTTTTTAAAATAAGACAACTTTGAAACCAAATTACTAAGTCTAAGAACATTTAATCTTAAATCGGCATTCTTAATATTAGAATAATCGTAAACATGAATATGTTATATTTTCATGTGTAACCAATTGTGGCCTCGACGCATTTTTTAGACCAAAACTTTTAGTTCTTTGAACAAAATCTTGATTTTCTAACCTTTTATTTATCAGTGTATATATCAAAATTTGTTAACAAGTATCTCACAGTCGGTTGTTATATTGAATTCTTGGCAGGATGTGAAAAAAAGATGTACCCATCTAACATAGATACCAATCAATAATTGTCGTCAAGAGAAAGGAATATTTATAAATAGTTCTGTTTACTTTTGGTCAACTCATACGTAGCATCTTTGAGTTGTCGAAGATTGCACATGGCTTAAACTGATAATCCTGTTAGTTGGTCTCTGCTCGGACTTGGTTGCGGGTCTTGGTTATTGAGGTGAAAGGCTTTCAGGTTGGCTGCAATTCCCAATCGAGACGAGGAGACTGTGTTAAGTGAATGTTTAATGCGGACATAATGGTTGAATGTGTGCCGTTAACACCTGTCATAAAGTTAAAGCTCAACTGCATTTACAGTCAGTGTGGCACAAAAAGGTAACTCCAGAGTCCCATTCTCATTCCTCGGAATGCGTCCCGGCACTCAAATTAACAATTTGCTCTGTGACTGCCTCAATTAGAAGATAAATGTTTGTGTATACCAAGAAACTGAGCTGAGCAAAAAAGGTTACCGAGTCCCTAACACACACACACACACACATGAGAGTATGCATATAAAATTATGCTGCAATATTTTGTAGAACATCGTGAGGAGAGCATTTTGGAGGGGATGGTGGAATTGGTCGAGAACACGTTAAGTCGCCGGGCTGGCGGGCTGGCGGGCTGACGGGCTGTTGCGGCTTTAGCCAACAGCTGCGCGTCAAATAACTCAACTGTGCGTTGAGGCGAGCTAAAAGTTAGAGAGGGAGAGGGGATTGGGATTGGGAATGGCAGTGGTAGTGGTAGTGGTAGTGGCAGGAAGGATGGCTTTAACTTGCCTCTGTAAATGTTTGTGCAGCCAACAGTAAGGATGTGGGGCATGTCGCGCATTTACACGGCACGACAACCTCATCGCCTCTCTACCTTGCCACGTCTATACGTTGCCTGATTATTGGAGCAAAAATTAATTGAAAATGTTGGTCAATTGCCTCGCAGGAAGCGCTGCCGCAAGACAAGCCTCCGACCTCGCTCCCGCTCTCCTCTGCCCCCATCCGACATGGCAGTCTACGCAGCCTTACACTGTGTGTTGATTCTGTGCAACAAAATGTTGTTTATTACTTTATATTATTTATCCAACGCTGCACCCAACTTTGCTCCTTGCCTCGATGCAAGCAACAACAACAAAAAATAACAACGGGTTTTTATAAATCATCCCCTGGCACAGCATTAATTAGTTTTAATGGAGTTTGCGGCAAGTCGCGTATTATTGGAAAAATAGATAATGTTGTAGCTACAGCTGCCCTGTGCTTTACTTTGGCTTTATATCCTTGCAGAGGCTATTATAATTTGGTCTTCAAATATGTAACGCATTAATATTGAAAAATATTGCTGTTTCTTCAAATATCTCCACCAATCTCTAAAGTGTGCATTGGATATTGTCTTATACATTTAGCTGTCAAGGGTATTCAGTCTTCGGCGTGCCGAAAATAACATTTTCTGTCTTGTTTATAGTTCGATAGTTTAACAAGAAATTAAACTATTTATTGAAAAAATTTGTGGTAAGCTTTGTTTGTGGCTTGAGGCAAGCTATTCAAGTTGCTTTTCAAGTGCTTTCTTTTGTTGCACGCTACATTATCCATTTTATTGAATGGATTATGTAGCTTATTTTGTTAACTCAGTCCACAAATTGCTTTAATTACATTTTATGCATATTTGAATAGAGCTTACGAGTGCTTAAATTGGAGCCTTTAATTTATAAATTAATGTGCTCTGAAAAGTTTTCTAATTGGTCTACAAAATGCGATAAATTATTTCTGTTTAATTAAATTTTTATGTCGAACTACTACGAGATGGATGGAAGTTCTGTATGTGGCAGATTATTGAAAATTGAATTGAGAAATGAGTTGAATGAAAACGACCGAATTAGAGTCAAAATAATTTATTTAAGCGACTTATTTTGTAACTTGTATTTAAAAATAAATGCCCAGCTGAAGCATTTCAGTCGTCACAATGCACTCAGTGATAGACATAATATTTCAGATGCATCCGAAGACTTACAACGATGTTGTAGGATATAAATACTATATGTGTATAAACCGCAACTACAAAAGCAATCAAAATCAAAATTAAATTGCGTGCAGCTTCCAGGAATGTGCGGAGCACACTTAAAGACACACACACACATACACATACGTAATGTTGCCCTCGAAACTCAACACGGAGGACAAACATTAACATTTCTATGCGTGCCACAGCCTATAAGTAGGCAACAAAAATAAAACGAAACAACTCGCAAGCAACGAAAGGAATTTCCAGCAGCATCCAGGGATAATACCAGAGTCGAGCTTTTGCTAGACTCGTGACTGAACAGAAAGAGAGCGAAAGAAAGAGAGAAAAATATATGGAGAAAGAGAGAGTTGGCCAAGTTGGCGCTCTCTTTGATGTACCAACACTAATTCAATTTGTTGTTAGCAGTCCTTGTATGTGGTTGTATGTGTGTTTTTCGTGTGTATGAGTGTGTTGTGCTCGCTCTTTAAGTGTTTGTTTATGCGTGTGTTTTTTGGCTTTGGGCCTGCCTAATAAAACTCATTAAAAAAGCAGCAGAACACCCACGCGCGTGGCGACTAAAGAGTCGCTCGAAGCCCACGCGGCGTATGTGGAATATTTTTATAGCTCTTCTCTAGGCCTTTTGCTGCTGCTGTTGCTGCTGCTGTTGTTATTTCTAGTTTGTTGTTTCTGCTATTTTTATTGTGGTTGTAGTTGTTGTCTATTTCACATCATGACATTTATTTTAACTTAATTTATTTTTGCGCCGTCGCAAATTTGCAAATTTCCACACAGTCGTTTTCCCATTTTCTGCGCATCTTCCTCCTTCTGGCTTTTTCGGCTTTCGCTTTTGCGTTCGTTCGTTTCGTTTATTTGTGTATATACATATTTATTTAGCAGCATCTCCCTCCTAATATCCCATCTCCAGTTCTTTTCCCCATCATTCCTTCGCTTCGATACACGCTTCCAGCTCATTTGCCGCTTCGACGACAAAATTTCAGTTTTCAGCTCTGGCTCTGTTAATGTGCGCTGCATGCCTCCGGTGTTAGAGGAGGAGTACTGGAGTACAACTGGAGCTGGAGATGTAGCTGGGGAGACAGAGGTGTATAAATATTGGGTACAGTGATTGCTGTGCAATAGCATGTTCGGGATTGAAGCGGGAGCGGGAGCGGGAGGAGTGCTTGTACTGAAGTGTTTGTATGTCAGCAGCTTTAAGTGGCAGCAGATCGGGTAAAGCGGTGCAAACGGTGTGGACCGTTGAAAATATGGGTCAAGTTGTTGCCGCCTGTGCTAAAAATTAAGTCGTCGCTGTCGCTGTCGCAGCCGACGTCGCAGTCGCTGTTCGCGTATCCGTTGCTGTCATGGCAATCATTGCTGTTGCGCATTAAGGGTTAATCCTATTGCCTTATAGAGTACGGTAATAAATTTCTGATTATGTGCTTGTGTGTGTGTGTGCACATGTATTTGTGCAAGTGTACATATGTTGTGCCAGCATCCAAATGGTTCCACTCTTGACCATTTTCTTGTTCTTAATATTGTTTTTGCTCTTCTTCTAAGCTATTTTGTGGTTAGTTAATCGCCATAAAAATATTCTTATTTATGATTTCAGCTACCAAATTTCATTTATTGTGTATTGTATATTTTACTTCAAGCAGTCGGTATTACAAATTAAATACAACGATGCCTATTCTATATTAAAATGTATTTATTTTAAAATTATTTATGATTTCTGTACGAGTTACAAATATAATTAAGTAATCATAAATTTAAATCTTCATCTACAAAATTTAATTATATATGAATAAATTTGAGATTTATTATGGTTATTATAAATCAAATCTAAAAGTCAAAAGCATTTTATTTTATGTTCTCGAGAAAATACATTTCAAAATGTAAGACAGTTGCTTTATGGTGAATTCTGACATATTTTTAACTGTGTTATTTATAATTTCAGAGTCATTACAGATTTCTTACTTTGAAAAAGATAAAGCAGATTAATACTTTTATGGTCGGTATAAAATCATTAAACTATGCAATTGCTTTTGAAAATGCACATATTTATATTTAATATTTTAATTACCAATTGTAACTTCATTCTTTGCCATATTATTTAAATATTATTTGAGTACATCAAAGTAAAAACACTTTTGTGCACTATTTGATTTTGTTTGAACGTCTTTAGTTTTTAATCAGAATGTAACATATTGTCAATTTTTGTATTTACTGTGATTTGTAATTAACTTTATTTTTTTTATTTATTTTTTTTGCTATTAATGGTTTAAATATCTGTTGGATTTCTTTACAAATTCAGCGTACATGTGTCATATGCAAAAATCAATTGTTGAGTAAAGCCGTGAATCTCAAAGAGCCACAAAAAGCAAGAATCACTGAAAATGATAATGCATTCCTGGCATATTCATTATTTATGCGATGGCTTTCAAATGATTTATGTCGGTTTGCTTGGCGACAGGCGACATGGGAGCTGTTGGAGTTGGGAACGAGGGAGGAGCAAGAGACAGGCGACAAGTTACAAGCTACAAGCTACACATGCAATGCAATTAGAGGCGTGGTTGGGTGTTAGGGCAAGACTGCTGGGTAACTGGGCAAAAGAGTCGCCAGTTTTGAATATATGTATTGAAACGAGTAAATGTATGTATGATGACAACCACAACAAACAGCAGGAGGGCAACATAAACAGCGACAACAACGACAACAACTTGACAGATATTCCCGGCTAACATCGACAACGACAACGACAACTGGCAAATATTCATGAGCTTGTCATGTTGCAGCCTCATAGATACTAGTATACCTCTCAGCATACTACACTCCCACCCCACTCTCCCTCCCTCAACAGCAACGACAGATTGAATATTTGCCCATAAGTTGTTGTTCTCTGTCACATGCGTAAACAATAATTTATTGTATTTAAAACTTTAAAAGCAATGCTCTCCAATTGTTTTATGACGAATCTTGTCGTCAGAATTTTAAGGTCAATGCACCATTTACTGAAATGCACTCTGTAAAGAGACATCTTCAAATTAAATAGGAAGTAGAAATGCATAATTAATTGACGAGGAAAACCGAGGTAGATAAATGGTAAAGGAAAAGAGCAGTTAGCCATGCTGCAATGAACAGCTGCAAAATTCAATTGAGATATTTCCTAGGCAGTCTGAATTGATGAGTATAATTGCAGAAAAAGAGAGGCAGAATCCATAAAACACTAAAGATTACGAAATTACGGACAGAGAGGAATTGAAACATTGATAAGGATCAAGCTAGCTTAAAAATACATAAATCCATTATGCTATTATATGTAACATTGAACATAGGAAAAAACATTCCTTATAGCATATTAATAATCATACAAACATATATATTCAAAAGCACTTACTATTCGTAGACTTTATCTGCAATATTATATACAATGCAATGCAATAACAAAACTAAATACTTTAAGTTCCATATAAATTTGTTATCAATATAAGCATGATTTATGTATGTTATTCCAAGAATAAACTTCAAAACTACCTAACAAAGCAAAATATAAACTTTCCAGAGAATTAAGAAACGACAGTGTGTCATATCTCAACCGCATTCCTTTTACCGACAACAAATACAAAGAGAATTCAAGTCCAAAAATAAATTGCATGCCATAATGCCCAGAGTCCGAGTTTTTTTTTTAGATACGCCCACGCACACACATGTACACACAAAAGCATTTGTTGACTGTAGAAAGATGCTATCATGTTTGGACATGCCACAGGATTCGCAGGACGCGTCCCTTTGTTCCACGTCAATTGGCTGCCCGCGTCCTCACACGCAGCAAAATTAGTGAGGGATCCTGTTGGTGGCCGTTAAGAAATCCGATAAAATATTGCTAGTATAATCCTTTATAGTTAATTCGACAGGACGATAGCAGCAGAAAAGGGTTTTGCCTATTGTTATTTCTGTTGGTTTTGCTTTTGTGTCGTCTTTGAAAACGTTGACATTTTTTTTTTGTGTATGTTATCCCATTGTGGGAATGGGGTCATGGGAAACTAAATGGACAGTGTAGTGTTAACAGTTGGCAGCTAAGGACAAGAGAGCAAGAGTTAAGAAATATGCTTAATATTTGGAATGGTGCGTGTTTATCATTCGATATTTAAGGCAGATCATAAAAATATTTTTTATAAATGCGCGTTAGATTTAAGCAACTTTAAACATAATAACGAAGATAGCTTTTCAATTCGAAGTATTTTTATAACTGATAAACGATAATGTAAAGCAATCTGTACGTAGCCTCCATTGATAAGTTAGGGAATTCCTCATCCTAAATGTTGATTTGATCAAGAATATATATACTTTATTGTTTCAAGCAATATACATTTCATGACAAAAACATAATATCCTCTACAATAATATTCAAAAAATTTGAGAATCTAAGTTTTCTTCATCCCTCTTTTGCTGCTTTAAAAATGTACAGGAAAAAACAAGTTGACAATGCACCTAAACAGCATTTAAGCTGCAATGGAAGACATTCAATGGATTTCTTAGCTGCCATACATATATTTATATTTTGTGGGCAAATGCTAGCACAGTACCTAAAAATATGAGTATTACTCTAAGACTGCAGCTTCAATGCAGCTACAAATAATTTGATTGCATTCTATTGTATGCGTGTTTATAACAAGACTTTCTCTACCTCTCTCTGTTACACTCTTTTCTGCCAAATCAGCAGAAATTGTAGCCACAGGCTTATCAAAAAAGGAGAATAAAATATGAAAACCCTTCGCTCATTCTCGGAATTCGGAAAGCATAATATTGATGTATGGAATTTTATGTAATATCATGGAATTTATGGGATGGCAGTCACACGAGTTGTGTGTGCATAAAATGGACGCCATTTTCACACATTCATAGCACACATAGTAAAGAGGGAAGAGAGACAGAGCAAAAGAGAAAACTAAAGAGAGAGAGAGAGAAAAGGAAAGACTGCTGTGGGTAACTGACCGCGTCGCATTGCAGATGAAACCATTTTTAAAAGCAACAACTGCGAGTCAACATTCGACTGACGCGTGAGCAAATTAATTTTCATCGCTGAAACAAAATGAAAACAAGCCGGAAAGGAAATTGGCGAAAACAAGACTATGAGATACCCGTTACATACTTTTTGATGCATACATTTCATTAGAACTTAGTTCACCCTTTCAAATCACAATAATAATCGAATAACAAGAGTAATTTTAAGTTTATAACATTGTATACGTAATACACACATAATGGTTACGCTAGTCCCGGTCCACCTTAATAATTTCTTCATGAACGGATAATAAACTGAAATTATACTCAAAAAGACATTTTAGATAGCATTTTGCTAATGAAAGGAGAGTAGAACTAACGCTTTAACATGTCTGTAAAATGTTAATTTATAAATGTATAATTCGGTGAAAAAACTTGTTAGATAAATATTTAAATATTTAACTCCCAAAATAACTTACAAATATCAATTTTGTGGTGAAAGATATTTGTACTAATTAAATAATCTTATATTTACTATTACTTGTTAAAATCGCAGTGCGACAATATAGTTTTCGATTATTTGTATAAAATATGTTGTGACTTTTTCGAGTTCTGATCACAAATACAAGCTCACCTCTAAAAAAAATTACTTAGATAGTATACTAAATTTAAAAAATTAAATTGATTTTTTCTTATCTGAACTCTATAAATACATATCATATCATAGGAATACTCGAACCAAAAAAATCTTCTTTACAAAGTAAAAGTCTAGTGACGAAACCCTTTCCATGCCCCAAAATTTCTGATGTCCAATATTTAATGTAACGAACAATATTTAATTTAATACGGCAGTGCACGTAAAAGTTATTTTTAGGTACAAAAAATCGTGCTCATTGTGCGCAAATTTGGCGGGTTTTTCCGCTCCAACGGATCCATCCGCTGCAATCATATAAAATCTTGCACCACCCACTTACACCCCCATATCTCATTAACTAGGTGAGATATCAAAGTCTTAGTAGGCAATTTTGTAAGTTAATCGGTATATAACTCGATCTGCTTGTACAGACATAGCAAATTTTCCATTCTTCCTGTATAATATTGTCCTGTTATCTTGCACAATACGTGCTGCTTTTGTCACTAACGGGGACTGTCGGGAATTGGAGAAACATGACCGAAAAATCGAAAAGAACAAATGTAGTAAAAATAGTCAGATAATGATTCATAATTGGTCTTCTTTTAAATCGAAAGTATCACAAAAGTGGCCAAAAACGAGCTTCTACAAGCCAGAATTTAACTACTTCGGAATGCGTGAAATTTTGCGGAGCACAGATCCAAAAAACAGGATTTGATTTAATAAACATGTGAAAATAATAAAATTCTCAAAATAACAAGTAGATAATTTTTTATATTCGACAAAAGCAATAGAGCAAATAATGAGATAGATAATGCGGCATCCAACTCTTGTAGTTTTCAAACATGAAACATAACATAACATAACTTTCAAACATAAACTCTGACAGAAGCTACTTGTCTCTCAGTCAATTTCTTTCTACATCCACCTTTCTCTATTTTTATCTTTCACTCTCCATCTCTGTCACTAAATGTTTTTGGCACTGTTTTCTTTCGATTTTATGATACATATACAAAAGTGTTCGGCCTTCTAAAACAATTGACAGCGAGGACCTTTGTTATTTGCGCAATTTGCTCTTGTTACAAACTCGAACGTTGCATCCTTTGGCAATATTTTTGACTGCAAAATGTAACAAGTTTTGTCTTAAATATGCATAAGCCGATGTCAACTGTCCGGCCCAAATAGGAGATGCCATAAATGCCCCGCACTAGTCTATCAACGTCAAACCCAGTTTGAAAAGTGTTCTATTTGCATTTGTTGGGATTCTGCAGCTGCTACTTGGCCATTTAACCGACCACAAACACACTAACATATGAATGCAGAAGGATACACTTGTGTATTTATCGTTTTGCATTCGCATTATTTATGAATACCGAGAGCTCTGAGAGTCTGATTTGCATGCAGCATTAAGTAGTCCTGTATACTGAGCGTCCTGTCAAACAACGACAAGTCGGAATTCTATGCCCCTCTCTTTCTCCTTCTCTCTACCGTTCTCTCTTCCTGCCGTGGAGCAGCTGGAGAAATGTCTATGGGTGATTAGCATGCAAAATGTTTGGGTTTATTGTTTTAGCAAAACTAATTAGTTTGAGCAGTAATTGAAACTCAAATTCCTCCCATTTACTGTCTTCCGAACTCTCTAAAATATAGGTACATTTCATTTCAGTAGTGTTCCCACAATTTTCATTCCCATTTGCGATGGGCTAAGCTTTGATTTAGTTTCATGTTACAAAATTAGCAATTTAACCCACACTAAATGCAATTGTTGTAAACTGTAACTGCCAATGACGATATACACCTGAACATACATACATATAGATGAAATGGGCATAGAGACTCCAACTTAGCTTAGACTGCCAACTAAAAGCCTTCTGGTGTTTTGGTCAAGTTGGACAAGAGCAAATCTATTTTCAGGATCTAGCAAATACTGTGAGCTCAATTTGTAGCTTAGAGCTAAATAATAAAGGCCGAAAATCTTGAGCTATAATTGTTAAAAGCAATTGGGAAATATAGTTCTAACATATATTAATCCAAATCTTCGTACTATACGAAATAGAGACATTAGAACTTATCTAATCAAGTTGATTAATATCTCATGTACAAATATATACATAGATAGCACAATGAGTAATCAGTGTGCTCTCTATCTATAGAGTGTACCAGGTATACATATTTACTTTGTGCAAACATAAAACATATTAAACACCAAGCGGGCAACAGCAAACCAATAATCCAAAATACTCAGAGCTGATCGTCAAACTAAATCAAATTAAAATTATTTTAAAAAATCTCATAAAATCTATTTGTAGAAATTATTAATCACAAATTATTTGCATCTCTTTTCAGGCTCTTTACATCAATAAGAATCAACAATAGCGAAGGGCTACAAAGCACTGCCATCTAAAACTGCATTCAAATATAATTGAACAATACTCACAGCAACAAATGCAAATTACAACAACAAGAGTAAATATCAGTTAAACTGCAAATATGAACAAATAGTATAATTGTATATATACAATAAATTAAACTAGCAAAGCCAATTTTACAAAAAGCCAACCTTTGTTGCAAATCATCGTAACAACTGAGAACTTGGTAAAGGACTTCAAATTAAAAAAATATATATATATAATAATTCATCAAGGAAAAAATAATAATTATATTAATAATAATAAAAATGATTTACAAGTCGGTCTAACTAGCACATGGTCACATGCAGCTGAAGTCGAAACTTAAACTATAAGACAAGAAAATAAAAAAGAATAATACTCTTTGGGTTGTAAAGGCAAACACAAAGAAACCAAAGTAAGAAGGAAAACAAAAAAATGCAAAAACCATAATAATATTGAAGTTAAAGGCAAACAATAAAACATATACTCGCCATATTGAATAAAACAAAATAAAAACATAACAAGCTGAAAAACTTGAACATTTTTGTAAAATTAAGAGCTATTAAGAAAAGTTGTCGAAGCATTACAAAAAAAAAAAAGAAGAAGATAACTGAAGGAGCGAGTGAGATAGAGGGAGAAACACAATGTAAGCCACAAAGAAAATTGAAAAAGGGAAAAACAAACAAAGGAAATTGGAAGCAACTGCAAAGGGAAAAGTGAAGTAAAAATAAAAAATATACGCAACGTCAGCAGCAAACACCGAAGAGACTATGAAAAATGCGCAACTGAAGCTGAGTGAAGTTGATGATGATGAGCTGTGGCTGCAACAACAATACCAACAACAATACCAACAACAACAACATCAGCACAAACAGCAGCAACAGCAACAAGCAGCGTTTAGATTAGCACACAACAGAAACAAGAGCAACCAACCAACTCAACAGCAACTAAAGAGCTTAAGTACAAAATACCACAGCAAGAATTCAGCAGCAGCAGCAGCAGCAATAGCAACAGCAACAACAACCGCATCAGCAGCAACTATTAGAAGAACGCGAACAAAACTAACACATCATGTAGTCAGCGTGTCAAGAGACAGTAGCCAGCAATATGTTGAAAGAGCCTTGCAGCAAAAGCAACAGCATTTAGACAGCAACATGTTGAACCCGGCGGTGGCCGGTGGCAATCAAGCAACACAAACAAACATAAGACTGTGCGTACGCAAGCGACAAAGATTACGTCGGCGACGAAAAAGAAAACCAATAGCTGCAGTAGCAGCAGTAGCAGCAGCAACAACATTTAGCAATAGCAACATCAGCAACAGCAACAGCAATCAAAGCACCAGCACCACAACAACAACACGAACACCAACAACATGTTGCTTAGCCCGCAGCGATGACAACAGCTTAAACATATTTAATGGCATTTGGTCTATGAGTGCTGGCATTGTTCTGCATATGTTGCTGACGGCACTGAGGTTGTGGCAATTGCAGCTGCAAATACAACAGCAAGCAGTAACAGTGATCAGAGCTATTGCTAATAGCACCACCGCCATTATTTCCTACGCAAACGCCATTGCACTGCAACTGCAGAGTTGTAGGCGCAGTAGCAGCAGCAACAGTAGCAACAGCAGCAGCAGCAGCAGCAACAGTAGCAGCAGCAGCAGCAGTACACAAATAATCAACGGACTTAATAAACACTCATGGATATTTTTATTGATATATCTGAATTTATCTGCTAAAGGTAAGTGGTGCTCAACAATTATCCGGTTATCAGATTTACACCAAGTGCAACACTTGAGTGGCAGCAACAGCAACTGAAACATCAAACGCCTGTCGCTGTGGTGAGTGTTGTTGTTGCAATTGTTGTTGACACAACCACATGGCAGCAACAGTTGCTTCACAAGTCCTCACATTGTTTAGCTGCACGCCAACAGCAACTTCATAATGCACGCCGCCAACATATTGTCACTTTGACACATAAAACCACTCAAGGGTGGGACAATAATCTTTTCTGTACTTTTTTTTTGCCGTTTGTTAGTTATGACATTTACGACAGCTTCAAGTGAAGCATGTCGACAACAACAACATTATATTCAGTAACAAGAGCAACAACCACAACAACAGCAGCAGCAGCAACATGCCCGACCTCAGTCTCAGACGCAACCTCAGCCGCAACCTCTGTCTCTGCCTTTGTCTCTGCCTCTGTCTCTGTCTCTGCCTGACTGTCTATGGCACTTGAAAGCGTCTGCGCCTTGGGCTGGTTTTTGTTGCCGTTGTTGTTGGTGCTGCAGTCCTTTTTGTTGTTGTTATTTTGATGGCGGGAACTTAATCGAGGCCAGCCACATAAAGACACCTGAACAAATTGTGTAGACAGTTGAAACCTCTTAAAAGTTTGAGATAATGTACTTCAAATAATAGAATTTCCCCCATATCCCTCCCAAATAGATGCACAACATTCTTGAATATATAATCTTTATCAGGACGACGAACTGCGACAATATAACGACGTCCTTCTTCGTATGTCCATCCGATGATCTGTGCGTCTGTGGAAAATCAACACTTTGCATCAGGGATTAAAACCGAAACGAATATCGGTCTCAGTTACGGTTTCGGTTATGATCGAATGAAGGTTTTCGGTTATCGGTAATGCAAAATCTTGGAGTATCGATTTCGTAACGGTTATCGGTTTTTTGTAAGTTTCGGTTTAAAAATAACGGTATGGTTTCGGTTCATTCATTGTTTTACATGAAAAAAGACTATTTATAACTTTGAACCGCCATAACTTTGACAAAAGTCAATCAATTTTTATACGCAATGTAAATTTGAGCATAATTTTACTTCCAAATTCGTTCTGCATTTACAATTTTATTATTTTAGGAAATTTTTAAAAATCGATTTTTTTCGAAATTTTACAGTGTTATCCCTTTATCTTTTTTGATTTTATCGAAAAAATTCAAATTTTGAAAATGAACAAAATTTAAATGCAGAACGAATTTGGAGGTAAAATCATGCTTAAATTTACATTCCGTATAAAAATTGATTGAGTTTTGACAAAGTTTTGGCAGCTCAAAGTTGTCAGTACCTGCGACGGCCACAACTGAAATTAACCCTTATAAATGAATCGGTTACTAAACGGTTATTTCGGTTTATGGGTTTCGGTACAGCGGAAAAATATTTTTTCGGTTACGGTAACAAATTTCAATCGGTTATTACCGGTTAAAGGTTACGGTTTCGGTTAAGGTATTAATCCCTGCTTTGCATTAGAATTGATCGGAGTCAATCGTATAGCTTTTGATTCTGCAACTCACTGCACTTAGTAAATTATCTTCCTTTGTGTTATATATTTGAAGGAACAAAATAGGGACATATTGTTGTGACCTTTACTGCTTTGATGAGGAATTGAGACTATATTTAACAGAATAATTTCTGATGTCAGCTTTTACTTACTTTCATACTAATTAAAAGCTTTAGCATCCACGTACATAATTTTGATAATTTTATTTTGAATAGAGCAGTCGCAGAGCATTAATTACATTGGAATAGCATATGCTAATTTAACGAATAGCTAAAAGTTTGAGCAAACAAAATTAGCAGAGAAACCGTTATTTTTGACTACTGCTCTTGCGATATATGCTTTTCTTATTTCAATTAAAAGTTCTATCCTCTTTTTTAATAGTATTCGGTTCGTCATCACTTATACCAAAATATTAAAATATTAAATTATTTGGCATATTGTCTAGCAAATGCTATTCGAATGTTGTGCTTCTATATACATATGTATAATTTAACGTGTATCGATAGGAAGTAATCAATAATAAAGTGATTTTAAGTTTGAAAATACTAAAATACTTTAATTTCGTACTAAAGATATCGTATTTGAAGTAAAATCTATATAATCGAATTAAGTAATTTAAATCTTAACGAGTCCGAAATACTTGATTATAATGAAAATATGTTTTATTGTAAAATGTTATTTGTCGTTTATCTATTACAATTTTCTTCTGAAATACATTTATCCCATTAATTTATTGCATATATAAGATTATGTTTTCCCGTGCAATTTTGTGTGACTTCTTTTAATAACTTCTTAGCAGTGTACAAATTCTTTTTTTTTACAACGATATTTTTAGAGACGTGAGTCTTGTAAACCCGAATATATTATATGTAACTGTAGTGGTTAGGAGCACACCTGGCTACAATGTTGCCTTGCCACATACACACATTCGGGTTATTTATGGACAGGTACAGACGTCACGAGGGTGGAGACTAAATGGGGAAGGGAATGATCACAAAGTGCTGGCTTGTTGATTTGCCTCTCCCTACTTTCTGAAACTACAGTGCATTGGCGTTGAATAAGTCGTTGGGATTTGCGTGTCGTGGTTGTTGCCAGCTATGAAAACACATACAATCTCATTATGCACACGTAGTATATGTATGTACATTGTACATGTATATGTGTGGGGGCAATATCTTTGTCTCTGCAGTCGAAGTCGAAGTCGTCGTCCCGTCGACCCTTCGTCCCGGCCTCCATTCCTGCTTGCTCTGTCTGTCGCTTGGGCGAGTTCATGTTTCATGCAGGCAACGTCGCTGTCCATGTGCGTGTGTGCATGTTTATGATTTTATAGCAACACTTCCGTTTCCGTTATGCCATATTGTACCATATATGTAACTACCCCTGTAACTACACACCCCTTCCACCGTCAGCGTTGCCAACGATAATCAGATTTAAACTTTACACAACGTCAACATCGCTTACATCGCTGCATATGCATGGAACAGTGTGTGTGTGTGTGTGTGTGAGTGTGTGAGTGCGTTTGTATTTTAGCTGCCCTATGACATCGCTCATACGCCCCGTTGGCCAGCCAAGTGCCCCTGTTATGACGTTTATTGCTTCGGAAAGCTTTTTCGCATGCTTCAAGACATCAAGACTTCAAGACTTTGGCCATTTGACAGCCAACCAAGTTGATTTTAATGCTTTTTGTTTGAGCCTGTGTCAAAGGAGCTGGTTGAGTGTAAAAGTAACGGAAATTGTTAGCTTTTTAAATAATAATTTCTGATGTATGTACATTACGGCACATGTGTGAGGTAAATGGGGTAAGCTTTACGGAAATCTTAGAAAAAAGGCTTAAGGTCTTAAGAATATTAATGCGCATGTATTGAATTTTGTAATTAAGTTCGAAGAAGTGTACTTATTTCAATGTTTGTGTATAGAAGGTGAATAAGAAAATGTGAATTTAAATATATTCAACTATTTAAGAAAAGCTAAGTGGCTTTAAATATAATTCCAACTGTTTTAAACAATTCTCCGTGGGTTTCCATAACACTTGTACTGTATCTTATTATCTAAAATTTAATAATAAGTAAGAACGCTCTAGATATACATGTGCACATATAATACACATACACAAGCAAACATTTTCAACTTTTCATAAGTTATGTACGTTTTGAAGTAAGTGTTCTCTTCATCTTTCTTGGCTCCGACGCTACTATAAATTGTTATTTTAATAACTTCCGAGCCTATTATCATGTGTGCTATTCTAGGAATGTGGTTTGTGAATAATTTTTGCCCCCCAAAATCTCAAAATCTTTCACAAGCACAGTCTATGAGATATAACCCTTTTTTTTGGTAGATAAGGCTCTTTTTAGATTGAATAAATATAACAATCAGGGGAGTTACAGAAATACAAACCCACCGAAAACCAACCAACCATTGGAAATTAAGATTCGTAGATAAAATCCAATACACTATGAATATCTATATTGTGTAACAGGTAACTCATGGTAGTGGTCTTAACTATAGCGTTCTTACTTGTCATATATTCTACACATAAATATTCTTGATCAGATTGTGTCCTGTCCGTCTGTCCGTATTTTTCTATGCAAACTAGTCTCCAAGTCTCTTAGTTTTGAAGCAACTTTAAATGTCAAATTTTCTGATTGTCGATAAAATTCTATTGTTTTTGTACACATTCTACAACTTGATGCTTCCATTATGTAACCCAATAACATTTCTGGTTTTCTGGCATCTGTTCATTCATTTTTCAAGCTCTTCACATACGTTTTTCAAATACCATTCAGCGTGACTCTATCAATCTATATTTTTCTGTCTGTCCCTTTAAATGTCATATGTTTTTTTACACCATTAGCTAAAGGGTTACACATGAAAGGAAAACAGAATGTCATGCCTGCCATTTGCATTAGTAGTCAAAGAAATACACACAAAGATATATGCCCATCATCCTGCATAAACAACCTACACATACTCCTATTCGTAGCTCCCTTCTCTCTTCCACATCCATCTGCCATAAAATGGAAACAGAAGCATCAACTTTTCTGTGCTGAAATCAATCATTAAATATGATAGCATTCATAATTTCAATAGTGGACACAGGCATTTGATTGATAGCCTGCCCAGAAAGTTGCCAGATTCCAGGTTATCTACCCATTACTTTGTAGCATCTGCTCCTCATCTTTCATTGAAACTTAGTCTGCCTTTTTCCCCTGCTTTTTGTTGATTTGTATCCGTTTACGAATAGCATAAGAAATATAGCAAAAGAAAAAACCATAGAGAATTAAATACTCAGCCAAGCTTTTTTACAGTGGTGAGCAGTAATTTTTGTAATTGCTACAATGTTATGGCTACACAGAAAATAAAAATAATTCTTAAATTCAGCTTTAAAATTCTAGAGGTTGTATTCAGGATATTATTGTTTAATTAAGACAACATGCAAAATAAAAACCGCATTGACTCATAATTAAAATTTCAAAGAAAAATGTACAGTACCCCTAACATCAAAATATGGCTGAGAAAACTCGTGCTTGAATTAAGTATTTGTACTTGGTTCAAGAAAATCCGGGATTTCCGTACTTCTGTTTACCGAATTGGATTGATTTTATCCCGGAATACTGGATTTATTTTTTCTGTGTAGAGTCATGAAATAATTGTTCAGCATCTGTGTATAGTTGGTGTTTCTTTTTTCTAGAGTCATACATTATTTATTAGCGATTTTTAGGTGCGATCGTGATTCTGACATTGGCGACATTGTGACGCCAATTTGCAAAACAGAACTGTTTAAACGTAGTGAGCAAATTGAGCCACTGAGTACTCACTGCTAATTTATCCAAGTAGATATCGTATAATTGTACGATATGTAAGTGCTAGAATTTGTGCAACCCTTAGATAGCTGTTGTCATTTTTATTGGATAAATTAAGCTTTGAATGTTTAAGCGTCACCTTGGCGCTATTAAAATGCTGAGCTTCATCTCGTCCTCTCTCAGTTCTTCCCTCCATCTCATCGCAGCCATTAGCAGGTGCTCCCCGCCGAGCTGAGTGGAGGTCAGCAGCCACATGGCCTCTCAGACAGCCCATCAAGTCTAACGAGTCGAGCTGTGACCATCCCCAATCTCCCTCCCCCACACTTTATGACCCTGCCCACTGCTTTGTATCGGTTTTAGCCGCTTAAGTGGTTTGGCGCCGCGTCAGTTTTCATTTTGCTTTCAATTTTTAATATTGGCGGACAGCACGAGTGCCAACTGGCGGAGTTGTCGGAACTCGCTCACTGTAGAGTATTTAAATGGGTATTTCTGCTGTATTATTAAGCATGACAAAATATTAAACGGTGACATTATCGGTCAACTCATCAATGTAAATAGCATTAAAATTTGTTTTTAAATTTAGAAAAATATTAAACTAAAATTTTATTATTTAGTTCAATACAGAAAATTTAATATCTGTTACAAAATGTGTCATTTATTATTTTTCGGATTTTTCAATAATAAACTATAATTTCATTATTTAGCTCAATACTAAACATATTAAATCTGTTCCAAAATTCACAGCCATTTAAATTTATTTTAATATTTCCAACTTAAAATTGTTTTTCAATAATAAACTATAATTTAATTATTTAGTTCAATATTAAACATTTTAAATCTGTTCCAAAATTCACAGCCATTTAAAATTTTTTATAATTTTTCGAACTTAAAATTGTTTTATTGTGGCAATAGTATAAAAATAATATATGTGATGAAATCATCCGAACTATCTTTATATAAAAGTCAAAGTACTTTAAGTGAGACTTGACTTGTAGAAGATATTGTCCCTCTTCCTTTTTTGCTAGTTGCTTGTAGCTGTTGTTGCTATAAATTGTTCTGCCTTTTGTAGGCAGCTGCATTTTCCAACCGAATTTGATTCTTTTTATTTTGGACTCATTAAATTGGCTTCTGCTTTGCGGTCGTTCTCTGCATCTGACTTTGTCTCATCCTCATGCAAAGACACGGCCACGTTCTGACTGTTGTTTTGCTGGCCAATATCGCAGCTGTTGCCGAATTTTGTTGGCTTATTGTTGCTGGCTCTGTGTGCGGCTGCGCTGACTTTGTGAAATAGCAATTACTTTTTCATGCTTCACTGCAATAAAATTGCAATTTTATGCGGCCTGCCGCAAAACAAGCGAAGCCAAACAACGAGAAAGAAGCAAATAGAATCGGGGAATAAGTATAAATGGAAGAACGGAAGTGGAGCCATTGAAAAGGCATTTCCAAAGTGAACGCAATTTATGGTGGCTGCCACCAAAAGTTAAGGCCCCAAAACAGGTCATGACTACAGCAGTTAACTGTCTATTCATGTGAGGCATTACTGAGTGTCGACTCTAAAGTGAATAAAGCTTAGTGAATAAATTTATCAGCTTTATAAAGAATACATTTCAATTGCATGTGCATTCCAGTTCAAGTAAAGTTATTTGCATATTCATTAGTTCAGTTTCCTGTTATACTCGTACTAGTGAAACTGTAAGCCGAGAAACTATGCTAAACTTTTTCTCTCTTTTACGTGTTGCTGCTAAACAATGCGAATAAAAAGTGTAACAAACAAAAGTCTTAACAGTAAAAGTATATACATATATTTTTTTAAATTAAAATACAAAATGTTTCTATCCTTTCTATCTCTTTCCCTCTGTGACGCTGTCTCTTTTTCACTGCTTGAATTATTTGATTTATTATTACATTCATTTTGACACTTCATCAGACGTTGGCCCTGTTTTTTGTTTCTATTTTTTTTTGTTCTGTGCTTTTGCTGCTCCTGTTTACTTTGTGCTCTGGTGTCAATGCTTTGCCTTAAAGGCTTAGTGCTGTCGTTCCCCTCCCGTAACACCTTAGCTTCCCTTTATTGTCAGCCAGCTCTGCTCGTTAGCTGCCACACTTGTTTTCTCTGCATTGTGTTTAAGAATTCTTAATTTTTAATGCAACTCAAACGCGCGAAGAGAGAATGAAATATGCAAACGTGCAAGAAAATTGAAATAAAAGAATTTTCCTCATCTTCCACATCTCGCCTAGTGCTCACACAAAATGTCTGCGAGGTGCCTGGAAAATGACTAAATGCGAATTAAAACTATGTAAAAAATTTATGTGCATAATTTTTGAGATGTTCATTTTGTATGCAAATCTTGTGGCATAACATTTAGCAAGTAGGATAATGGGAATGTAGGTTTACTGTGGAAGCAAAAGACCTCTAGATATCTAAAAAAAAACCTAGAAGAGGTCATCTTTCATTCACATTGCCACAAATTTTACAATATTTATAAGCTGTTCCATATTTTGTGAGAATATCTATTTAAATTTCTTAAATACTGCTAATATATAAAATAATATTAAGCGACTTACTAACATATATATTTATATGTTAACAAGAAATATTTAAAAATACTTTCAAATGATTTTTATGTGTATTTAGCAAATTAACATTAAGAGTAACGTATTCACTGGAAAAATGTAGATCATTTGAAAAACTTCAGATAAATTTCATACATGTTTTTTTAATAATCACTCGAACACGTAAGAACGGTCTAGTCAAGAGGGCTTAAAGTTATTATTCCATCGTCCGGACTGCAGTATGAATAATATGTATAAAGCTTAAACCACATATTTACTTGTAATTAGTTTAATATCGATTTGATGTTCCAATTGCGCGTTGCACAACTTAATCTGTGTCTAGTATTCTCTCAGATTGACACGTTTAGACAAACGGATGGATATTCAGGCAGTCAGGTCTAAATTGGGTCAGTGGTTGTTACTGATCAAAAATATATTTATATTTTTTTAGGGTCGCAGATGCCTCTGTATAGCATACATTCTTAAAAAAATAATTTATCTGGAAGCATACCTAATTGAATTTTCAGTAACAGACTTCATTACCATAAATATGGTGAACATCCGTAGTTAAACGAGCTCCTTGTGTTTATTTTCTTGTGCCTTTAGGCTTTCATTAGTTGATAATTATAGAATTATCATTACACTTCAATAATTAGAATATAATAAAAACACTTTGGTTGCATTTAATATCTAATATTATACATTTCGTCCTGAACACGACTTGTCACTTCAAATGCTAAGAACTGAAGAGATGAAATCTATGCAATAACATAAAGATGTACGATATACATTCTGCATACAATATATATCGATGTATGCTGTGTTTTTTCACACTTAATAATATTGTGAATGGCAAATCATAATCGGCATTCAAAAAAAATAGCAAACATCAATATTTCGGTTTCTAACAGTTTTGAAACTTCATTATAATCAAAAGCAACTAAAGTGCACAATGAAATCAATAAGCTATTATATCTAATTGCTGCTGCGAATAATCTCATGAAAATGCATTTCTTAATAGACCTTTTCGCTCTTACTGCCATTGCCTCTTTAGTGCCTTCTCACTCACTTTAAGAAAATTCTGCACAGAAGAGTCGGAAACTATCAAAGCGTGCCTCTCTTCTCTCTCTTTCATTTAACCATTTTCGCATTCAGGCGCCACAAGTGGCGAATTACTTAAAATGAATCCTTCTGCAATTTTCTTGTATTTTTCACTCGCCGCCACTCGCCGCAGTCTACTTCACTGAATAATTCCGACACTTACTGGTACTTACAGCAAGATTTTCGCTATTCTTATAATAGATTGTGGCATGCCACAAAGGAAACTTGCTGCACTGAAGCACACTCATGACTATGGCGTGGAATTGTCTGCCCCAATACTGGAGACTCTTAAGAAATTATCAAATTGAAAGGTATATATATATATGCATATATATATATATTGATGCGAGAGAGAGAATAAAAGAGAGAGAAGAGGAGAGAATATGCCTCACATCGTTTCCATTCTTAGTTTTTCTTTGTCATTTTCGTTGCATGCATAAATAATTCACGATAACGATTCAACAATCGACAGACAAAAACGAGGCGTATGAGCGTTTTCTGCTTCCTCTCTACTCCAAGGTGTTTGTGTGTGTGTGTGTGTGTGAGTCAATTTATTATCGCCAAGAAAACGAGCAGTCAAACCCAAGAAGAAAACAAGAAAATTTGTACGTTAAAAACTTTTGGCTCAATAAAAGTTTCCCTTTTGTTATTTGCAAGCCAGAACAATAGAGGGACAGAGGTCGATTGGAAGACAGAAGGGCAGAGATACACGGAGTATCACAGAGACATATGGTGAACAAAAAGACCAAACCAAACCAGAATGGAAAAGTTTCCCTACGAACCCGCATGCTCAGATAGAAACAGAAACAGGAACAGAATCAGTTGGCCAAGTTGCAAAACCAAACCAAATACTAGTAAACTTTTGCATATCATTAAACTTCCAGTGACTTCCATCTCCCTCTCTCCCTCTCTCCCTCTCTCTCTCTCTCTCTTCCTTACTTTTGTCTCTTGTTCCATTTGTTACACGAATTATTGATGTTGATTTGCGGTGCTTTTGTGAAATGGCAAACACTTGCAGCGACCCTCTATACTCAATTCCTTATACTCCCTCAATTCCACCTTATCAATACAGTTTGATCTTTACAAGTGCTGCAATCAAAGTTCTACAAACTAATTTCAATTGTATCTTTTATTTTTTATCAATTGCAGTTTGCTTAGCAGGATATCATGAAAAGAGACTGTTACATGATCTTTTGGATCCTTATAATACACTAGAACGTCCGGTTCTCAACGAATCGGACCCGTTACAATTAAGCTTTGGGTTAACTTTAATGCAAATTATCGATGTGGTAAGTAAACAATTATATATACAATTGATACCAATTTTTTTAAATTATTAATTTATGAACAAATTTAATCACATGCAAAGTTTTATTTTAAAAGGTATAAGTATTAGGTAATTAAATAGTAGATTAAATATGGATCCTCTCTTATAAATGTCTAAGCCCAATCAAAAGCTTGGACTTTCTTTTGGACCATGATTTTTGGATGCACAAATCATTCAAATTTCTTGGACTTTCATTAACCATTTATATTACCTAACATTTCTTTAAGCATCTTAAATCTTAAAGCAAAAGTCTTTATTCAAAGCTGAACAAAACGAAGGTGACAAAACCTGATGACATCATTTCGTACACAGTGCATGAAAAGTGAATTGCCAAGAAAGTGAAATTTTAATTATTTGCTTATGTGTGAGACTGTGAGTGTGTGTGTGTGTGTGACTGTGAGTGTGTGTGTGTTTGTGAGTGTTCCCTGAATGACGGGTTGGCTTGAGTTCTCTTCTGGCTGACTGGTTGACTGCCCTGGATGCAGACAGGACGCACACATCCTGCCCGAGTGCCAACCTGACTGCCAGGCTGTGTCGAGTAAATTACATGCAACGTCATGTGGCGTGTGGCATTTGGCTCATTCTCACCTTTATGCAGTGGGAAGAGGGTAGCGGGCAGCGGGGAATTGCAAGTTGCATTCATTGGGGCAAAGTTTGTAATTTTTATCTTTCTTCTTCAGCTTTGTGTTGCGTAGAGGGCAGAAAAAGATGGTGGCAACATTTGTATATAGTACATACATCAACTTTTGCGTAGCATTTGCTTTTGTTAGTGAAACAACCTCAATTCATATTAGATTTCAATGTGTATGTGTGTGATGGTTTATGTGTATGTGTATGTGTGTGTGTGTGTGTGTGAGTTGTTTGTTGCCTGCCTGCCAGCCAGGTTCCCGACCAAAGTTGGGATTCAGCAAAATGGAGCGTACAAACAAAAGACACTGCGCCTGAAAGCAGCGACTACAGGAGAGTAGAGGATGAGGAATAGAAGGGTAGATAGTTTCCCTGTCGGACCTCATGGCATGTGGTGCACAAAATCTACACCGTTATCATAAGGAAATGTTCATGCAGTACCCAGGATGATATTTTTTTATAATAATATATTCTTATGTATTTTTGTAAAAGGTTAAAGATTAAGTACTTTTTATTTTGATCTCTGAAAAAAGGCTTTCAAAAAAATACCAGATTTTAATAATTATAAAAATAAGTTCGATTAGGGAAAACTTTTCAAAGTGGGCCCCAGGACTTTAGTCTACGCCAGCATTTTCTAGCTTCCTTTTTTGCATCCATTTTGTTTAAAGGATCCTCGCTTGGTCATTTTTTTTCAACTTATTCCTTTAATTACATTTATTTAATATTTTTTGAGCTGTGATACCATTTTTTAAAGCACTTATTTTAGTTTTACCCCTTGACATAAAATACAACATAATTTTCTATACATTTTCTTAATTTTTAAAGATTTAGGGGGGACAGCTGACACATCTGTACAGTTTTCTGTAGAAAACGTCTGACGGAGGAGACTTGCTGGGATCGTTGTTTGGGGGACAAGTATTGCGGTAGGATTGGGATTGGGGATTTGCTGATGGCACGAAACTGGCCTAGAACTGCGCATTCACTGGCGCGTTAAAAGTCACACACTGAAAATACTGCAAAGCATTCACAATACACACACCACACACACACCCTCACACACTCTCACACACACACACATGTGACATGCAAATAAAATGAATAAATAAAATTTGCACATGTGTTGTTCACACCTGCCGCTACAATACATAAAAGTTGGACGCTGAAATGAAGTGCGAGTTGCTGTTTTTATTATTGCTTTGTTGTTGTTGCTGCTCGTGCAAAATGAAGTTGAAAACGAATGAGGCACAATGCGTTAGCCAGAGTTGTTTGTTGTTTCTGGCGTTGCGCTAAAACTGTTGGCAGTAAAAACTGCAGCACGCACACTCGAAACGCAGCAGCAACAACTTCAACAACCGTATACTAAGCATAAAAACTGAAAATCGGGTCATTTTGTTACAGTGGAGCTGTGTCTGGATGTTAACACGGCACCCTGTGAAGCTTCGGAACGTTACTCCAACATTAAGCCAACGGAATCTCATACTGTTGCTGCTGTTGCCGCTGTTGCTGCTGGCCCGTAAAGTTTATGTTCTGTGCAAAGTGTCAGCAACATCTCGGAGGGAAAAGTATGTGGGTTGGACAAAGCTAGCGGTGCTTAAAGTTTTTATTCAAGGAATAATTTGCGAATTGCTTAGGTGTGACTGGGGTCCTCATTGTGTGTGTAAATACTTTGATAACGTGTCCCAATTAACTCAGTAATCAATGAGCCAACATTTTAAGTATACGCATTAAGTAAATATTTTAATATCTTAATTCGAAACGACCATATGGTAAATGAGATTAATAGGAACAACATTCATGACTACATATGTATGTAAGTCATCAATTAAAAGAGCTCTTAAAAATTATCACATGGGGCACTTTTATAGAAATGATTCATATTGGTTAAAGCTTATTATATCAGGAATAATTTGTACATATATGCTTTATAAATTAGATTTAAAGAAAAAATTCATAAAATTATAAATCTAAAATTGTTCTAAAGTTTGGGTGTTGGGCCTGAAATTAAATTAATCAGAAAACATAAAAGGTGGAAGCAATTTGAATATGAGGCTGCTGATGATTGGAATACATATCAGAAACTTATAAATTTTGAATCACATTTTTAGAATCAATCTATCTTCATCATTCAGTTTCTGACATTTTACATTTTTTAAGAGGTTTTAACATTAACTTCGAACTGCCATAACTTTTTCAAAACTCATTCAATTTCCATGCACAATGTAAATTTGAGCATAATTTTACCTATTATTTTTTCTGCATATAGATTTTCTTCATTTTAAAATTTTGGAAAATTTCTAATTTTTTAAAAATTGTACAGTGTTACCCCTTATAATTTTTCAAATATTTCAAAAATTTCAAAAATTTCGAATTTTCAAAGTGAACAAAATTTAAATGCAGATCGAATTTAGAAATAAAATCATGCTCAAATTTACATTGCGCCTGGAAATTGATTGACTTTTGACAAAGTTATGGCAGTTCAAAGTTATCAAAGTTGCGACGGCCAGAACCGAAATTAAACCTTATAACTGAATCGTTTACTAAACGGTTATTTCGGCTTAAAGAGTTTCGGTTTGTGGGTTTCGATACAGCGGAAAAAAATTTTTTCGGTTACGGTTTCAGTTACGGTTACAAATTTCAATTGGTTTTTATCGGTTAATGGTTACAGTTTCGGTTAAGGTTTTAATCCCTGATAAATATACATCATATTATATCTAGGTCAATTGCTTAAGAGATATTTATTTTTGAAGTAAGAAGTATAGAATCAGAAAATTTAAAGAAGAAAGTAATCTGAAAATAATCAAATAATTTTTTTTTTAATATTTTAGCTTATTCTAAATATTTTCTAGAAATCTTGATAATTTCTGATTACTAATAATGGTAATCAGCCAGGAATTATTATAAACCTTAAATAATCGTATTTGAATAATTAATTTACCCGAAAAAAATAAATAATATAATTACTAATATCATTATTTAACAGCTATGAAAAATTGTATAAATCTTTTTGATATGCTCGAAATGCAGTGAGTCTTACATAATCTGACAGCTGCCACCATTAGAAATTGTTACAGTCTTAATCTACAATAAATCTTCAAATTCTCGCGAATTCACACCCAATTCAAATACTTTGCTCTTATTTAAACTTGAGAAGTAAAATATTTATGCACATTTCGTTCATTTTTAAGTTCGCATCTCTCTCTCTCTCTCTCTCTCTCTCGCTCTCTCTCTCTATCTTCATCTTGGTGCATTATGCCAATGCCATTATATTTCCCCCGGGATATTGAGGCATTTGACACTGGCAATATTTTAACTGCTAACTGCACTTGCGCTTGCAGTTGCATTTGCATATTTTACGTGCTCGCTGAATGCAGAAGGATAAAAAGGAAGAGCAGAGGGGCTGGTCTCAAAGCAATTTGAAGATTTAACACCTGACAGCTGCTGCTGCTGCTGTTGGCAGTTGGGATTGGGGGCGTGCCAAGGACATGAAGCAGCTGGCAAAGGCCAAGCGGCGTTGTCTCAAGAGCAGCAGCAATTCAATTTAAGGCAGCTCCAAAATTGCAAACTGGAACACCCACAAAGAGTATGTACTGTGTACATATATACGCTTGCGAGTGTAAAGCATCATCAATTCAGCTGCTTATCAGTGAGACAGTCAACGTCTCTTATCTGTCAAGTTGCCAAGTGATTAAGCTTTAAGCATGCCAAATGGAGCTGGGATCTGGTAAAGCGAGCGTGGCGAACAATGGCAACAGGACATCGTTCGCCTCGCAAGGATAATCGCTGTTATGCTATGCTCTGAAATGCATTTTTATCGTATCAGATTTAAACAGCAGCTAGACAACAACCAAGCAGATGTCATAATTGCATCCTTGGGAGGTCAACTGTTAAAGGACACAGTACACAGTAAAAGCGAAATGCGAAGTGCAATAATATACGAGCTAGTCGTACAAAACACAATGAGTCCTGTTAACAATGCTCTGTGAGGTGCAGTATGAAATTGCATTTGAATAAGTCACAATTTATGTGCCACATTGCACCACATGCTACAAACACCAGGTGAGAAATGCAAACAATGAAAGGCGGCGTCGCAACGCAGCTGCCCTGAAAAGTATGCTATGAATTATATGCTGCACACCTTTGTTTACCTGTTGGCCACGATGTTGCTCAAATTAGAATGTTATCATGTTGCTTCTTGTTTGTTTTGCAACTGGCTCCTGTTTCTACAGTGTTCACCTAATTCCATATACATATGTACAAGACAATTTTAGCATTTATCAGGACTCTAAGGAACCACAGAGATCTATTTTCTAAGCTCCATGCATGTATTTCGTCAACAGGACACCTTAAACACACACACACACACTTACAACATGTTGGCATACTTTCAACGTTTTCAATGCATTTGGCTTTGGATTTCATTTGGATAGTAGTGCTGCAGTTGTTCTTTAGTCACTTTCCCTTTGATTGATGCTGCTGAATGTGCAAATGACTGCGCTGTGTGTGTGTATGTGTGTGTGTGTGTGTGTTTGTGTGGTTGCTTTCAAATGCAAAAGTTTGTCAAATGAAAACAAGCACACATTTTCGCAGGAATGTTGCTGTGTCCGTGTCCAAAGCGTTGCTCAATGGCCCGTATGAGTGTTTCCTCAAATTGGGACAGCACTTCGACAACAAATGACACAACTCCACTCAACGAGCGAGCGCTCACTTGGGATATGTCCATCAACCTTCTAGGTCCTATCATATGAGAAGTATCTTTGCACGCAATTAACCAACAATTGCACTTGAATACTTGTAGATACATTTAAGAAATGAAGCACATTTTACCTTGATCGTGATATTATATATTTATAATTCCTTATTCTATGACAAAAATTAATTACCCATAAAATATCTGTTGAGAAACAGCAATTCATATTCGAAACATAATCGATGCAACGGTAAAAGGGAAATTAGATCGTTGATCTGGCAACTCAACTTATGTAGAAGTTGTTCAAAGGAACAAAGTTGTTCTTTCAGCGGCCATTGAAGTGACCATCCGTGTTTTTGTAGAAGAAGATTAAATGCTGAAATCTTATGTTTTAATCAGAGATTAAAACCTTAACCGAAACCGTAACCTTTAACCGGTAAAAACCGATTGAAATTTGTAACCGGAACTGAGACCGTAACCGAAAAAAACCCATAAGCCGAAACTCTTTAAGCCGAAATAACCGTTTAGTATCCGATTCAGTTGTACGGGTTAATTTCGGTTCTGGACGTCGCAGCTACTGAGCAACTTTGATAAATTTGAACTGCCATAACTTTGTCAAAAGTCAATCAATTTCCATGCGCAATATAAATTATGAGCGTGATTTACCTCTTAATTCGTTCTGCATTCAAATTTTGTTCATTTTGTAAATTCTAATTTTTTCGAAAAAATCAAAAAAGACAAAGGGGTAACACTGTAAAATTTCGAAATATTTCGATTTTCAAAAATTCAAAATTTCAAAATGAACAAAACTTAAATGCAGAACGAATTTAGAGGTAAAATCACGCTCAAATTTATATTGCGCATGGAAATTGATTGACTTTTGACAAAGTTATGGCAGTTCGAAACTATAAAAAATCAATAAAATCAAAATAAATTGAATAACGCTTTTTATTTTGGTCAACCGAAAACCATAATTTTTATTTTGTTTGTGAACCGAAACCATACCGGTATTTTTTAACCGAAACTTACAAAAAACTGATAACCGTTACGAAACCGATATACCAACATTTTGAATAACCGATAACCGAAAACCTTAAATCGAGCATAACCGAAACCGTAACTGAAACCGATATTCGTTTCGGTTTTAATCCCTGGTTTTAATTAATCAAAGTTATAAGTGCGAGAAGAACATAAAGGATACTGTTTCTGATCCAGGAGGTGTTGCATAAACATTATTACTGCTGCTGTTGTTGGTCTGGTGAAACTCGGTGAGCTTGTGATATACATACATACATCCCTGTTTTTCTCAGAATTGTGAAATCTTTATTAATATCATAATCAACTAGCTGGAAAAGCAACTCAACAGTTAAGGATTGATTGATTGGAAGCGAAGCTGAAAGCTGAGTTTTTATCTAAACTTTCGAATTTGAAAATAAAACAAACACACTGTAGTCATGCAACTCAAAAATATAAAACTCAAAAAAAAAAAAAATGTTTAAAGTTGAAAACACTTGCCTTATTTTTTATTTTTGTTTTGAGAATTTATGACTGTTTGGTCTTAAATTAAGAACTTATTCTTATCTGAAATTTTCTTAAAATCAAGATGTGTTTTCTAAATTTTAGAATTTTATGTTCTCGACGCATTTTTTAGACCAAAATTCTTAGTTCTGAGACCAAAATCTTGATATTAGAAAATTTTTTTTATCAGTGTGTCTTTTTTTTGTTAAAGTTATCTATTATATTTAATCGCTTCATGATCTGATTCGTATTTAAGGCGCAGGATCTTAAACTTCATAAATTAAAGTAATTTAAGGGTGTAAGTATGCTCCAAAGTTGTGCATAGCCTTTACTGCTTGTTTACATTTACTTTCTTTACCTATATTGTTGTCATCACAGTCGTTTAGTTTCTTTCTCACAAAATTGTACTTGGCATTGATCACTGTTAAGCTCATGAGTTAAAATTCACATTTATTTTAAGGTTCAAAGAAAATAAGAAGTAAAAGATGATATTAACAAATTGCAGTAATTGTTGTTGAAGTCAGTGCCATGAAGACTGTGCATTGTTCACTTTGGACCGATTTGATGGTATTTATGAGCCAAAAAAGCTTTTTGGTTTATTGTGACATTGACTGAACATTACGTAAACACTTCAGAATGGAAGTCAAGCTTTCTAAAGGCATTGAATAACAAGCGGCAAACTGCTGAGCATGTATGTATGTATGTGTGTGATAAGTATGTCTAAAGATAAAAGCGTAATTTAATTAACTAAACGCGATCGATGCGCGCTTAAGATACTAATACAGATACATCCAGCAACAGCATTTTCTTCTTGTCTTTGGCCTCACTCGATTACAAACACTAGTACATATGTATATGTATGCATATTTTACATACTTACATATAGTATATTATGTGTGCCGTCTTGTAAATATTTGCCGGAAACTGTCATTTTGATAATGGAGTTTCAAATGTTTGCTATTCATGCTCATAAACATATGTTGGCAAGTCCTGTGCCTTAACCTAAACCGCTCCCTTCTTCACCCACCCACTTCCCCCTTTATTTGCCATGCCCCATCACGTGGCCGCCTTCCACTCGGCAACTCTGTTTGTCTACGATGAGAGCAATCATATGCATTCCTAAACTCCCTCATCCACCCTCTTATTTACACATAGGACACGTTCGATGTTTAAAATATGTAAAAAGGTCCACGCATCTATTTAAATGCATTTTGAAGGTGCACGAAACATGCAGCCAAACTTTTTGTTACAATTTCCAATTAACTTCCAGCAAAAAAGCACAAATGCTTTTTAATTAACTATAAAGTTTACGTCGTTATCCACTGAATACTGTCTTTCGGTTTGACAAAACTTGCAGAAATTGGTTAATTAGGCTACGAGGAGTCTAGATGGCCAGGCCAATTCTAATATAGAAAATATTAGCTTTATATAGCTTTAGGTTAAAAATACATTTTTATGATTTGATGAAAATATTTACATTTCAAGTTTATTCATTATAATCATTTAATAAGATTACAAGTAAAATAAGTGCCGAGACTTCTTGAAAGAATTGTTATATTTCGCAAGCCCTTGCAAATCCCTGTTTCAAAATATGTAAATACATACACATACATATAAATTACGTGCTGATCTTTACCAAGTTTCATCAAGAAAGCTTAAAGATTGAGACTCCGCTCGTCGTCCTGATCAAGAGTATGACAAAATTATAATGCCTTTGAAAGGGGAAAAAATGTGGTAATTGCAGAATGACAAATAAAACAGAGCAGTAACCGTTAGCTAAGAACTGCAGAAAAAAAGATGGAATTAAAAAAATATAAGAAGCAATAATGCAAAAAATAAGACAAACCCCCGGGCGCATCAATTAAATGGCGCAAAGAATGCGAGGCGCAGATTAATTGGCGTCAATGAGTGTGAAAAGTTAAGAGAAACGGAGAAAGAGAGATTGACAAAAAGAGACAGAGGAAAAGAAGGAAATGAAGATAAGAAGAGCAAGTGACAATGACGAAAAGTGATTAAGTAGACACTACCAGTCGAGTCAGTCAACAAAAGGCTGAGCCATATCACCGGATATCAGCGAAAATGAGTAATGAACTCGGGTTGGAGCCAAGTTCCAGGACAATAAGAAACTAGGCCGTGAGTGTGTATGTGTTTCTGTTTTAGTAAGTATGGATGTGCGTGTTTGTGCGCCTCTCGTTACACCCTATACAAGAAAAGTATTAGCTTTGCCCAAAAGAATGATACACGTAGAAGTCAGTTGATCAGTCTTGATCAGTCAACCAAGTTGGTCGAACCACCTGTCCATCCTTCCGTTTGTACAAAAGAAATTTGATAACTAATTGCACTCCGTATTCTCAACATAAAAAGAGTTTGGGGAGTAGTTATTGTTCTGAAAAGATCCTTTAATTTTTATAAAGTTCGTCCTAGAAATTCCATTGTCCAATACAGTGAGACAGAGCAAACGATTTATATAAAAGCCTGTTTCGGTTTTCACTTCCGGCAAGTTTTTTTCGGAAGTAAATATATATATCCTATTCTAATATCATTTTGAACCAATTTTGTGGATTGAATTTAATTTGAATTGGTGAATTTAAGTCCGATAAAGTGAAAAATAAAAAATATAAAAATATACATTTTATTAAATATTAAGTGAAAACCGGAACAGTTCTGACAATTTATTTTCAGAATATTTTTTTTTTTTGACACCGGTACAGGGTATTATGTGGTTTCGTGCACTCTTCTTTAGTCTTTTCAACTTATTTTATGCTACAGTTTTTGTGTGTTGCGCTTCGTTCTTAAAATCCCCGAACGCACCGCATGTCAATGAACTGCAGCAGTTTGTCTGTGTGTGCGTGCGTCTGTGTATCTGTGTGTTTGTGTTTTAAAATGGTGGGCATACATACATATATATGAAAATTATACGCCAACCATAACTTGTCTTTGGGCAGCGGGCACCGAGCAACGCCAACTTGGCTGTAATAATTTTGCCGTTTGCTTTTTTCTGCTCATTTAAAATTCAACAACTGCCGCTTCTGCCCTTTTTACCACTAGCGAAAAATTGGGAGTGAGATAGAAAAAAAGGAGTGAGAGAGAGCGAACTCTATGTACACTCGCACTTTCTGAATGGGAATAAGCCTCGTTTATGTTACGTCGGTCGCTCCACTAGCAAAAAAAAATGCCAAAGGAGCAGCAAACATATATTAAGCATGCTCCTCTTCCTTTCCCTGCCTCTCCCCTCTCCCCGCTCCACACTCCCCTGTTTGCTGTTTTGCATACATGCAACACAAGCAGCAACAATAATAAAAACAACTACAACTACAACAACAACAACATCAGCAGCAGAGGCAACCGAAGGCGACGACAAATAGGAACCACAATTTGTGCGGTTTCCATTTTGCCATCCGTCTGGTTCTGCCACATTCCCCCGCAATATCTACATTTTTATTTTAATTAAACTTGAAGTAGTTTTTCCTCTTTTGTTTCTTAACAGCTTTTTGTTTTTCCTATTCTACCATTCTTTTTGAATTTTTTATAGCTTTATAATTGTGTTGAAAGTTGCGCTAGAACTACAAATGAACATGTGCAAATACAACTTTGAATGCGGAGTTTGGTCACAGAGGAAGAATGGGCCTTGATAATGCATAGAATTTTGTCGACTGATTTAATGAACATATTTTCTTTGAAATTTGCTATTCAGCCAGCAATTGTGAAAATTAATATTTCTGCTTAAAGCTTTTTATCCAAAACAGCCGTGCAATGAAAAGCTCCGTACATAAAATGGCGGAAAAGGCTACAGTCGAGCGCACTCGACAGTAGGATACCCTGTGCCAATACCCTTCGACACCCTAAAACATACATATACACATGCCAAGGATAAGCTAAAATAAGATTCAGTTATATAATAACTAAACCGATTTCAACTGAATTTGTTCAGGACCACCCAAATGTAGAATTTGTCAAATTGGTTGAGATATCTCAAAAAACAAAATATAATATTTGTTAAAGCTAAAGCTTGCTTTCAACCAGGGTATCAATCCGAAACGATTGTCTTTCGCAGTTAGGGTTTTGATTATGTTTGTATTTTGGTTCTCGGTTATCGATTACGAAAAATCTTTGTATGTCCGTTTCGTAACGGTTGCCGATTTATTTTATGTTTCGGTTTCGAAATACCAATATGATTTTGGGTTAAAAAAATGTTAATATGTAAACAAAAATTCTTTGATTTCAAAGCTCTATTTAATAGGATCAATATATAAATTTATAATCTTTTTAATAAGATCAATATTTAGATTTAAAATCAAAATTTGCTTTAAAAACGATGATTACTTCATAACAACATAGTTGAATTTAATGCTTGATTGAAAGAAATTAGCCGGTACACATGAATCGGTTACTCAACGGCTATTTCGGTTTGAATAATTTCGGTATTTCGGTATATTAAATAATGTTTGTTTCAATTACCGATTCAGTTACGAATTCCAATATTAAGCGGTTAACGGTTGTTGTGTTGATTTCGATTTAAATCCCTGGTATTAATAAATTCATTAGGATTCCAATTTGAACTCATAGAGTGCTTCCCAAACGATTCAGTACACAAAAGCATTCTTGCACTTGCTACACTCCATAATCCTAACGATAGCCAATAACACTTAGCAAAAATGCGCGACTGCAACAATCTGGCAAATTGACCCATCAAAACTAGTAATGCTACTGCCCCGCTATCCCCCTCTCCATCGACCAGAAATAACCTACCAAACGCACAAAAACCAATTTTCGTTCTAATTTGTTGAAAACGAATTTGATTAGGTTGACGTTCCACACACAGGAAAATGGACAGCGGAAAAGCATAGTTGACTTTTCATTGTTCAATATGCTTGTGCTGCGGTTAGAGAGCCACAAATGCGATTTTTAAAGCATGGGAGTAGAGCAGGGGATGAGGGAAAGTTAGCCAAATTGAAGCTGCAATCAACTGGAATAATGCAAGAGCTACAGTTAGAGAGTGAGCCAGAGAGGGAAAGAGATCGAGAAAGAGAGCGAGAGCGAGAAATATAGAGTGTGGTAAAGTGTTGTTGTTGTTGTGATGTTATGACTACAATATTACGTGTCCTGTATACACTTCTTACTGCATCCTGAATTGAAGGCAACTCTGTTAGCCGTTGCTTTTATTTGCCATCAGTTCGATTTTGTTTGTCCAACAAATGAAAAAGAAAGGAAAAACTTATTGACGGCGCCAGTGGCACCCGATGGTAGGCTGGAATTGTCCGGGTTGCAGGACCTTTGGCCTGGCCATTGCTCTATTTCATTTTACCGCATTTCTGTCGCAATTTTGCTGCCACTTTTGTTATTTGTTTGTTGCTGCTGCAGCTTGGCGCATTTTGTGATTGCACTTGCAACTTGCACACTGTTCATACCCGGAAATTGCTTGGCCAAAATATTTGCGCAATGTCGGGCACAGCTTACAGCTCACTATGGTCGGAAGGCCCTCTTTTTATCATAAAATTTTAAAAGGTTGCTTTTAAATTTAGAGTTGGCATAAATTTACAATTGATGTTAATAGTTCCTATTATATGTAAATGTTATGAACTTTATTTATGAAATATATTGTAACTTGACTTAAAATAGTTTATTAGCTATTTATTTATAATAATTTAAGGCAACATAAACTGTTATAATTTATGACCACTTTATCCTTATGTCAATTTTGTCTGAGATACTTAATGTCTCATTTAAAACACATCTTTTGATTTGAGATAAAGTAGCATAACAATAAAGAGGTTCTTCGTTTTCTTAAGACACCTCACAATCTAATTTCTTCTTCAATCGAAATCCTCCAAAAACTACAATTTTTTCGTAATCCGGATGCATTTGCTTCGCAGCCATATTTTAAGAATGTCGAGAATATGTGCAATCTAATTAACATCGTGTTGAAATACATACTTAAATGCAATCATAAATACTTTATCAATAAAGATACACTCTACTAGACGTGTTCTGTAATATAGAAGTTATTTTAAGTTAAGCAAGACAACACAAAAGCGTCTCAAATTTTTTAATTAAGTATAGAATACAATAAGCATTAGTTTTCCATGATTAAAATAATTATTATTAAGTATAAAATGGTAATCAAATTGTAAAATCATGGTCAAAATTAAGAATTTTATGATTCTTTTGAAATGTAATTATTAAAATTTAAAAAAAAAATTATGAAATTTTCAATATATTTCTAAAATTGTTGGAAAAGCCCCCAAGTCAAAAAATGGGACTCTTCGACGATAGTGCAATACACACTTTACTTCAATGCACTATCCGCACACTCTACTCCCTTTTGTAATGTTAGTTAAGCGCCCAGAGATTTGGTTTTTGGCAGTTCTCTGGCCTCCATGGCATCCATGAATTTTTCAGGCATTTAATTGTAAATTACACATACGCCCTGTGTGCTCTTTATGCATTTTTTACAATTGTTTGCCAGTTGTTCCCGCTGTCGCTGGTGTTGTTGTATTGGTTTGTGTTGCTTTTATTGTAATTCGCGGATTTGGCCATTGGGCCACTAGGGAACGGCTTTTATTCGGGTCTGGATAGGACGAATTTAAAAATTTAACTCTCTTGATTAAAGTGCGCGTCAATTGAAATAGTTTTGCTTGTCGCTCTCTGCTCTTCAATTATTCAGCAATTTGATGGATGATTAAAAATCCTGTGGAGTTCATAATGCCTCAGGGATTGACAGTATAAATGAAATATCTGAACTCTCCTGTTAGCCGAGCAAAGCTTTAAAAATTAAATATCCCTAAATATTTATATAAATTTGAATTAAATGTTCTTACTTGTTAATGTTTTTTATTAAACATAATAATCCGCTTTAATTGATTTGCCTTTACCCGTTTGTATTTTTTTATTTTGTAGGATGAGAAAAATCAATTGCTGGTTACGAATGTGTGGCTAAAATTGGAGTGGAACGATATGAACCTTCGCTGGAATACATCAGACTATGGTGGCGTCAAGGATTTGCGCATACCACCGCACCGCATCTGGAAGCCAGACGTCCTTATGTACAACAGCGCCGACGAAGGATTCGATGGCACCTACCAAACGAATGTTGTTGTGCGGAACAATGGCTCCTGCCTGTACGTGCCACCGGGTATCTTCAAATCGACGTGCAAAATAGACATAACTTGGTTCCCATTTGATGATCAGCGCTGCGAGATGAAATTTGGCAGCTGGACATATGATGGATTTCAGGTTTGGTTCAGTCGCCCGAGTATGCAAAAAGCAAGGCAACCAGGGAGTACACTGCTCGTAGTTGTTATGCTTATATAAATATTTGCGAATTTTTATGATTTCTTCAGTTGATTTATTGAGAATATTAAGAAGATGATATAGAGAAAGAACAAAAAATTAAGAAAGAGGAGAAGGCGGAGCGATATATATATTTATATTATTCTACCCTCTCCCTATTGTAACTAAAGCTGGATTTGCAATTACAAGATGAAACTGGCGGTGATATCAGCAGTTACGTGCTCAACGGCGAGTGGGAACTACTGGGTGAGTAAGCCAATGCCAGAACCAAGAGAAAATACCATCTGGATCTAAAGGCAGCCGTTGCTTACTTTAAGTAACTCACGTTCTCAGACAAATGAAACGAAAACATACATATTAGAAAAATTGAGAAATGACTGCCAGAACATGGGCATTGTCATTGCACACTACTCTCTACTCATATATATATATTTATATATATATATATATACAAAATGTGCGTATCTGGCACAACTCGTTTAACCAGGCAAAAAAAAAAAAACGTAATAAGAAAAAACAAAGCAATTCAAAAAAAAACAACTTATTTTTCATCTTACTTTGAGATGTTTCCATAAGTTTCAATAAGAACACACAATGGCTTAGCCTTAAAGCCTTAAACAAGATCTTTTGTCGTCCCTTCCACCTCAAAAACATGGCATAAATATTTCTCACTCAACTCTCTAACTGAAGCAGGGTTCAGGTTGCGAGCTGAAGTTCCGAACTCGATCCGTTCGAAACTCATACTGTTTTAAAAAATGCGTTTTGCTCGACAATTGATTGAATACTTTGCGTCAGTGTTGGTTAAACTATCAACTAACATGAAGCAATTTCAATTTCAATCAATCGGCTGCTTTGAACGCTCTCCATCACTGTTGCTCACATCTTAATCATCGATATACCCAACGTTTTTCAAGGCCAATGAATATGAAATGTAATATGGCACCTAATGAACCCTGTTACCCCCTATTACTCTTCTTATCTATACATATACTGTACCTTACTACTGTTTTACTTCAAGTACACTCAACTATTACACGCTTATCCAGTGTTCTCCCATTCACTCACTAAAAAAAAAAAAAAAAAAACTATCAAAATATCTCTAAAAATAGAATCTATCATTCAACTTGGGCGCTTTAACTTTTCAAGACCGAAATAGCCGCGTAAACGTTTCGTTTACCATAGATCATATTGAAAACTGTGATCAAGTACATGTCAGTGGTGTAGCATACTTTTCGACAGTACTGTCTACAGTCTAGAATATGCTGCTCCGACTGCTTGTATCTCATGTTTAATACCCCTAAGCAAGAGGTAAGGCCTGGCCCATTTATGCAATCCCTTAGATATTTTCTAATCTCTTGCCGTCGCATATTTTTTAAAGCTCTTCTGGCATGAACAAGTTCTAAACTGAACTGTCCTTTATGATTATAATGAATGTTGCTTAGAAATAATATTGTACATGTATATGTACATAAAATACAAATATCTATTGCATTTTGATTAGCAATAAGTAAGCAAGAGATAAAGTAACAATACAGCAAGAACCGAGTCATTTTAGATATGATTATGATTTTTATTGATCTTCTTTATAAATTTTTTAATAATATTCATTATAGTTGTCTTTCAATTTAACTAAGATTAACATTAAGATTAACGAAAAAGATCGATTTTAATAAATTAATTGAGAACATTTTATTGATTTTCATTTTATAATTTGGGAATCTCCATTTCCAAGTCTTTTATTAATTTCACAATCCAAAAGGTCAAACGATTTTAAATAGTATCCTTTGAGAACTTTCTAAAGTCCGGCAACTTTCCAAAATTTTAAACTGGCAATTAAGCTTTTGAAAAACAAAGGAGAGAATTATTCGAAATTCAAGAATAGCTGAAAGTTGTAAACTGCACTTTCCGAATAAAATGCAAAGACAGCCAAATGCGCACTCTCTCTACCAAAACACACAAAAACTTTTAGCCAACATTCATTTAGCCATTGAAAGAAGAGATTTGGTCTTTAGTTGCCTACAACTACGCATCAACCCAATTAAGAAATTAAAAGACATATATAAAGACATTCTCTACTAATATGTACGAATACACACACACACACACCCAAACACAAGGAAAGCAAAAATAGAACCATAAAAAGTTCTCTACCCAACATTAGCCACAAAAGTTCACAACATACAAAAGTGCTGAGAAAGTTTGTGCAACAAATTTTATTTTTACTCCTTTAAATGTTTTATTCCTATTTTGCTTCTGTGAATTTCTCTGCTACGTTTTAGCTTTGTTTTCTTTTCATGATTTCATTTGGCCTTTGTTTTATTTGTTTCGAAATTTTTTCTTAGGAGACTCGCTTAAGTTTTTGGCTTGCTTTTTTATCACAGTGCAGCACATTTAAATGCACATTTGCGGAATTTGTCTTTAGCAACCAGTTTTGCAAATAATTTGAGGTCTTGGCAGTTCTCTCAGTGCCGAAAGAACTAAAATGTTAGCTGTTTTATTTTTAAATGGTAGTCAAATTGGTTATTATCAGACTGGGGTTTAATTCTAATTTGAGCAAATAATTTTAAAACTTGAAGACTTACCGAAGTTATTGAATACAAAAGCGTGTCAGGGAAGAAATTCTCATCAAATTCATAGTCAAATAGAATTGTTACTTGAGTTTGTTGTTCATTTCCTACAACATAGTAAGTAATCTTCAATCCCTGCTTTGAAATCAACATTCTACCAGTGCATTTAACAGTTTTTATTACTTTAATTAACTTGCTAGAATTTCAATTCAAGTTAAGTAAGTGCTAGAACTTTTGAAACGTGTTTGTCTAGAAAGAACTCAGTCAGCGCTTACTTCAAATTATTTGCTCGTATGCAAATAAAACTTTTGCTGAATCTACAAAATGTTAGGCATAGTCATGTCTACACACTCCACACACACCATACATACATCCTACACTCTACATATAGACACACTTCCAACTTTTTAAGTACACTTGTGGATTCTCTACTGCATGTCTTGAAAACCACAGTTTTATTACTACAAGTATATCATACTCTCTACCTACTTATATACTCTATCAAATCTATAAATTCATAATGTACACACACTATTAAAACTGCAAACCCTTCTAATTAGTCAACGCTTCATTTTACTCAAATTTCTTAACGCATTTCAAGACTCTAAACACGCCTTACTCTATACATAATTACTCTACGTACTTACTCAATCTCTCTACTTAGTTAACTTGCCTGTATGCCATGCTCAAATCATATAGTCTAGACAAAAAGCTCAGACAAAAAGGCCCAAGTAAAGCTGACACATATACAGAAGATACCGAAATGATAATCGTACAATTCTTCTTATAAATACTTTTACTAATGTTAACGGAATTTATTACAACGACCCCAATCGCAGGTGTGCCCGGAAAACGCAATGAAATTTACTACAACTGCTGCCCGGAACCTTATATCGACATCACATTTGCCATTATCATAAGACGACGCACTCTCTACTATTTTTTTAATCTGATTATACCCTGTGTACTGATTGCATCGATGGCCCTACTCGGCTTCACACTGCCGCCGGACTCGGGTGAAAAACTATCACTTGGTAAGATGTCTCTGATTAAAATTGATAAGTATATTTATTTGCTCTTAATAAATAGATAAATGTTGAAACGTGCTTTAAAAAATTATTTTTGAACTGGTAAAAATTTATGATGACCTAATAGAGACTCAAATAGTTTAGTACATTATTATGAATTTTCACTTACGTAATACAAATACTTGGCAGCAGCTTAAGAGGCGCTTCGAAAAGTATTGGCCAAGTACTTTTAATAATAATGACAGCCCTTCGCCTTCGAATTTTAAATTAGATGGCGCTGTCTGGGCATAAAGTCCTTCAGAATGCCGTTGCCGATGCCGTTGACGAGTGTTTGGAGAGCATCCTGACGAGCAACGAGCATCGAGCCTTGAGCCTTAAGCCATGAGTCTTGAGCCTGGCTGACGTCGCACATTAGCCGTTATTGCCAGAGCGATGATGATGGGTGATGATGACGCCACAGCTGAGCTCCTTGGCTGGTAAACAAACTATTGAACTTTTAATGCTACGATGACTGGATAGTCAAGCAGGTTCCAAGCATCTAAGTTATGCTCATTATCGCTTCCAAATATCCTGTAAATAACAGAAGCTACACAGTGGGTGCCAAGCCTAAAATAAACAATTTTACATGAAGGCCTCTGAGTGTCATACAACTAAAAGCCGTCTTCATATCTAGGTAATCTGCCGATATGATAAATTTGAATGTCTTATCTAATATTTAGTTACCAGTAGGTAATATACAGGGCAGATTATTCATTTTGGAAACTAGGGTTCGTTTCCTCCTGCCATAAATGTGTTTTTAAATTCATAAGAATGAATAAACCTTCCTCGTCTTTTATTTTATTGAATTAATTAAAAATAAGTGTTGTTTCGTAACTTTGAAAAAAAAATGTTTGTATTATATTAAATTTTTTTAATAAAAAAAAAATTATTTCGATAATTATAAATAAAAATTTGAAAATAATTGTCAAGTTGCAATTTTTTTTAACTTATAACAGTTACGGTCTCTGTTTTATACACATTGCTGATGATGCGGAAAATTTTGGCAACATTCCATTCGCAACACAAAAATTTCTAACGTTTTTTTACACATTTTGGGGCTAACTATGTCATTATTTCTAAATTTGATGTTAAACCATGAAGTGGGAGGGGTAAAAAGTAGAAAAGTCCGCTTTAAGTGTAAAGCGTGCAGTAGACTTTAACGGAATTATGTGAAAAAGGCACCACGAATAGAAAGAATGCCGAAATTTAATTATTTCTCAATATAAAATATACTCGTATTACCAATATTTAGCCATAAATCGTTTTCTAATCATCGTTTATTTTATATAAAATAATTTCACTACTCACCAAATCATTCTCGATATCTAGGCGTCACGATCCTGCTCTCGCTGACCGTGTTTCTCAATATGGTTGCGGAGACAATGCCGGCCACATCAGATGCAGTACCTCTGCTAGGTAAGATGATTTTGTTTGCCAAATTTGCTGCTGGTAATGCTTACTCTAAATGTAATCCTCGTAATCCTAGTTGTATACTCGTATATATTCGTATTCGTATTTGTATTCGTATTCAGTGTGTCTACGTTCGACTTTGCTTTTGAGTTCGTGTGTTCATCTATTTACAGTTTATAGAACCATATTAAAAATACAAATAATATCATAAATCAAAAGTTGCAATTACAATTTCATTCATATTCATATTCATGCATTTCTAAAATGATTTTAAAAACCAAATGAAATCTGATGATTTTATAATATTAAAACTTTGACACACAATTAATAAAATGAACATGCATCAGCAAATATTTTGATTTATCGATTGCAGTTTCTTTGGCTTTAAATCCAAACCATTTGGAATGTGTTTAAAGCGACTTAAGAAACCGCATGCTGATGCTAAAAATATAGTTTAAAAATCCGTAGAGAAAGAAAAAAATTTAATAACAATTAAAATGGCATATCAATTATGCAATAAAACTGAAATCTATATCAGAATTAAAAAAAAAAATAAGTAAAATATTGATAATACTAGATATGATACACACGAGTTGGTTTGATAAATGCACACACATTTGAAAACGAGTTACTTGCACGCTATAATATTTTATTTTGAGCTATAAAGATCAATATTAATTTAAAAAAAAGTATTTACGTATTTTACTAGAAGGATATTTTATAAGTATACAGGTTTTTTCATACAAAATAAATAATTATGTATAACAATCGACTTTTTATGAAATTGTCAGGGATTGAAAATAATCATTATTGATCAAAAATTCAACTAAAAAATCAACTATAAGAACTAGTTCAATTTTGATTTCAAATATATCAATTGTTTTGTATTTACAATATCTTTGCAAACAGCTAATAAACTTATATTGACGAGTTTTTAGATTAAAAATCACTTTAATCCAAAAGATTTTAGAAATAAAACTCTTTAACGACTTTTAATTTATTTCTCAAAAATAAAACTCTTTAAAGACTTTTAAATGTATTACTCAGAAATAAAACTCTTTAAAAACTTTTAATTTATTACTCAAAAATAAAACTATTTTAAGACTTTTAATTTATTTCTCAAAAATAATTTAAAAACAGTTAATAAACTTATATTGACGAGTTTTTAGATTAAAAATCACTTTAATCCAAAAGATTTTAGAAATAAAACTCTTTAACGACTTTTAAATGTATTACTCAGAAATAAAACTCTTTAATGACTTTTAATTTATTACTCAAAAATAATATCCGTTAAAGACTTTTATTAAAAACAATCATCAAAAACTCTTAAAATTGACTGAAAAAAAAATATAATAATGATTATATTTAATTTCTATTTTTCTAATCGCAAATAAATATTAAATTTGATTTTTAAAATAAAAGTCTTTAAATAATCATTAAAAAAGATTTTTGGCTTAATCCTCATAACAGTTATGACCCTGGAAATTGTATTTACATATTCAAAATTAGTCCTGAGATTCTATATAAACTGAATTTTTAATATGATTATATAAATATTTTGAGTTTGACAATGAAAAAACCTATACGAAATGTATTGTAAAGCTTTTGAATTAAATTGGTCTATAAGATTTCCTTCAAAATTAAAGTAAAAACAAGATTCGATTAAAGTTAATTGTTACAATTTTTTATAAATAAATGTGAAAAATATTTTTGAAATCAAATTCTTAACTCTATTGTTAAAGTTAGTCTTTCTAATTCAGTTTCTGTCATACATTTTTTTGAGTGTCTAATTCTATATCATATAACCACTAAACAGACTATTCCAATTAAATAAATTTCAAAGTTACCTGTGCGTGTATTTTAAAAAATGATTTTTTTTTCAACTCCAATAAAAATGAATGTTGTTATTAAGCTTTAAAAGAAAAACACAAAAAAGAAAGTAAAAATCTAAGAAAAAGAATTGCATTTAATATAAATACTAACTAAAATATTGTATATATCTCTGCCTTTTTTCTTTCTTTCAAAAATTGTATATCTTTTACCAAACTACTCTCAATATTCAAAAAAAAAAAAAAAAAAACAACCAATGTTAAACACTGAATGAATTCTGATCGAAATATGCTACCCTGAACTATGCTCGACAAACTAACTTAACCAAAAAACTAATACAATATTAAACCAATCGATCGATACAAAACCAAAAACAAACTAACTAACCAACCATTCGCACTACAACAACCACACTGATAAACACTCTAAAACACACCCATCGAAAAACGATTAACTATTTTATATAATGACAACACGCCCAACCAACCAACAGGTACATATTTCAATTGCATAATGTTTATGGTAGCTTCATCCGTTGTGTCAACGATTTTAATATTAAATTATCATCATCGAAATGCTGATACGCACGAAATGTCCGAATGGGTAAGTTTCAAATGGGTCATTCAAACAACCCACTAAAAACAAAAAATAAAAATCAACCAAAAAAAAAAACAACCAACCAACCAACCAACCAAATCAAGAAACAACTTACAACTCGTATCCAAATCAACTAACAAACAACAAACAACTGCAAAATGCGACCATCACTTATCATAGCCTCCAGCAATAGCAATGTGAGCAATCTCCATTCCTGGACAGAGTCCTGGTACAGGACTTGCTCGCCTACTGCTCCGCTGTCCACAGTCGCATAGCATTAGCATATTCTCATATGATTTATCTCTCTAGCCACAAACAAACTGAGACAACTGCATATATATTTTTGAGAAATGTGCAAAATAATTTATGTGTTAGTTAGAGAAATGTTTTTGTGTTTACTCGTTTATTGTTATTCTTGTCATTCTCGTTATTTACTTATCGTTGTTCCTTGTGTTGCATTATCAATTTTATATTCTTGTTCTACTATGATGAATTTAGTATATGTATTTTTTTTATGTTAGTACAAAATTAAGTCACACCTTGATCAGCAATTACAATTTTATATGTAGCTTTCCCGAGCAATGCAAATTTAGTTGCAATAGGTCTTTAAGATCACGGCATTTGCCGAGTATTTTGGAGTGTTTCGGGACATGAGGACCACTAAGCGGATTTATTTATTAATATTTATTAATGAAATACTTTATTGTCAAAAAAAAGAGTCAAATAACTATAATTTTCTTGTTAAAAAATTAATAGCTTATAAACAGTTGTAAATTTGACAGATTTTAAATAAAATTATATTAGTGTAATCAGAAGTTTATTTTGAAACAGTATATAGTTAAATATCTAATCTAAAACGATTATTATTCTACAATATTGTCCACAAAATGTCGGTGAAGCTTCCAAAAATATAATTAAATAAATACAATTTATCAATATGCAAACTTTTCAAGCTGCTGCACTGCAAATTCTATATGTTTGTTGTTAGTTATTATCATTGTGCAATTATTATTGCTTTTCTGCCCCGATTGTTGTCGTTGTTGTTGTGTTTCTATAATAACAGTATCATTTACAATTTCGTTACTTGTGTTTTTTTATCATTGTGTTAATTTAAAGCCTACTTAGAGGCGCTTATGCAAGCAAGTTTCTTCTTTGTTTATAGTAATTAGCAAACAATGTCAGTTGCGTTTTAGTCCATGTATGTGTGACCCAAATACAAAAAAAAAACCAATATTAAATCAAATGCAAAAAAAAGGAAGAAAAAACAAACAAAAAGAAATGCAATGAAATGCCTAGCCCAAATGTGACGGACGGATGTACAGAGTTCGAAACGAATGTTGTAACTAAGTTATAAACTTGCCAACATGTCTGCTACGACGAGTACTGAACGTGTCTACTATAAAATAATTTATGTAATGAAAAATATCGTAATGTTGATGTTGGGCCCATAATTTCTTCTTATATAAGCTATGTCACTCTGTACAATGTTCCACCACAGCCTCCAAATTCCCCGCAATACCTATCCATAAAACTAACAAACTTACTAATTTACTAACATATCACTCTGAGCATTATGCTCCGTTCTAGCCACCAGTTGCACAATGCTTTTCTATTAACTGTTCGTATTTCTATGAACCGAGAGTGCAGCCCAGTTTATTTAATATATATATTTAACATTTTGTCAAATTATATATATTGAACTATAAATATATCTTTCCGTATATACTCGTGTAAATATCTCTGTGTTATAATAGTATGTATGTATAATGTTTGAGTGTATTTTGTAACTGCTAAATATTTACTTTAGAAATGTCTAATGGTGAATATTTAAGTAGAATACGAAAGAAAACCCTTGAAATTTTTCTTGCTTTTACTTCCTAATAACTATATATATATTATTCAAGAATTGTAAATACTGCTTGAGCTTGTGCTGAAAACCAATTTATTCTTAAGTAATCGTATCCCTATCAAAATTCGAATATCAAGCATAATGAATGCTTGTCTAATGCTTGCATTATACTACCTATCAGTTTATAGTGAGTTGAATATGGTCACGATGCCAAGTGGAAAGCAATTTATTACAATTGCATGAAGAGCATAAAAAAAAGTTAGAAGAAGTTTCCTCGCAAGTTTGCTAAAAGGGCCGCTAAACTCAATGCAGCTCAGTGGAAGTCGATTGGCTTTTAAGAAGTCAGTCACATGAAAGTTTGCCATGGGTTTCGTCCAAGAATGTGGACAGGCACTTGAGCGCTGCCTCAACATGCAATTGAATTTGGAGCAATTGAAGGAAAGACCCAAATCATGCACAAATATATGTATGGTACACACAGAGACAGACACAAGCATGCATACACATATACTCGAATACTCCTATACTCGTATACTCTAACACACTCAAAATGTGGCAGCCAGGCGACAGTTGGCCCAGTTGCAAGTTGTCGTGACACGGGCATGAAAATTGAGCCAATTGGCAACGCAGGTGCATTAGAAATGTGCAGCTTAGGGCACATGACATCTACCACAGTTACTGCTCACTCCCATCCACTTGCCCTTACCTTTCACTTCCCCTTATCTTATAGTTGGTAGCCGCCTCTCCGCGTTTCTGTGATAACAACAAATCAATTTGCACAAAATTTGCACAAAGCGAGCGGCCAAAAAGGAAAGCAAAAAAGAAACAAACAATATAAGGAATAGATGAAAATTGCGAATGGAACTCAGCTGGGCTCTGTGGTAACACCGCATATAATAGTCGATGTGATATGGATACTCGTATGCCAATGCCAGAGTGCTCCATCGAGCTTCATTCGGTCGAAGTCAAAACTTTGCATTTGGTTTGCATGCCACGTCCTCGAGCGCATTTCCATGTTACCAACGCTTGTTAGCGAAACCGCCAACCGTCAAAGTTGTACAACAAGAGGGCGGAACGGAGGCGGTTGGAGTCACTGCACCAGATGTCAACGTGGCACGAGTCTTAACCAGCTAAAGTTGAGGCGAAATTTTTGCCCAGAATGAAATGCAGCTTAGCATGACAATCGTTTCGTTTTTTCGCTTGGCTTTCAATTTCTTATTCAGTCAGAAGTTTAATCTAAAATAAACAGCGTTATGGAGTCCTAAATGAAATAGTTTTAAGCAGTTAGATTGAAGATAAAACACTCATAAAATGCAACAAAATTTAATTTTGTGGTAACTTCTGATGCTAAACACATTTACATAGTATCTTAAAACTCATCTCATAAAGAAGACAGTTATATTGATAATTTAGCTTTGTCCGCTTTCTTACAATACTTACAATAAAATATTCCAGATAAAAGCATTTTCAAATAATTATATCATATAATAATAAACAGGGATTAAAACCAAAACGAATATCGGTTTCAGTTACGGTTTCGGTTATGCTCGAATTATGGTTTTCGGTTTTCGGTTATGCAAAATCTTGGAGTATCGGTTTCGTAACGGCTATCATTATTTTGCAAGTTAAAATACCGGTATGGTTTCGGATCACAAAATAAAAAAATTAAGGTTTTCGGTTGACCAAAATAAGAAGCGTTATTCATTGCTTTAAATGAAAAAAGACTTTATGCTCTTATTAGGCTGGAATCTGAATGTTATCTGGTTACTGGAATGGAATGAAAATTTCGATTATTTTGATTTTACTGATTTTTAATAACTTCGAACTGCCATAACTTTGTCAAAAGTCAATCAATTTCCATGCGTAATGTAAATTTGAGCATGATTTTACTTTAAAATTCGTTCTGCATTTAAATTTTGTTCATTTTGAAAATTCGAAAATTTCGAATTTTTTTAGATATTTTACAGTGTTATCATTTTTCGAAAAATTTATAAAATTTCGATTTTTTAAAATTAACCAAATTTAAATACAGAACGAATTTTAAAGTAAAATCATGCTCAAATTAACATTGCGCGAGGAAATTGATTGACTTTTGACAAAGTTATGACAGTTCAAAGTTATAAAAGTTGCTTAGTAGCTGCGACGGCCAGAACGGAAACTAACCCTTATAAATGAATCGGTTAATAAACGGTTATTTCGGTTTAAAAAGTTTCGGTTTATGGGTTTCGGTACAACGGAAAATTATGTTTTCGGTTACGATTTCAGTTACGTTTACAAATTGCAATCGGTTTTACCGGTTAAAGGTTACGGTTTCGGTTAAGGTTTTAATCCCTGATAATAAATCAGCCATTTTTGTATTAAAACATTCTATCGGTCAACAAAATTAAGCAATTATTCAAACTATAAGGATTCTTTTGTGGATAATTTTAAATCAAAGTTCGAGCAAAATCCCTATCTTCAGGGGATTTAAAATCCGGTTAGTGAATCGCATCAAAAACTTTCTCTGTGGCTCATACCACCGAACCGAAACTTTTCAAAAATTTAAATTTTGCAGTCTATTTCACGATTTTGAAAGTTGACTATACTTTCACCGTCAATTAATGAAATGAATATCATTTAACACAAATCTCTGTTAATTTTTAAATCGTCAAGTGTCAAATAGACAGGTTGCTACTTTTGAATTTTCTTATTCAATAATTCATAAATGCTTTACTTAAATGTATTTAGTAACAACTTTAAGCTTAGTTCCAGTGAGTGAATATAAGTTTGAGTACGAGTATAAGTGTGTGAGTGCTCTGATTATAATAAACATAAATATATATATATATGTAATTATTTATAGCCCGAGAACAACCAGGAGGGAGGTCAAATGAGGAGTACTTTGTATGTGTGTGTGCATATATATTTGTGGGATGCATATATATTTACTGTTATGCTGTGCTATTGTTGTACTCGTATGTTGTTGTCGTTGTTGCTGTGACATGCTATGTTGTAAATCATAAATTTTGCATGCCCATTAGCTATAAATAAACAGCAACCCGCCGTGGCGCAAAGCAGATCAACATCGAGAAACGCACAAAAATATTATTATAGCTAAGTTTTATAGCAATGCACTAGCGAATATCATACTAAACACCAAAACGACACTACCCAACACTAATCTATACATCTGATAGGCAACCACCAACCACTAAACGACAACAACAATAATAATAACAACAAGTACTGCAAGTTGTGACCCATCAGAGGAGCTCTCTAGCCCTCGATGAGGGCTTATTGTTGCTTCAGTTGTAATCAAAATCAAATATAAATCATATTTGTTCCATGTGTGTGTGTGTGTGTCTCAATCTATCTGTTCATGTAAAAGCGCAATAAATCGTTGCCAGCCCAGTTAAGTGTGCCACACATTTGGCCAGACACACACACAGACAATCAGTCAGACTGACAGACAGACAGACGGGTTCGCATATGCAAAAAAAAAAAAAAAGAAACACAAGAAACTTGAAACACTCGTAATACACGCATTTGGAGTCGAGTCCGCCTGCAGTTCGTCTACTAAACGTTTCAATTTCCACCTGCTACATGCCACATGCCACAACCTTAGATTCGCATCGTATTTTTATGCTGGCTACCATGGATATTGCGCATGAGTCGACCGGGACGACCGCTGATATTGGAATTCCCGACAACGCCCTGTTCGGATACCTCATCCGAGCGCAAGCACCAGATACTATCCGATGTTGAGCTGAAAGAGCGGTATATTATGCAATGAATGATCTGTTGATATGCTAAATAATCTTTTTATTTGCCTACCACCCTAACACAATTGAAGCTCCTCGAAGTCGCTGCTGGCCAATGTGCTCGACATTGATGATGATTTTAGGCACAACTGTCGCCCAATGACCCCGGGCGGAACACTGCCACACAATCCGGCCTTCTATCGCACGGTTTATGGGTAACAATAACACAACACACAGGCTAATCTCACTTTAGTGGTATCCCAATAAACTTATGCCACTCACACCTTTCCCCATCTACACATCCATTTGCAGACAAGGCGACGATGGCAGTATTGGCCCAATTGGCAGCACACGAATGCCCGATGCGGTCACACATCACACGTGCATCAAATCATCAACTGAATATGAATTAGGTTTAATCTTAAAGGAAATTCGCTTTATTACTGATCAGGTAAGTGCTTTCGTTCGCATCCAAAGCTATTCTATATTGTATATTAGAACAAACTATATACATATATTTTCTTTAGCTCTATGTGAATGACAAAAAATAATTGCAAAAATGCAGAGATACTTATAAAGCAGATATTTTTTGATAAATACTTACTATTTTTATTACGAGTACTATGACAATTTGGATATCTTATATGTACTAGGGATGGCCACGGGTCTCATTAAAACAGTTTTTTGCATAAATTGCCATAGTCTAAACAACAAATTCGTCGATGGGCATTTTATTAAATGCCGTTGCATTTCACAATTTAACCAAATTTAATATTCTCATTTTTGGTCAATTAATCGGTATTTTCTAGTGTAATGAGCTTTCGACGGAAGCTTCGGTTTTTTTTTGGGTAAAAATGTTATTTAGTCTAATTTAGCAGACTACATTTATAGAGTTAAAAAGGACTCAGCTAATTAACCGAACGAACTCTAATTTGATTCGAACTTACAATATGACTGATAAATTCGCTCTTTAAAAATGTATGGAGTGTACTGAAAACATTTTTTTTGTGTTTCGACGTATGTGATTTTAAAATTTAGCAGAGCTTATGCTCTAGGTTCATTTACTATGGAAAATTAAATAAACCCTAATAACACAGACTTCTCGGAATTTTATCCACCAATTATGACATTCTTTGATTAAGAAAAGCTTTTAATATTTTAAATACTTTTAATACATAATATCTATATTAAAATATCTTCAAGTGTATATGACCATTGTTCAGATGATAGCTTAATTTATTTTTAAATTTAACATTGATTTTAAAAACTAAGAATATTTATAACAATATAATTTTGAAAGCATGCTATTTTGTAAGTGACATATATAAATATTTTCATTTAAAGCATATGGAAATATATTTTATACAATAACCTTAGAATATTTAATGTCGTTTAGAAATATTTAATATATTTGTAAAACCAAAACCCTAATTATTTTTGCTTCTTTTCTCTCCAAATTTCTAACAACTTTCTACAAAAAAAAATTAAAAAAAAACAATAACACAAAATAATAATAAAATATATTTGTAATGATACAGCTACGTAAAGATGACGAGGACAATGACATTGCCAATGATTGGAAATTTGCAGCTATGGTCGTTGACAGACTGTGCCTTATCATATTCACAATGTTCACAATATTAGCCACAATAGCTGTACTACTATCAGCACCACATATTATTGTCTCGTAGCCATATGGGCGAGGTGGTTATTGTTATTGGTTTTATTATAAAATCAATTTGTTAATTATTAAATTAATAACGAAACTTTTTAAGTAAATTTAAAAACGTTCAACAACAAAAAACAACAAAAAAAAAGAAAAAACACTTAAATAAAAACCATTGACTAAATAATACCAACGGAAAATCCAAAAAAAAAACTATAAAATACAATAATTTAAACATTAAATAAAAATTCATTTAAACAAGTCTTTAATATAATATTAAAAAAAAGACTTAAAACACAAGCTTAAATTGATTCCATAATTTTAATTCCAAGAAAAACTATAAAACTTAAAAAAAAAAACCTTTTGAATCTACCTAGAACCCAAAAACTTTCCAAGCTGCAATTCCAAAGTCAGTTATTAAGATTCTTCCAATTAAAAAACGAGAATGATACGGGTATATTTTCTTTTTTATATTTGTATTTTTTACAATTTATGATCAATTTTTGCTCGAAATAGACAACCATTTCCAAAATTTGTTTGTAAATTTATAAGAAATTGCAGTATAACTCGTATATAAAAACAATTCGAAGACTTCATTGTATACGCTCAATTTCTATTTGGTTTATATTGAGCTTTATAAAGGGAATTACACACTAGAAATTATATGGATCCAAATATTAGGCGAAACCCAACGTTTTTATTCTAGCTCTCAAGCAAGATTATTAGAATTACTGAATCCTCTGATAAATCTTCTCGATCATTATTCAAGTCAGTTTATACATGTAGATTTGCAAGATTTTCTCATCTTTTTGTTAAGATCATTAAAATCATTGTTTTTAAATAGTCTTAAATGGAATTGAACTAAACACATAAGTTTATGTTCCATCAGTATTTCTAAACAGAACCAATATTGACGATCTACATATCCAAGCAATTGTACGTAATACTCCCCAAATCCTAAGTATTATTTTCATTTTAACTAAACCACACGATAAAGTAATACCTATCCCAAAGCTAAATGCATATACAAAACCAATAGAATAACTCATCCATCGAATTGAAAAGCAAAATCAATTGGAATTACAAAATTATTACAAAATAACAAGTAAATAATTAAATAAATGGAAAATCCGCACTGTTCTCGATTACATCTTCGAATCGATTCCTCTGATATGTTAATTGTGCACTTTTTGGATAATTCAAAAAAAAAATCTTGATATATCCCAAAGTGTAAACTGTTTACATATAATTAAGGAATTGATTCGAAACCGTAATTGAAAACAGAAATGTGTACTACAAAGAAACAATGAATAATGAATAAATATGAAATGAAATCACTGAAACTGAAGGTTATTCCTGCGATAAAGTAAGAAACCAAGCCCAAGGTGTACACGACAAGTGAAATGCAATTTAATGAATTTCATTTGATTGTGAATAATCGAAACCGAAATCGAAAATACAAATTGATAAATTAAATGGTTGCGAGCAATAATATCTGCGTGTTGATGAAATGCATGATTTTTTGGTGATGCAAACAATGATCGATCGATCCATTGCGTAGATACGGACATACATACAAATATCTCAGCAAAGGTTCGCTTTTTCATTGCATTAGGAACAGCATAATGTATCTAACTGTATTCAAACTTCAAATTTTCGGTATTCCTTATTATTTAAATATGTTTTTCATTTCTAAATAATAATTAAAATATAAATCATTTTATTATTCTAAATAAAACGAATACTGAACATTGATACAACACCAAAATGCATACAATATGATTCAACTGACTACAAAGATGAATATACTCACAAGATAACAAGACACAAAAAAAAAAATACCAATAACAATGAACATCATATTGAACACAAAACATGTTCGGTGCATTGAAAATTATGTGCTTTGCTTTAGTATTGAGAGCAAAACTATATGAACACAAATCACTTACCAAGAGAGAGCTTTATACATATAGAGTAGATCACTGAAAAATAAAAAAAAATAAAGTATATACAGATTCATGCGGTAATAAATCTGTTTCTTACATTTGCATTCTGACAAATTGATACACAACCTCTATTATAAGGAGATCTATTTACAGAAGATCCATTGAACAATAATCATACTGTACGTTACTGTCCACAAAATAGCCAAGCACACAATTTCTATATACATATGTATGTGGGTCTGTTTTTAATTCCACTATTATCTGTATTGCAGACTTTTAAATCAACTAAAGATTGCCTAAAAGTATGCAATAAATTGTGAAATTGATACGAAAGTGGAATTCGAAATTCAGTCAGATCAACCAGAACACACATAAAAACGAAAATCTTAAAAATTACAACTGCATATGAATCATTCGAATAACTGTGTGAATACGATAAGCCTAATAGTTAAGGTAATCAGATCCAGCAGTTTTCTAATGATTCAACATGTCTCTAAACAGAAACTAAACCAAATATGTTATATTTTTACAAAATAGCATTATTTTTATAATTTTTAAGTTACAGCAATTCTGCTTCTAATTGTAAATCTTGTGCATTGAAAACAATCAGAATTTTTCTTTGAATATAATAATAAACCAAAAGCCACAACAACAAATAATACAAATTTAAGGCATACAAAAGTATTAATAATAGTTATATGTTTACCATACCAAAATAAATGTCATACAATTAAACTAAACTTAACAAATTACATACATAGATATCTCGTTATTAAGATTCAAGAGCTCAAAACAATAGTAACAACAACATTAGCAATAGTTTTACAAAAAAAAAAAAAAAAAGAAAAAAACAAAGAAAAGATAAGAAACCTCCTTCTCTATTGTGAATGAGCATAAACTGAGCAAAAGGGATCGGAAGTATCGCAAACCCTATTGATTTTTACTGTTTTCATTATTGTTTTCCATTTGAGGAACTTGATAAAGATTTTTATTGTACACCAATTTTATACAATTTATAAGCAAATGCAATTTTGAGACTATACAAAACTTGTTGATTTGTTTTTCATTTTTGGTTTACAATACATTTTATTTTGGAATCAATTTTAAAATCGTAGAGTTTTTTAAGAGTGTTACAATTTGTGGGACAGTTTAATAAAGTTAAGGTTTAGCTTTTGATAAAGAACAAAAACTTTCAGAAACAAAAACGAATCTGAAATCTATGCAAGAGTATTTTCTATCTAATGAAAGGTGAAAACATATTTGTTTAATTTCTTTCATTTGTCAATGATTAAAAATCTCAAATATTTAATTTTTGATTATTCTATTTCGATCCTAATACAATAAGGAATATTTACAATAAAAAATATAAATGAAAATAGCAAGCAAGCTGCCAGCATTGAAAAATAATAACAATAATTAAGTTTAATATTTTATACACTTTTTATTTCATTATTCGAGCTCATTTATATGCAACAACAAAGGATTCGACAATTGATGAACGTGTAATTGAGAATTTTAGTACAGCAACAATGTAAAGCTTAGCAATCGATAATAGGATTACATTCAAATCTTATCAATTGAATTACAGATTGAACTTATACATAAGCAATTTTTAAACTACAGTCAACAAAACAACACAGCATATAGATATAAAATAAAAGAAAATAATGTGGATCAGATCTATGGAAAGACGAACTCCAAATTACTGCACCCAAAATGATAATTAACTGAGCGAAACGGTTAATGAGATTAATACTACATATAAGAAGCATACATAATTACAAATAATTTCTAGAACTTAAAGAAAACAGTTTGGAAAACGTTTCTTTCATCATACATATATAGACATACATATACATATATAGATAACATTATTTATACATGTGTGTGTATGGAATATATTTCTTTTTTACACTGAAAACAAATATATATAAATATACTTAGCATACTATGTAATAATAAAAAAAAAATATTTAAAAGCAAATGATGAAACTTTTTCCTAAAAACTAGTTGCATTTAAATGAATTTTAAAAAATATACATGAAAGTATATATTTATTAAATTAAACATAAAAGAAAAACCGTGCTCCTTTCTCTACTAAAAACAAAAGAAAACAAACTTTAATATAATATTTAATTAGTCCTTAATAATAGTCAAAGAGGGCAACCACAATGATGCAAAAAAGACAAAACCTAGTAAGAGAAAACATGAAATCGTAAACTAGTAAATATTTAAATTAAATTAATTTTAAAAAATGAGAAAACAAAAAAAATAAAGAAAATGCGCTGATTTTTTATGTCGTTATTAGATTTTAAATTTAAAAAATTGCATAAAAACGATTAAAAAAAACACAAACTAAAAAAAAAATACAACAAGAAAAAACGTAAATATAATAAATAATAAATTAGTAAAATTGAAATTGGTCATTTTGACCTAAATAGTAAAATATAGAAAACAAAAACAAATTGAAAGGAAAACCCCGAGAAAAAAACAATTGTAAAATTTTAATTATTATTATTCAATAATAAAAATACAAAAAGACACGATTTGACATAAATACCGAACATGCTGATGACCATCAAGTTTTTTTTTTTGCAAATACTTCAATTTCTGCATTAGTGGATTAATATCAACATGAAGAGAAAGACCAGGACAAAAAGCCACAACCAGATGCAGCCCCGGTTTTAGCCAAGATCCAGATCCAGGCTCACTAACTCGCATGGACAGGTAAATCCATTGAAGTTAGTTACAGTCTACGATGGTAAAGGACAAATTCAATGTATTATAAATACTTCGCAGGAAATGTTCATTGTAAATAATATTCCGTTAATTACCATTCATGAACACTACAAGAACACGATCACTTTACAAGTCCATGTGATGACTATTAACATAACAGACATTTTATTATTTTTGACATTCAATCATTCCAAAACATCATGTGAAACAAAAATACATTGTAAAAATTAAAACATTAGTTATATTAAGTGTACAATACTAATAATCAATGGCTAAAATAACAACATCAATATATCATAGCTGGAAATCTATTTAAATATTTATATTCAAAGAGGTAAAATTTTAGATCAGATCACATTCTGATTCATTCAATGAATATTTTACGTAAAAATTCTGATGTCACGCGCAGTTTGTCAACAAAACCAGCTGAAAAAAAATATTTAAACAAGTCATTTCTTTACAAGTCTCTCTTATATCAGCTATCTATAATCATCAAATATCACTTATTAGCGATTTATAATTAAATCTATCAAGCGAGCCAGACAACAGAATCGACCTTAAAATAAAGAAAAGAAGTCGGATAATGTGTGTATGTATAAAAGTCTATACTTTCTATATCTCCAGATTATACTATTCCCAATTGTTGACAATCTGTTAAAAAAACAAATTTTCCTATTCATTCCTATTTCGGCATGATTTCTACATTTACTTCTGCTATTAACATTAGACAATAAAATAGAAATTACTTGAAAATTACCAATTTAATATCAAAAAAACTAATTTTTTTATTACTCTGCACTTAGATTTGCATTTGTTAATAATTCAATGTGCATGCATAAGTCGTCATACATTAGTTATTGAATTAAAATCTTTTTGTAGTGCTTTACTAATTTTAAACCTTTCTTTCTCTATTCAATATGAAACGCGGTGGATTGGAGAGTTGACGAAATTGATTAAGTAATAAACTCAATAGGATTTTTTAATATTAAAAATATAATCTCAAGCATTTATTAACAGTGAAGAAAATTGTGGACCCAGGATTGCAGAAACTGCTTGGAATCAAACGCTGAAATATTATATCTAAATATTTGTAAAACAATTAAAATAAACTTACTTTGTAAAACTCTGATAAATAAATTTTGTAACGTTTGGAATGAATTAAGTTTTGGTTCTGTTTTCATTCAAATGTAGATTGGTTTAAGTCAATTTCTTCGTTTAAGTTCTAATGGAAATGGAAATGGTATTGTGTATGCCCTGTGCTGGTATACTTATTGGTACAAAAAAATAAAGAACGCTAAAGTCGGCTGTGAGATACCCGTTACTGAATTTAGAGATATATAATATTTATCAAGCCTGCAAACCGGTTGTACCCCGAATTGTGGTTTACATTTGCTCATTTGGGACATCTAAGGATACACACCACGAAAAATCACCTTAAACTGTGGACATCCGACATTTCATATGTTAGGTTTAACATATTATTTCAGGGAAAAAAATAATCATACTTAAAACAATTTTTGTATTAAAATACGTAGCTTAAACGTAGCAACATTTCTTTTTTTTTGCAGTTAATTCGTAAAAATATAAAATATATTAATATTTGTATTTTTGATGTAGCGTATAACGCTTCTTAAATTATTCAAAACTCTTGACTGTAGCCTTTTGTTGACTGTCGCCTAATATGTATTATATTTGTAGTTATTGAATCGAATGGATGCGAAGACATTTTCGTTTTTTCGTGTTTTTCACTATTGTCGATTATCCTACTTAATCGCAAAAAGATCAGACAACTATATCGGAAGTTTTTTAAGCAATACACGCGCCTAAAAGTATGCAATAGTTTGTATTCCGTTGGAACTCAAAATTCATCGATAAATTGACTAAGTCAGTTTTCATTCAAAAAGTTCGATAGGTTTTAATGGGAAGTCAAAAGCTGTATTGTGCTGTTGCTAACTAGTTATCGACAATATTGTGTCTTTGCTAACTTCGTTCCATTCATGCAGCCAACTTCACGTATCTCACATTTCGTACTCAATAGCAGCCAACTTTACTTGACACTGAATTTAAACTGCGTGAAGTTGGCTGCGAACCTTTTTGAGTCATGCGTGACGTTGGCTGCATTGCAATGGTTTTGTTAAATGCTAACTCTAGACACACACTCTTAACCGAAATATAGTCTAGAAATACTCCCATTGTTTTTATAGCAACTGCTTCAAAAAAATGCCAAAACGTATTTATTTGTTTTATAACATGTATTCAGAAATAAAAACTTTAATAAAATAAGAAAACATATGTAACCGAAACAAATATCGGTTTCAGTTACGGTTTCGGTTATTCTCGAATTAGGGTTTTCGGTTATCGGTTATGCAAAATCTTGGAGTATCGGTTTCGTAACGGTTATCGTTTTTTTGTAAGTTTCGGTTTACAAATACCGGTATAGTTTTGGTTTACAAAAAAATAAAATTAAGGTTTTCATTGCCTTACATGAAAAAAAAACTTTATGCCCTAATTAGCCTGGAAAATAATGTTGTTTGGTTACTGAAATGGACCAGCGTAATGTCGATTTTATTATAATTTGACTTCAATTAATTTTGCTTCATTTGGTATGAAAATGTTGATTTTTTTGATTTTACTAATTTTTAATAAATTTGAACTGCCATAGCTTTGTCAAAACTCAATCAATTTTCATGCTCCATGTAAATTTGAGCATGATTTTACCTCTTAATTCGTTCTGCATTTAAATTTTCTTAATTTTGAACATTTTGAAAATTTCGAATATTTTCGAAAATTTACAGTGTTACCCCTTTGTCTTTTTTGATTTTTTCGAAAAAAATCGAATTTTCAAAATGAACAAAATTTAAATGCAGAACGAATTAAGAGGTAAAATTATGCTCAAATTTACATGGCACATGGAAATTGATTGAGTTTTGACAAAGTTATGGCAGTTCAAAGTTGCTCAGGACCTGCGACAGCCAGAACCGAAATTAAGCCTGTCAGTTACGGTTACAAATTACAAATTTCAATCGGTTTTTATCGGTTAAAGGTTACGGTTTCGGTTAAGGTTTTAATCCCTGATAAAAATACAAGAAAAGTTTAATTTATAAAGTAAAATATGAAAATTAAAAAATAAACATAATTTTATAGTTATCGATGCAGAATATTCTTTAAGTACTGTTTTACTTTATTTTGAAATACTTATTCATTTCAATATATATAAATCTGTTTATATATATATAAAACTCTTTGTCCTGACTGACTGGCTCACTGACGGACACATCAATGTGTAGGCCAAACGGCTAAATATAAAAAGATGAAATTTCCACACAACATAGATGAGACAATTTCATCGTAAAATAAGACGGCGTTTTGCAAAATTCTACCTGCAAGTGCCTTAAACTGAGGTCAGAGGTCATGGAATTGCTTTGTATGAAAAACTTTTTTATTTCTTAAGATATCTTAACCAAACTTACCGATTATATGTCTCTTATGGTGCATTTACACTAGTTGACAATTGAATTGTTTAGATTTCATGTGGGAGTCAAAAAATATTCTTTATTTTACTACTAAATTGAAAACTTGAAATGCGGATTCTTTGAATGTATTTTTTTTTGTTTGAGTTATGACAGTCTTGAAGTAAGTTATCTATATGTATATATAATTATAGAACTGTTAATCAGCTGTGCAGTAAAAGATAGATTATCTATTGAACATTCGTTTTATTGCAGTGTACACGTTAAACAATTGTCGTAGGAAATTTCAGTGGCTACATTTCAATAAGTCATATCAATTATGTGGCGCTCCCTTGTTTACATTTCTAAGGGTTATCAAAAGAATTAATTCTCTCCCTATTCCGTAACGTTAAATGTTTACACTTGCATTTTGTTTAAACATGTTGCGATTTTTTCGCACTTGTAATTCAAATAACAAAACAGATTTCCAGTTATACTCGCACATATCTATACATACATATGTTTGTATGCCTGTATGTACGATTCAACATACAAAGTGATTGTTTTTTTTATTTTTTATTTTTGTATTTTATGCTGTGGCATGTTGGGAAATTTGCAAAGCAAATACTCAAAGCAATAGCTTACAGAGAAGGGAGCGACAGATGCTGGGAAATATACATACATATATACATATATATATATATATATATATATATATATATATAGGTAGGGAACTGTCCGTTGCCGTTAATAATGCCAAAAATGGAGATCTGGGGGGACAATAATACCCCCTATCTATGACCCCCGCTATTGCCTATGCGTTGAAGAGCTGCATTTCCTTCTTTTTTTCATTGCACACTTTTGTGCGTGTAAAAAATAATATGCACCTTTTTTACAAACACACAAGTGGCAACAACAAAAGCGATATATATATATGTAAGCGTATTGTATATAAACTATGTATAGTGTATATACTTAATGCACATGGTTGACCCCCAACCCACCGATCACTCTTGTATTGTAGTTGTTGGTTATGTAAATACAATTCTATGTACGCAATTTCCACGAACAATTTCACCAACATAACAACAACAACAACAATGGAAAATGTAACGCGCTTTTGTTGTACATTAAAATTGCCGCCTGTCTTACTGTCAGCATGGGTGTGTGTGTGTGTGTGTGTGTGTGTGTGTGTGTGTGTGTATGTCACGTAGGCTAGTGTAAAGTATATAATTAACGGCATTTCACATATATACACATGTGCAATGGGAGAGGGCAAACATATCGCGTACATAAGCCGCATTTCCACGTCTCAACTGCCTGTCCCCCTCCCCCCTCCACCCTCCCTCCTCCTGCTCCTCCTTCTTACCCCTTTGCCATCTCTGCACCGCTGATTACACGCAATACATAAAGTAAATGTCAAAAGCGACTGACACACACACACACACACACAAATACACCCCGTTGTTGTTGTTGTTGTTGTTGTTGCTGCTGATTGAGTTTGAGTTGATGATGAGTTGAGTTCAACTGGCGACCCCAATGATACCCTGTCTCCAAACCAACCTCGAATCTTGTAGAGCCTACCTCAATACGAATATTAGCAGACACATCTTCAACTGTGTGTGTGTGTGTATGTGTGTGTGTGTGTGCCTGTTGTTGTTCCTGTTGTTGTCATGACTCTCATGGAGAACACCCGCTGTCCGGTTCTTTTGTACCTTGGGTGTGTACCTTGCATCTTGGGCACAGCATCTGTCCCACTGTCCACATTGAACTCAACCCACTTCTTCCCACTTGCACCACCTCAAGCACCACCGATTGGACTGAACAGCACAATAAGCACAAATTACGAGCACACATTTGACTAGATCTTAGCGTGGGACCCTCCACATTCGATTCTCCTTGTTGTTCTTGTTGTTGTAGTCAGTTGTTGTCTTTGCTGTCGTTTCCTATGGTCAAAATTTATGTGCACTCTTAATTTATGCATTGGTCATCACAATGAGGTAATGTGTTCTGATTTAAATCGCCTAAAGAAATTTAAAAGCTGTAGAAACTAACATACTCGTATGACTGGCCCGAAATATCCTGTTAAACGAATTTGTTCCTTGGAGATTAAATACTTTTCTGCAATCTAGAGGTTTTTTTAAATCACCCCGGTACAAAATTACTGTCTAGTTATGAATAAAACATTTTGAAGTCTAAAGTTTATGTTAACAAGCCACGATCTCTGAAATCCTTATAAAACAATATTCAAAATGAAATGTCCTCTATTCAGCCCGATGACTTCGGAAAGTGATGGAAATCGATCAAATTACGCCATTCGATCTGACAATCAGTAAATTTAACGAATTTGCACAGTTCGAAGTAAACGAACAATCATTTTTCAGCTTATTTTAAATGGTTTTAAGCAGTTATTAAAACCTTAACCGAAACCGTAACCTATAACCGCTGAAAACCGATTGAAATGTGTAACCGTAACTGAAACCGTAACCGAAAAAATGTTAATCCTGTGTAAAGAAATCCATAAACCGAAACTCCTTAAGCCGAAATAACCGTTTAGTAATCGATTCATTTATAAGTGTTAATTTCGGTTCTGGCCGTCGCAGCTACTTAGCAACTTTGATAATTTTGAACTGCCATAACTTTGTCAAAAGTCAATCAATTTCCATGCGCAATGTAAATTTGAGCATAATTTTACCTCTTAATTCGTTCTGCATTTAAATTTTCTTCAATTTGGAAAATTTTTGAAAATCTAATTTTTTCGAAAATGTACAGTGTTACCCCTTTGTCTTTTTTGATTTTTTCGAAAAAAATTCGAATTTTCAAAAATGAGAAAATTTAAATGCAGAACAAATTTAGAATTAAAATTATGCTCAAATTTACATTGCATATGGAAATTGATTGACTTTTGACAAAGTTATGGCAGTTCAAAGTTTAAAAAGCAGTAAAATCAAAATAATCAAAATAATCAAAATTTTTAAACCAATTTTATATGAGATCAAATTATAATAAAATCGACATTACACAGAACCATTCCAGTAACCAGATAACATTATTTTCCAGGCTAACAAGAGCTTTAAGTCTTTTTTTTATGTAAAACAATGAATAAAGCTTCTATTTTAGTCAACCGAAAACCTGAATTTGTATTTTTTTTTTTGTGAGCTGAAACCATTCCGGTATTTTTAAACCGGAACTTACAAAAACCCGATAGCCGTTACGAAACCGATATACCAACATTTTGAATAACCGAAAACCTTAAATCGAGAATAACCGAAACCGTAACTGAAACCGATATTCGTTTCGGTTTTAATCCCCGGTTTTAAGTAACATTTATTCAAGTTCATCTGCCATCTGTTGTTAACTAAAAACCATTTCCAAACATACATACCTACATATGTATATACAGAATGTTATAAGATTTTCTTCATTGGTTTATTATAAATGCTTAAAACTATACAATTCTTCTATTTTTGGGAGAACTTGAAAGCAAGCAATTGTGTTTTTGAATTCTTTCTGTATGGCCGAAAATGACCCTACAATATTTTATTTTACAAAAAAACAATTGCAACATCCTCTGATAAATTATGTAAAGACATGACCAATAAATGATATATTTGGGCGATCTTTATTTTTTTAAGTAACCGCCATCTATTGCTCAAAAGGTTAACTACCTACGCTGCATAAGCATTTCGAATTATTATGCTTATTTGATAGCTACGCTTAAAAGAATGCAGTATGACATCTGTTCCGAAAGTCACTTTGTATCGCGACTAGAAAGTATGCAATGATTTATTTTGAATTATTAATCAGACATGTTCCACAAATCTCTATTGTCAGTTGGCTATTAAATTGTCTTTATTTCAGTATTTATATATTATATTATATTAATTTTACAGCAAGCGGGAGATATGACGCCAGAAATGATCGAGTCGAAGTATCTTGATTATACATATATTGTCGAACAGGACTATCGATAAGTTTGGTTCGGTATTTTCCTTTAGATGCTGTGTTGCCAGAACACCACATAATGTATAAGTAAATATTCAAGACTAGTTTTGCTCTACAGCAAAAGAGAATGCAATAATTTTGAATAAATAAATAAATTGAATCAATGAACTAATTGTTTTCGAATTTCATATTCTTCTGGCATTGTTACTTTGTTATCAATATGCTCATTATAAATTTTAAAATCATTTCAAAGTTAAATCAAAAACGAGTCAGCAAATAAAAGCACATTGATAGAATTTTTAGCAAAGTAATTTTGAACAGAAAATATTTTCGCCAAATTCGGAAGAGGTTTCAAAGTGAGCTTACTTAATAATAACGGTAAATTAAAACGCATAAATGAAACAACCAAAATTAATCTTAATAATAGTTTCCAAGGCTCCGAAAATCATAGAAAAATTTGAGTAACGTAACGTGTTAAAATTTAAAATAAAGTAACAAAATTTTTTTGAATTCAAAAATCTGTATAATTAAAAAACATTATTTCAAATCAATATTAAATAATAATTTGGAACTTTTTGGGTTTTTTCTCACACTTGGAAGTTCAAATGTAACGTGAAATACCCATATGACAATTGCGAATAATAACTTTAATATCAGAAGCAATCTTGGAAGCCCTGCAACAAGTGAATTACAACGAACTTGTTTATAAGCAATAATAATTTGAATATACTCAAAATGTATACATGTTATTTGATTTAAGTGCATATTAAGGATAACTGTTAACATATTGGTGTCAAAATAGTTCAGACAGTTAAGCACATTATGTTCAGATATGAGGGTTATCTATAGCTAGGTACATTATACATTACTTCCCAAAATCAGCTATTTCAATTGACTATTTATCATGAGCCGCCCATTTCATATCAATTGTTATGTTAAGGAATAAAGTGTATTATAATAAAATATTCAAGGGACAATTTTCAAATGCATTGGAAATTTGAATATTATACGAAGAGTCATTAAATATTTTTTCATATTTTATTAGTATTAAAGGAAATCTGTTGGTATCAAGAATACTAAAAAATAAAAAAAAACTAACCAATTACATAATTTGGCTAATGGCAAATGAACAAATTGTGAACACCCGTTGCAAATTCACACAGCAAACAATCAACAAAGCAGATACAACTCACACCAGCACACACACATTGCACATACAGTACTGGTTATATACTCTTCATATCATATAGATATATATATACATAAGTGGCGTCCGGCCTGCCGGCAGTTTTACTGTACATAGTCAACTGTACTCGGTATGTGGCGTCTAATTATATACAAAGAGCAGAAGAAACACCCTGGACAGGCGGTTGGTTTACTGAAAAATCACTTGAAAATCGACCTACCACAAGCTCCCTAAGACAAACCCAAACAACGACCCGAACAACGTCTAAGCATATGCAATAGATTTTGCAAACAGCAAAGACAATAGGCCTAAATGTGGCACTTGCAAGTGGGCTTAAGACTTTCTTCGAGTGAACAAAGCAAGAGGCAAGACAAAACCAAATATAATGAAACATTTTTGACAAGATGCACGCACGCACACACATACATACATACACATTTATATGAATGCAGCTGCAACAATGTGTGTGTGTGTGTCTTCGTATGTGTGTGCGTGTTTCAGTTTACTTTACTCATTTGCAATGTTTTTGGTAAAATGTAAAATTGAATTATTTAAAATTTAATAGAAAATCTTTGACTTGTCCTCAACCATATATATGTATATAAAATATACATACACATAGACATATATTTTATATACATACATATGATATACACAAACAGGTGAAGAAGTTTGTTATACTCTTAATTGATGATATACTTCTAAATAGTCATACGGCTTGTATAAATTATATTTATTGCAATTTTATTTAGTTTTTTTTTTATACAATAAATTAAATTAACTAATTGAAGACTTTTCAGTGGATTTTCACAAGATAGATATAATAAAGGTTTTAACAAGGCAGTGTGGGAATCGAACCCAGTTAATTTTCAAAGTGAAATTATTATTATCTGACAGGTCGGCGAAACTAACAAACGAGCAATGGGACCTCACAGCTAAATGTACATAGTATTCAAGTTGTACCTATTATAATTTAAAATAAATATGCTTTTAAATGCTTTTAAAATAAATATGTGTTATGATTTAAAAAAAGTTAATAAATGTGTTATATTTGTAATATTTATATTATTTATATTTTTATATTTATATTTTATCAAAATAAGAGTCAAATTCCATTTTACATTAAAAATAAATATTTTGAATTGAGAAACAGTTTCATATGTAACACCGGAACCCCAACAAAAACAAAAACAACTACATTTTCAAAAACTGAAACGTTTTCTGTATGTTTAAAATTTTGTTGTAAAATACAAGATTATAATAAATATAAGTTAGTTGGGATCAAATAGACATAGGACATATTCTTGTTTTTTGACATTGTGGTTTTTTAACATTTTAAAATATGTTAAAATTATATTGATGTACCGGAACCGATTCCGGGACCGGAAGGTCAGAACCAAAGTAGATCCTATAACCTATTATTATTTGGTTCGGTTCTTGTTTTTAATACTTCTCAAGCGTATTAAAATTTCGTTACATTAAGTTAAGTATTGTATCTTATCTTGTGTATATTAATATATATTTTATGCTTCACTTCAAACTCACATGCACAGTCTGTATTGCTGGGATATCAACATCTTGAGTTGGCCAGCAGAGTTGAAGATGGAATCTCATCTCGTCTTCCTTTTTGCTTCCATAGGCCATGTTATCATTTCAGTAATTGCATTTTTGTGTTTGTCGTTGTTTTTGTTGTTATTGCACTTGACCATTTTTGTTTCCTCTGTATTCTCTAAGGGGTTATTTTGGTAATTTTCTCAAGAAAACTCAACCCAATACCAATATGGCCCCATAAATAGTTGACCTGAGCTCGCTGCATTCTCTTGTGCGTCTCTGTATCTAATTTTGGACAAAATGCCAAACTGCATACAAACACACAGACACATGAATATACATGTACATACATCCGATACTGAATTGCATTAATAAATATGCACAGCATGCATTTACATATATAGAATACATTCAGAAGCTGTTTTGGACAAATGCTTCATGCTTCATATATAAACCTTTTTTTATTAACTCCCTCTCGAATTTTCATTATGTTGCATTTATGCAGCTGAAATTTTGTCAACTCTTAGAGGAAGCTTTAGATGAATGTATTCTTCTAATTGGATATTTACCTTGGCTTTGTGTGTCGCAATACAAAGGGACATCCAAATATATAAACTATTTAATTTTTAAGAAATTTACAAATGTTTTCATTAGTCATTCAACAATGGTACGTATTATAATTATATTTTGCAATTATTAAAACCAGTGCTTAAAGAATTGGAAAGGGTCTTTTAAGTTTGTCGCAATAGGCAAACCCCATAAAGAATATGTGTTCTTGATCAGCATCATTAACCAAGTCGATATTGCCTTATTCGTTAGTCCGTCTGTAAGACTATAAGAGCTAGAGTTACCAAGTTTGGTATGTAAATATAATATATATTAAGCAAAACCAAATTGTTTTCAAATTTGGTTAGTCCTAGTTTGTCCCCCTTTAGTAATTTTTCACATATCTCAGCTTAAATATCTGCATAAAGTATTTAATAAATATTTCTTTATTGATATTCGTAATTGTATTCCTTAGCCATTTTTCTATTTTTTTTTAATCCTTGCTGAGGATATTATGATTTTGTCATGAAATATGTGTAACGCATAAAAGGAGACTTGGAAGACTCCAATAAGTATATATATACATATTTACTTGATCAGGACAGCAAGCTGAGTTTCTAGTCTCGCATTTGAAGCTCTCTAGATGAAACTTGGTACAGAGCCTTTTCTTTAGCTATCGAATAAACAAAATATTATAATTATACTCCATAGTTTTGAATCTAAAACAGGGATTAAAACCGAAACGAATATCGGTTTCAGTTACGGTTTCGGTTATGATCGAATAAAGGTTTTCTGTTATCGGTTATGCAAAATCTTGCAGTATCGGTTTCATAATGGTTATCGGTTTTTTATAAGTTTCAGGTTAAAAATACCGGTATGGTTTCGGTTCACAAAAAACAATAAAAATGAAGGTTTTCGGTTGACCAAAATAAGAAGCGATATTCATTGTTTCACATATAAAAATACTTAAGCTCTTTTTAACCTGGAAAATAATGTTATCAGCATACTAGAATGGTTTAGAGTAAAGTATATTTTATTATAATTTAATCTCATATACATTTGGTTAATTTGTTTTGAAAATTTTGACTATTTTGATTTTACAGATTTTCAATAACTTCGAACTGTCATTACTTTGCCAAAAGTCAATCAATTTTAATGCGCAATGTAAATTTGAGAATGATTTTGCCTCTAAATTTGATCTGCATTTAAATTTTGTTCATTTTGAAAATTCAAAATTTTTCGAATAAATCAAAAAAGATAAAGGGGTAACACTGAAAATTTTCCAAAAATTTCGATTTTCAAAAAATTTTGAAAATTAACAAAATTTAAATGCAGAACGAATTAAGAGGTAAAATTATGCTCAAATTTACTTTGCGCCTGGAAATTGATTGAGATTTGACAAAGCTATGGCAGTTCAAAGTTATCAAAGTTGCTCTGTAGCTGCGACGGCCAGAACCGAAATTAACCCTTATAAATGAATCGGTTACTAAACGGTTATTTCGGCTTAAAGAGTTTCGGTTTGTGGGTTTCGATACAGCGGAAAAATTATTTTCGGTTACGGTTTTAGTTACGGTTATAAATTTCAATCGGTTTTCACCGGTTAAAGGTTACGGTTTCGGTTAAGGTTTTAATCCCTGATCTAAAAGTATCATAATTGTTTTACGGGTTGGTTAAAAGTACAGGCAAACAAACAAATTGATAAGGCGAACCCGAAAGGGAAAAAGTGAATGGAATATAGGAAAGGAATGGAAGGAATGAAGAAGGCAAACAAACGACAGGGATTGCAGTACCAAAGCGAAAGGCAGCAAGGTGGGGATGCTGATTGAAGAGGGCAAATAATGAGCTTTGGTAGAGGAGTAATATCCAAAATGAAGAAGGTGTGTAAGTGTGTGTGTGTGTGTGTGTGTGTGTGTGTGTGTGTGTGTGTGTGTGTGTGTGTGAGTGTGTGCAGCTTAACAACGCAACATAAATTAACGCATATTTCAGTTGCAATATAAAAACGCACAAAGCGAATCGAGAGCTCTGCAGTGGACAACAACTTCGACGTCGACGTCGGCAGCGACAGCGACGCCAACGTTTCAATTATTTGCTGTTATTGTTGTAGTTGCACTTGTTGTTGTTGTTTTTATCATTAACATTGTTGTTGTTGTCAAAAGTGGCAGAAAAACTCTTTTTTTTGTTGTTGCCGCTGTACGCACAAAAAATGAATAAAACAGACAACGCCCTATTACACACACACATACAGACACACATGCATACACCCACACACACACACATATATATATATATAGAAGCCCACTTACTCTCACCCAATGCCAGTATGTGCTGTAAAAAGCTGTCGCCGCTCCTAAAAGTATGCAACGCATTGGCTGCCTATCTGTCAGGTTGCATCCTGCTGCCTCTGCCTCTGCCTCCGCCTCAGCCTCTGCCTCCGCCTCTGCCTCCCCCTCTGCCACCGCCTTTGCCACTGCCTCCGCCACCGTCGCTCTGTTGCAATTACCACAGTCCGGTTGTACATTATTTACCTCTTCTTCGTTTTTTTGCGAGTGCAGCCGCTGCTGTTTTTTACGGGTTTTATTGTGTGCGTGCGCGAATGAAAAATAAAATATATAAAAATATATAACGGTACCGCTCCAACAGCGTCGCTTTCGACGTCGACGTCGCACGCACATTGTCATGCCCCACCATTGGCCTCGACGTCCAGCTCGTGCTGATGCTCGTCCTCATCCCCTCCAGCCGCCAGAGGCTCGTCGTCCTCGCGGATGCCATCAAAAAATGAACAAAAAGTAAAAGAGATGCCCAAATGCGAAAACTCATGCAAGAAAACGGGCCAAAGCGATATTCCTGGCCGGGATCAGGGCACATATATTTATATATATGCTTACATATATATATAGGTGCACTGATTGCCACCGCATCCGAGGGGCAATGTGGCATGTGGCATGTGGCAGGAGGCAAGAGCAGACGTTGATGTAGTCATGGTATAAACAAAAAAATACTCCCCTCGATAGCCGACGGGGCCAATGGTGCGTATGTGTCATGATGGTGGCGTCGACAACAACGACAACGACAACAACAACAACAAATATAAGCAACACCAACAATAACAACAATTAAAGCAAAATATAATTTTAAAAAAAATATATGGTTTGAGCCTTTGCTGTTGCTGCTGCACTCGTTGTTGTTGTTGTTAAGCTCTGCACAAATATATTGCAAATATTTGTTGCATATTTATTTTATTTGCTTGTCGCGCTTTATTTGGGCGCCTAAAAGTGCACAACATTTTTTAATTGGGTTAGTAATTGAAATTTATCGAACGCTCCCACGCACAGCACACAGAATCGACACAGTCCCCAGGGACCTTTTACTGAACAAAAAACAAACGACAAATGAATTGCACGCAATTGAAAAGTTGACAACAACAACAGCTCACACGGCAACAAAAATTACAACAAAGATAGTCTAAGAGAATTAAAGAAATGAGAAAATAAAGTATTGTTCATTCAATTGAAATTATGTAAAAGACCCAAGGGATAAATGATTGTCATTTATTTCGACCAAGAAGTTCGCATTTACGATACAAAACTATGGGGCAGATATTGTAGATTCTCTGAGATATCTCTCTAATTTTTTTATTTTTAACTTTTTGGTCTAGTGACGAAAGCATTAAATACATGAATTATTAAAATATATATATATATATATATATATACAAATATATACAGTATAAATATATTCAACTTTTTGCACAATTCAATTTTTTTTTTCATTACAAAATTGAATATCATAAATTTTAGTACTTAAAAAGCTTTTGTCACTAAATTCTGACTTGATAAAGAGTTTTCTCTTATGATACAGCAAAATTTTTAAATTCCATTTGCTTCTGAGTTTGTCAGAAGGTTATCAATACATACATATTCCAAAATAAAAAACTAATTTGAACTAAATGGGTTAAGGACAAGGGCGTAGGCAGCTTTTCAATGAGGGGGAAAGCTATTATGATCGATTTTTTTTTCTCAATATTTATTAAAAACAAATACAAGACTATAGCAGTAGTTTCCTTGGATTTTCGGAAAATTTATTTAAAACCGCTTCTTCGAAGTCCGTCTTCTTTTCAATCGCAAGTTTCCGATGCAAAAAGCAATATAATGTAAAAGTTGTGAATGAAGGGGGCATGGCCCCCTGCCCCCCCTGCCTACGCCCTTGGTTAAGGATATATGTATAAGACCAACCCAGATGTATATGCTTGTTCAAAATATTATATCTTAAAAACCAAATAAAAATTGCATAATAAAACTTGATATTTTTGTTTTACTTTTGCCAGTTTACACGTTTACGTTTTAAGTGAATCCAAGTTTTAAACACGGTGACAAATCATCACCAGAAATATGATTTATTTTTATTATCCTTAATTTAATAACATAAGATACAAATAATTTTTTAACAAAGCTTTAGAGATAAAACTCAAACAATTTTTTAAAAATCCTTTAAGCTCTTCTACTAAATTGCTTTAATTTTACTGGGACTTGAAATATAAATATTAATATATTTTTTTTAACTATTTCTCCATGTGTTACATAAAATTGTTATCATAAATTTATGAATAAAATGAAAATAGGGTTGAAATTTATTTGAATGTAGTTGATGTGAAACTAAAAATATATTAATCTGATAACTTCAGAAACCGAAAACATATAGATGGATATTTTTCAAACTTTAAATATAGTGTGGTGTCAAAGGAAGAATTAGCACTAGTGTCACTGATCTTGGAGCGGGTTACTTCGGAATCGGGCACTCGCGATATAATATTAATAATTAATATTTGTTTGAATAAGATCCGCAGAAATGCTTACAAAGATTTAAGCCAGCATCTGATCAAACTAAAAAGTGTGTTTGTCAAGGTCTGCCCTCATAAATTTATGATTCCGTTTTAAAAAAGCAACAATATATTTTCAATGAAACTGTCCATTAAAAATAAACTGGTTGTATGATTCCAAAATCACACTCGATTCAAAATGTGTGGACTTTTTATTAGTGTCCTTTGGCACAGCATCATAATCAACAAAGGCAACAGTAAAGCAAGATCATCTCAACTACATGGAAACAGTCAAATTCACACACAACAGGAATGCTAGAAGAAACTGGACATTATCTGCCGAAAATATAACGAAAATAAAAAAATGTGTAGATGATGTATGCGGGCCAGGAAGATTGCAAATCAAGAAGACAGCAACAGCATCTCGGAAACCACCCCAAAAAGAATGAAGTGACCAGCGGCGGAACCCATCAGGAAACTGGTTGACCAAAGGGGTTGCATCTTGGCCGGGATGCGTGTCAAAGTTCAACGTCTCGACGTCGCCAGTTATCCGTTGATGCTGTGTCCAGTTTAAAAAACCGGCCTGGCTTACGAGTACGTTTGCTTCTGGGCTCAAATCTGTTGAAATTTTGATGTGAAAGTTCAGCAGATTTTTATAAAAGTTTCATGTCCTGCCACGGATGCTGATGCTGAGCGTGAGAAAGTTTGAATCGCCATCGAAGAAACTCGTTTACGCCCAATGTACTAATGTCCTGCTGCAGATGCTGTAGCCTTTCAACTCGGCCGTAACCAGTTGACTATCGTCTTGCCACTTAGCAGGCCCAGCAAGACAACCACTGAGCGATTTATTCATGTTATTTGGCCAGTTTGCTAATTACTAACCAAATGCCAAGACTTTGCTGCCAAACATTAGCTCAACAAATGGTCAAGAGTCTGCTGTATTGTTTGCCTCCAAGTCGTTGCACTAATTGTCCTCGAAGGCACTGTATCCTATAACTTCGAACTTACTTCGCTGACGTTGGCCGATGTTGGCCCTATTAGCTTAGATATTCCATTAGGCGGCATCGATTACTCAGACATGCATTGATTTTTTACAAGTGACTGCAAATTTCAATGCATAAGCGATGAGACGCAGACCTTAATGAGTTCCCGTTTAGCGAGAGTAGGCGATTCCAGTCCACATATTGCAAATAAACCAATGAATTGAGGCTTACTATAAAAGAGGCCACTCATTTGGGAGTTGAGTTCACAGATTGCTCTAAGTATACGAATAAAATTTCCGAAGCTTGCTTAACTTAACTAATCATTTTGGATTGCGTTTCATTTATGTTTCGTACCCTACAATTATCAACTAGAATTAGGATGCATAGATTTGAAACATCTGCTTCTTGTCTCTTGGAAAGTTCTTTAATGTTTTGTGGCTTGTTGATATTCTATCATATCGACAATTAAAATACACATTGAGTAATCTAATACTGTCTATTTAAAAAATAAAAAAGTCGCTTATAAAACAAATACACACGATTAAAAAAAAACTATTTATGAAATTAAATATTATAAATTTAAAAATTGAGAGTAACAAATCCTAGTATCTGTGAATTTAAGTTTACATTATATCCATGCAATGTGTTTTATAAACAAACTGAAGACAATCATGAAATTCACAAATATTTGTATGACATTAGTTACGGATATCCTTATATTGTTTTTAACTTCTTATCCGTATTGATATATTTTACTTATTTTCAACAAGTTGATACTCAAACATAAAAGTTACACTTGTATGTTGCTTAAATTAATTTTAAGAAAATTTTATACTAAGTAAGAACGCTTAAGTCGAAATGCTCGACTGGTAGATGCCCAGTATTCGTATCTGCTCAGCTGTTCGATTCAATCACCATAAATAAAAATCATAATATAAATAAGTTAGTGGTGGTTAGTTTGTGTTACATAATTTTTTCCATTTAAGAACGTAGAAATTTTCTAAATCAAACTTCATCTGCGTTTAAAAGATATTTAGGAGCACATTTAATAGCTTCTGTACCCTTTCGGTTTGGGCTAAAAACTTCTAAGCTGCTGTTTATCTCCTTCTTACATAAAACACCTTTATTATAATGATATTTGACTTATTCATGAGACTGTTATGTATATAAATTAATTCGTTAGCGATCATTTAATTACCCTCAATTGTACAGAACTTTCTGACTTTTAGTCTTTATTACTGATATGTAACCTTTTCTTAACTTCAGCTCGCAAACGAACATTACACAAATGAATGAAAGTTTCCAGAGAAATCAGAAAAAACGTTACAAAAAACCGGTCAGTGTTTAATATTTTAAGTAACTGACAGTTGATGCTTGCATATTTTGGCGGTTGAAGTACAATGATTTTTATGCTAAAAGATCCAGTTTTGTGTGCGAAGTAAAGGGTCCTGCAATTAGGATGAACTTGGTTTGTAGATGCTGGGCTGTAGACAGAAGTCACAAAACAAAAAAACAAGATACAGGGGGAAGTTCCCAGTTCTGGGACAGTTCTAGCAACCAATCAGAAGAAACGATGAGACGCGCTGAAATTCCAGCACATAATAAATAATCAAAACAAATAGATAACCCTTATGGAGATAAAACTACAACCACTCACTCACCCTTAAACTCGGAAAACCGGACGCGACATGAAGGAAAAAACTTTGTTGCATACTTTTGTGCGAGTAGCGGAATTTAAAAGAATAAAATATATTGGAATTGTAAATCAAGATTTTGGTCTCAGAACTAAGAATTTTGGTGTAAGAATTGCGTCGAGAACATAAAATTCCTAAAGCTAACATTTCAAATTAGACAAAGTTCTTTTTTATAGACCAAACAGTTTTAAATACTCAAGACAACAAAAAATAAGGCAGAATTTAATTTAATTTTATAATATTATCATATTTTATTTTAATTTTATTTTTTTTATTTGTTTCTGGCTTGATATATACGTTTCCTTATATTCAAAGTGATTTTTAATATTAAATTAATATTTTTGGTACTAGTAATTTGTCCTTAAAAATGTCTTATTTTAAGAACAAAATATGTTAGATGAATGATCTTGATTTTTAGAGTAGTTAGGTGTTGAGCAACCTCAAACTTACTTAAATTAACATTGCTATTTATTAGTGTAGTTAGAGAAGCTTTAAGAATACATGCTGTATGGTTATTAAGCTCCACATTAAACTTCATCTTTTTGGCATATAGCATGTGGTGAAACATGTGGCACGTTGTGAAATAGCAAACAAATTGCCAAGGTTTAAAACCAAACAAAACAATGCGAACTTCAAGGCGAAAAGGCGCAACAGGCTGACGCGGGTGAGTGTTTAAACGTGACCCAACATGTGGGTGACTGAGAAAATTGAGCATAATATATTTTAAAAGACATGGATCTCTTCCAAATCGCCACCGAAAAGTATGCTTCGAAATATGCAAAATACGCGACGGTTATTTGGGGGTTGCTTGAGAGAGATTCGGGTTGGTTTTGGTTCGACATTTTTCGGCATTCCTCAGAAGCGCAAAGATGTTGCGCAGCCTTCTTTGGGTTGGTTTCTCACTCTTTGGTCTTCTGTCTCAGTATACTTGCCATTGCGCAATTATTGAGGTAGGCAATGATTATCTATTTATTTGCGGAAGATTCTGTATATGTCGTTATCTCTATGTATTTTTTAAAAGCTACCCCTTTGACAGGCTGGCCTTCATTAACTTGACGTGCAAAGTTCAAAGATGACCGGTCAAGTAACCGGTTTGCATCTGGCCCAGCCTGTCTTCGACTGGACCTGAACCTGAACATAGCTGAACCTCTATTTGGACAGCATCCTTCCTTTACGACTGCATCAACTGGACCCAAAGTTGATCAGTTGAGTTTGAACTTTCATTTCGGTCGCGTCGCGTTCGCAACTTTTCTTTTGGCTTTGTTTGTTATACTAAAATTCTCCGTTTGTTTTTTCGTTCATGTGGGAATTTCTCTATTATTTTAATATTGTTACAAAATTAACATTTGTTTTTGTTGCAATTCTGTTGAACATTTTTGTTGTGCTCGTTTTACCTTTACTTGTTTTCCTAAAAAATACAAAATTAAATGTAAGTGAGAATCGATAAAAATAGATTTATAAACAAAAGTGTTAACTGTGTTTCGTGAATAAACTTAAACTAAATATCTTTATTAATTGAAGATAAGAAAGTTCTAAAACTATTATTTAATTTGTAATTTTACAGCAAACCACATGAAATCCAACAGAACGAAGAATAGATTTCTATATAGCAAAGACATATAAAAATTTAAAATCCATTTTAAAATTCATTCAATGCGCTGTGTTCATCTCTTGGACTTTGTCTTGATCAAACATTTTCATTAAGAATATTGTTCAGTGTTTTAACCTCAACTTCATTCACATCCTTATGGAGCAATCCAATGGCAATAGAAATCATAGTTTCGACCAGGCTCAATCCACTGAGTCCTCAATAGCCTCTATTGCACTCGGCATGGCGGAGAGTTGCAGCAATAAGCGGAAACTCTACGCCATTGACGAGCGCGAGGAGAGCTCTCCTGTAACCGTGGGTGAGTTTGAGCCTGAAGTGGAAGCAGCCTACGATGCGGATGTGGATGAACTGGAGCAACCCGTGGGTTGTCCGCCGCTTAGCAAATTGGCCAGCGAGCGTGAAGTAATCTACGAGTTGTTCCAGCCCTGGGCACTTAAGACCTATGGTGATCAGGCAAAGACCAAGACAATAACACTGCGCAAGAAGGCGCGCATTCTAAAAGCTCTTGAGGGCAAGGAACACAGTCGCCCGGATAGCTCGAAGTTTCGCTTCTGGGTGAAGACAAAGGGTAAGATCTGGACCTCATCAAGTGATTCAATCTAAGCCAACTTAAATTCTCTCACAGGTTTTACTACCAAGCGACCTGACGGCTTTGAGGAGGCAGCCGGAAGTCGGCGGCGTCTTCAACCTCTGCCCAACACAGCAGTACTCTCCGATAATCCTGGCGCCGTCGACTTGTTTGCCGCATCCGCCAGCAAGGACTTCGGTCGTCGCATCTACCGCAAGGTAGCTTGCGTAGAAGAATTCTTTGATATCATCTACAACGTGCACATGGAATTGGGCGGACGCAGTGGCACACACGCGGGACAGAAGCGTACTTATCGCATTGTGAGTGTAGCGTATGAGCCAGCAATTTATTTCTCCAGTATTTTCATTTTAAATTCTTAGATACTCTATATTTAAGAAAGTACCAAAGTATATCTATCCTGTTTGTCCGTCTAGTAAGTGCGTTGGTCAGTATTAATACCAAGGTATCGGAGGCCATCAGAGCTTTAGCAAACTAATCATTCAAAAAATGTGTCAGTCTGTGTGAAAACTTAGATGTAAGAGACTATGGGGGCTTTCAGCAGATACCTCTACTACATTTACTACATTTTGCATTCAGCAGGAGATTTCCAGCAATAAAATATGTCAAATTTAGTATTGGTGTCACAAAAAATGTATTGAACAAATCAGGGATTAAAACCGAAACGAGTATCGGTTTCAGTTACGGATTCGGTTATGATCGAATAAAGGTTTTCGGTTATCGGTTATGCAAAATCTTGGAGTATTGATTTCGTAACGGTTATCGGTTTTTTGTAAGTTTCGGTTTAAAAATACTGGTACCATACCGGTTCATATCGGTTCAGAAAAAATTAAAATTAAGGTTTTCGGTTGACCAAAATAAGAAACGTTATTCATTGTTTTATGTGAAAAAAGTCGAAATGCTCTTATAAGCCTGGAAAATAATGTTATCTGGTTATTAAAATGGTCCAGCGTATTATCGATTTTATTATAATTTGACCTCATTTAAATTTGGTTAATTTGGTTTGAACATATCGATTATTTTGATTTTATTGATTTGTAATAACTTGGAACTGCCATAACTTTGTCAAAACTCAATCCATGCGCAATTTAAGCATAATTTCACCTCTAAATTCGATCTGCATTTAAATTTTTTTTTCATTTTGAAAATAATGAAAATTTTGAATTTTTAGAAATTTTACAGTGTTACCCCTTATCATTTTTCAAAAAATTTCGAATTTTCAAAACGAACAAAATTTAAGTGCAGAACCAATTTAATTGATTGACTTTTGACAAATTTATGGCAGTTCAAAGTTATCAAAGTTATAAATGAATCGGTTACTAAACGGTTATTTCGGTTTAAAGAGTTTCGGTTTATAGGTTTCGGTACAGCGGAATAAGTTATATTCGGTTACAGTTACAAATTTCAATCGGCTTTCACCGGTTAAAGGTTACGGTTTCGGTTAAGGTTTTAATCCCTGGAACAAATACTATATTTAAATAGTGTGATACTTGATAACAGATTTATTTTTTCGTATGTAAAATATATAAGAATTTTACGCACTTTTAAAAGGCTGATTTTTATGAAAAGGTATCATTCAATTTAGCAGGTACTGATAACTTATCCATCGCAAGTACAGGAGCGATTACTGATTGAAAACCCTGCTGTTTGTTTAACGTAAAAAGTAATTTAAAGTCACATAAGAAATTTAGACACGCTGTATTGCGTTATTAACATTATTTGGTATTTACGATAATTTGCTTTTTTACACAAAAAGTACAGGTCCCTTCACAGTCGAGCTCGCTCGCTTATAGCCTTTTTACTATTATTTTTGACAGTGTGGCCAAATAAAGTGTAAACATTCTATTCCTAATATGAACATACAAGTACATTGACCTTCTTTTTTGAATTTTGCAGAAAATATAGCCAGTGCACATTGCACTATGGGGAATTTTTAAATTTTTCGAATATAAATTAATAACTCAAGAACGGAATGAGATATTTTGGTCTAGTTTTTTGCCTTAGGCTTCTAAGATCAATAGGAAGCTCTGCCAGCAAAATTGAAAATTGGCGTGGCACCGCCCTTTTTTAATTTTATAGGGTATACAAATTCGGTGTTTTCCAAGCGATCCATACCAAACTTACAAGTTTAGTGTATAATCATTTTATTAATACTTTGTGAAAAAATGATTCAAATCGGACAACTATATCATATAGCTCCCATAGAAACAATCGGTTAAATTGCAAGTTCTTGTATGAAAAACTTTTTTGTTTTCTAAGATATCCATACCAAACTACCCACTTGTGGGTTATATGACTCTTATGACATTTTGGCCAAAAAAATCTAAAATCAAGATCGGATCACTTTAACATATAGCAGCCTTGGGGACATCTGATCAAGGTACGGACTATTGTGTAAGAAATCTGCTTGCGCCATTCATCAAACAGCGCCGCGTTTTAAAGCTCAAAGTCACCTACAAAAATTTAATTTGCGCAAATTGTGCGGATTTGTGCACATTAAGACAAAGTACCCTTAAATCAGAATTAATTGTTCTACGACATACATATGGACGTACATTAAGTACATTAATGTAACTTAATTTTTGTTTTGTATGTCTCCACAAAGTTGACATTTCTTTCCAAGAAATTACCTTTAAAACCATTTGCTAATTTTACAAAATTTTAGTAGAACACGCACAGATACAAAATGTTAGTACAACCAACACATAGTACAAACCTGTATAATTAATATCCATTCAAAATTTTGTTCAAAAAATGTTTCTCGTTTGTACAATATCAATTTGAATATCAGCTGCAAAACAGTGCAATCTTTTAGTACGTGCTGTTTGACAGTAACAGCTGACTTAACAGCTGTATGGCTTAACAGGGGTCTGTTATATAACATTTTTTGGTATAGAGCTTTAAAGTTTGAAGATTTTTAAAGATGTTAGCATAACGAAAATACCAATTTAAATACTTTGAAAAAATGACTTAATTTGAGAAAAATCGAAATATTCCCCATAGTGCATTGTTAAAGGCGCGCGCATGTTTTTTAAAAGATACAATACGCCGATATATACATATACTTATTATTAATTATGTTTTAAATTTCTCTTTTCTTCGTAGATCACCGAAACCTATGCATTTCTGCCCCGTGAAGCTGTCACTCGTTTTCTAACTATTTGCCCGGAGTGCAAGAAGAACCTAAGACCATCCTCGCCCTCGGTGGTCTGCAAGGAGTCTGAGTTGGCTGGCAATGAGAGCTCTTCGGAAGTGGAAAATTATTTGAACTACTCATCGCATACGGAGAGCTCCCTGGAGACGGGTCCTACGGCCAAGCGGCGTCGGCATTCGAGTGCTGATGTCAAAGCTTTTACGCCATTGGCCGCGGGATCCGTTGCCAGCAGTGCCAGTGCCACCCAGCTGGATGCCATCGCAGCACCACCGTCAAGCCCCACATCCACAATCTCGACTGTTGCCCCAACACACATGAAAGTCGAGGTGGCTGCCGAAACGCAGGCGGTCAGCGTGCCGAAGATACGAGTCAAGGCCCAGTTGCAGCGTCCGCTTAGTCCGAAAGCAGTTCCTGGCAAAGTATGGGCTGCTCCATTACCGCCCAGTCCCCTACCCAATCCTTCCCAGCTCCAAAGCATTGACATGCAGCTGCTGAAGTCGCGAGATAATCTTGTCCGTTATTACGACTTCATGAGACGCTTCTATGCCGGTGGTTCAATGCTCAGTCAACCGGTTTTAGCACCGCCTCTCTACGGCAGTAGTCTTTTACAGAGCCTCAGCTATCCAACCACCACCTCAACCACCACCAACAGCGTATCAACAACTAATAACAATCAGCCACAATCAAAGGAATTGTCTGTCTCAGAACCTCCCAAGACAGCGTCTCCTCAGGCAGCTAATTCTAGTTCTGCGCAGTTGAAGACTTCCCTGACAGCTCGACTCGTGCGCGCTCGCCGATCGTTTCGATAGCCACGCCCTCGATACCACATACGCCCATAAATTTAACGAAACCTCCATTTTCCAGCTCCAGCAATGGACAGCCCACATCGACCTCCACTCCAGTTACAGCCCCACCCCTTAAATTGGAGCTACTCAGTCCACCTAGGCCACTGCCAGATCTACGGATTCCCCAGCTATTGCTACGGGGCACAGCTCCAGTCGAGCAGTTACCTATCCCACTGCCGCCTTTGGACTTGGAAAGATTGAAACCTATAACATCTACCTATTTGCAGCTGACACGCAGCATGGGTCTTAGCGATGAGGATGCCTTGCGGTTCGACAATCTGGTGAGTAAAGACTTTAAATATACTCTCTAAATCAATAAGAAGTGGGAAGTTAATTTATTTTTTATGAGATTAAAGTCCTAATTCACATAGTTTAAGCCAAATCTAAAATATACTTCAATATCCCATTTATTTATAATATTTATTTTATTTTCTTGGATGATCTCTTATAAACATTTTTAAAAGTCCTTTACCAATGTGAAAACCTAGTTTAAGTTATTTCTGAATCATTCCTCTCTTTAATTCAGTTTCATATTCACATATGATCTCTTGATAGAAATTGAATTTATATTTAATTATTTACTTACCGAACGTTTTTTATGAACAATATTTATTATTAAAAAGGAGTTTCCCCTTCTTCAAGGTTTTTTCCCTCAATTGTTTATTATGAAAATTATCATATTAATAACGCATTTGCTGCCAAAAACAACAATTGCAAATCAGTTGTTATTGTGTACAAAATGCAATTTACCATTTTATTTCACATTACATTTAGTTGACACGTTTTTATTCGAGTTTTATGACATGAACCTTTTTAAAACTTACTAATAACTAAACCGATATAAATTACAAAAAAATAGAAACAATTTTGTTTTTGTTTGATTCATTTATCCCCACATGCAAAATCAAGCAAAATACTTATTCAAACCAATTTTAAATATTTATGCCTTTTGTAATATTTTTGATACAATTTTTCTCTCAAATACTTGCTATTGTAAGAGTTTTTTAAAATCATTTTTACGCAACGTTTATTAATTAGTTGAACGCGTTTATTTACTATATGAACGTACAGAGAAGACTTTCGTATACGATCGAATTTGTTAATCCAAAATATAATAATGCTTTTTGGATCATTACTAGTTTGTTCAGTTAAACTATTTTAACTATTTTTAAAGCAGATAGAATGACTGCTTTTTATACTAAAGTTTTCTATGTACATATAAATTATATGACATAATGCTTTTGCAGATATACTAATAATAATTTATCGCGATTTAAATACATATTTGAATATATCGAAGTGTTGTATAATTATACATAATATATAAACTAATCTGAGTCAGTTTTACATATCTGCAAGAGTATTAAGCCTTTGGTTATCCGAAGTTAGATGTTGCTTCATATTTATTACATAAATAAATATTTAATTTACTTTTTTGTTACTGCAATATTCATTTTTGATCAACATAATTTTTTACTAATTTAGTTTCTCTTTTCTCTGACATGCTTGGCTTATAAATCTAACGCATCTATCGCAATGTAATCGAGAATATATGTGAGAGAGACACCTATGACAACTACAACAACATCAAGTACAAATCTAACAACAACAACAACGCTTTCGGCCACAGAAAAAGCGTTCGCATTGCGCGACGCACAAAATTATGCAATAGTTTATATTTTTTTTAATTTAATTGAAAATTCAAATTGAATTTTCTATTAATGATTTTTGATCTCTTAATGCTTGAATTATTTTCTGCAATTTATGTTTTCACTTTAATAATGCTGTAAACATGTTTAATGCAATACTTTTGTATTATTATTTGTCTTTTTTATTGTTAATTTTAATTTTGTTGATTTTCATATTATTTAATTTTATTGTTTTCTCATTTCTTCTATTTTCTTTGTTATTTTCCAGCTCAGTTATTAACGCAATCCGAAATTGTTGTAATAAATTAGTTATATGTATACAAAATTTAATGCTTTTTCTAAAGTTCTTTTGCGTTCGTAATTTCAATGCAAAAAGAATGTGTAATAAATTAGAATGCTTATTAAAATTATATGCGTAGCTTATTATTAGACTGCTTTATAGTTACAGAACTTACAGCTTTGGTATCACAGTTGCGGTGAGTATTAAAATTAATTCATAAATATATATTTTTATGTATATTACAAGTCCCCAAGTACCCCAAGTGCCTAAAAATGTATTTAATCATCACGGATATATAAAAAAATCTCACAAAATATTTTATTCACATTTAAGTAATATTTTAATATAAGAGAGTTTCTAAAATCAAAAATCTAATCAAACTTGATTAATAATTCGTGAGTACGTGAAATCTTAAATTCGAATTTATTGAGTAACATTTCTATCAATGCTTTTTAATATTTATATAGATGCATGTACATAAGCTCGCATACTTATATGCAAATATATGTACATATATATGCTACATATATATAAATACAAACAATTCTGACTTCTGGTTTGGGGTAATCTTTAGGTAAAACCCGCACTGATAAGAATTTATTTAATTTATTCATTTTGTTCATAATATTTTTATTTGTTATTTTTATATTTGTTTGTATACAGTAAGGCATTAATTTCCGTAATTATTTGGTTGGCGGTTCTGCCTGACTTTGACCTTTGGCCTGTTCGTCACCCTTGACGGTACTCAGCACGAATTTAGCGCTCAGCACCCGTCCGTCCTTATCGACAATTGTCTTGACCACTTCTCCGTTTTGGGCCAGAATATCGTCAGGCCGAAGATTAACCTGTGAGAGGAAATCTTCTATTGGTTTGTCCTTTTGCTGTCCCGGCGCTGTCGGCTCAGGTAGGCTCTCGACTCCTGGCTGTGGTTGGTACTGCACACCTGGCTGGGTCTGCACCACTGATCGAGGTGGTGGTGTTGGCAAGGTGGCTTCTGGGGATGCAACTGGTATGGTATTCAATCGAACCATCGTCTGAATAACTCTTCCGTCGGGCATAACGCGTTTGCGTACAATATCTTCACCCCTTGACCGGGCATTGAGTATATCCTCATCAGTGATGCCAGCATTATTGAGCATATCCCTCACAGGTGGCTCCAAATCAGCGGCCTTTGGTGCAACGCCATTGAAGGTGCCTCTGTAGGTAGTCACTCTGGTGTTGGTGGGCAGTTCGTTGGTATTCGCATTGTATGTGGGCAGATCATTCACATTGATGGTGGCAATTGTCTTGGGTGTTGTCTGACTTCCTAGACCAGGCACTACAGTCGGCAGTGGTGGTAGATAAGTGGGTCGGGTTGGCCCACTATTTGGTGTCAGAGCGGGACTTGTTGCTGTTGCTCCATCAGTGAAAGTCGGCCAGCTGGGCCACTGAGCTTCAAATATATTTGGCCTCGCCTGCCAGCTGGTCGGTAGGCTTCCAGCATCACCTCCAGGTGTCCAATTATTTGGAACGGGTCCTTCGTATGTCTTTGTCGTGGTCGTCACAGTGCGTCCCTGATCATCTAGCTCTGTCTTGGTGGACACCTTTGGCGTTACTCCCGCTGGAAATTCAAATCTTGGCCAGTTGGTAGCTAGTGGTGTGCCTGTTGACCAACCGCTGAACCCAGGCGATCGATAGGTCTTGAATGTTGTCGTCACAGTGCGTCCCTGATCGTCCTGCTCCGTTTTGGTAGATGTCTGAGGTGTGACACCTGCCGGAAACTCAAAGTTTGGCCATCCGGTGTGACTGGGTGACCACTGCGGAAAGTCTTCTCCGAGTTTCGGCCAATTGCTGGACACGGGTGATATTGTGAATATGCGTCTCTGGCCCATTGTACTAGGCAAATACTCCCAGTCAGTCTGTGGACGTACTGGACTGGGTGTCGTGGTAGTGACCTCCGAATTGGCAGCGCTTTGATCCCCTTTGTCAGTCGTGGAGATAATGTTCTGTCCGTCGGGTGACAGCTCGTAGGTCGTCGTGCATAACTGACCCTCTGCGTCCGGCTTGCTGATAATCACCGGCTGCTTGGTGCGCCACAGTTCCCCCAACACTGACGGATCCATGCCCAGCTCTACGGCTTGCCTGGTTAGTGCCACACTGGGGCCGTTATCGTTGCTATTCGTCGCATTGCTAAGCTGCGATAAGAGATAACAGATGACGTCACTTTGTCTATTTACTAGAGAAACAACCTGACCTACCTTCAGACCTAAAAGGCACAAGCCGATCACACTAAGCACAAAATTCGCCCGTTTCATTGTGCACTCTCGGATTGTCTTAACTAAACTGAGCCCAGACGTGAATGGGTATTACCTAAATAAGCTTCAGTTGTGGAATTATACAGTATTCGTCTATCTGTACATAATCGTATATATAGTGGGAATAGACACCTAAAGGTTATCGCTTCTATTTTCCACGGCAGCATTTAAGTATAAGTCTCTAATGAAATCTATTGAAATACACAATAAACGGTCACTTTATATTGGAATCCATACGAAATACCCACAACCAAATTCTTCTTTTAACGTATCTAATTTCTTTAGAATTTCTTATATTAGATTAAAAAAACACACATTGGGATTAATCTTTTGATAGCGTTGAGTTTTTCTCATTTCTCTGTATGTTGTTGACACATTCAAATTGCTTTACAGCCTGCGCAAAAAATATCCCATTCAAGCAAATATGTATTTGTATATATGGAAAATAAATATTTATAAAAATTTCAGGCGTAAATATAAGGTATTGACTGACCTGCCCGACATCACAATAAAGCCAAACTGTTAACAAAGCTTTTGAAAACAAAAAAATAAAGCATATATTTTTTTGTGAAAAAAAACAGGAAAACATATCGTCACACTATGCAAGAAGATTTATTAATACTCTTTTTAACTTAATTATTTATATCTTGACTATGATATATATACCCGTAACTATAAACTATATACAATAACCGCATTCAGAATAATTTGGTCTTCAAATTTATATATAAAACAATTCTATATTCCCTTGAAAATGTGTAGTCCAAATTAAAGTTTAAAACTTTAAAAATTTAAAAAAAACTTATAATTGAAAATCAATTTTGAATGTTGTTTCAGGACAAAGGTCAAAACAAGATGTAATTGATTTTTTCGTTGTCACCTCTATAGTTTCTACCATTGACATACTGATTTGAAATAGGACTATAACTGCTTAAATATATTAGTTTCAAATATCTAAAAAATATTTAAGACAGATTCTCTGTAAGAGTATACTATTAAAACAATTGAACATAAAATATGCGATTTCATAAAATCTTATTTTAACAACAAAAATGTTACTATAACCGACAAAAATATAATAATTATTTTAGCTTTGTATGTGTGTTCCAGAAAATGAGTTAGATGTAAGACTTCTCACCCGCCCACAAAAAGGCCAAAAAAAATTGGGATATTGAAGATGTGCCTCTTTGATAGGAAAGGCTGAGGTTATGGTCCAGCAGTGGATACAAATCCCGGTCCCCTTAAAAATACAGAGCAGGGGCACAATCTAGCAGTCCGAGTAGCCGCTACCCAACCAGTCCGGGCAGGATTTACGCTAAAAAGACGCCATAAAGTTTGAATGCCGGTGAAGAGAGGAAAAAAAAGGGACCGAAATTGGAATTTAATAGACGCTTGGGTCTGGCCTGAGCCTGGGCCTTGGTCTGTGACTCGTTCTCCGAGTGTCCTCGTTGCTTTTTCAAAGTTCAGAGGCCGCTGCATGGCTGAGCCACTGACGGAGTCAAATATGCGAGAAAGGTGGGTCTGCACGGGGAGTATGGATTAGGGAGGGATGGCGAATGGGGTGCAATCCAAGCATTGACGACATTTTAAAAGGGTCGACTGACGTCGAAGCTGTTAAGGACGGACGAAGGAAGGGAATGCTCCGACGGACTGATTCGGCGCGTGTAATAAACCAAGCGATTTTAACGCTTGCGAGGCAAGTGTAGGTTATAGGGGATAGGTATACGATCTCGAGGAGGTGTTGGTGTTGGTGTATGTATGTTTACTGTTGACGGTGTGGGCTTCTAGGTAGCTGAGCAGGCCAAAGTTATAAAACTTTACAGTAAACTAGGCTTGGCAATCAAGCTAAAAGCAAAGGCGTCGTCGTCATCGTCATCGTACTTTACCTCATGCTTCTCCTCCTCCTCCTCCCTCTGCAAGTGCCTGTCGCGTCATGTCTGGCGCCACCTAGCGACCGTTGCACGAGACTTCCAGCCAAAAAAAAACGAATATAACGAAAGGCAAGCACCTCTAAACGTGGACAGCTAAACACACACAAACACACTACGCCCACTTGTGGCACACCATGTGTGTCCTGTGCGTGCGTGTGTGTGTGTGTGTGTGTGTGTGCGTGTGTGTGCTCTCCCTGTTAGTAGTCATTGAGTCGGCTTTGACTCCCCGTCGGGTTTTGGCTTATTCAATGTGCCGTTTGTTTGCTCAAATTGCTTCACGTTTTAAAAATTGCTCTTTGTTTTTGCCTTTTGCCTTCTGCCATGTTTTGCCATTTTGTTTGTCTCCTTTACAGATATTGTCTATGGGCCCCACTCAAATGGCCAGCACCTTTCCCAGTACCTCATGAATTCAAATTAAATCGTATTTAACAATCACTCAAACAATTATTTAATTTAATTGATCTAAAATGTAAAGTTCTTGCTTAAAAGAAACCATAAATGTATAACAAAAAGTAGATTTCATTATTAAAATAAGATTAAACTTAAACAATTCTGAATTTTCTTCTTTTGTTATATTTCTCCTTCTGATTAAAAGCTAATAATGTTAATATATAGATGTCTTGGTAAGAAGACTCATTCTGTCTTCGTTTGTTTTCGTCTGTTTTTAAAAATACTTTATTAAAATATCTTTAATGGAATTTTTTTATCAAAAAAACGGATTAATTTAATACAATTCCATTACATTATAAGAACTAAGCTTAATTATTCCAATAATTATTGATTAAATTCAGTTTCAATTCTCACTTGAAGGTGCCTCTTAAGATCATTGACAGACTTTGAAAATAATTTGTAGAGTTTGTTCTAAGGAAATTTACATTAATGTAGTTAACTCAAAAAAAAACTTGACTTTCAGACCAAAACTGCTTCAGAGGTGCTGAATGTGGAGTTGGAGTTGAGCAAGGAACCGACACGCACCCTTAGAAGGTAAGGGAGAAAGAGCAGCGTCAAATGGAGCTTAGGGTATTACTTCACCCACACACCCTTCCCTTCCCACCCAATGCTTTCTCGCACTGAGTTTAGCAGGTCTGGGGAACTGGGCACGTCAGACGTCAGGCGGGAGGAGCTGCGGATTTTTAGATCCGTTGGAACAAGGGTCGGGCACTTCTTCATTAATTTTCATGGCGGCACAAGAACAATGAACGGAACGAACACAGTCCCAGTGCCGTCGCCGTCCCGTACCCGCCCTCTTTTCGCTCAATGCTCCAATATGAAAACGTAGAAAGCAAAAATGATGGGGAAAAAAAGGAAAAGCAGGAAAAGTTACTCCTGCTACCGAGTTGTGGGTGTGTTTTGTGCAAATGAGTTGAGAGTAAAGGCAGGGAGAGAATTGAAGTTGCAATGGGTATAGAGGGCAGCCCGTCGCTGTCCGTCTGACTGTCGCTTTCTGTATGTGTGTGTGTGTGTGTGTGTGTGGGTTGATTACTTTCTGTTTTAGGTGCCTGTCCGTCCACGCCCAACGGCCCCCTGCCGCCTTCTAGGACGAAACTTCTGAAGGCAAGTACGCATTTTTATGTTTGCTCGCCTGGCTAGCGGTCCTTATTTTTTATCGCAGTACTGGAAGCCCTTTTGTCGTTACCCCTGCAACCCCCCCATAATGGACGACTGGCAGAGACAATTGTCGACACAACCGAACCAACTGTCTGACTCTTGAGTAAGAGAACGGGAAGTAAAAGAATTGCAATTTTTGCGACGAAAAAGCCAAGAAAGCGTCTTGGAAACTGTTTGACATGCTCAGCCTCCCTTTGGCTAGAGCTGAACGCTCTAATGAATTTCCGTCCAGGTCCTCAAAAAAAATAGCAAAAAACGTAAAAAAAAGAATGGAAAAATAAGAAAAAAAAACAATTAAAGTGGACTTAGTAGCATGGCATTTGAGGGTTGAGGGGTTGAGGAAAACTGACGCACCCATAATCATAATTGCTCACCCAAAGTTACCCCTGTAACTTGTCGATTCTGTTCTCGAATTTCAACAGGCTTCGTCTCAGTTCTCATCCCCACCAAGTTTTCTCTTCTAATTGTTGAGCCTGTATTTCTCTACTTTTTATTCTTGCTGCGTTGCTTTCCCTTTGCTTAATTGTGTCCTCGGCTCGTTTCCCTATCTGATATCTGTTCAACTCCTTTTTTCTTGGTTTAAGAAAAATTTTCACTTGCTTTTAATTTGTCAATTTTGTGCAGAACGCACCTTTTCTTCCCTCTTTATTATTTCTTCTTTGCCGGACACTTTTTATGTTTGCTGATGAGCTCTAAAAGTTGTAAAACAAGGTGGCAATTACGTATTTTGGTTTTCAGCGTAAGTAATTGGGAGATACTTATAGGATGGCCGCATCAGGGACTCAAATTCAACTTATCATATATTAAAGTTATGGATGACTTAACTGTTTCTATTCATTAAGGATATTTTGGGCTAAAGGACTTGTGATAGAATTTCAAAGTTATTATGTAAGGTGTAGAAACGATTATCCGATGTATTTTTACATTAGTACGATAACTGATAGTAATCTATTTTGATTCAATCGAAATATTTTAATGCAATTTTTAAAAAATACAATCAGTAATAATTTTCTCTAAATGTCAGATGGTGAAGAATAAGTGATTTTTAAAATATGTATTTAAAACATACAAAGTGTCTATGAAGTTTGTCAAAAGTGCAGGTTAAAATTGTCTCTTACATTCTGACAAAATTTGGTCAAAGTCGAATATAGCCATAGGAACAATTTAATGCAAGTTATCGTTTACTATGAAAATTTTTTTTGATTCTCAACCAATCTCATACTATGGGTTTATATAATTTTAGTGAGGTGTGAAGATTGTCAACTTTTAGGTCAAAAAATTACTGAAAGGGAATTAAAACACTTTGTAAGGACAAGTTTCGATCAGTATATCTTTAAATCGAACAGGAGTTTGGTATAAAACTTATTAATTTAGGTTAATTGAGTTACTTTAAAAGCTATCATCATAAAAAAATTAAATATAACAAAACAAATTTTATTTTAGTATTTTTATGGTTAGTTCGGCGGTAGTTGATGACAAAAATTTATAACTTTAGAAAAAGACCGATATCTGGTCTGAAATTTTAAATATACAAATTTTTTCAAAAAAGTTTGTTTGTCTTAAATATTTTTTAAAAACTGTATCATTTTCTAAAACAAAAATCAAATATCCACAAAAATAATATTTTGCACACATTTTTTTTAATTCTTTATGCATTGACTTTTAGATGATTTCGAAGTGTATATAAAAATATTTAAAATTTCGTCGCTAATTTAAAAGTTACAGATTGTTGTCACCTACTTTTCGCAGTGATAGCAGATAAAAAAACAATTAAAGTCAATGCTAAACATAGCGTGAACAGATAAACGCAGAAGGAAGAAGAAGGCCAAAGAAACTGGCAAATAATGAATTCTTTTGACAAACACAAATTGATAAATTAAACGCCACTTATGACAAAGTGGAGAGTCTGGTATAAAAAGTAAAGAAGGGGAAAAGAGAGAGTGTAAAAGTGTAAGAGAAATAAAGAAATCAAAATAAACAGCAAGGACACGCACGACAACAACATCAACAACAAGAACAACAACCGCAAAGTGCACGCAAATTGAAGCGGCAATAAAAAACAGAGTATAAAAAATGTACAAAATAAAAGTCAAAAGACACACATATTCTCTCTCCCACTTCCCCGCTCACCCGCTCTCGGCATACACCAAACGAGTTGAATAAAAAATAGTAGCAAAACAATTAACGTCCTTGGCGAAAATATTTTTTGCACCGTAAGTCGAAAGAGGAGAAGGAGTGAAAAAGAGAAACTTGAGTTTGGCCATATAAAAGTGCAAAAAGCAAACGAAGAAATTATACGCAGAAGGGCAAGAAGTAAGGCGCCGCAAAAAAGTGAAGCAAAACAAACAAATAAACAAATAAAGGAGAACAAACAAAACAAAACGACGCCAACGACAGCGTCGACCGACGTTGACGCTGATGCCGACGTCGACGCCGACGCTAACGTTCTGAGAGAGAGTAACGATACTTTTCATGTCGTGAGAGCTTAAAGAGAAGAAGACAATGTTGTTGTGAATGCGGAGATAATAATTATGTTGATGACGATGATGATGTTACACACGCACATACACGAATTGTGCAGGCAAAAGTATTTGTAAGCAACAAAAATACAAAAAATAAAGACAAACTAGAAAACGAGCAAAAAATACTCAATGACAATGTCAGCAACAACAAGAACAGAGACGAGTCAGAGACAACAACCTGTTGAGTCTGACAAACACACACACACACACACACGCACACTCATATACGCATACAGGCGCACACAGAGAGACCTGCAACTCAAGCGGAAATGCAAATAAACAAACACGAGGCATGGCGAGACGAGACGAGACGCGAGGTCGTGCAAAAGCAAGAGAACGAGAACGAGACAGAGAAATAGCAACAGCAACTCGCGTCGTTTCCAACTACAACATCAGCCTTTCATTGTATTGTTACACATACATATACACATATTTACACGCTTTGAATAATATTATGAGAGTTTCGCCTTTTACTTTTAACACTTTTTACAACATGAAACAAAAACAACGCGTTAAAAAGCAAAACAAAACAACTGAAACAAACGACAAGCGAAAGTTGCCCGCCCGTAGCTAAAGGATTTTACGACTTTTGCGAAATCAATTGAAAACTGGAACAGAAAACGGAAGCAAAAACTCTTAAAATACATACATACTTCTCACAATCCTCTCATTTAACTTATGATTTTTGATATTTCTGACCAGATAAATATTTTTTTTATCTGCTTTTTGCTACAAAAGAATTTTGATTTAACATTTTTGTGAGGGGGTTTTTGTACTTGGTCTACTACTCTCATCATATTCAGTGCATTCATCAACTTTTCTGCGGTTGATCTTTTGTGGTGATAGATACGGTGATAGATTTTTATTGCTGCCGATTTGAAATGGGTTTCGATGGAGTGCTCAAATATATTTCTGTTGATTATATTAGATCCTGAATTTACTTGGAATTTTGAATTGTGAAGTTCTCAAACAAAATATTATCGAAAATGTGTCACGTTTATTATTAAAAGTGAATATTTATTGTTGATTAACAAAAGCTGAGGGGTTACTTTCTAAAGTAATCCTTTAATAATGTGTTTGATAGATTACACTCTAATCTAACCATTAGAGATACGAATATCGCAACCATCTATTTTGGAAGATATTATTAGATGTTATTCGCATATAATTTAATGATGATGATTATGATTATTATCATATAGTTTAATATTACTATTCAAAATAAAAAATTAATTAATATATTGGTGTTTTCAATAACATAATTACAATTATTAAATTTTAATTTTTAGATATTATAATTATATCGAAAATATGAATATTAGAGACTTGAGCAGTTTATAAATCAGCCAATATTGAGCAATTATGCTTTTCATTTACAAATATTGTTTCATTAGGCCGTGTTCAAGTGATGGTTGACAAAAGTCAAAGCAGATTCAGTTGGATGTCAAACCGTTATCTTGGCTCAGATTTCAATCGATTCTGTTTGGGTTTGAGGCATAAAGTTTTATGGTCAGCAAACATATTTGGCAAAAGCTTGAATTATATTTTCCAACTAATTTAGAGAAAGGCAGTATTTCTATCTCCATTGCTCTATGTGACTGTCTCTCTCACTCACACTCTCTCTCGTTCTCACACTATCTCACACATTCTGTGTCTCAGTTTTGTGTGGAAGAAATGCATTGATTATGCATGCGTAAAGCTGAAACTCAGTTCTCAGTGGATGCCACTATACCAGCCTTTGATCTCAGGTATCCTTTCCAGCTCCTGTTCTTGCTGCCGTGTGTCAGGTGGAGGCTTTGAAGTAAAAAGATAAGATAGGACGATTTACAGGCACAGTCGTATGTCGAAAAGGCGCACAAACTGCCCCAAGATTTACCCAGACTCCAATTTGTGCACAGTGTGTTGAATTTTCTTGAAAATTCTGCACGTAAGGTGTCTTTTGTTTGTTTGTGTGTGTCCTGTGTGTGTACTGTACAAATTAAAAGCATTCATATATGTATGCACGTACATACGAGTCACCCTCTCGGGAGAAATTACCCCATAACCCTTAGAAACGAATTATGCACAAAACTTCATTCGTCCAACGTTGCGTATACGTAACATTTGCCTCAACCCAGACTGCTGTGTGTGTTGATTAGATTTTCTTGCAAGAAAACTGACCAAAGAGTCCTCATACGTCAGCACAACATGCATGCGAGTGTGTGTGTGTGTGTGGGTGTTGGAGAGTGGGTGTAACCACAATCACACACACACACACTCGCACTTTGTATGTATGTATATAGAGATTGATGTATGTGTATGTAATACTTGCATTACTTTTACTCGAAGAATTTTTGGGTCTGTGCGTTTGTGTGCGTATGCTTGCATTTTAAGAAGCTGACCACACACACACATGTGCAGTCCTCACACACACACACACACCCTGATACATACGCATACATATATATATATAAGTTCAGCCACATCCAGCTGCAGCTCAGCAACTTTTCGGGGGCTTTTCTTGGGCTTTTCTAATGCACATTTTTGCATTTTCTCTAGAAAGAGTCGACTGTCATGTTAGAGCGAGAGATTTAATTTGAAAATTTCTTATTAGTGCACATACACATACAGAGACAGTGCTGGTGCGAGAGAGTCCGATATATGTTTGCGAAGAAAGTGCAGCAAGTTGTGGTTTAGGTTTGCTGAGTCGGGTCTCCAAGTTTCGGGTTTTAGGTTTTTGGGTGTCAACTGCTTGGGTCAGCCATAATGCAAGTTTGTGGGAGTTTTTGAGTTCCTATGCGTGTGTATGTGTGTGTGAAGACAGTTTTTTCTATAAGGATACATTTAATTTTAATTGCAGTACCCGAAAACGTTTGTTCTAAAATAGAATTTGCATATAAAATATGTGACATAGTAATTTAAAAATGTATCTATATTAAACTCAAAGTAACAGTTGATTTATCGATTCAAAAAAAAAACACTTAAAAAATTTTATAAACGTTTGAAATTACAATCAGACATATCATTTAAAGTCTATAAACTTTAAAATTGTTCTTGATATTATTTTAATTTTTTTTTTGTCGCTTTTTGTTATCAAAATTTAAAACAAATTTGATTTGCGTCAAAAATGTAAAGTCTCTAGCTCTTATAGTCTGAGACGGCTTCTTATGAGTGTTGCATACATTTGTCCATAACCATCATATTTTTTTCCCCATTTTTAAAGATTTTTATCTAGTTCTATATTTTTTCTTAAAGCGTAAATACACTAAAGAATTTTTCACTAGAGTATAGAATAGAGCTAAGTAGAGTTAGATAGAGTCCTAAAAACTCTTCAGGGTGTAGAGCTCTACAGTAGAGCATTTTGTCACATCTACTGTAGGTTTTTCTCTACAAATTTACTCTATAGTCATACTGTTTCTCTACGATCTAGATGTAATCGGTAGAGATGAATAAACTCTAAATAGTGTAGTTATTGTTCAAAGGAAAATGTCAAAAAAGTTACTACAATCAAGTCGAGCATCACCGCATTGATATTTCCACATTAGATACATATGTAAGTATGATATAAAACATAATTAAAATTTCTTATACAGACATCAGTAAAGAGAGACCAACAACAACAACAAAATAAAATAAATAAATAACTATCTGAAATATAAATTAATCTGAAAATGTGAGAAAGCAGCTATCAAATGCCAAAGTAAATTGCTCATTTATGTATAAAACCGGCTTCGAATTTAGGACGTTGAGTGGTTGCAACAAGAAAATGCAATTTCTTAAGACATTTTCCCCTTTCCATAGCAGCTGCAATATCCCCCAAAGGGGAAACCTCAACTAACCCCTTCAAAGCCTTACACGCACGAAAAATCAACAAAGATCTAACAGAGAAAGAGCATGTGTATGTGTGTTGTGTGTGTTGGTGTGTTGTGTGTTGGTCAAAATTTTAATCAAAATGCGTCTTAAGAAAAATGAAAATGCTCCAAGTTCAAAGCGTGCGTTAGAGCGAGACGAATAGAGAACTACAACTGCTGCAAATCGATAACATTCCATACTTTTAGGCCTTCAAGCCGTGGGCGTCACACAGGATAGGACAGGAGGGTTGACGGGAAGACAGCATGGCAACTGGGTTGGATTCTGCCATAATAATAATTATAACAAGACAAACTAACATAAACTTGGGTTTGCCAATTTTTAAGAGCATTTCGCTCTAACCAAATGCTGTCTCTGTCGTTTAGGTTGGCTTTTGTTGAAATAATTATAAGGACATGGCAAGTATAATAAAGGTGCAACTTAACTCCTTATCTTTCACTCTATATGTGTATGCAACGTAGTATAGGTGTCGCACTTGCCACAGGCACACAGATCCATACCAAAAACTAAACCCTAGGCTTAGCTCATCCAGCAACAGCAACAACATCGATTGTCTGGTCAAGTCATTGATGAGAACAGCCCAAAGCTGACCCCGTCCCTTATCTCTAACTGTAGAGAGGAGCAGGTGGGGGAGGGAGGGGAACAGTGGGTGTTTCGGCTACTCGACTATCCTGGATATTGTGTGCGTGTCGGTGCCACAGTTCGCTTTGTTCTATGATGATGCATCGCCATCATTATGATTTTCAATACATACATATTATGTGAGGGCGTGTGCGGGTTCATTCCGGAACTGGCTTGAGGTCGGGGGGTCTGACACATACGACATATATATATATTGTGTGTGTGTATGTTAGTATTTTGTTTGTGTCTGTATATAATATTTCACATATAAATATGCATTTGGACCCTCCGTGCCACAACCACCTTTATATTCATCCTTTCATTTCGACTGCCTGCTGTGTGTGAGTAGTGTATGTATGTTTGTGTATTCGTATTATTATTATAATTTTTTTATTAATGTTTTCATTGCATTCCGCTGTATGTTTTTAGCTGACAACCCGCCCGTCGACATATGCAACAGCGCTCATTTAATTAAAAGCATTAACTTGATTTTCAATTAACTTTAAATAAGAGAGATTTTTATGATCAATCTATAAATTCGAATCTGATTGCAAGCTATAGCCAAGATATTATGATGTGTAAATCGTTGTACTTACCACTTTGATTTACATTGAACTAAATGCATTTTGAATGAAACGTATCATGGGAAAAACACCAATATTTTTATTTGATTTAATAACTTGACAAATATTTTGGACGCGATAGCATTTGGACATGCGCTTTTAAAATTTTCCTGAAATATCTTTTCCACAATCTGGTCCCACAGTTACGTATTTCTCACCATAATATTTAATTTTGTATTTTACTTTGAGCTCACATTCTCTTTAAGTAGACTCGGAACTTTTCCCAATTATTGTCGATGGTTTTCACAACTCTTTTAAGATTCTTCTGCATATTCTGGACACAGTTCACAAACTCTACCCCACAATTTTAACTATCTATCATTCAGCTCACTTTCATGCCCAAGCTATACTCAAAAGTAACATTAGCCGCTATGTGCAACCCTATATAAGTTTGTCTATGCCACCCTCCTTAGATATAACTAAACTCAACCCCTTTTTTTGAAAATTTTCACCGCTTTTCTGCCATTATTTCCATCAAATACTCTAATGTTTTGCTTAAATGGAAAACACAATTAACTGAAATTAAAATAAGCATACAGTCAGAGACAAGAGAATGACTTGAGTGGGAACAACCCTTATAGAGTCGTTAGCCCCGACCATTTCACCTGCACAAACCTCGGCACATCTTGGGGCTCCTTTAAGAGCCCAACCCCACGTACCACGTTGTCTTGCCTCAATTTTTAATCACTTTGTCACCCCTTTTGGCCAGCGTCGTCGTCTAATCCTAATTCCAAACTCGCAATGCCAAACCCTTTTCACAAATGGTCTCTGTACCCGTTCTCAACCCCATCCCATATCTCACGTCCCGTATACCATTCCCATCTCCATCCCTGTCCCTTTTGCAAATGCAAATCAGACACATTTTCCGACCCAAAATGAAAATTCCAAGGGAAAAAAAAACGTCATTGGGTGCCCTTTTCATACCCTTTGTACTCAAAGCAACAAGGTTACTTCCAGCTTATGTATGTGAAATTGTTTTATGCTCTAAGTTTCCACTTAAAATTGATTGATTGGAGAAAACAATTGTTTCCCATTATCAATCTCAAAGATTCTTATTTATTCACCAAATCTTTCGATCTTGCAGAGCTCTTTAAATTCGTCTTTTTTCTAGTCAAGGGTATTTTTTAGTCGAGTTATTTCGACAAAATAATATTTTTTCCTTTTATTTCGTTTTTTTGAGTCTCACTTTGAAAAGCAAAATATATTTTTGATTAGGAACACCCCGACAAGAGTGGAGGAGTGTGGAAGACACATACATTTTTTTCGTTCTGTTCTTCCTCATCATCATCATGAGACTTCATCTTACATCGCAGCAACCCCACAAGCGGTGGAAGGCTGAGAAACATGGGGGTCCTGAAGATTTTTGCGCCTGGTTGCCTTGACGGCGACACTGGTGCCCAGGCCAGAGCCAGGGGGCAGCTCCGGCTCCGGCTCCACTCTAATACTCTAACAGAACTTGATGTTGTACCATAATCCTCCACGTAAAGCGTAAACTGAGCTTGCGTCTCCAGTGTTGCCGTCGTCGTCGACAGTGTCGTTAACGCCGCCTGGAAGGACATCTTTGTATTATTTTCAACATTTAATTTGTTGCCTGCGACGACAACGATGAGAACGAAGACGATAAGTGGGAGGAGGAGAATGACAAGAAGTATAAGAATGAGGACGGATTGGACGACAACACCAACCCCCCGCGCAACTTCGATACTTTGTTTCATATTTTCGTGCCGAAATATAGAATAAAAATGGTCAGAGAATGAGGAATTCCAGAATACGAGTGGGAACCCCACTCACGTCTTCACGGTGGTTCCAATTTTGGTCGCTCGATTCCGCTTATGTAATATCCTTGAATCTAATTACTTTTCGACAATATCGAGAGGGGATTCGGTGAAGTTTTTTTCTGTTCTTAATTTCGATTTCATTGGCCATTCTGTACAGAGGGTGATTGCCGTTAGAATCTTTGGGCCATATATTGTATTTGAAGGACTTTAATTGGTAACTAAAGTCATATTGCTGTTGCCTTTCTATTAACGTGACAAGTAGCCTGGAGTAGAATTATGAATGACTATCATTGAGAAAGAGTAGCTGGCTTATTTCGTCATGGTATTTGAACTATCACCTCAAACGAAATCGTTTTTTGAGTGAGAGTTACTTAGAGTTTTACACAACTTTGCTACTCCTAGCTACATTTCCATTTGAATGTTTAACTCGAGCAGAGTTTACTTTTTTTCAGTTGCTTTTGAAGCCATAACTTTGGCATCTTATGAAGGTACCCAACTACCCGAGTCCCTCCCACTTCAAGGTGTGTGTGCGGTCTTTTGTATGTACTTCGAGCCCAAACCTTTCATATTATGCAAAACAGCAGTCAAGACACTTGATGAGCAGGAAAGAACCCTTGCAATGGGGCTTAAAATCGCAAAAAAAAAAAGAGTGTAGAGAAGGGTGGATCAGCCCACCAACCCACAACATTCTTTTTTTGAGTAGACCCAAAAGTAAACTTTTTGTTAGACCATTTTTGCAGCAGCGCGAATAAAAAAGTTATGAAATATAAAAAGAAAGTTAGGGAAAAAGCGTAAAGGATCGGACCAGGTTTTTGGGGTGCGGCAAACCATGCGGCATATCCTTCATTAAATCGAAGAACAAACGAGCAGACAAGCAGCATGGCGTCGTCCAGAAACAGAAACAGAACCAGAACCAGAAACTGAACCCAAGCCAAAGGGGCTAAGCCCAGGGCAAACGTAGCTCTTTAGCTAGGAGACAGGGAGTGCACACATGTACCATGCCACCCAAAACCCCATCTTAGGTCCCAAACCCCAACCCATACTCGAACCCGCCCAGTGAGGCGGATTTCTTTCATTTTAGTTTCCCTTTGCCCCCTTTACCCCCTTCCCGTTCCCGTTTCCGTTCCCCTTCCCGTTTCTCGTTCATCTCCTCCTCTCCATTCACTCAAGCTGCGGCAATGTGTGCCAATGTGAGCGACCCTCTTCAAATGTGTTGCCTTTGCCTTTGCCTTGCCTTTGGCTGGCATGTGGCGCGACGACCGGACCCCCACATATTCTCCCACTCCTTAACGCAACAACGTTTCAAATTCAACAACGAGGACGACGACGATGACGACGAGGACGAGGACGACGTTAAGGATGAGAACGACAATGATGATGGGAACCGAAGAACGTGGGGATTGGTGGAATGGGGCAACAACGTCGAAAAAAAAGTTTTTCTTGGCATTTGTTGAACAGGAAATAAAGTTAGAGTGTGGGTTGGTTGGGGGTTTCTGTGAAAAAAATGTCGGCGTGCCAAGCTAGACGAATGAGCCAGGGCAGCGTCTGATGTGTCCTGGGTATGGCGCAGGCCCTTGGCTCGCCCTTCGTAATGGGTATGTAGGACTTGGGATTGGAATTGGGATTGGGATTGGAACTGACTGACGAGCTCGCGCGTTTCTCGTTTTTGGGTTCGCTGTGGATAGATGGAGGTTTTATTTGGGCAAGGCCAATGGATATGCCCAGGGACAAGGAGGAGTGTGGGTGGAAGTCATTCTGGCATGTGTTAGTTTGAGTTAGACCCTTGGATGGAGCATTCGCCTGGGGGGTTCGCTGCGGTAACCATGTCGCCTGATAAGACACAATGGACATATCAAATTGTGGCTTAGCTCATGTGTGCTGCCCAAGCTGCCCCCTTGCCGCAACCCAAGGGGCGTTTTTGCCTCTGGGGCGCGGCTGTCGGTCGTGCAAAGTTTGGGAGTTCGTTTCGGTATGCCAGAAGTAAAAATATATAAATGGAATTTATGTGCCAACAACCCCCAGCAAATGCTGAAGGGCAACCCAAGCATTTGGTTTATGTGTGAACCTGCGGCCAGTTCAAGCGGACAGTTCTAATAACTAACTAGCGAACGCTCTAAAAAGCAAACCTTCTCACTCTAAATTTCAGTCATATAGCGCATACATGTACATACATTATATTATATGACTCTGACCAAAGCCCCAAACACGCAGGTTCCCCTCCCAATGCCTCAAACTGTCAGTTGATGGACGCCAAGTGCCGTGGAAAACATAATGCGCGTTACGTGAAATGAGTCTTGATGTGTGTGTGTGTGTGTGTGTGTGTGTGTGTGTGTGTGTGTGTGTGTGTGTGTGTGTGTGTGTGTGTGTGTGTGTGTGTGTGTGTGTGTGTGTGGCAGTTACCATAGGGTTAGTCAACATATAGTCTCAGTTAGGTAGCCTAATAATGTCTAGGGTTAATGGAGGAATAGCTTGAAAGTTCGTCTTAAAACGCAAATTTAGAATGTAGGGGTTACCTTGTAATCTTAAGCTACAAATAAAGAAAGAACATCAAACTAGCGCTATAATATTTGAAGTCTTAAAAGAGAAAATGAAATATTCAACATCAGTGATCGTCTGAGAGCAGCACACTCCAAGTATTCATCAAAAACCAATATTTAATTAAGAATCCATTTTCCACAATCAAACAAAGCTTGTCATAAGTATTTATCGATAGCTATTTCTTGGGACTCATCAATATATACCTAATCGTTTTATCTTTCTGTTATCAGTCTTTGAGGCTATAACCTTATTTTCTGTCTTGAACCAGCATCTCAGCTGCCTCCATCGCTCCCACAGCAGCCATTCAATGGTATCACCCAACCCACCCATTCCTTTTATGACGATTATTTTTATGCTCTCACCCTTCCATCGTCCGTCGTCTTGACAGACTCTGACTAACTCTGGCGCTTGTCTCACGCCTTACCCAAACTTTGGTGGCTGCTACCAAACATTTTTGCGATTGCTTTATCCCCCCTTAGCCAGCTCCCCCTTTGCCTCCTTCTCTTTCGCCATGCCGTTCCCTTTCGCTCAACATTTTCCAAGCTTAGCGCAATGGAAAAGGATTTTTGGTCTTTTATTGCACGTCAGACGTTAGTCCGCTCACAAGACTTCTTCCTGGCATGACTCTTGCCGCAGATGCTGCTCCTTCGACTGGCTGATGCTCCTGTCCCGTTGCCTTGGCCATTATGCTGCAGCAGCAAGAAAAAATTTAACGTTTATTGCTTGCGCCAATGAGCTAGTCCTCCTGCTCCTGCTACTGCTCTTGCTCCAGTTTCTGCAGCTCCTCCTACTGTGAGGTCCCCCTATTCCTGCGCAGTCCTTTCGACATTTGTCGGGCGCCAAGTTCCCCCTTTTGCTCGTGTTGCTGGCTTTCAATGCGACTAGCCCGAGCTCCATTGCTTTTGGGGTTTTCTTTGGCTGCCCTTTCGTCCTGAGCAGCGCCATCTTGTTGTTTTGCTGAAATGCGAAGGACATTTGATGTAATGATGCCTGGAGGCAGTCAGCAGTGTTAGACTCCTACTGTCCATGTGTGGTTGTGTGTGTGTGTAAGTAAGGCAGCCGACGGGGGTCCTGAGTCCTAAAGCCTGCGTTCTCCTTCGTTTTTATTTTCGAAAAGGCTCTGAGGGGGCAGTGCTCGCCGCCTGCGCCTTTTGTTTGAGTTCACTTAAGTTCAACGCTTGGGTCCTGGGTCCTTCTACTTGTGCTCTACGTCTTGCCGTTTTATTTTTTTGCAAACTTTTGCTTTTGCTGCTGCTGCTTTCATTATCCTTTTTGGCGTATCCTTGGCAGCCACTGACTCATGTGGGCGTCTTGAGCAGTCAAACAAAAAAAAGCCAAGAGAAACGTGCAAAAAAGAAAGAAATAAGATGAATTACTTCTTTTGGGTGCCGCGCCAATGACCAACTCCCGCCCCAACCTCCAGTCCAACCCCGGTCCTGCTCGATTTGGACTAGTCCTAGTCAGCAGCAGGACAACCCTCGCCAGCTGCCCTGGTCGGTCATCAATTTTCGTTCTGCGCGAGGGTAAAAGATGTCGGTTTCATTTTTGGCGCTAAGAGGTAAAAGGATGAGGACGGGACGTTCTTGTTTGGCTGGAGTCCTAGCAACCGACGTGCGGTCCAGGGCATCAGCAGTCGCTAGGAGATTAGATTTGATGGGCTTTAGGTGCCACCATTGCTACATGCATAGCGCATGTGTCCTACCCTGTCCTGTCTGTGTCCTGTGTGTTGCCGGACAAACTCAAGCTTTTGAGAGGGCTACGTCTTACAATATTATGTCCAAATGCTTTTTACGCAACTGTAACTCCATCTGAATCCATTCTCCCTTCTTAGAGTTCTTTTAAAGCATCCTGCATTCGGTAAGCCAGTAAGCGGGCTTTAGCTTGGTTATAGGTGTTGCAACTTGTCTCTCTGTCTATTCGCTAGTTAATACAATTCGTGACATTATCGTACAGCTGATAAGCTGAAGGTCCAACCCATTAGAGACTAATTTCAATTGCCAACGAGTAATTAGAAACCTCTCAACGAAAATGTACGCTTGATTTACAATAGTTTCAGTCGCCTTTAAATGATTATAAAAATCCAATTTCATTCATTTGCTTCAATCAATTTTAATCAAGCCTGCTCAAAACACAGCACAAAACACTCACACACACACACATGTCCAAAAACACAAGCTGTGGCCCGAAAATGCCACAGCAAAGACGTTGTCATGTAGTTCGTAGGACACATTTACTCACACCTCTGGGTGGAAAGGGGAGGTTTTATCTTCGGGTTATTACCGCTGAGTGTTGCCACACAAAATAATGCATTAAAGACGACAAGGAAGAGGACAGAGCATCAACAGCTGTGACGACAGTGCAGGGGAGAGTACGATAAGGAATGAGTAGGGGGAGAAGGAATATGTCGACTTCAACCCCTACGCACGTATTTGAAAGGCGAGACAAACTGAGCTCCTCTTTCTCCCGTCTTAGTTGCAATCAACATGCTGTGATTACAAAGTGCATTTCTCCATCCCAACCCCTTAATGTCCTTACTCCCTTATCCCCCTTATCAGTTACCAGCCCTCATGAATGCATTTCTTGGGCATGCCCCATCGAAATTTATGATGCTTGCAATGGCAAAATCAAATGCAAAAGTGTGAGTTTTCTTGGGCCTTTGACCAATGCCAAGATAGATATATATATATTTATATATAAAGATATATATAAGGCACCCTCCATTGCATACACAACAAAAATGCATCGCATACTTACAACCGTCGCCTGCTGAAGCATCTTAAAATTTAATGAAAATCTGCAGTTTACCCACACACGTACACACAAAGACTGCTCATTGTCTGAGTATGGCCAAAAATCTTTATATATATATCTAAATATATATCTATGTATGCTTGTATATATATTTATACGTTGTGGATGCTGTTCTTGTTGTTGTTGTTGTTGTTTTTTGTGCTTGTCAGAGTCTGCAATAATAAGTTTTCTATGCACTTAATGTCAAGTAAACAGACCAATTTCCCCCTCTCAAGACACTTGAGGTGCAAGTCGAGCTGCTCGGCAGGTCACTTCGGCATACAGAAGCGAGGCCGAGCATTTTGCACAAACTTTTGCATTGTTTTGGGCGCCTACCGAACACATTACGCATACGCACAGTAGGCTGACCTCCCGCCTACAGAATGCAGAATACAAACTGTAAATTGCAACTGCATCGACTTCTTGTGCAATTTCTTAAGATTTGAGGAAGCAACAGGATGCACTGCTCTAGCATAGTAGCTGCCTCTCGCTCGCACTTGTTTCCATCGTCCATTGCAATGTCTTTTGCACAAAATTTGTTGCTGCTGCATTTTCTTAAAATTTTGTACAAATATGTGAGAAATTGCAGTCGAACCTATGTGCATTTAATTTCCTCTCTCTCTAAGTTGGGCAACTATACGTATATAAGCCCACACTAAGCAGAATGGCATGTTATTATACATATATATTATTTTGTCGACTCGAATATATTTTGCTATTTTCATGCTGGGCTTTTGTCAACCCGCCTGAGACTTACAGGAATAACTAAAATTTTAATATATGTTTATTAAAGTACACTTTGCTTCTAAGTAGCCACCTTCTGTCAACCCCCGGCCCACTCAACAGCCATCAGACTAATTGTGCAACTTTTGATTGGTCACTGATTGTATACTTTTGCAGGCACTGTTCTCAGCATTAAAATTGCAGCACTAAAAAGAGACTGCCCCTTCAACTCCTAAGTACTTAAAGATGCACATTTGACGTCTACATATCGGCAAATAAGCAACTAATATGATATGTTTCCTCTGTCGATAAAATGTACATACGAGCTGAGAGTGGAGAAAAGCTTTCAAATTTATAATTATTAAATAAGAAAACTGTGTACAAGGATGAAAATGCTCAGTGGCAGCGGGAGAGAAAAGTTAAGAGGTATTATCGGCTTAGACTTATGATCAATTCCCAAAGTTCAATGTACTTTGCATAAAGCTTAACAATCCTGATTAGTTGCAAGATATAAAGCAATAATTAAGTTGCAAGATATAAAGCAATAATTAAGATATGCCTATTTCAGATATTTTTAATTCATTTTATACTTACACTAAAAAAAAAGACCAATTTCTAAAATCAAAGAATAAAATTAAGAATCCAGATTATTTTGTTCAAATATGCCTATCCAATATTTTCCGACTAACAATCCAATGAAGGAACTGCCTGAATCTGTGCATGACGAAAACTAATCAAGCTTTTTAATTTTTGAATCAAATTAATATCGTAGTACACATACATATAATATGATTTATTGGACACTCCTAATTCCTGACTATAGACCACACGCATGGCCGCAGGTCATAGCTGATTAAACCATATATGTTATGTATATTAAATATATAAGTATGCCCATATTATACACCTATTCCGGTTTTATTTCTGATTTCCATTTGCTTAACCTACCTCAATAAACTCACAACTCATCTGAAGCGCAAAGCAAACAAATGCAACCAATAGGAATAGAGGCGAACTATGAGCTATCATGCCATAGTCATAACCGTTGCCATACCCGACCTTCCTCCACGGAAACCCCCTCTGTACTTTAGGGCAATGCTCAAACCGTAAACCGTTGCCAATTTTTAGTGCACGCGTCAAAGCAGAAAAAACATTGGACACAATAAAAATAGTGTGTAGACGGTTTTTGAGTGGGACTAAAGTTAGGGGCAATAGGTGCTGAGGGATTTTAGGGTTGTGGGTATGATTGTGTGGGCGTCTTTTGACTTTTTTCTATGGGCTTTTCGCGGGTGCAAAATATTTCGATCAGGCGTAAAATGTGCGCAAAATTCAACAGAATTTTTTTTTGTTCTACCAACAACAATGGAGTTGGACATGTATATGCGTGTATGTTATACTTTATTATTTATTATAAACACACACCCACACCCACGCACACACACACCCACATTTTGATGGTGGTTGTTGTTGTAGTTGTCGTTGTCGTTGCATTCGGTCAAGCGCAAAAAATAGACAAAATGCATGCGAAAAAAATAACGAAAAATAAATTCAAATAAAATGTTCTATATACAAAAATGCACTCTATGTGTGTGTACATGTGTGTGAGTATGGGTATATGTTTGGAAGAGGTGCATACATATATGCAGTTGCAGTTGCATGTGTGTATTTGTGCTATTTAGTTTGCTGTTAAGCTGCATTGCCCGGACAGACCAGACCAGGGCTGAAACTATCAATTTAAAAATGTGTTTCAAAAGGAATTTAAATTATATTACCAACGACCATAAGGACAACAATAAAAAATAAAGAAATCAGCAACTAGATAAGCTTCAACTGACATTAGTGGGTTGCTCGCAATTGAATTAATTTTCAAAATAAGGCGAGCGTTGGAAAATATTATATACTTGGGCATAGATGTGTTTCGCATTAGCTTACTTACAGATTATATATTTCGCCATGCCTGATTGCAGTACAATGTGGCCCCTTCCTCGGCTCCAGAGTTTACCCTCTTGATACTCATACTATTTAAGCTTAAGTGGCAGATTTTTAATTGAATTGGCTGCAGTTGCAGTTGCTGCACTTCCTACTGCATTTTGAGGTCAGCGTGAACCCTTAACCCCACCAGAGTAGCCCCACCCTCCTTGAATACCATTGGGCTTGTCGCATGTGTACCTATTTTTTGTCCATATTACTAACCATTTGTTTTTGCATTAGTTTTGAAAGCTTGCAAGAAAAAAAATACGAAAAACACAAAAACAAATCGTCTGACATTTTATACATGTTTCGTTTTATATACATACCTATGTATATACAAATACATATATTTTGGCGGGGGTGTGGGGTGCAGGAATGTATGGAGGATGATATGGAGGTGTGCGTGTGTACCATGCTGACATTTTCAAAATAGAGGCGACTGCGCATTTTACTCTTTTTTCCTATTTCTTTTTTCGCTGGACTGCGCATTTTTGCAATTTATATAAATATTTTATACATTATTTATTTTACATATAATATTTTTTCCATTCCATGCAATTTTTTTTGTTTATTTTCTGAGCTTTATAAATATTGCATTAATTTTAGTTTATTTCACGTTTTTGTATTCGAATTTTTGCATTTTTGATAAAATAGTCTTTAGATTTCCAACAACTAATTTTGTTACCCTTTTTCTTTTAAATAACTTCAATTTAAGTTTATTTATTTACAGTGGCGAGCACATGTGGATACATGTTCATCACTTTTGGCTTTAAAGACCTGTAATTTCTATAAAAATGCATTAATCCTTCTGAAACTTTTTGTGTTTAGTTCCTTATTAATATTATAATGACATAAAATAATAAATTTACTTTAATTCGAACGAATTAGTTAAGTTTTTTTATCTAATGAGAAATATGCCAATGTATCCACTTTTGCTCGTTTACAATTTTTTTTGTTTAAAAATTTTTTTTTCATATTTGGCCAAAGGATTCATACATTTATTGCATTGATTATATGCTCAGGCATATTTACAACCAAGTTTGGAATGTGTTCGGATGAAATCTTTTGCCATTCCGTCTGCACGCGTACATTAAGCTCGTCGAATCCCTTTAGTGATGATTCGTATATTGCTTGTTGGTTTTTTAGCAAAGCTAATTGAATTTGAATGGGATTCAGATTTGGACTCTGAGCACTCCACTAAATTAGTCGAAAACATGAGTTTTGGCCTTTTTTTCACGATATTAGCCGTGTTCTTCGGGTCTTAGTGTTGTTCAAAAATAATCTCGTAAGCGCATATGTCCACAAAATCTGATAAACTTGTCTCTAAAATATAAAAATAATGCTCTTTCCTTAATCTTCCATCGATTTTCACCAATGGATGGACATTTCACCAAGAGAGACAGCACCACAACACCATGGTGCCTCCCCAATGTTCCCTAATCATTGTGACTTCGTACTTTTTAATCTTTTCATGAGGTTGATGCCAGTAATACTCCTTCCTATAAGACTGAAATCAGTTAATCTTGGTCACATCTCACCAAATATCCTCCTTCCCATCAAAAATGCTTTAATTTTTTTGTTCCCTCGGAAGATTTTAGACGCCCCGTAGAATTTTTATCGGACAGGATTAGTTTCTACTTCGTACCCGCCGCTTATTGGCCGCTACTGTGCAGAACTTTTTGTGTCCTCCACTCCCTCTCGGCTTTGTCTAGACCCGCCGCATATTGAATTGATGTCGTCCCCTTCCTGATGGTCAGTTGATGCTCCATAGAGTAAGCATCCCTTTCTGAATGCAAACGTGGACGTCTCTTTTTGGATGTGTAAATCGGTTCGGTGGAAAATACCGAGTGATTTAGAAATTTACTATACTATTTAGTTGTTTTTAGTCAATTCAGCTATTTGGTTTTCAAAATTTGGTAATATTTTTCTAATTTATGATTAAATAGAGTTGTTCTAGAAAAACCGCGAAAATCATAAGCAAGAGGAATCATTTGTTGTACTATCTTTATAAAAACAGTGCCTAGTAACACGGTTTTACCATATTTCCTGCAAATAATTAGAAATATCGGTACAAAAGAATTTACAAAAATTTTTAAACAAAAAAAATTGTAAACGAGCAAAAGTGGATACATTGGCATATTTCTCATTAGATAAAAAAACTTAACTAATTCGTTCGAATTAAAGTAAAGTTATTATTTTATGTTATTATAATATTAATAAGGAACTAAACAAAAAAAGTTTCAGAAGGATTAATGCATTTTTATAGAAATTACAGGTCTTTAAAGCCAAAAGTGATGAACATGTATCCACATGTGCTCGCCACTGTATATACTGATCCTAGACCCCGAGTTTATCATTAAATAAATGATTTTTGACAAGGTTGCAGTCAACAAAATTTTTAAAGGTTTGAATCGGTGGTCCGGACTCCGGAGTATACAAGGGTACGGGCATTTTCGGACTTAGTGTCCCGTTGGCATCTTCAAAAAATCCACGGGCTTCGGGTCTGAAAATCGCAAACGGCGGTTTTTCATGTTTCATGTTTTTTTTATTGATGTTTATCGATATGTTTTAAATTGGCGCTCTAACATAAGCAAAGAAAAAAATTTTTTTTTTAAGTAAATTAAATTTTTTATAGCTTTACTTTAAAAAAATATTGTACAAAATAAAAAAAGAAAAAATTTATTAAATAATGGCCGTCCAGTCTTTTTAAAAATTTGAACCTTTTTTTGAGCCTTGATTCAATGTAATACAACAAAATATTGTTATTGCTTTCATTTACCCGTGATTTTTCAAATCAATTAAATTTTTTAATACAAAAAGTTCTAGTGTTTTAATTAATGATGAATTAATTCCATGATATAAACAAGAATTATTATTTTATGATCTGATATTAGAAAAGCATGAACTCTATGCAATTAAAAATTTTTCAAACCGAACCTATTATTTAAGAAAGTGGTTCGTTTTAATTTAGTTTCGAAGTTTCGGTAAATTATCCAGTTCGGGTAGCCAAATCACCTGCGAGGATCCATTCAGTACCGGTTTCCAGCCATGTTTTATATTAGGTTTCATTTCTCGGTTCTATCAAAATGTTTGTAGCGTTAGTCAACGAAGAATTCACACTCATTAAAGCTATTTTAGAAATGTGCTGAAAGAAATTGTGTTAAATATATACATATATTCTAAAAAAATATAATAAACATAAACTCTTCAAGGCTGTATCGATTTTATTATCATCAAATCGAAGTTAGTATTTTAACAAAGTTTTAAATATTAATGGGTAAAAAATTGAGTTTTAGTATATTCATAGAATTCGAAAATTATATAGTTCTTAACATTGGTGTACCTAACGTGGTCTCTTAGTTGATATCACATATTATGGCGAAATATATCCTTCTTATTTGACATTGTTAGTATTCGTATAAAGTTTCCTAGGGAAGGAATCGAAATTTACACAAGCTTGCACACTTGGTCCAAATTTCTTTAGTAGATTATTAGACAATTTAATATAAGAAATAAGAGTTACACAAAACAAACAACAAGTGTTTTTGTCATGAACCCCATACATTCTGAACATGCACAAGTCACTTTATATCTAAAATGATTTATAACTCCGATGGAATGCTGCGTAAATAAAATTGCAATTACAATGACAATTTTTTAGGCTTGTTTAAAGCTGACCTTATATTCAAATTTATATAAAGATAACATCATTTAGTAGTAGTAGAATCCTAATTTTATTAGTAAACAATTTTTATTAATTGAATGTTAATACAACTACCACTACAACAAGAATTTTCAATGATAGCTAATAAAATGAGCTTTAGAACACTCTTCATTTCACGCAATTGTATCAAAGTGATAAGCGCATTACATTATCCTAACAAATCAATTGACTTGGCCATTAACCACTGAGCATATTAATTAACCTAATTATCCCAGTATAGCAATTGGGCATCGGCAGGATGCGAATATATTAATGCAATCAACAAATTTCAACCTGAACAATGAGAAATTCCCTCATTCAAATGCACAATTTCCAAGTCAACACAGCGAGCTTCAATTATATATTAACTCAAACACTTTGACTTACAAATGGTCGGTCGACACACAGATATAAATATCTAATGTATATATATACATATATTGATATTTGAAACTTGGCTACTAGGTTGAAAATGCAGCGACCGCGTCAATTTGGCTGTCAAGTTGAAGATGCGGTCAAGACATCATTATCATCATCATAATCGTCATTGTCCTTGTGGTCCTTGTTGGTGGGCACGTGTTGAATGCTTGCCGAGATGCTGACGGCATGTCAAACATCATGATAGCTATAATAACTATAATAATCAACAGCTAGGCTGAGGACAGAGGAAATAGAGAGAGAGAAAGTGAGAGGTGGGCCAACAGGATGGCCACAAATGCTAAACAATGGCGCGTTATACTCTGTCGGATTTGGGGTTTAAATTGAAGGCGACAGTTTGCGCTGAGGGCGTGATGAGCGGTGAATTTATAGTCAGCACTGTTGACATATTGAACTGAAAACAAGTGAATCATGCTATGCCTTATCCGCCCCGAAACTTTTACAAAAAAACTTAACTGACTTGACTTTCAATTTCGAGTCAATTGATTTTTGCTTTCTTAATTCATTTTCTGATTACCAGTTACCCCTTACTTCTGATCCCTTATTCCGCACTCGTAACAAAGCACTTCCTTTCTAATTTTTGTAGCTGAAATCCAATAGTTTTTTATCCGTGAAGTTATCCACCACAGGTTAAATTTGGGAAGGTTCGGCATGATGAAGAAAAAATCAAAGGATACGACAGAATAACGGAACAGAAAAACGATACACACAATCATCAAAAAACTGACAGTCCAATCGACGCTTAAAAGCATTTTCAGTTCCCAGTTTTGTGTTAAATTGCATTGGAATCGGAATTCGTCTATTTATTTTTTTTCTATTGGTAGAATGCTTAAGGCTTAGGAACTCCTGAAAATGTACAGAAAATTTAAATTATACGATTCAAAATTTATTTATAAATTTAAGGGACACTACTCGAAAATTACCAAAATATTATATTGATTTAATGTTTTAAAAACTTAATATTTGAATAATTTTACAGTTTAAAACATAGTCTGTGAATCTGGGGACTGCAAATAATATTCAATATCAGTATCACCCAGAGTCAAATTTAACCTGAGACATTAAGAAGTTTCCAAAATGTTTATTACTAGCAATTAAAGAGATAAGACGATAAAATTTAAAAGTTGTTAATTCAAGGCTGCAAGCCATGCAAATTTTGGAAAAGGATTAGTTCGGTGGCTCGACAATAGAGCTGAAATAAGATTAATCGCTTTATATACCCCCTGAACTTAAGGTTTTGGTTCGAGCCCTGGTTTACTTGAATATAAAAAAATATTGTAATAGTTCAAATTTTTTCTTAATTTTTTAAATCGTTTAAGTTTGTTTAAAACCACAAACTTATATATTATATTATAAGTATTTTTGAATAAATATTAAGAAAGTGGTTCGATTCGGTCTTAGTTTTTTTTTTATACATTATTTATTATTACCGAACCGGTCTTGTGAGGTTCGGTACTTATCCGGTTTTACAGTCTTGATTTAAATGTCATTTCGAAAATTTCAAAAATTAAAATTGTACAATTCCGGAATCAATATTTCAGCCCGATATCGTTTAAAGGTTAACATTATACTATAGATAATCAGAATAACCTGAACAAAAGAAAAAAAAAGCCAGCAAACAGAACGAAGACGACGATTTGGATGACAACAGCCACTGCAGACAATCTCAACCCAAGAGCAACAATGATGACAAACAAGGCACATACCTTACCCCTAACTCTTAACCGCTGACCCCTTACTCCTTACGGAAATGCGTTCTCACTATTGTTTGCCGGACAACAAAAAAAAACAAAGGGAAAATCAGTCGAGTTTTATGATCAGGAATGGTCGTACTCTGAAGACAAGCCTCAAAAATGTTGAAACAGCAACGGTTCTGCCGTTGAACTTGGAGGCGGACGATGGGTGATAGCCAGGGAGCTCCCGGCTCAATAAACACGCACCGTCATACAGTCATCCGCCCTCCCCTTGCTAGCTAAACATTTCTTTTGGTAAAGGTAGCCATGGCCAAACGCTCTTGACCCTTTTTGCACTCAAACCAACACCGAAAAGTGACTGAACCCACCCCCTAGCCCGTAATCCCATCCTGTCCCGCCCGTTGCCTTTTTTCTCATTTTTCTTTTCAAAAACTTTACGCTGCCCAACCCACCAAATGCCCGTCTTCAACCCCAACCCCAACCCCAATTGTCAACCCACAACCCGCACAGTTACGCAGCGCACACGGCAGACAAGCGACAACAACGTTGTCCACTTTCGCACCATCCTTCCCTTTCCTCACACTCACACACACACACACAGAGAGCTACACACACACACTGACACAGCACATGACACCCTCTCACCCCCTCAACTGTTGCCCCTGCCAACAGGAACAACAGCAACAACGTTGCGTTGCCGGCTCGTATATTTTTCTCATTTATTTTTCCAGCTCCCAACTTCGGTCTGTCAACTTCACCGAACACCCCTGCCCACCAAAATTACCCAACCCAAAGCGCCGCAAAGCATGCTTTATTTTTTGTGCGTTTTTCATATCCGAAACGCCGACGAGCACCGAACCACCTTCACCCCTCCACGCTCTGACATCAACCCCACACCATCCCATCCCATCCCAAAAAAGCCCCCGAACCGCGACCGACCGAGCTGACGAACCGACCGACCGGCCTTTTTTTCACCATGCCGGCGAAAGACAAAAGCAACAAAGGCAACAACAACAACTCACACCTCCCGCACACTTCGTCTCATACTCCTACGAATTGCGTTCGGCCTCTGGTGCCGCTCTCAGTCACATTGTTGTTGTTGTTGTTGTTGCATTTTTGTCGGCGACGCGCAAAAAAAGCAACAAAAATAATTGCCATTCCCCCTCCCAGTAGCCCCCCAATCACCATACCACTAACCAAACAGCTCACACCTCTATTCCCTCTCTCCAACTCCTACTCCCACTTCCACTCTCTCTCTTTCTCTCTCAATCTGTATCCACAGTCTCCCTAACCATTCACAAAACTCGGCACTCAGCTGTTTGTCAACTCATCTGCCGTCGTCATCCGTTTTGGCTACGGCTGATTCAATCCCTCCCCTCTCCCCCTTCTCCCCTTCACAATCCACTCTACAACGTATGTATATTCGCCGCGTTGGTTCGTTGACGCCGCCGTCGCCGTTGCCGTTATCGGCGTTTCTCTGTTTTTGTACTCATATCCCTCGACTCGACCATGGATGGTCGCCCATTGCCTATTGCCTATTTCCCATTGCCCATTGCCCGACGTCCAAGCACATTGTGTTGCATGCTTTTTGCCATTTGCCTTCCACACGCACGTTCCGCGTTCTCCATGTGCTTTTTGGCGGCGTCCCACATTCGTATTGCCTTGCACATGCGCATGTCACACTCTCTTTCCCCCTTCTCTATCACTCTCTTATTCTCTTGTATTCGTACTCTCTGCTCTCAGCAGTCAGTTCCTTGACGCTCTCAGGCTGCCGCAGTCGGCGTCGCTGGCACTAGCGCTAGAAAACGCATTTGTCTTTCTCTGTTTTGGTCAGTCAGCAGTTGGCTTTCGTCGTGTTTGGTTCGCCTCTGGTGGAGCGCTCTAAACGCAGAACAACAAAAACAAACAAACAAACAAATAAATTTCATAGAAATCACATAACAACCGTTAGTCGCTTAGTGTGCCAAAATAAGTTAGCTTGTTGCATTCGTCGCGAACAATAACAACAACAAAAACAACAACAACAACAAACCAAAATATCAAAACACAACCAAACAATTTCAAGTGTTGCTCAACGAATAGAAACGCAAAGTAAACGAATCAAAGAAATCGCGCCAAAATAATTCTTGCATAAAATTACACTTTATATCAATTCAGTTCTTAAATCATTTCAAGTGAACAGTGTTTAGTGTTAAAGAGCAAATTAACAAAAGTTGCCCCGATCGCAACTCCGATATCATCGAGTTTTGGCAGCGTTTGCGTCAATTCAATACTTTAGTTTTTGGTCAATTTCATTACTCAGAGCAGGCAATCAAAAAATTTGCCAAAATTCCGAAAAATCCGAGAAAAACACCAAAAACATCGACACGTACCGCATCGGCAACCGGTGGCGGTGGCGGAGGTGCTGGCGGAGGTGCCACCACCAGCACAAAAATGGCATCTAAAAGAAAAGCCTCGGTGTTGCTGCACAAGGTTAGTTTATCTTTCTTGTAACGGCACTAAAATATCAGATATTTTAATACAATCATAGACATTTTTTCTTTAACGTTTGAAAACCAGAAATTTTTTAGAAATGATTATTTTTATCTGCGGTTTGATTGTGTCATTTCAACTGTAAATTATTTTTCCTATATAATAGAAATTAAAAAAACATACATGTCCTGGGATAATATAAAATAATTTTTTAGAAAGTATATTTTGTAAGTATTAGTGCTAATCTAAATGGCTTGCTTTTAAATAGAATTGTTGACATAATTTCTATTTTATAGTTTTCATAATAATACACTTTAGTGTTTTGCTAAAATCGTATTTAAGACTTCTCCAGCAACATCAATCACACACCCCTCGCTGTTCTTGCTCCCCTTCTTTATAAGCCAATATGAAATCAATTTGGCCCTTACTGAACCTCACATTCGTTTATTAACCAACCTTGGACTAGCAGACACATTCACCCAGCCTCAAAGCAAACATAACTTGAATAACCTCCTTCCTCTACCTCACGAAAGAAAAAAAGAAAAAGAAAACGTAGACAGTTGCAGAAATATTACTAATACGCCGCGTAGGCAGCATCCGCATAAGGAAACCTGCTCATAATTCCATTTTGGATGGGGATACTTTAATGATATACGACAACACGTTGTATATGTGAGATGTGCATAGGTGTATGTAGTCGTAAGAGTGTGTGTATTTCGAGTATATAGAAGCGCGAATTGAGCTGACGTGTGGTCGCGGCGAATGGGTGTCTTCTACTCGCAGACCTAAATGAAAAGCAGCTCTGTCTTCCTTCTCACACACACATACTTACATTCTCAAACCCCTACCGACTTCCTCAGATAAACCACCCAAAAGGGCGCACATTTTGCCCTGCACGGTAATTCATCAAATGACGAAGACGCAAGCAAAGACGAAAACGAAGGTGAAGGCAACGTCAAATGGCCAAAGGGAAGGGAGCAAAAAGAGCGCAGGGTACCTTGGGCGCCACCGTTGTCGCCACAAAAGAAGTAAAGCTTCTTGAGCCAAATACCCCCCAAAACCCTCAGCCGATACACAAACCCCATCAAGTCCAAAAACTGTCCAGCACCCACCCAAGTTTATATGTGCTGCTTATACCCTTAACTCCCAAAGGGTGTAACCGCTTTGTATAACTGAAGTGTTCAGCGAAAAAATTTGATCATGATGAGGATCGCTAGATCACTCAATTTCATAAAAAATCCTATAGCCTACAGAAAGCTCTTTTTAATTTGCGTCATTAAGAATATTAAACATACATCAAGAAGGATCGTAGACAATTTTTCGTGTTAAAAAATAAAATTTAACGCTTTATTTAAGTAGGAAGTTCAACAGTTTATAACAGTATAGCATTGACATTAAAATATAATAACTTTAATAATTATTTAATAATTTTATTAAATTATAAATCCTTATAGCATGACAATAAATGAATAAATAATATATAGTGATGAACATTGCACATAATTACATTATCATTCTAAACAATTTTTCTATGTATTTACCTATAAGGTAGATAGAGTATTTAGTACTCGTTGTACTATGATGGTTTTCTCAAGTTGTTTGTTTATTGCAAATATGGGTGGGACAGTGTCCCGAAGGGGTATTGTGTTGAGCCCCCAAACCCAGTAAGCAACAAAAGCATTGACTTTTGTATATAGTCAGCGGCATTTGTATATAAATAGTGGCACTCTGTGCGTGTGTTTGTGTGTGTGTTTGTATGAGGGTGTCAAAGGCAACTTCAAACCCATGAGGGCAGTGACTGTGACGCTACATACGTGGGGTGGATATCTATAAGTGTGTGTGTGTGTGTGAGTGTTTATGTGTGTGAGTATGTGTATGGTCAAGCTTTGTGCTTAAGCGCACATAAGCCGCCGCAGGACATCGTGTGTCCGAAACGTCTTTAGGTTTAATTTGTACCTCAAAATGTTCGTGGTTTGAAACTTAAAGATGCGAGTACTCGAAAGTTTAGAGTACTCGAAGCAAGTCAAATACCAGGCATAACTTGCTCTTGCTGCTCAGCTGTAATCAAACATGATTTGGTGACGGCGACGGTGATGCTGATGTCCCAAACTCACCCGCTTGTTATCAATTGACGGTGGGTGGAGGCCAAACTTTAGACTTGAGCTGAAGCAGAAGATGGAGCAGAGTGTTACGGTAACACATCTCAGCATTAGTGTCGCAGGCAGACAACGTGCCAGGCGAATCGAAGCAGACACACAGACATCTATAACCAGAACCAGTCAATGCCAGGACCAGGATCAGACCTAGTCCGGGCACGGGCCCGCTTGCAGGCAATGGTAAAGGCGCTTGGAGTGAGGCAGAATTGAGGGTAGAAGGTAGAGTTTGAGTCGATGTCTTTGCCTAACTGTCTTGGCTCTCTACCTCGGTTAGATGTTACGGAAAATTGCTTACGGTTTTTTGCACACACCATCACATGCGCTCACACACAGAAACACACACATGTTGAGCGTTTTCCACACATGAATAGAGCTGGAAGGGTAGGAAGGATCGCGGGTAGCATCACATCATACAAACAGACAAGTTAGACAGCACAGGACCCTCATCTGCTCATCCATTGCTTGAAAATAGAAATAGATGACAAGAAAACGAACGAAGACATTGCTGTACAAATATCTTTGGAATGGGAATCGCCTGCCACGATGCCAGGACGATGACGACAGCAACAACGAGGACGAGAACGAGAATGACGACAAGAATGAGGATGGGGATGAGGTCGACTTTGGCTAAGGGCAAGCGACAAGCGCGACGGGTTACATTTGGTTGATGCCACAGAGACACTGAGAGAAAGAGATGACAAGGAGGGAGTAAGAATGATATCTTTAACCAAGGGGAAGCCAAAAAAAAATCTAAAATAGTAGACTGCTAATTATGGTATCAATTTAAATACCGTGATTATCTCTTTGGATCTTGTGATCCTTTACCATTTATATGTGCCCTAATTTACAATTTATATTAGCACTAAAAATACCATTTAGATAATTTACTTTTGAATGAATTGTTAAATATATCCAGTTTATTTAATTTTCACGTCGAAAAGTCCAAGTGTATTCAACAAATATTTAATCAAGAATTGAAGAAATCCCAATAATGAATTAAATCTATCTTTGAGACATATGCCCGTCTTTTCACAGTCTAGTGAAATAAAAACTGAAATATATTTTATAATTTGACAATAATTATATATTTGCTCTTTAGCGGGTCTGATTTGAGTAGTTAAGCTAATTTTGAAAAATATTGATTATTAATATATTTTCCCAAACTCCAAAATTTTATAAACATGCGCCAAGCTTAGGTGATTCTATTTAAAAGAACATAATGTTAAAAAGCTGAAATTCTAACATTAAAAGAAATACATTTATTTGTCGAGCAATTATATATTTAAAAGTCTATCGCTAGCTTGTTTGATAGTTCTATCATTTTTCATAGTGTATCCCATCACTTGGTTGCTTGCTCACCATTTTAGCCCTCACACTCACAGCAATACACACCCATATAAATAACAGCCATCAGCTCAAAGTTTCTGAAGAAAGTCTCTCACTCTCTGGTTTACGAAAAACCTTCCATAGGACGTCTTTACGTACTGTCAAGCGCAAAACAGACAAACCAAGGTGGCTAGGCCATCACCCACACTCATCGAAGTATACCCCCTCACACTCACACACACACACACTCACACTCAGTCTGACAACTGAACTGAACTCCATCTTGGCCAAAATGAAGGCGCTGCAGCATCAGCAATGCCACAATCAAAGTTGCTGCGAAAACTGAGTTAGAGGCGGGCACAGACTTAGCTCATCCCATTTTTAGTACATATAGACACACACACATACACACACACACATTCACAAATCCCACATCACAAAAAGGACGCCCGACATGCGACGCCGCCCTCAATCCACACACAAGCTAATACAAAAACAATGCCAAAAGTTTCTACACACATACAGCAAAGAGGAGGAAGGAAGGAGGGTGGCAGGGCGGGAAGGCGCCTTACCTTCGTGCCAAGTTGAATGCTGTCTTGCCATGTTGCCAAGTCAAAGGCTCCTGCCATGCACTCTCTGCCCCAAATTGTATGCTACACTTTTCGTAGGCACAGCTTCGCCACACACATGTGAACGCTTGTGAGTGTGTGTATATATGTGTGTACATGTGTGTGTGTGAGTGTCTTCGACTTTGGCTTAGTATTTTTGGTTAATTTTCTTGCAGTTTTAGGTTACATTTTTGGCTTTTCCCCACTGATGGCTGTCGGCTGGAATCTCCTTCCAATCTCGCCCCCTCTCCAACTATGAAACCCATACTCAATCCTCCAGTTAGCCCCAGGCCTTTCAGTTGTAAAAGACGTTTGCTTAAAAGCCACCACACCACAATACACCCATGCAGTACACCCTATACTCACACACACACACACACACACACACACACTGACACACACACTCGTATTTAGTTAGTTTGTGATGCTTTTTAGTGCCAGAGACCGAGACATCTTAAAGGGGTGCTGGCACACATGGCAGCTAGCTGGAACAGTGGATGTAGCAGGGACGTTAGCTCAAGTCCTGCTCTCACCCCGCATCCCCTCCTGTTACTGTCGCCAACAGGCAGCATACAAATGAAACCCATGTCAGTTTGTAGCAAGTTCTCCAGCTCAACCCTAGTCTCAGACTCAGACTCAGTTCCTGTCCTTTTCCTCGTCCTCGTCCTCGTCTTCGTCATAGTCATCGACCTCATCCCAGTCTCTAGTTTCCTTCGTCTACATGCTCCGTGCTCTTACCCTTCATTATATTCCCGTTTTGTGGGGCGGAGATGTAACCCAACTGTTAGTTGAGGCTGCTGATGAGCTACAAGCTAAATGCAAAGGCAAAGCCAACAAATTTTTATGCTTTCTGCCTTTGTGCGCTGTTCATCAGCCGCATTTTACTTTTATTACTTGGGACAATTTCCCAGACCAAAGCCCAAAAGCAACTGTCCGCCTCCTAGTCAGAGTTTTTGGGCTTAATGAAAATGAAGACAACGACAAAGACAACAACAACAACAACAAGAACTCGTCCGCTACCCTTATTCCTTATCCGTTATCCCCTGAGTAACTCTTAGCTCAAAGTCCAGAGTCCAGCAATGGACACACGATTGATGTGTAGATGGTGCACACTTGAAGGCGTTGCTACACAACGTCCTCGTCTAAAGGTTATTATATGCGACAGTGCGCGACGTTATCGTCCGAGTCCGAGTCCGACTTCGACTCCTAGTCCGAGCTCGAGTTCAAGTCCTCGTCTTCGTCTTCGTTCTCCTCTCTATTGTCGTCATCGTCATCGGCAGCAGCGGTTTTTCTTGGCAAACCCAAACGCTCGACTCCAGTCTTTCCCAACCCCACTCGTTCTCTGTCTAATGGTCGCCCACTCAGTCTGCGAGTCGCTCACTCGAATGCTCAAAACGCCAACACAAAACGATTCATCTTCTCGTGCTTTCAATCCCACCCAAAGCCCACATCCACATCCATTGGAGCCAACTTTCAGCTTAGCTAAAACGTTGGCCTTCATTCTTGAGCTACGTTTTTTTTCCTCTTTCTTTTTTTTCGTTTTCCTTTTGCGAGATTTGAGACTGGCGGCCTTATCTTTGGGGTCTGAGCAACGTCTTGGTGTTGCCCTGCCTGATGCTGATTCAGAGCGATGCCTGATACCCGTCCCCCATCTCCATCCACACCAACATCAACATCGTCTTTACTTACAGTCCCTGGATAGCTGTGGCAGTAGCACGAAAAAAAAGGTTTCCGGTTGCGACTTCCTTTTTGGCTATAACGCTCTTGTTGCCTGGGTATTGGGTTTTGGGTCGACTCACTCTCTTCGTCTACCCCTTGTATCTTCCCCGTTCCCTTCGCTGACTTCTCTTGGACAGCAGAAGCTCAAACACAAATTAGAGAACTTTGCAGGCGGGCAGCGCTGTTCGAGAACTGTGGCAAAGTTTGAGGCACAAAATATTGGAAAAAAAGAAACAAATATAAGCCGCAGTTGAGTAATGAATAAGGGGGTAACGAAAATGTTACAAATGCTTATTGGAAGGTTGAATAGTTGAATGATAGAGTATGGAAGTGAAATACCATCGCAAATTTAAAACTTTTTTCTTTAAGTTTGAATCTCAACTTGTATCATTACTTCAATTAGACAATTTAGTTTTGTTCTAACACATTCTTCGTCAGGTACAGCTCCTTCTAGAAGCCTACATTACAATTAGCCATTGAGTGCATGTGCTTTACCCAGTCTGGGTGAGCTGTGAGCGGTGAACCCAACCCCTGTCCGAGTACCATTCCATACCATGGAAACCCACTCCAATTTACTCACTGACTATCAGAACTGCTAATGAAATACGCCACGTAGCGTGCGCCAGCAACTTTTCCTTTGGCTCTGGGGGTAGTTGAATTCCTTCGTCCTGCTATTGAATTACTCAAGCATCGTCGTTGTCCTCCTTCACTCTTCACCTCCACCTCCACCTTCAACCCATACTCATCGTTTCCCTTGGACTCCAAACCTCAACAGACTTCCCAGACCCACCCAAACAGGCAACTAGCTCAAGTCAGCAACATTTCAACGCGAACACTGTCTTGTACCCTTTCAACGCTCTCGTAAAGCCCCCTCCTGCCTCTTCGACTCCCAAGCCAGCACCCGTAGGTAGCAAACCAAAAAAAAAAATAAAAAAAAAATGAAAAAAATCTATTCTGCAGGGGCTTTAACAAGAATTTGCGCTTTATTTTCTACTATGATGTCGAGTTACCTCTGCCTGTGACCAAGGTGGTTGAGACCTGAGAAAAACTGTGGAATGGAATGGCAAATATTTGTATTTTAAATATTGATCAAGTTTGCATTTACAAAAAATTTACATCGACACCTTCTTAACAGCTTTTAACAAGTTTTACTTTCGATTAACTGTCTTCGATATCGATACACTAGAAAGAAAAAAATATAATATTATATTATTATGAATAATTATTCATATGATTATAATCAGGCCTTTTCCGGTTTTCAGTTTCGTCAAGATTTTTCGAAAGTGAATTCCTTTGACCTGTTCTAATTTCATTTCGGCACAATTTTGCGAACGGATTTCCCTTTCAGTTAGTGAATTCAAGTGAAAAACGATAATTTTTAAATACTTATCCCTAATACAACGTTAAAATAACAACGATTTTTTCTTTCAATCGAATATCTACTTTGTAAGTCGTTGACAATAAGTTAGGGACTGAGCTAGGCTTTCTATTATTTTGTCACTATTATTCAATAAGAATATTTAAAAATAATGATAATTTACTTGCATTATATTTTGTTATATTATTACAGTTTAGTAATTTTAGTCTTAGAATATTTATATTTACTTAACTTTAATTACTATTTAATATTGCAATTTTCCTTAAGAGAAATACAATTTTGTTTTTTCAATAGAATTATTTTTCGATACATCGGTAATCTGACTTTTTTAATTTCAATAATATTCCACTGTTTGTTACCGCCTACACTATCAGATGTCTTTGATGCTGCCAGCTGCCTTAGCCAACACCTCTCGTCTCCACCATCCTTCCTTACATAAATACTCGCCCGCATTTTATCATCCCCCCCTAATCCATTTTCATACCCTGTCCCATTGTCGCTATCCACAGCAACAGTGAATTGGGAGTTGCTGGAAAGGCAACAGCAGCGGCAGCGTCATCGTAGGCTAACCTAACCCTTCATCAGCTAACCAACATCCCAATCCCCTGCGCCACCCCACCCAACTCCATTTAGATGGTTACCCTTGGCTTGGTCGTTGTCTGCTTTTTACTTGCTTTGCCAAGCGCAATTTTTATACAAAAATTTTCTTTTTCCGCCACCCTACGATATTCCCAACCCACAACCCCTTTCCATGCTGTGCATAATTTGGGGTGTAGAAGCAAAGAAACGGAACAGAACCAAATGGAATGAGGAGAAGAAGGGAAGTGAAGGGAACCCTCGCTCGGCATGAGAGACACTTGGCATTAGGGGGGATGACTAGAGAACTGGGGGAACTAAAGGACTAGTTCACGCGAACGCAACGCTTTTTATTAGTGTATTTCAGATGCTTTGCTTCTGCTACCTCTTCTATCTCATTCCCCTCCTCCCTCTCTTAGTCTCCTGCTATCTCCTGTACCCTATGCAATATACTCAACGTCGTAGTCCTTGCTCATCAGCGAGTCGGTAGCCGACTCCAACCACCGTATTTGAAGAGTTGCCTTTGCACGTTTGTCCATTTTAAGTTCGAGCTCTGCCCGTGGCACTCATCCAACAGCGCAGAGTCCTTCAGCTGGGTGCTATCCCTTGGTCGACCTCCTCCCAGAATCGCCCTCATTTATTTTGCACCCACGCCTCGCAGCAAAGTTTGTCTTGCGTTTCGTTTCGTTTCGTTTGGGTTTTCATTTTTTAGATTATTCCTTGCCTCACTCAGTCCAACGAGATTTCGTCCTCTTTTTTTATTTTTATTTTTTTTTATTATATCATCCTCTTCTATTCTGGCCTGGACTAACGAGCATGTTACTTCTTTCCTTGCCTTTCGCTTTTATTATTATGCTTTGGCGCACATTCCAGCAAAAAAGTACAAAAAATATAAAGTTGTGTACCGCTTTGCCACTGCCTCCCCGTTCAACTACCCCATCTGCCTGCGCCACCGCCGCGTTGCCTGGCGACTAGCTCCGGTTCTGAACGCTGCAAAAGTTGCATGTCCGACTCGAACTTGGACAGAGACTCAGACACTGGCTGTGACTCTGACTCGGACTCAAACTCGGACTCGGACTAGGGCCATATAAAATAATAACAACTAACTAAAAATCCGTACGCTTTAGCTGCAAAATCCTTTTGTTTTGCTCGCTTTCCCCCTTTGCACGAAATAAAAAACTGAAACTACTTGCAAAAAAAAAAAACAAAAATAAAAAAACAGGAGAAGGACGGTCTAAAAAAAATAAAAATTGTTTGGCCCGCTCAAATTCAATGCAAAAGTTTTGCCTCCGTCGGCGTCTGGCAGCCCACATAAATTTTGAGCCCGAGCAGAACCCCAGAACGCCCCGAAACCTCTAAGCGTTCACTTTTTTGGACCAGGCGGAAAGTTTATCAGCGCTTTTGTCTGCCGTTACCCAAATCCCCAACCCAATGCACCTCACCTCACCCTTTCGACCGCATACACTGAGTTCTTTTTTCGACCCCGTCCGGCTTGTTTGTCTTACTTTTGACCTCTATAAGCGCGGCGCCGGCGGAGTCTCTGAACCAGCCCCGATAATAATGAATTCGAAAATAAGCGAATGCAATTCCTCTAGCTAAAGTTATATAGACAGTCTACGCTTACAACGAAAAGAGATCAGAAGGATTAACTATGAACAGTTGCTTTGTGGCCTTAATGAACTTGACTTATGTATGTATTGCATGTTTGTGCATAGTTCATCGAATAAAAGTCAAATAAAGAAAGCACTGCAGATTAACGGATCTAGAGCAAATTTTTAAGCTTTGGAATGTATTCCTAGAATAATTCCAATTTAGTTTTAAGTAATTTATTTTATAAAAAATTTTCTAAAATTTATAAAGTTGGTTTTTATCACTTGTTGCCGCGAAGTCTACACCGCACTTCACTAACTGATGATAATGGTATAAATAAAAATTAAGCAAGGATATAGAACCTAGACACTTACTAAACTTTACATACCGTCACATTTTATCGATTTTGTTGCGATGAAGTAGGATTTTGAAACAAACTGTATATGATTCAACGAAGTTTGGGTATCAAATTTGGTTGATCTGTCTCTTATAGACTCTGAGATCTGTTCGATCACACAGATGTACAGACGGACATGACTACATCATCTATGGAGTCTGCCGCGCCTCCTTGTGCCTGTTAGGAACATTAGGGGTATTCCTGAGACAAATTCAGAATTGGTTTTGATTTAGTTTAAGCAAATCTGAATCAGTTTCAGGACCGAAACTTTTTGCACACTGTATGTGTATGTGTGTATCGGTTGATGCTTAATTCTTTGTCGTTTTGTTGCAGCGACATTTTTGTAGCTTGCAGTAATAGTCATATTGCAGCCGGTAAATTACAATCAGCTTACATTTATTTAATTATAAACACATTTAATGAAAACTTCTCAATATTAAAATCACAGCAGAATGTAAACAAACACCAAGTGTTCCGAATTAATGTTATCGAAACGATCGGTCAATCAGTTATCAAATTATAATAAAAACGAAATCTGTCTATGGTTTCCTCCATTGAAACAAAACTTAATAGACCCCCGTACTTTTTTTATGTACGTTTTATTGTGAACTTCGGAATCTATATAAACAAGCACACAGCAAACTTTGTTCGATGTATTATCAATGTAATCTTTTTATATCATTTGACTCGACGCTGCTACAAATTATATCTTATATAATTTCGGAGTTTATTATTTGATATTAATTTTTAGGCACATCAACCCCAAGATACTTTTCATGTGTGCAAAACTTAAATGTCTATCATTAAAAAAGCTTTAGTAAATTGTTTTTTCTTGCGACTTGTTTTGGCGAAGCAGGCCTGGATTTTAAAATTTTAAGCAAACTTGATCTGCCTGCACATATGTATATGTACATATGAAGTACATACCAAATTCTGTATTTTTATTGGATATATCGTCTCAGTTGCTGATGCTTATCAGGAATATACATATATACTTTATGGGTTCTGTCAAGACTCTCTCTGCCTGTTACATACCTTGCTCAAACTTAATACATATATCCTCGACCGGGATATAGTGAATGGAATTAAATTATTTTGATTATTTTCATTCCTTTAAATAATTATGATATTTAAAATGAGTAGAATTAATTAGAATTAATTAGTTAATTTATTTTTTATAAAACTAAATTGTAAGCATTTATTTATTCCTTTTCTACAGTTTTTTATAACTATAACTAATATATTTCTATGCTTTCTTTCGTTACAGGTAAGCACACAATAGAAATTCACTCCCTTTAAAATACACAATATGTTTGAAGCTGTAAGTATAGTAACATTTGGTCATCAGAGTTGCAACTTTTTAACCTATTTCTCCATATTTGCTATGAACATACTCGTTCAAGAAAAAAGACAAAAAACTTTGAATGAGCCACTTCAGAAAGACACAAAATGAAATAAAAAATGTTCGCTCTTAGCTTAAGCAGCTTAAAATTAATTTACATGTAACTGGTATGGGAACAGGCATAGCTCTGAGTGCTACATAGACGAGATCCTAGGCTTGAAATTAAAAAAAAAATAATAATAATATTCAGTTGCAGTAGCGTTGGAATTATACATTTGCCGGCGGAAGTTGAAAGTGGCAGTCGCGTTGCTTACAGAGAGAAAGAGAGAACAAGTGAGAGGGGAGGAGAAAGAGAGGGTCAACATGCAATGCCTCCTAAAACCTAACCCCATCTGAATGCCAACCTCAACCCCATTCCGACCACGTACTTAATAATACGGTTTATTAGCGACATAAGCACATCCGACGCTCGGTGCAGACATTTTAATTGGTAGGCGAGTGCATGGTAACATAAAAATTATAGTAGAGTGCAGTGTTAAGGGCTGCTGTGGGGCAATGAGGGGCTTAAAGCATAGAGGGGGTATGCAAGGGTGTGGCCTGTAAACAGAAACTGTCTGTCAGCGCGGCAAACAGCCTGAATCCTGCAACACAGGGGTGCAAGGCTAAGGCAATTGAAATGTAGGATATACTCGTACTTCAATCATTGGCTTCTTTTGTCTTTTCCAACAGTTGAAAGTGGCTCATGGTGTGGTGCAGTGGGTAGAGTAGAAGGTTGGTTATTAGGTGTTAAGGACGGGGCAGATAGTGCCTGCTGCATTGCCACAAATTAAAAAGTGCTGCGTTTTTTAATCAAAGCAGCATTAAGAACTCATAGATGCATGCAAAAAGCGCGCATTACACTCAGCTACATAGATCAGGTTCCAAGTTGGAAAATGTTTAATTGTTTCAAACGTGTTTACATATTTAAATTATTATTTTCAAAATCAACTTGCCACGAACCTAAAAAACAAAGCTTGGTAATTGAGCTGTTATATAAATTAATGTATAATGAAGATTTTAAATAAAGACACTCAAATTATACGAACTGAATTCTGAGTATTCGCCGAAATCTAATTTCTGTCAGCAAGATATGAAGAAGGTGTTCAAAGTAGATTTGAAAGCTTTTTGACTTCCTTCTGTCCATGACCGCCCTTTCATTGACTCACTTTTCGGTATGAGCTGCTGATAAGTTCAAACATGATCGGTCGATCAAAAGAAGCAGAGCTTCAATAAAAAAAGTTGTATTCTCTATTTTTTTTTTAATGTGAAAACTCAGATGATAATTCAATATTCAGCTTCGCTTTCAACTATAGTTATATTCAGCTAACAGAAGTTGCAGTTGTGATATCTTACCAGGTGTGCTCCATACATATAATCGTAACATTCTAAAAATGCAATCTGTTGTGTAGTGTAATTGAGTGCTATTTAGGCATGTGGTATGGGTTTGGAAACACATAGGGTCTATGGTCTTTGCATCTCGCAGGGTTGCCTATTTAAATGCTGTAAAATGTAACGTTGAAGTTGCAGCTTAACATTTTTCGTGCCTCGTTGCAAGTCTCAAAAACAATTCTAATGTTGGGCTCGAAGCCCAGAACCCTTTTCATGTTGCTTTTCCGTGGACCACGAGTCGTGTTCCATCGTTTGTGTTGGCAGACGTACGAATTTTCCACATCCCTAAATCGCTAATCTGCTACGCATTTTTGCCGTGCCGACCCAACCCTACCCAGACCTGCCCCATCTCCAACCTGCCCACTACTTTTTGTAATAATTTCACTGTGTGTTTGTATGTGTGTGAGAAGAGAGAAGCCTTTCCACATTTTTATTTTTTGTTGCACCCAAGCGCAAATCGGCAACTTTGAGCTGTAAAGTTTGGCGGGTGCTGGCTCTTTCACTGGGTACCCAACTGGGTTCAGCATGGGTTTTTGCTGTGTTTGGGTCTGGGTCTGGGACTGGCTCCCTCTGCCACATATGTGCGAGGGTGCGATAAGGCGTCAGAGAAATTGAAATTGTTACCATTTGTGAAGGTTGCCGCCACAACGCTAGACGACGACGACGACGTCGACCCTGCCAGGCATACTCTTGCCTAGGTGTGTTAGCCCAACCAGGGTGGGCACGCCAGAAATAAAACAAGTAAAAAAAGGAGCAGTGAACGCAAGTTTCGCTTCTGCGAAGGTTGTAAAACCGCCAGTGACGACATGGGAAATGGCAAATGGCAGTGGGAGCCGTTGGAACATTTTCTGTTTCCAACTTTCAGGCGCGCTCACAAAACTCAAGTGCGCTTCGGGGACGCGATGCGTGTTGTTGTTGTTGTTTTTACTGCGTTTGGGTTGTCGAGAACGCGAAATGACGGTACGGTGAGAGGGGAAAGGTTGTAGGTGTAGCTGGTCTGAGGCGTTGTTGATTATGATGGCATATCGGCCATCAAATTGTGGAATGGGTTTTACTTTATTACGGTATGAAGCCTGCTCTCTGCACTTGAGTTTAAGCGAAAGTTAACTCGGCATAGAGAGAATTGCACTTGAAAATGTCTAGAATAATTTAATTAATAACTGATCAAATTTTGATTAACATGCAAGTATTATAAATAAAAATAAACATCTTTACAAATTAAAAGTTTAGTGAAGAAAGCCTTTCGAACGAAAAATATTAAGATTAAAATATAAATTGCTGTTAAAAATAAAAAAATTTGGAATCCGACACTGTACACACAAAATGTGCCGAATGCCAAACTTTTTTTAGAATAATACATATATTAAATTAAATATTGGATATAAAAAATGTTGAGGTATGAAAAAGCTTTCATAACTTTTATTTATTATTTTAAAAACCACCATTTATTTGGACCTTATAATCGACTCAAATATTCACATATATTTATTTAATATTAGATTTACATACTCTTTCTTAATCAATTCAAGTAAGAAGTACTGCCCGTTTCCCTTTGGGAATGCTCTAAGCCTTTTTAGACTGTCGGACTATTCAAACTCGATAATATGTCAATAATATCAAAATATATCAATCTACTTTAAAGCGTCAACCAGCTGTCTGTTCTCTATTCATTCAAGTGAATATTCATATCAGGTACCACAATAACATTTAAAAGAGTTTCTTTGGCCAACTCACTTCAAATTAAGCTCAACCCGCTGAAAATCCAGCACAAACCTAAACCGAATCCCAACCCTTTGGAACTTCTTTTTCGCATTGTAACCAATGTGCCTGCCAAATAAAAAAGTTGCTTTTTGGCAATATATTTGTTGTATTATCTAGTTGGTTTTTGGGGATGGGAAATCGCCCATTAAGGCAACATTCGATGAGAAAAAAAAGGGCGCTCATTTTTACCCAAAAATATCACAGAAAAAAAATGGGGAATATAAAAGAATGAACAGAGCAAAGAGAAAACCCACGTGAACTCATGCCAACAAAACGTTTGCCGCATCTTTTGGGATTTCTTGCCTCGTTTAAAAATCATTCAAGCAGCAGACACAACCCAACTCACAACCACTGAACCACCGAACCACCAAAACCACCCACAGACAGTGGCACAAATTGTGTCAAAAACGTTTGGCACTGTCGCTGGAGGCAGCAGCACCGAAGTTGGCTGTAAAAAGTTTTGGGAAGGGGAACGTTTTCAGTTCATGTGCCCACCTCTAAAACGTTTGTTTGGTATCCCCTTCATTTTTATGTTTTTGCGCAGTCCCCGATGTTTCCCTTGCCCACTCTCGGTGTATGAAACTTTGACGCCTAACGAAAGAGGCAGCAAATAATTCATCATTTTGCCTTCAGACTTCAGAGCATTTCCTCTGCCAATGTCGCTGGCAAATCCTCTAGCTGCGCTGGTATGTAGCTAAACTTGCCCTTCCTTTTTCCCTTAACCTCCCACCAATCTCTGACTGAATACTGCCCCTTTGGCGGTAAAGCAAAAAAAAATATTATTTGGAACGGTTTATCATCAATTTTATGTGCGACTTTTCTTTTATTTCCTTTCTTATTTTTGTGATTTTCTTCTTTTGCTTGTTTGCGCTTTGCTTTTAGTCTGTTGATACACCCCCTCCCCCGCACCTGACCGGATCTTAGCTCCACCATTCTCTCTCCTGTCTCCTCTCTCAGTCTCTTCTTCATTCCTTCCCTTATCTCAGTCCGCTCTGGAAATGAGTCCCGCTTGCAACTTGGAGCTGTCAGGACGCCAGCAGTGAGCCACTCACAGCGACTGTCTTTGCGAGTGAAAATCAACTGAAATTCGATTTGATTATGATTTGTTTCGATTGGAGACGTTGACAGCAGTGGGAAACGTTAGAAGGCGGAGTTGGTTGTTGGTTATCTACCTCAGCCGAACCAAGGTTCTAATTCCAATTGCAATAAGTGGAGTCTATAACTTCTTCTGCAACTTGAATTTGATTTTTCGCATTGCTTGGCATTTGCTTGAGAAGACTGCCAAGACAGTCATTTAATAGGATTTTTAACAAGGTTTTCACTGGACATAATTTCCTAGAAGTTGACTTCTTGTGTATGAGAACTAAACTAACTATGCTCGACTGTTAGATGCCCAGCCGTTCGATTCCTGCATTCGAGCTCGGGTCTTACAGCAAATCTTACTGTCTCTGGGATCTCTAGATCTAATAAGGACATTGTCACAAACTCATAAACTCTGTGTACCCTTTGCGTGCTAGGTAAAATATAGTTCATATACTTTTTTAAGTTATGTATGTGAAAATGATCTAAATAAATTAGGAAGCCTACGGCCTAATGGATTTGGACTTCATTGTCAGATTTATAAATTGCTTTGATTTAAAACTTGCAATTAATATTCTTGTTTTTTTAGGAGTTTCTTTTTATAAATCTTCAAATGGTTTTATTGTAATATCTATGATTATTCAATAACATGTTGAGAGCTTAGTCCCGGTATAAAAACAATGCATAATATATTTATACATTTTATTATCGAATAATACCAAATAAATATTTTAGTTTAAAAATATTCTTCTATTGAAATTGAATTATTATTTAATTTCATTGCACTGCCTCAATGTTTCGACATTTCTATGATTTAATACCTGTATTATTCGTTGAATCTGCATACATGTTTTATGTATCCTTATGTATTGTTTAGTTTTTATAAAAAACATTTATTGGTACACGACGGCAAAAACTGTCAAACGCAGCAACGCATCAATCAGCGGTCAACTACAACAATAGAAAACGCCAAAAATTATGTTTATATACATATATATACATATATACTATACATATGTACAAAATAAATTGTAAAAAATTTAAGACTTTGTTTAATTAAGCTGCGTTTTTGCTATTGGTAAAAAATTTAGTTTGTTTAATATTTCATGCGTTAAATATTTGATAGCTTACATTTTGTATACAGTCAGCTACATAAAGCAGTGTACTTTATTTCTTTTGAAATCCACGAAAAATTTACATTCAAACAACAACTAAAAACAAAAAAAAAACACAAAAGAAATGATTTTAAAAAATTAAAAAATGATCAAAACAAAATTGAAATTGCAGCGTGTGTTGCATTTGCATATTCAAATAATTTTTTATAAAATAAGCATACATATAAAAAGTGGGCTCACCCACAAATACGCACACAGTACATACATCGCGTATTCGAGGTGAGTAAATATATAAGGATTGCATAAAATTTGAAAGACACATAGAGAAATCAGCGCTGCATTAACAAAACCTCTTTCCGCCAACCCATAAAACACATATTCTATTTCAATTATTCCACCTTCAATCACTTTTAACAATTATATATTTCTGTGTATTTTATATCAATCGATTTATTATTTTAATAACAAATACAGCATTTTTCATGTTAATCGAATATATACAAATTTTTCCCCCGTATCAATTCAGCAATTAATTTTTTCATAAAATATCTGGCATCCAAGTTGGGAAATTTTGTCAAATTTATATTTTTTATTAATGTTTGGTTTTTATTTAAAATCATCAACATGCACAAATTGTTAAGACACTTCTGAATCACTTTCACTGCTTTTCAGTCAGCTTGTGACACGTCTCACCTGCTTTTGGTCAACTGGTATTGCACCCATGTCTAACGCTGATTTACGTTTCAGATTTGCATATGAATACTCATCATGAAGTTGAGAAGATGGTGTTGTCGATGATGGAGTATTACCTGCTGCATGTCTTCGGCAACACTGCAACACTGTAGTTAACTGAAACCTATTGCGTCTCATTTGCACTTAACCAATAACTCGCCTCCTTCAGTCCTCAATCTCAGTTGCCATCATTACACATACGCCCTCAATCAGGCCGTTGTCCTCATTACACATACGTCGCATATGCATGTACTTAGAAATACAAAATATATCACGTTAGGTGTAAAAGAGCTATGAACAAAATTACATTTAAATTTACCAAATGTTTATTGTTATTAACCAAATGAATAAGGTGACTTTTATCAATTCTAAAGTTGATACTATTATATTGATTGAGCTCGATTATATAGGCACTTCTAATTTGGTCTTGACAGTCAAATATAAAATAGAAACGAGAATGATTCGACTACGAGATACACGTAACTCCATATTATCAACTCAGCTGTTTATGCTGATCAAGAATATACCTTTAACAAACTTAATGGTAGTAATAATCTGAAAAATGCTTTCATTTTTAAATAAAGAGTATTAGCTGTTAGATTAATAAATATTTTAGTCCTTTCAAACTTTTCAAAAATTGATTATTTTTTTAATAATAAATTTAAATTCGAAATATGTAATTTGTTGATCACAAAGCTGTTATAAAGTTGAGTCGACATTCAAATTTATCCTTTTAATAACAATTTCTGGACGCTTTGTTCTTTGATTGATGCAATTAGAGTTAACGTTTTTCGTATCTTGATAATATGACAATAAATAAATAGCGCTTAGACACAACCCCCTCTTCCCCTCCACCTCTTATTTCTCTACCTGCTTACCATTGCAACAAACCGTTGCGTTTTCCAACTAAAAACACAAACATTTCGTCTATTTACATGCAAAACATTCGCCTACTTTTATGGCTCCTCTACGCATTTTCATCCTACCGGATGAGTCCCCTCACCACCCCTTCCCTTCTTCCTTTGCACAGCTAATGCATTGACTAACGGCCCATTATGCATACGTGGCGTATGAGTGATTTGTTGTTGGCTGCAACAGAAAACAGAAAAAATGAAGAGGATTGCAAAAAGCTGCAAACGCTAGCAACGAGTTGCACGCACCAAGAACCAAAAATAAAATGCAATTTTTGTTGCTGTCGAACGTTAAAATTATTGCATTTGCGAGCCAACAATCGTGGCCCTTGTGGGTGGCATTAACTGGTCCACCCGTTGTCCCAATGCCACCACCTCATTTGTATGTTCATGAGTCTGCGGGTGTGTGCGTATGTGTGTGTGTGGGTGTGAGTGTGGGTGTGTGTGTGTGTGGGTTGGCATTAATTGTGATGTCTGGCGTGGTCAGGAGCCGACTGATGATGAGTAAGTAGATTTCCTTGTATGCAGCGTTCGCCTGCCTGTTTATGTTTTTGTTGTTCTTGTTGTTGTTGTTGTTGTAGTTGTTGTTAAAAGTACGCCTACTTTTTTTCATTCACGAAGAGGGGCGGCAGTGAATTCGACTCGGTTTGGTTTTTTCTGCATTGCCTCATTGATAATAATGCCCCCCGCCTGCCCAGCATCGGCTGCAGTCGCGCTGCTCGTTCGGTTTTTTGTGTTGCATGCGACGTATGCGTAATATTTTTAAACACACTCACACACACATGGAGATTACGGAGAGGAAGTGGGCTTGGGACAGTCCTGAGGTGGCGGTGGGTAGTCAGACACGCATCGGGCATTGCCCAGTGAGAGAATCGTAGTGCGTTATACGTTGTGCGTGTGGCCAGCGCGAAAAAAGGACCAAAAAAGCTCCGCCTTAAAAATATGTGCGCACCAATTGCCATTTGTGTCTGTTTTTCTCTTTTTTACACGCACTGGCAAAATGTGGGCCTATGTTGCACCGTGTCCGTCTGATAAGCGCGCATAGTTGTTGCTTCTCTCGTTGGTGTTACTGTTGATCTTGTTGTTGTTGTTGTTCTTGTTGTAAATAATAAAAAGAACATTGCACAAAAAGTGGAGAGCGTACGGGACGCCAACGGCTGACAAATGAAAAGTGCAAAAAGCGTAAAAATCGCTGCGTCCGCTGGAGAAGCCTTCTCTTTTCTTTTTTCCCACTTTTGGACGACAAGCTCCGTTACTGGTCCATGGGGCATCCCCGGAACATATGGCAACAAAACTTTACATACTTGTAGGCGTAATATTTTTTTTATATTATTTACGCACCTCTCTGTTCCGCGACGAGGTTCGTGGGTCGAGGATTGCGGTTAAGTGGCCGGCAAAGGGAGAAAGGCAAAGTTGTTGCGGTTACGGAGGAAATGGGCATCAATGTCTGACAATATTATGTTTCAATTTCTGTCTTGGACTGGGCCAAAATTCGCACAAACGAAGAGTTGAGGGTGCGAGTTGGGAGAATTGAAACCTTTGTCCGGGTGAAATTTGACTTGATGATGGAAATATTAATAGAGTCTATGGGGAGAGAAACAAAATAAGTTTTTCATTCATGACATGTAAATGTGAAAAGGAAGATTGGTTTGATTTTATTAATAGCACGATTGGATTCGAGCCAGTAAGGATACAATATTTACAACATGATTTTCAGCTACCTTCAATTTAATTATTAATTATAATCAGGGATTAAAACCGTAATCGAAACTGTAACCTTTAACCGATATTAACCGATTGAAATTGGTAACTGGAACTGAAATCCTAACCGAAACAAAACATTTTTATTATACCGAAACCGAAATTATTCAAACCGTAATATTTCATGAATAATTTTGATAATTTCGGTTCAATCATGGTTTTTAATCAAAATTTTAATTTTAAATTTAAATTAATCTTATTAAATATAATTAAAATTTATATATTGATCTAATTAAATGGATCGTCTTTGAAATCAAAAAATTTTACCGGTAATTCGAAACCGAAACATACAAGAAACCGGTTACTGTTACGAAACCGATAATGAACAATTTTTCGTAACCGAAAACTGAATACCAAAATACAAACATAACCGAAACCCAATTCGCATCAGTTTAATACCCTGATTATATTAGTAATTATTATTCTTGAAACTATGAATATTTAGAAAGAATTTAAATTTATAATGTATGTACAATAACCATTTTTAAAAGATTTCTAATCGCTTTCACATATATATAATAACATATATAATACATAATAATCTAATAATTTCTTGCTAAGTTAAGGTATGATCTCTTCCAAAATGCATCAATTTTTCTTCAGTCATCGTTGTTGCTGACGATGATAGCTGGCGTTACTCATACGTCCCGTGTGCGCTTTTCTGAAATTTTTAGCGTGTCCGTTGAAAATTGTTATTCTTTTTATTATTTTTGGACACAGCCCATGCACAGCTTAAACAGCAAACTCTAGCATAAGTTAGGGACGAAAGGAGATCGAGGGCAGGGTAACAAGTTTAAATTTTTCTTTTTGATTGTTGCATTGTCCACTAAACGACATTGGTGTTTCTATACAGATGCAGGTATATACATACTATATGTGTACACGTATGTGTATATATATGTATAAATTAGTGTGTGTGTTTATTTTTGTGGGTGTGGTTTTATCTTATTTTAAAGCTTTACAGGCAAAATATGAGCAAGGTGCATCTACAATAGGCGCCAAAAAAAAAATGGTGTAATTGCAGCATGAAAAATCAATTCAAAGCTGATATACCCTCTGAGCGATTAAAGGAAATAACTAAAAAATTAAATATATACATCGAATATAAGTCCAAATATGAATTTACAATATTAAATATTTATTTAAAAATTCATAAAATACCCTTTACAAAGCTTCTGATATCTCTGACGGTCTCGCTATGATACCCTGTGCCTATGTCAAATGTTCAACATAAAATACCTGATGTATCCTATGAACGATTAAAGGAAATAACAAAAAAAAATTAAATATATACATCGAGTATAAGTCCAAATATGAATTTACAAAATTAAATATTAATTTAAAAATTCATGAAAAACCCTTTCTGATATCTCTGACGGTCTCGCTATGATACCCTGTGCCTATGCCAAATGTTCAACATAAAATGGCATTGACAGCTTAGTGTGAGCTGCTCTTCGTCACACTTGGTCCACCCCTGTTACCCACTTTCCCTTCTCCCAATAGACACCAATCCATTTTCCATTTCATAGCATTGATGATGTTTTGGTTTACCATTTTGCCCCAGGCTACATTATATACACCAAAAACTAAATAACAACAAAAAAATATGCTTATATTTATATAAAAGGGCAATCAACTCCTCCTCTTCCTTCTCCACTATCGCTGTGAAGCTTTTGATTTGCTTTCAGTTTTGGGGCTTTTCTCCCCTTTATGATTTCATTTTTCTATTTTCCAGCGGCTGCCCACAAAGCGGGTCAAAGTTACTCACATCACGAGAGAGGTGGTTGAATAGTCGCTGGGCGTGTAATTGTTTCGACATAGCATGTAGCATACTTTCAGCCGGCACTGTATCTAACGGTATGTGCCACTCAATCGCACAACAATAATAACAACATGTCTGCTGTGTGCGGAACGCGAATATTATTTGTAGGATGCCGTGTTGACCAAACTAAAGCTGGACGATATGGCAAGGTTTTTCTGATACAGTCCGGCAACGCCTGAAGCACGCTTAACATCCAGTTGCCAATGTACCGCACCTTGTCCGTCTGATTAGTTTATGATGTGGTTGGGTCAGACAACATGGGGTACTGGATATAGCCCATGTTCGCATTCGAATTGTTATAGTGGTTGGGGTTGGGTTTCGCTTAAATATTGTTGTTCGGTTAGAATTGCATTTTTATGGATGAAACGCGAAGGTTTCTTGCAACCACATGCAAAGTACATCCGCTAATTTGAGTGGTCAACTGTGGTAAATGTCTGTCTGTCAAAGAATTGTTAGTTACTTAGCATAACTTCACAGAAAAACAAGCTGAACAGTTGAAACCAGGATACCCTGTGCCTAGCACTGTATTAAATTGTCGACAGATTTTTCCAATGACAGCCATATAATATAGTGAACCGATTCAAACCAAATTCGGTCAGGGCGTTTAAGACAAAAGAAAATTCATAATCTGCGAGTTAAGATATCTCCAGGAACAGCAACAATTTTCATACTCATGCTTAATTACCAACCAGTCGATTTAATAACAGATATATAGTAAGCCGATTTAATACAGATTTGGTCAGAATGGGTTTAAATATCGCAACAAAAAAAATGTTTCCTACCAAAAGTTGATTTTTGTTCCAGCGTTCTTACGACAGTTATCCGATATAGAAATTAAAGTCAACTTGCCACTGATCATTGATTGTTGATACTGATCAAGAATATATATACTTTTGGGGTCTGTCGCGTCTCCTTCTGCAGGTTACATACGATTCACAAAACAATTATGCCCATTATGACAATTTTTAATGGGCTCAGGGTATAATTACGGTTTAATTTAAAGCAATAATGTTTTTATAACATAACACGCTATTACTAAAATAACTGATAATAATAACTAATACATTTACTTATTATTATTTATAATATATAACATAACACGCTATTACTAAAATAACTTATAGTAATAACCAGGGATTAAAACTTTAACCGAAACAGTAACCTTTAACCGGTAATAACCGATTGAAATTTGTAACCGTAACTGAAACCGTAACCGAAATAATATTTTTCCGCTATGCCGAAACCCATAAGCCGAAACTCTTTAAACCGAAATTACTGTTTAGTAACCGATTGATTTATAAGGGTTAATTTCAGTACTGGCTGTCGCAGGTACTGATAACTTTGAACTGCCATAACTTTGTCAAAAGTCTATAAATTTTTATGCGGAATGTAAATTTGAGTATGATTTTACCTCCAAATTCGTTCTGCATTTAAATTTTGTTCATTTCGAAAATTCGAATTTTTTCGAAAAAATTAACAAAGATAATGGGATAAAATTCAATTTTCAAAACTTTTCTAAAATGAAGAAAATGTAAATGCAGAACGGATTTGGAGATAAAATCATGCTCAATTTTATATTGCGCATGGAAATTGATTGACTTTTGACAAAGTTACGGCAGTTCAAAGTTATCAAATATTAGTAAAATCAAAATAATTGAAATTTTCAAACCAAACGAACCAAATTTATAGGAGATCAAATTATAAAAAAATCGACATTACACAGGATCATTCCAGTAACCACATAACATTATTTTTCAGGTTAATAAGAGCATTAAGTCTTTTTTCCGAACCAACCGAAAACCTTAATTTCTTATTTTTTTGTGAACCGTAACCATACCGGTAATTTTAAGCCAAAACTTACAAAGAAGCGATAACCGTTACGAAACCGATACTCCAAGATTTTGCATAACCGTTAACCGAAAATATTAATTCCAGCATAACCCAAACCGTAACTGAAACCGATGTTCGTTTCAGTTTTAATCCCTGATAATAACTAATAAATTTACTTATTTTTATTTACATTCTTAGGTCTTTCCATGCTTACTTATAGAATTTATTACTGCATTGTCTGTAGGTTCTTAGTTAAAAATTAGTTAAGAATGAAAGTATACGTATACCCACCGTCAATGTATCATGAATGTGTTTTTAAATGCATAAAGAACAAATCGCCATTTAACCTTACCCTTAAAAAAAAATATTCTTAGATGTATTCATGCATACTTATTGAAACTTTTTATAGTTCTGTCCGCAGCACATATTTTTTATTTTTTTTTTGGAATCTGACCGGGTTGGACAATACCTTAATCTTATAATGTTTAAAATAGATTGAATATCATCAAAATTCATTTATAGAATCTCTAGTAGGGCTACTAAAAGTAAGCCTGTTTTGTTAATAACTTAACCTAGATCTTCTATGTGTATGTAGTACATATACAGATCTAGGTTAAGTTATTAACAAAACAGGCTTACTGTATGTATAGACATATATATATAAATTATATTTTTGACTTCGGTAACTAAAATGGACGTCCGCCTAAAAGTATGCAGCATTGAACAAAATAGTTTTTATAATTGCTTTGACCAACGCTCGCGATTTTGGGGGGAAACCATTGCCAATGGTTTTCCCATATATTTTACAGTAGTCTATGCATTTAATGCATTAAGACTGCAGTTACATCCATCGACCTGTATCAAAATGACGCAATGCATCAGAGCTAAAAACCTGAAATGGGTAACATGCATATGGAAATTGTTGGCCAAATATTGATATTCATATTTGTGCCGCAGTAAAAGAATTCTGACGTTCGAAATATTTAAGGGATATTCTAAAACAAACATCTCAATATTTAGAGAATAACCTAGATATTTTCATAAATAAAAAGTTTTCTGGGATGCTTTAATATTTTAGATAAAATGTGAAGAATCGTGTAGGCTTTTCCGTTTGTTTTTATTGCACTTTTTGTGCAGCATCAATTGTCGCTAGTTGAAATTGAACACATCTCTCGTTCTCGTTTGCTTTCTATCTAGCATTCAATATGCTTTCACATCATGTTCAATTTCTTTTAATTTCTTCAGCACGATTGCGTAGTTAAGTTTCGAATTCTCATTAGACTAAGTTGCCAGCCCACAGCTCAAGCGCTAGACCGACTCTGACAGACATCAGGGTTCCCCCGGGCTCCCCTGTTCCATATACTAACTATGCTGTGAAGACTCCCCCAAAAACCAATGTCGTAACCACAAAAACTTTAGAGCAATGCCTCCCTTGCCGCCCTTGGAAAGAGATGGCAATATGTAGAGAGAGAGTCTGAGACAAAAACTAATGCATATGTTTAGGCATTTTAATTTATATACGACAACCCACTCACACACACATATACTCACACACGAAAGCAGACAACTTCTAAGAAAGCTCACATGCACACAGACACACACTACCCCCACACACACACACCCACACACACATAACCTCACCTACACTTACCCCGGCGCCGTTGATAAAAGCAACTTCCATTTCATTTAAACTACAATTTCCTTGACAGCGCACAGAGGCAACCTCCCTCCAGATAGGTCTTGGCTTGGGTTCAACCTCCCTCCACACAGGTCTTGGGTTGGATTTGGCATTGGTATGGCTTGGTGTTGAGGTTGGGCTTGGGTTTAGGGTTGGGGTTGGCAACCCTTTCACGCACTTATGAGTTAAACGCAAATTTTCTTAGCTGCCTTTTAGGCGCTGCTCGGAGAAGAGGCTGTGCACGATGCTCGTCTGGAGAAATATGTCATCGGCAGTTGGCAGTCATGAGACACACACACACACACACACACTCACACTCACACACACACACACACGAGCCGTTTGGTAATTCATTATGCGTGTGCTTAGAGGCTTTCTGGCATTGTGCTGGTTTGTTGTAGTAGTTCATAGTCTGCTTTTAGGCGTACAAGACAACAATAATAACAGCAATAGCAATAGCAACAACAACAACTGCACATGTACTCCCCCCTTTGTTTAGTGTATCATTTGTGCCTTTTGCATTGAACTTGTTCGTCTCGTCTCGTTTTGGCTTTTGCTTTTCTTCCAAGATGCCACAGCCCGCATATTTCTGACATTCGAATTGGCAACGAATCTCTCTAGCATACTTTTAGGCACAACCGTAAAAGGGTTACAATTTGTCTGCCCCCCTTTCTCCTTTCCCCTGCAACTTTCCCTTCCCATCCCTTGAAAACTTCAAAAGCAACTTCGTTTCAACTCTCGACTCACAAAATGTTGTGGCACTGAAAATAAATGCTTGGATTTATGTCCCACTGTATGTGTTTATGTATTTATGTATATGTGTATATGTGTTCTTGCCTTGCAGGTGTTACTTATACGCCTTGTGGGCCGACAGCTCACACAACAAATTGCTTGGCTCATCGGTAGCAATGGCCCAGAACGCGTTCTCCTGCCAAAGTCAAGGTTGCCCTGGATGAGCTCTGCAGCTTAAGTCGAGTTGTCCTAGGCAAATGGAGTTTTTGTCCACTCCAAGCCAAAAATCTTATATATACGAGTACATATAGTCCACAACAGACTCACACAAACTGGCGCTTGGCACAAAGACTCCCGGCGGAGTTGCTCAACTTCACAAAAATGTCAGTCGTTTTCTCCTTTGCTAGATTTAAGTTTTCCTCAACTCTTTCCTCCACATGTCCGGCTTTCTATTGCTGCTTGGCCATTGACTTTGTCCAGTCGAGTTTCAATCCCGTACTCTCGTACTCCCCAGTTGCTTTTCTTATACCGTTTTAATTAATGGAAAATTTGTACGTTTTCTTCTTATTCATGTGGTCTTTTCTTCAATCGACAGTGGTGCCTCAAGCAAAAGGGTAACTCGAACTCGAAGTCGAAGTAAAAGAAATTGCCAGCTAGTAGCATTGCAATCTGTAGCTTAACCTGAACCCAAACCCAAACTTAAGTCTAAACTCACACCCCAAACCGAGAACCTAATCCCACACACCCAACACCAACTCCCACAAGTGGTCCATCTACAACTCTGTTGGCTACTTTCGTTTGACAGTGGACAAAATCCAAATTGTCATTTGTTTCCCACAGCTTGATTAGAAAATTGTCTTGGGAGTGGTTGCTTTAAGCTGAATGAATGATTTTTCTTAACTAAGCTAAATATATGTACCTTTTGCTGAGCTTTCTTTAACTAAAAGGTTTTTCATTTAGTCATAGTGATTGTTATTCAAAAAACGGTAATTTTCATCAATATTTTAGATATTAAGTTTTCTGTAATAACTTAATTTAAAATATCTTGGAATCAGGTATTAAAACCGAAACGAATATCGGTTTCAGTTACGGTTTCGGTTATGCTCGAATTAAGGTTTTCGGTTATCGGTTATGCAAAATCTTGGAGTATCGGTTTCGTAACGGTCATCGGATTTTTGTAAGTTTCGGTTTAAAAATACCGGTATGGTTTCGGTTCACAAAAAATATAAAAATTAAGGTTCTCGGTTGACCAAAATAAGAAGCGTTATTCATTGTTTTAGATGAAAAAAGACTTCTTAGCCTGGAAAATAATGTTGTCTGGTTACTGGAATGGTCCAGCGTAATGTCCATTTTTACTTTAATTGGATCTCATATAAATTTGGTTAATTTGGTTTGAACATTTCGATTATTTTGATTTAACTGATTTTTAATATCTTCGAGCTGCGATAACTTTGTCAAAACTCCATCAATTTCCATGCGCAATGTAAATTTGAACATGTTTTTATCTCTAAATTCGTTCTGCATTTAATTTTTTTTATTTTAAAAATTTCGAAATTTTTGAATATTTTAGAAATTGTACAGTGTCCCCTCTTATCATTTTTCGAAAATTTTCGAAATTTTCGAATTTTCAAAATGATAAAAATTCAAATGCAGGACGAATTTTGAGGAAAAAAATGCTCAAATTTACATTGCGCATGGAAATTGACTGCCTTTTGACAAATTTAGGACAGTTCAAAGTTATCAAAGTTGCTCAGTAGCTGCGACGGCCAGAACCGAAATTGAAGTTACGGTTACAGTTACGGTTGCAAATTTCAATCGGTTTTTACCGGTTAAAGGTTACGGTTTCCTTTTGTTGAGATCTCTTTAACTAACAGGCTTTTCATTTAGTCTTAGTGATTGATATTTAAAAAAGATCATATTCATTAATGCATATTTTAAATATTAAGTTTTCTGCTTTAATTTAATTTAAAATATCTTGAAATTAAACTCTTCTCTTTCATCAGATCTTAACACTCTTTCTAGAATAAAATCATTCCTTGCAATCAACTTTAACTTGCTACTATAATAATGAAATAGCTCCATAGCTTAGATCTTTAAATATTTTTAAATATATTCTTCATTCTTATGTTAATGAGTTATCTAATTCAATTAACCATCTGACTTCATAAAAATTGTTATGAAATTTATATCAAATCATCTACCTACATTTTATGGGACATTTTCCGCAAATGAATGTTCGGGATTTCAATATCTCAATTCAAATTTCCTTCACTCAATGCAAGACCATTTTCATCTAATAGAAGCCCTCAATCAGAAATCAGTCCCTTGAGTTTCTTACCTATTCTAGCGTTACCTGTAAAATATTTGACTAAAGAGAGAGATGCTTCAACAGAATGTTAATTACGAGCAGTGTCCAAACTTCATTTTCATTTGCTGGGTCTGCCAGATTCGCTTCCTTTTTGCTGGGCAATCCCTCATCTCCGTGGCATCCGCACGGAACACAGCTTCATTTGTGCTGGCAAGTTGGCAGGCAGGCAGGCAGGCTAGCAGGCAAACCTAACCACTGTCCTTCAACCACAAGCCAAGACTCTCTGTCTCGAGAATGGCAAAGGAAAAAGCTGAGCTGAGCGAAGCCCAACGTCTTGGCTTGGTGGCAAAGAAAGAAGGAGAACGAAATGTTTCATTAGAGCAATGTTGGCCACAAATGGCAGAGACCCAAAAGCAACTCCCCTTGGCCCCTTTCACTCGGACTCGCACTCGCAATCCTGGCAACTAATTTGCAGCGCAGCATAAAAAGGAAGCATTGAAAGAAAAAAGCAATCCGAAGAAGAGAAGAGAGAAAAAAAATAAGGGATCCCAGTTCTCTGGACTTTCATCTTGGGCCAAGATAAACTTTGCTGCTGGTTGGGTTGGGTTCAAGTTGTGCACTCATAAGCAGGGAATGCGAGGAGGGAAGGAAGAAAAGGAGTAGTAGCTTCTTTGACGTTTTTTGCGCATACTTTTGAATGGTCTAACGAGCTTGGGTCTGGCTGTGTGACCAGAACAGAAACCCCTTCTAATCATTGAGATTTTGGTATATCGAACGTAGTCCCAAAACTTTGTGCGGTCATTGAAAGTTCCGTAAACTGAACTTGTACTCATCTCACATTCTCCTCTCATTTTCTTTCTTTCTTTCTTTCTTTCTTATTCATGTAGGAAACCATACCAGCAACACCGACCACAAGCACCGACACCAGCAGCGTTGTCGGTGTAGGCGCAGGCAGCGGTGGTGGAGGAGGGATCATCGGTGCCGGCAGTGGATTGGGTGAGATTGCGAGTAGCATGGGCGGGGGCGGTGGCGGTGGCGTTGGCGGTGGTGCTTGCGGTGCCAGCGAGTCGGAAGCCTACGCGGGTCTGATGAAGGATGCGGACAAGCTGAAACTGATGCTACTCGCCTGGAACTACCAAAACTCGACGGCGGTGCGCAACGGAACCGAGGGTCCTGATCTGAGCGTTGTTGGTGGCCTCTGGGCGCAGTACCAGAATGCCCTGGCCCAGAATGCAGCTGCGGTAGCAGCAGCCAGCGGTAAAATGGACAGCTCATTGTCGCCAGTGCCAAGACAGGATGCGCACTCGCCGATGGAGGCCCAGGACGAGACGAACTCGTCGGGGCAGAAGGAGGAGGACGAGGTTTCCGAAGACGACTCCGATGACAAGCTAGACGAGAAACTGGCCACCACACACGATCCCGAGCGCCTCAAGGCCTTCAATGTGAGTAAACTGCGTGAGAGAGAGATGAGTTTTTTGGAGTTGTGCAGCGAATGTAAAGCAAGCGTTGCCAATGAAACCACCAGAAATGGGAAACACTCCCAAATGATGCGGTATTAATCCGAATATCTTTGCCTTTCAGATGTTTGTGCGCCTTTTCGTTGACGAGAACCTGGATCGCATCATACCTATCTCCAAGCAGCCAAAGGAAAAGATTCAAGCCATTATCGATTCATGTGCCCGACAGTTTCCCGAGTTCAGTGATCGTTCCCGCAAACGTATTCGCACCTATCTCAAGTCATGCCGGCGCAACAAAAAGACACGCGATGGTTGGGAGAATACGGTGAGTGATGGTCCAGGTCCAACTGATTTATCAGGAAATTATCAGGGGTGTTCCAGAAATGTAAACCAACCGAAAACCACCCAAAAATTTAGGGTTTTTGGTTGGTTTTTGGTTTTTTTTTGTATTTCTAGAACACCCATGTTGTTGTACCAAAAAAAAACAATTTGTATTTGTACATAAAAATGTAAGAACTTTAACTAATTTAACACTTCTTAATTCGATTCTTATTTTGACAACGAAATGAGATATACTTATCGATTTTTTATGAGAAATCGACTTTGCTATAAATCTTGTTTTGTTTCCTATATTTAACTCTTGAATAATTTATTTCCAACAATCAAAATTGTATATAAATTATGTCCGTAAATAAACCCATGAATTAAGAAATCTAATTTTTAAAATTTTAAAAATATTAATCGGTAAAATTTGCCAATGAATCGACAATTCGTTTCTCTTATTGACGATGTTAACAATTCGTTTTTAAAATCGATGCACAGTTTCGATTTACATCACTTATTTTAACTCTGAACTCGAGTCATTGCAAATAATTAAATAGGTCTGCAAAATCCACAATTAAAGTTTTTAAGTTTTTAATATAAAAATTTAAAATACCTCTATTTTATTTTATTTTATTTAAAAAGCAAGTTATGTAATTACTTTTGAACCGGAAGGTGTACATATGTACACATATGAGAATGTGACGTGGTGCATGGTGACGTTATATAATATTTGATTTTAATATTATTACAATTAAAATAAAAAATAAAATCTTACACAAAAATCAGTAAACATTCTAAAATTCAAGTTTAAAATTCTTGATTTAAGCATGCATTATGTATTAAATGTATTATTGTTAAATTAAGACAGTATCCGGAAAAACGGCAACGACTTAAAAAGTTCAAGAAGCCTAAAATGTGTTGTACAGAACCCCGAAAATCTTACTTGGTTTAAGAAAATCCGGGATTACCGTACTTTTGACACCGCATTGGATTGATTTTATCCCGGATATTTTTCTGTGTAGATTAATTTTATTTGGGATTTTCTCATTAATTCCGATAATATTTATCGGGTTTGATTTTATAGAACTTATAGATATTATTTGTGATGCCTTTTATGAATAATATCGTACTATAGAGTACAATAGATATTTAAAACATGGTTCTTTGTTATATTATATTACAGACACGACCGACGCCCGCTCATCTGACTTCCGTGCAGGCGGAACAAATCCTGGCGATTGCTTGTGAGAATGAATCGATGAATGCGAAGCGAATGCGGATTGGCCTAGAGCCAATTACTCATGCGGTTCCAGCGCCGGGAAGCGTTGTGGCAGCTGCAGCGGCTGCGGCAGCTGTTGCAGGTACCAGCACCACATCCGCGAGCAATGCTGCCACCGTCACCTGTACGGCTGCCGATGCGGCTGGCCTCACCAGTGTGGCGGCTGCAGCGTTGCCCTTTGTCAGCGCCGTTGGCTTTGCCCGCTCCACGCCCAACTCGGAGCATGCGGATGCAGCGTTTGGTGGTGCCTCAAACCTTGCCGGCGCTGGTAGTGCAGGTGGCAACAGCACTAGCGGTGCTGCTGGCGGTGGCACTGGAGGCATGAGCTCGGCGCGCAGTTCGCCGTTGGCATTGAGCTCGAATGCGAGCGTTGGTGGCGCCAGTGTAACGGGATTGGCGTTGGCCAACGGCGCTGGGGCATCGAATGGCGCCGGCCTGCCCTCCAGCAGTCCATATACCACGGATTTCAGCTCGCCCTCAGCAGCCTCTCCATTTGTTGCAGCTGCTGCGGCAGCGGCTGTGGCAGCTGGACGTGCGCCCAGCTATCCGGGCTACTTTCCGGGCGTCGCCGGTCTGGGTAATGGTAAGTAATCATCAATAGAAATGGCAATGACAGTTGCAGTTGACAATTTAAGCAGCAGTGGGCAGCCAGCCTCTTAATTTTGCACGTTGGCGTCATAATGTCGCCTTCTTCATCGTCGACTGGAAGCAACAGCAACAATAAAAATTTTCAGCGAATGTGACGCTGAACACAACAAATTGACGAAGAAAATGTATTTTGTTGCTGTTGTTTATGTTTTCGTAGAGCTAATTTGCAGAAATTGGCTGCCCACAGCTGGTTTAAAGTAAAGGATTAATCCAGTGTGGTTCTTTAAGCAAGTGTCATTGTCACAATAATCTTAATCTGAAGCAGACACTTTACTAATTTGCTTCTTCCCCTTATGCAGTTACGCCCACCGATCTCTCCATGAAGCCGACGGCACTTGGCGCTGGCATTGGTCTGGCTGGCAGCGGCAACATCAACATCAACAACAACAACAGCAATGTTGTCAGCGCACAGCTGAGTGCTGCCAATTTGGCCACACTGAGCAATGCCAGCAACAACAATGTGCTGGCCACCGCCACACAGCAGCTGCAACAGCTTCAACAACAGCAGCAACAACAGCAGCAGCAGCAACAGCAACAACAGCAGCAGCAGCAGCAGCAACAACAACAGCAACTGCTCTCAACGTCCGGGGATGCCAACTGTTCCCGAGTGCCGCCCATTCTCCCACACAAGCTAAGCCCCAACGAGGTGACCGCTGCCCGGCAGGTTATATCGGCGTATAGGGAGAGTGCTGCATTTCTGCTGCGGACCGCCGACCAGGTGGAGCAGCTGTTGGTGCAGCAGCAGTAGGCTGCAGTGCAGCACGCCATTTGGTGGCTAACATTGGGCCACTTTCCACACCCAAGTGACGCGAGGCGCGCGCGGGTTGTTCCTATTTAAATTTAAATTTAAATTGAATTACACACAGCAACAAAACACAGCAACTAAGCAAATTAGAAGGCGAAAGCCAAAAGAAATAGTCAAAGCATAGCAGCAAAACCAATATAAAACAACAACAAAAACAAAAAACAATCTGAAAAAAAATTAACAGAAACAAAAAACCAGAAATCAGAAATCAGAAACAACAAAATAGTCAAACAACGTTCGTTTTAACAAACATTTTAAGTGTTTTTTCCTCCAAACTACGTACAGCATATTACAAATAGCATTAACGGATAAACAAATGATTAAAAAACAGAATACCACAAAATACCAAAACCAATCACTAAATATTGCAATTATTGAAGCAACTAAACAGAATTTTGCTATCAAGTTCAGTAACTCACAGAAGTTCTTCAAATTACTCAATAGAAAAATAGATACTTCATTATTTTTGATTTCTTTTATATTTTTATTCCCTTCCTATTTTTTTAAATACATTTCAAACATTCTACTGTGAGGAACTGAACTAAAAAGCTTAAATCTGATTAAAAAACTAAAATTAAAAAATAGTAAGCAGAAATCAGCAACAGTTCAACTTACTACACTGTCTACTAAAAGTAAAACTACAATAGTCACACACACACGCAGTCAATCACACACATATACATACACTCGCATTGCGTTTAAGTTTTTGTTAAAATTTTACAAGTTTTTATTACATTTTTAATGCTCAAATGAGCTGTAGTTTCCGGCCCAGTTTGATGTGCGCGATTTGTTAAAAAATGAAATAAATAAAAAAATATACAAAAAAAAATAAATAAAATATTGTACTGTATGTAATTAAGTTGAAGTATTGTTGTAAATTTTAAGTGTATCAAAAGAGAGGGAAGAGCAAAAGAGAAAAAGCGCATTTTAAGGCCACAAGCATAACAAAAAAAAAGAAGAGAAATAAAACATTATTTAAAATATATGGGAAACTATGAGAAAACACAGGGTGATACTTTCAAAAATTATTACAAAAGTCTAAGCTAAAAATTAATGAAAAAATGGTGTAAAATTGTAAGGAAATGGTATGGCATATAAAGTTGGTATATGTGTATTTAAAACAAAAAACAAAAAAGCAACACTTTTTATTTGTTTCCATAAATGTTTAGTATTATTCATATTCTTTATTATGTCCCTTGTTTGGTCTTTTTATTATTTACCCAATTTGATATTATTATCTTATTATGTTTGTCATTAATTTTTTAAATTTTTTGAAATGCATACGAAATACGAATAAAAATCATACATATAAAATACAAAATAGCCATTAATGTTTTTTGCATCTATAAATGTGCATGTAAAAATACAATACAATCGGAAATTAAATCGAATCGAGAGAAAAACAAATGAAAAAATCGCAAATTATAGAATTTAATAAAACAAATAACAAAAGTATTTAATCATTTAATCAATGAATGAATGAAAATTAATTATACGAGGCGTGTGGCAAAGAGATTCGATACATTTGCTGGCCAGGCAAAACGAAAATTATAATATTAACGAAAACCAAAATTTATTAATTATAATATTATGTATTAGTATTTGCTTAGAAAAGTATACTAATTAAAAAGTCCGAAAACGGAAAAGACAACACAAAAAACATTTTAAAAGTCGACTTAATAAAGAATTTATGAGAATTATATGTATATTAACCAGTTTGTTGCCATTAATTCAACTCTGTGATCTGCCGTTTTTCGAATAGCAAATGCGGGAAAAATTGTGATCTAGAGGATGACGGGAATTCTTGTTTTATTGAAAGTTGCAAAAGTTTTTTTTGGCTTTTAAAAATTTTCTGGCAGCAGTCGTAATATCGTAATGTCGTAACATAGATTTTGTATGAAACCATCGTTGTAACTAAAAAAAGTAATAATGCTGTTCGATTCTAGGACCCGAAATAGGGGGAAACCGTTGAGTTTGGTAATGATTTTCTTTCGACTTGCACAGTGTTATAAATAATTTTATATATACTTTGATGGCTTTCAGGAAAATTACCTCGGGTTTGAGAGCGCCCACTGATTCTACATTGAATATGTAGTGATCACGTACACGGGCCATGGTGACAGCATCGGCTATATGCGGATAACTATTTACATTCCGGTTGCAACTCTCGTAGAGAGCGAGGATCGGCTTTCGACGGCAACAGTCCCATGTATAATCGAGGTGTTGTTGGGCATGTCGAAAGGCGCTTGCGATCGAATTCTCACATCATTCCTACAAAAATAATAGCTGTAGCGAACTCAAAAAAAGTCTGCACTGCATCAATCTCATGTGGACGATGGCCACTTGCAAGTTTTGCTCTTTCGGCCAGCCCATAGTCCTTTGGATCATGCTTGACTTTTTTTCAATCTTATGATATTTTTTTTAAAATTAAATTTGTAACTTCTTCCCCCGAGAAGTGACGAGGCTGAAACCTTTTTCAAAATGATCCCCCCAATTTTAACTAATTTCGAATTAAAAATGTACATCAAAAATTAATTTTTTTTCAAAATGAGATCAAAAATTAGCAAAAATTTGAAATGCGCGCCCGTCCGAAAAAAGAACACGTGCTAACAGAAAGAATAACAGAGACTTAACAGACTGTTAGTCTTCTGTTAGCACAAGCAGTGTTGCCAACTCAGCTTTTTTCCGCCATATCTGGAGCTCTAACTTTTTCTAAGTTAAAAGAACTACTTGAGTTTTTCAAATTATTACTACTAGATTACTGTTGTATATGTTTTAATATAATATATATTATATAAAGTCAACCTAAGAAGTGTAAAAACTTTTTATCTGGCTTTCTTATAGATTTCCCAGCTTTTTCTAGCTATTTTTAAATGTTAATATAGCTTTACCCGGTCCTGAAGAGTTGGCAACACTGCTCTGTGCGTTTCCAATTCTTCTCAAACTGTATCAGAGACACACAACTTTAGTTCAGCTGCTCCCAAACAGTGAACAATGTATAGACTCAATTCGGCAGTGCGAGTGACCACAAAACTGAATAATTTGACGATACATTATTTAGCAGAGACTCAAACCCATGACACAGCTGTTTTCAAATTTACTTAAGCAATTGCTTTCATACTGTACAGTTTATTTATTTCTACATATATGTAATTATTTAAAACAAATCAACTTAAATAAAATTCTTAATTAACAGAATTTTGGATTGGATTTAATGCCCAAACAATAAATTAGATATAAACTCTTAACGCTATTCCATTTTCATCGATGTTTTCATTTGAAAAACATTTTTTACATTCTTTTGTTTTCTCTTTCACTTAAATTAAACTATTTCTATTTTAATGACTGTTTATGAAAGTGAAAGAAAAAATACAGAAATAATAATGGAAGCACCCAAATGTTCTGGTTGTTGTTCTTGTCGTTGTTGCTTGTTTTTGTTGTGTTTGCACCGATTCTCTATAGGATCGCGATTTCTAGTGGCAAGATTTCATTAACAATTTGCTTTGATTGTAATAATTATAAAGATACCCCCATCTTGGTCAATGCAACCAAAAATTTATAGACTAAACAAAATGTGCAATAACAAGGCCCACAAGTGGCCGATTTCGAACTAATCTCTTCACGCCAGGACTCCGTCCAGAGCATGAATAACGCCATTGGTGGCCGGTATATTCGAGGTGACCATTTGTGCATCATTCACTTTGATCTTGCCGGCGGATGTCTTTTGCAATACGACTGTTTTGCCGGTATACAGTGAATCCTTGACTTGGTAGAAGCGCATGCCTGCAGAGAAAAGAGCGCCGGGCACAATATGCTTCATGGCAAACTGTTCGGCAGCCTCCTTGTCAGTGTAGAGCTTCTCCAGCGTGTCCGAGTCCAATTCGCTGAAGCTCTTGTCCACCGGGGCAAACACCGTGTATGTCTTGACACCTAAAGACAGTATGGAAGTCAAATTAGTTACCAATAACCGTCTAAATTTAAGTCTAAAGCTAATAGTCACCTTTGCTCTGCAGCTTTTCGGACAGTCCAGATGTGTAGAGTATCTTTAGGAAGTTGGAGAAGCGACCTTCGCGATCCGACTGCAATGTTTGTAGAAGATCACCCACGGGTAGAGGGAACATGACTCGATCCACCGCATGGGCAACACCTTGTGGTATCTTAATGTCCTTCTTGTTCAGCACAACCATCGCTCCATTAATGGTGGTGAGCTAAAAAGGATGAAGGCATCAGTAAATAATTAAATAAGGTGTAAGAAGGTGCCACTTACAGTGACATCATTCCATTCCTGATCGTGCATATTGTACTGATTGACACGAAGCTGGGTGCCAGCGAGGGATACACCCGTCATCTCGTCCTGCAATGTGGCAATCTCAAAAGCGCCAGGAATGACGTGATGCAAAAGCAGCTGGAAAGAACAAACAGTAAATACTTATACTCATTCTAAATTCTCATTCTCTTTAGAGTCCTCAACTTACGCCACTCAGAAGACGCGGATTGGAGCGGAACTTCTCTTCGGCGCGTTCGGGTCCGCCAAGCTGAACCAACAGATTCTTGAAGGCCTTGTCCGTCGGTACAAAGATGGTGTAGGGACCTGTCTCGTTGAGTATGCTGTCCAGGCCACTCTGACGCAAGTATTTGGCCATGGCAAAGAGTCCATTTGTTTTGAGTATCTGCAGCAGATCCTCGCTGGGATTTGACAGCACTGAGGCGCCAGCAGTCGAGGCTGCCTTCTCTGTGTTCTCAGTTTCCTGCACCAATGCGTCCGCATACTGAGGAGGAGTCTGGGCCAGTAGCTCTGTAGTTTGTGTAATGTCCACCAGACGCTCCGTCACCACAGGCAAATGCGTGGATGCACTCACAAAGTAAGAGGATTGCGTGACAGGTGAGGAGCTGTAAATGGGAGTAGGTGTGGTCCGTACGAGACTAGCGGCAGAGACGCTAGGGGTGCTGCTGCTCTCATAAATTGTGGTGAAGCGAGGCGTGTAGGGTGCACTGGTGGTGCTAGTTGGAGTTGAGGTGGTGCTAGAGATGCGCGACGGATGATACTGGCGATGATTGCTGGGTGTGCCACGCGAGATGAAGGGCGATGGCGTTGTGGTCGTTGTTGTGGTTGTTCGAGCCGTCGTTGTGGTACTGCTAGTGGTGGGTGGTGCACGGGTTGTTGTGGTTTGGATGATTTTTCCGCTCTTAATCTCAACCACCTCATCATTGGGCAAGGTCAGACGGTAAACAGAAGGCGGCAGTTTAATCTCGCCACTGCGAATGCGCTCCAGGATGCTCTCTACTTCAGCTCCAGTTTGCTTGGTCTCCTTTTCACCGTTGGCCTTGACGCCCTGGATCTTAAAACTGCCATCGGCCTGCTCCTCCAGGTAAACATACGTGGCCTTCTTTTTGGGCGGCAATGTGGGCGGTGCCGGCGTAGCCTTTGCTGGGGAATTGGAGCTTAGACCCTCAATCTCATAACCATCAGGTATAAGGCCGCGCTTGGCAAGCTCTTCCAGCGTTGGTGGATCATCAGAGTCCGAGGTAATCACTGCTGAACTGGCAATGCTATTGGCACCATTGCTAATTCCCTGAATATCGCCAGCTCCGCCGCCATACAAAGCCGCCAGACTGGACAGATCGACACCACCGGGCAGAGCTTGAGCGGGCAACGTGTCCGATTCCTGTGGATCGGGTGAGCGCAGGATTTGCACCTTACCGCCGCCAGGCAACACTAAATCCTTGCTCTTTGTGGGCGCCACATCGCTGATACTCAACTTTGCCTCCGAACCCAAAGCCTGCTGTGCCAGCAACGTTTGCAGCTGCTCCTGCGAATATGCCTGTTGTCCCTGCACGAGATTTGGATCCGTGGTGCGAATAACCTGCACGCGCTGTCCATTAGGTAGCACGAGATCCATTTCATCATACGTCTTGTTTCCCGTCAACGGTTGTTGCGGCGTCTCCGAGAGAGCGGCCTTCAACTGCTTCAGCAAATCCTCGCGTGCAATTGTCTTGACGGGTTTTTTGCCACTCAGCTTTTGGTTGCCATATTTTCCCAGCTCAGTTTTGACCTGCGAGTATATGTTCTTCTTTGGGGTTGTACTTGCCTCCGTGGTGGTGGTTGTTGTTGTTGTAGTTGTTGTCGTTGTGGTGGGATGTTCTTTGTAGTACTGTTGCAGTGCGCTATTGAACTGATTGTACTCCGTGGGATGGGCAACAGGACGACCACGGGGTGGCTGTCCAAATTGTGGCTGCTGCGGTGGATAATTGTTGTGCTGAGTGATGATGGTGGGCAGCACGTGCTGCTTGATGGCATGCTGCTTGGCCAGGAACTCCTCATGCTGCTGGCGCACCTTGTGCTGCGACTTCTCATACTGCTTGGCCACAAACTGCTCGTGCTTCTGTATAATCTTCTGCTTATACTCTTGATCTGCCTGTTGTGCTTGTGGTGCATTGTTGACAAACTGATGCTGCTGCTGGGGTTGAGGGAACAGCGGTTGCTGCTGTTGTTGTTGCTGCTGGAAGGTCTCACGCGAAGGCTGCACAGGGAATGGCGTGGATTGCAGATTGTTGAAGATTTGTGGCAAGGGCAGACCCAGTTGTGGTGTCAGTTGATATTGCTGTTGCTCTGGAGCGGACAATTGTTGCTGTTGTTGCTGCTGCTGCTGCTGCTGTTGGTAGTTGAACTGCGGCTGTGCAAGAGTCTGGAATGTGGGCACGGGAGCTGAACTTGGTAGCTTCTGTGTGGTCTGCTGCCCAAACTGTTGGGGCTGCTGGTAGGCAAATTGTTGTTGTTGCTGCTGCTGTTGCTGACGTTGTGGTTGTTGTTGTTGGTAAGACGGTGTTGGAAAAGCGGTAGATTGCAGGCGAGTATCCGGAAATTGCTTTTGGCGTTGTGGAAGCTGCTGGGAGCCGGCGTAGTTACGCAAGTCCAAGAAGTTCTGATGATGCAGGTCGAGATTGTTGCCACTAGAAGGCAGTTGCTGTTGCTGCTGCTGCTGCTGTTGCTGCTGTTGTTGCTGTTGTTGCTGCTGTTGTTGCTGCTGATGTTGCTGCAGATTAACGGGTGGCTGTGGATACTGTGGCGCAGTTTGGAGTTGATTTTGAGTGGAGCGCTGGAACTGCTGATTGCTGTGGGTTTGTTGCTGCTGCTGCTGCTGCTGTTGCTTCTGTTGCTGCGGGAATTGGCCAAAACGATGTTGCTGCTGTTGCTGCTGATGATGATGATGTGGCTGCTGCGATTGCTGTTGTGCGTGATGCTGGCGAAGCTGATGTTGCTGATGCTGAGGTGGAATGGGCAACTCCACGCCGGGCTGGATGAAGTTCTGCTGATTATACTGCGGCAAATTCAGCTGTCGACGATGCGCATTGTGAAAAGGTAGCGGCTGTAATGCAAAAAGAAGTAAAAGTTAGTGAATTCACTTACATATAAAACTATCAGTAATATCATAATAAGACTACTTTCAGTTACATCACACGGTTGGAGATTTAAAACCAGATTTATCAGCGAAAATGAAAACTGGCACAAAAATTTGCCATTGACTGAAGTGGGCTATCCCATACCCATTCCCCCCCATTCCGCACAAATAGAGTTGAACCAGTTTTCGATTTGTTGGCTGTTCCATATCTGATGGCAATAACAAGATTTGTGCGTCTAAACCACCGACCGTGAGGTCCTTGGAGGCTATCAAGCCAAATTAAAGTCTATGAAAATGGCAAATTGGGTTAAAACCAGTAAAAGCAATAAACTTGCTCCAAATACTACGGCATACAACAGGTTTATACACAAGCATACAAAGACATAATTTGTTTTTATATGAATCATGGGTAAGCCAATGACGTCACATCATTACGAGAAAGTTAATGATCTTTTTCATGCATCCTTATGCGCTATAGTACCTATATACGCACATATGTTTATATTTCAGGAAACCCACAAAATATTATTGCATGCACAATTAAACTTCAACAATTTAAAAATAAATAAACTAATTGCCGAACATATCGTAAAAGAAATCGCGCTCAATTTGTTCGATCAAATTATTTTATCGGCAGTCGATAATTAAAGCTAATAATAACAGCAGGGTATGCAGATCACATTACCGCTTCCGTAATTATTAGATTATTTGTGCTTCAAGTTATAGCAATCAAAACTATTGCTGTATGTGTCTTTACATCTTCGAATAGTTTCATATTTATTTTATTGTTTCATTTTTAAATAATGATTAGTTATCAAAAGTTTGGGAACAGCGTATTACCCTTTATTCAATATCAGAATGAAAAATGTATGCTAATCGATAATTGATCGATTATATCGATACTTGTGGTAATAATAATAATAAAAATCCTATGGAGAATTAATGTATAATCTCTAAATTAAGTTTGTACAGAGCAGTGAGTTAACGTAAAGTGGATAATAAAACGAAATTCAACAACATACGTTAAAAAGTTCTTCTTAGACTTACATTGCATATATTTATTCACGTGTAAATATTCATGTAAACCAATTTCGTGACATTTTGCGTAAGTGCTGCCAACTTGTGTGACACTCAATAGTTTTCTTTTTTGCGTTTTAAATAAATACAGTATGTCAAGTAATTGCTTCAACAAAGAAAAAGTGCGCATATTTTATTTTGCAAAAAAGAACCGGATCATGTTTTTACATTTGTTTTTCATATTTTTTATAGTTGCTAGTTGTTTTAACAAAAAGTTAACAAAAAAAGGACAAACTACACGGTAAACTATTTTTAAGAATAAAAAACAGTTGTATTTTATTTTCGTCAAAATAATTACTTGACTTGCTTTATGCATATTTTTGAGATCTTCAAAGAGCTGTCAAAAGCAGCGCGAAGATGATGGATTGAGACATTGCCTGGCAAACGACTGACGCTATTTACTTCCTTTCAATTGATGTTCGTTGTTGGCAACATGTTGCATTGTAACAAATTTCTTTTGTTTTCGTTTTCAGCTGCAATTGTACAAGTACTCGAAAATCGTAAATCGTAAAACGTCGCGACGTCGCCTGGGATCTTTCACAGCGGCAAAGAGCTTATACATACATACATATGTACATAAGAGTACAAACTCAAGCTGCTTGTCATACGCATCGCATACGCATCGAGTTGAAATGATTCGGCAAAACAAAGAGAAACAACTCCAACAAAAAAAAGGTAACCAAAAATCATTTTACAACAGTTATTCAACGCAATTTTCATAGGCAAGAAGAAGAGAGTTGTGCGAGCATGCCCAGTGTTAGGGGAGGGGTGGAAAAATGCTTAGCAGCATGCATAATTTAATTGCCAGGGTCATAAATCTTATGGCTTTTGCACCAACTTGCGACATTCGGATGCGTCGGCAAGATTTTCAAAGCTTTGGTCCATCCCTCTGCCGTCCCTCTTCCGACCCCTCTACATGTACAGCAACAACTCTTTCTTTTCGCATGGTAATTATGTTGTTGGCAGTAATGATGCATCTCATCATTGGAATGTTGTCAAAGCTGTCACTCGTGCCGATGCTTATGCAACTCCATCATAGTGATTGAGCTCCTGTGTTGCTACCTGTGAAGCCAGACAGGTGTTGGACGTGGTTCTCGATTGTAGTATTGTACAGTGGCTCAATCATGACACTCACGTAGCAAAATTCAAATTGGCCATAGTCAATGCTTGCTAATCCGTTAATGCAATTTAATAGAAAATTGTTTAAAGTTTATAAAAGTGACAGCTTCATAAAATTAAGGTTATTAGCTTCGGCGGTAGATCTTATGATTTTTCGTTCTGATTTTAAAATATACACATGTATTTTAAATTTTACATTCTTTTTTTTTGATTTAAACTCATAGGTGGGGCGACTTCAAATGGAAAGAAATCGAAATAATTCATTTTAATTTAAAAGAAAATAAGTTTTGTACTTGGCAATTCTATTTGACATAGCTTCTGAAATATAAAATATGACGTTCTTTGTCAAACGGAACAGAGCTGCCGCCATAATTGAAGTGGATGGATTTTCCTGATATTATTTATTTATTTAAAATTTTTGTAATTGATCGTTCTTTCAAAAATAGTTGTGCAGTTTTTAATTTCAAAAAAAAGAAGAAAAACTACTGAGAAAACTGAAGTTATTGGCTATGAATGTCGCTAAAATTTAGTATTATAAACCAGCAAAATCCAGTATGGTGGATTACAGATAACAAATAATTGAATAAATCAATCTGTTTTGACAAATCGAGCCACTGTGCGTTGCTGATAACTTGTGGGCTTTCTTATAATCTGCTTGAGCTTTAACTTACAAAGGGCATTGTAAAATGTGAATCATGTGAAATTTAACCTATCCCAATACATCATACTCATAGGTCAGCGTTCGATGACTTTTGAGGCATCTTCTTTAAATGATTTTTCACATAACAAAAGAAATTTCTTTTTAAAGGTTTTCTTTTGAACAAAAAGTTTCCCTGCCATTTGTTTTTGTGTTTTTGACAAATTGCGCAGATGGTGAAAACATCAATCAATCATCAATCAAGTGGCCAAAAGCTTTGGCACTGCCATCAACATCCCAAAAGACTGGCCCAGTCCAAGATACCGGACCCAGAGACGGCAGTTAGTGAGCTCCATCAAAGGGTTCCATAATTTGCATCATATTTCATGGCTGGAACATTACAGACATGTTAATTTCACGCTCAGTATTTTCTGGCATGCAAAACACTTTCATATTTCTTTTTCTCTTTTCTTCTCTCTTAAATACCAATAGCAATTCCAACGTTCGGCGTTACGCATGCGTCCAACTAACGACTTCAATAGACATATAAGTATAAGCAATAGGCAGGTGTGGCTTCTGTTATTGTCACATGCCAACATGACACCCATTAGCTGATTGTTGTTGTGGTTGCTGATGTTGTGGTTGTTGTTGTTGCTGTTGTTGTCGCTGTTGGTTGTTGGTGTTGTCATTGTCGTGGGCTGCTCTTGTGAATGAAGGTGTCAATGGTTCAGCAATTTGAGAGTTGGTGTCTTTCAAATTTAACATTAGATCAGAAAATATCAAAACGGTGGCCATGTTCAAACAAAAGTCAATTAATCATTGTATTTCGATTGATTTTGGATTGGTGAAATTGGTTTTGATGATTGACAATTGTCATTTTCATAGCAGAGATGAGTAAATAGATATTCGTTTTGTATTTTATTGTAAAATATTATACGATACGTAGATACAAATATCTTCAATTGACTGTTACAATTCAATTACAAATTTATTCGGATATGAAAACAAGCTAGAAGTCTCCTTTTAAGATCTTAGTTAAGGTCACAAATTCATAAAGGGAAAACTTGCGCTCATTTATCACTCAACTAAATAATATCTACTTAATAATCCACATATTTATAAATTACTCCATAGATGGACAACAAAGAAAGTTCCACAAGACATCAAAAGTGTTGCAGCCCATAAGAAATGGAAGACAAAATTCCCGCCTTAAAAGCAATTTAATGTCCGAATTACGAAAGCGTTTCATATTAAGGCTGTCATATCGAATGAGCATTATGCTAATGAGTTTATATCAGACATGAGATTGGAACATGAACATGTGGATAAAACAAGATGAAGATGAAGTTGCGGATGCAGTAATAGACGGTTACAGCATTTATCAAATAATCGTAATATATAGTATTTTTCACTTAGGCATACGCGTCTTTTCTATCATTTATTTTTTTTTGAACGGGGCGTTGATCCATGATGTTATATCTGTCAGTTACACGACTCGCTGGCAATCTGACTAATTTGTTAATAAGTCATAATTGATTTCACATCACACATCAGCAACAGTTTCAGTTTAGCTCAGTTTCGTGGCTACGCCGGATTGTTGTCAGAGCTCCAGATGAGCTCCAAAAGCGGGCAATGAAAGCGAAATCTTCAATCTGAAATTTCTTTTCGCTTTTGTTTCGTTTCGTGGCGTTGCCAGTGAAAGTGATTTGTAGACACTAAGTGAGCATTTATGTTGTGTATGTTAATCAGAATATAATGGATCAAATCAGAAGCAACAACCAGCAGCAAAGCCACTGGCGTTTGCCTCGTTTGACGTTTTTCTCGTTTTAGTTAATTAAAGAGTTGCCCAAGTGCTCTGGCCATAAATTCTTCAAATCTCCAGCTAACTGGGTTGCGCAATGGCCATGACTATTCGAGTATCTTAAAGATACGTCTGCGTCTTACAGTTTCCAACGATTTCGGTAACGTCAATGGCCAATGGCAACCAATCTGTGAGACTACTCAAGCTGGCCTCGTTTCCCGCTGCCTTTCGGATTTCCTGTACAGTCCCCTCTCCTGTTCACTGGATTTTTGTTTATGCAGGTTTTCTATTATTTTTTGATGTTAACTGCAATTGTTGCTACCGGCTGTTGACTTACCTAGTTAGACATTTGTTTTTAACCATTTTTTCTAGGGCGCCTGCATTTTTGGTCAGTCGTGGCGATTCAAGGTTGTTTCTGCTCAGTTTTCTGTGAGACTTGAAGGGAATCTTTTTGTTTTTTCTTGTCGACAAGTTTTGCAATTTACAGATGCATATGTCAAAGTTAGAACAGCTTTTTTGGACTTAATTAATGAGCATTTCGGCACTGAGACTACATCTTCTGTGGGATTTGATTTGACAGAACAGAATACTACCTATAAAATCATTTTAATTGACACAGATTCAAATGTTGGACAAGTATTTTGTCATTAGTTTGGTTTTCCATTTAAAATAAAGCTAGAGTTGTCAATTCTCCTTAAACTCTCCAGCATCCAATACATCTAAGCAAGTGCATTTGATATAGCATATAATTCCAGTGCATTATATTCTAAAAAAAGTATTAGTGATTTGTCAACATTAAGAGGCCATTGATAGATATTAAAGTCACTTATATCTGCTTTAAAAATCATTGTTTGACTGAATTCACTTTAACTATTGTGTTGAAATCGCTGCGAATTCAATGGACTAACGAGATATAGTCAAATCTTATCGGAGATCACAAGACTCAATCACAGAGACAATGCCCACAAGACTCAATGCCCACATCATTTAAATGACACTTTGATTGAAACTTTTAAAAACTGGGAACCATTCAGAATGGCAACTGTTTAAATTTCTGTCAACAGACTGAAAAGAGAACTGGTTAACCACAAAACTGCCTCCTCTTGGCGGCATAAAGTGTGCATAATAAGCGTTTGATGGTTGCTTCGTTTTTGGTTATTGGTGTTGTTGGTCAATCTGAAGATTTGGCAATTGCCTTTCACTTTTTTGGTATCGACAAATGACTGCAGTTAGCAAAGCAAACGCGAAAGATCCAAAACTAAAGGCATTTTAATTGCCTACAAATAGTTTGCTTGCTACGCAAATAAGTAATTAATTCGTGGTCGCACAAAAGAATGCACAACAACACAAACAACAATAACAACAAGCGAAAGAGAAATTTACATAAAATTGTGTAATTAACTGAAATTTTGTCTGGCCAAAAAAAGAAATAAAAGCAGGCCTTCCAGCAACACCTACAACACCGAGTCCAGTTGAGGTGAGGCACGAGGCGAATCGCATGCCCCTAGCGGTTTCATGAAAGCGAAAGAAGCCACCCAAAAAAAAAAAACAACCAAACAACAAATTGCCACAAGCAAGTGAAACAATTGCAAGCACAACAAATAGCAAAAAGTCCAGTTGAAAACGATAACAAACAGCAAGAAATGTTACTTAACAATTGGTTTGAGAAAAAAATAAAGAGACTTGGTCAAACTTTTGCTGATATTATCGCGTCTTCCCCGTCTTTGACGATGTGTAGCAAAATGTTCGTAATACTGTTTCTAAATTAGCACGATTTGTTTTCTTATTGTTGCGGTTGTTGTTGTTGAAAATCTTAGAAAAACCAGTTGTAAGAAATGTTTTAAATATTAGGTCCAAAATGTTGTAGTTTATATAGAAAATTGATTGCACAAAATAACAATTTAATTTGTTTTCTCATTTAAGAATACCAGTTCTTCTTACAAGTAAAATGTTTTAAGAATTTGGTGTAAGAAATCAACTGATAAATTGTAAACAAGTCAGTGTTTAAATTGAAACACATCAAAATAATGCCTAAAAGATATTTCGCTAGATTTGAAACCATCTTAAACAAATATGGTAAAGATTTTAACTATATGATATTAATGTGATATTATACATTTTATTTATACCTTAAGTTTGATTCTTTGAATATAAGTTGGAATTAATTTCGATCAGAAACTGCAAGTCATCCAAAGACCACAAAGCAAATAGTGTGAAATGATGATTAACCCGGATTGACGGCTGTCAAGGCGACTTCGAATTGCAGCACCAACTGCAGCAGTTGGTTAATTGCAAATTTTGCATCTTCGAGATACGATGAGACTCGAGCAAGTGTAACAGTTGCAGGCTTATGCAACAAGTTGCAGATACAACAAGTTGCAGATACAATTAACGCAATCGCAAGCTTTAACACTTTAAACTGATGTGGCATGCAAATTTATTGCGTTGTATAAACTAATTGAGTGTAATGCATGTAAATTAACTGAAATTGGGACAATATGCCAATGGCCAAATTAGAAGCAGATACAAACGCAACGCCCCCGCCCTTACAACGTTGAACACCATGCGGGTAGTACCGGGTACCTTTTAGCCACTATTGCTACCAACTCTCATACGGCATGACTAATTTGACAGAGTCTGACACTCTTAACAAGTTACGAAGATTTATTATATCATTAGCGTTTCAGCCCACTGTGCCCCCTCCTCTTCTTATTCGTTATGATTGAAGTAAACCCAGTTTTTGGTCAGTCTTTAAGTTGCATGAGAATATCGGGGTTTATGTGCCATTTAACTTTAAGAGTGTTTATATGGCTATAACTCTTAATTTTCTTTGGGATGCGCATTGGGTTTGTGTTGATGTTGAGCATAGAGAGATTTGACGAAAATAAAATAAATTAATTACCCAAAATATAATGAAGTAAAGACTAAAGAAAGAGAGAAAGATCCGAACTCATTTAAGAGAGTTCAAAAGGGTAATAGCGGAAAGTTAGAGAAAAGAACAAAAACTCTGTGAGGATGGTCCCAATAAATAAAAAGAAGTGATTAAAACTAAAGTAGTTAATGATTAAGAAGTCATATTGATTCTGATTAATTAATCGAATGTATGTGTAGATAAGTTAGATGTATTAGTCAATCAATCAAAAGAGAAAGGCAAACTAGGAATAAGTAAATAATTATTAAACTCAAGTTGTGATTGTAAATACTGATTCTATACTTTTGCGCCTCTTTATTTATTAAACTATCAAAAGATCGTCAATGTGTCAAACGAAAAACATAACAAACCAATTTCAATTTACAAGTCAACATATATAATAATAAAATAATAATAATCATAATCATAATTTTGTTTATATTTTGTTTGCTTATACTATACATAATTATCGAAGACAAATTGCGTGTTGACTGCACATAAAATGCGAAGCTCGAAAATCACATTTGTTGAAATAAATTTAAATAGATATAAAAATTAACTGCAATTTTACTTTCCAATTCAATAAATTTGGCGCACGCAGTTAGCGCTTTGCGTGTCTTGTATCTTGTATCTTGTATTTGTATCTATGTATCTTGTGTCTGAAGTGCTCACAGTTAACTGAGCTAACGCTGTTGATGGACGGTAGCGTTGGGTTTCAAGAGATGGCCAAAATGTAAACACAAAGTGGGTTTGGCTAAAAGAATCGTTCAATAATTTCGCTGTCTTGCCAAACTCAACTCTACTGATTTGCATTACCTGGCAAGACCCTGGACAATAAGATTTCATAACTTTTAACTTGTGACGTACAATTTCATTGACAGCCGTTATTCCACGCCCAATACAACTGAACGACTGAAAACCTTTTCACGCTCATCAAAAATTTCAAGCTTTTGTTTCGTTTCTTGCGCCTCTTTCAACATTTTTGTGCAATTTTTCAGCGACCACAAGAAACGCAAAGAAATCAAAACAGAAATATAATTTTCGAATTGAAAGCTATTCAAGTTGTATTGTATTGTTTGTCCACTCGTTTTCATGGGCTGTCACTTCAATTGAGGCGTTCAATTGCAATTGACGCCACATCCATTGAATATGGGTCAGAAATAAGCCAACATACTTACTTATCTTTATACTAAAGATATTTATTCAGATGAGTTTTGCAAGTCTTGACCTTCGTCAGCTTTTTGTTTTAAATATTAAAATTTAAGTAGTCTATTATACTACCAAGATTTGAGGCAAGATTTGTCTGAAATTGTCGTGGGATTGATTGAAGTACACCTTGAAGTCACTAAAAAATACTTATGAATAGACTAATGAGCACTGAGGATTTTCCCTCATCATTATAATTGGAACAAAAAAATGAAATGTTATTGAATTATAGTGGCAATCAAATACCTATAACAATGCTAAATAAATAAACCAATGGATCTTCAAATATTATTCGTATCACTGAATTTCAACTTTTTCTCCAACATTCCATTTACTCATTCGATCCTCAACGGCAAATTGCAACTTTACGCTTTAGATCTTGCCAGTAATTTCATTTTAATGCATTAATTACACATTAGCATTAGCTCCAACTGACTTTTCGTTGGCTTGAAGTCTTTTCAACATGCAATTGAATTTCCTAACCAACTTGCAAGTCCCTCTCTATCCAAAGAGACTCTGTGTCAATTGGACTGCCATTGTTTGCAATGAAATGAAAACTTTTGTATTATTTTTTCAGTTTTTATTTTGTGTTGGAATTTATAATTTATAGGTTAGCAGTGCGCAACTGAAAGCTGAGAGCAGTTCTTTTGAATCTAATTATTTAAAAAAAAAAAACCAGTGCAAGATAATATCGAGAGACGACATTTTAAAGGTGCCTCTGATTTTCCAAACGCTTTATAAGTTGTTGTTGCTGTTTTTAGTCTCGTGCCCAGTTTTGGTCACGCAAACATTGCACTTGCCTCGTTTTTCCGAGAAACGTCCCGACATGCAAATTACTTTGAAGAGGTCTCTGGGGTCCGAGGTTGAGGTAGCCCCTGCCTCGGCCCCGGCTTGACTAAATGTTTACCACAGTCTCTCAAATGCAAAGCCTAAGCTTGTACCTCATGAGGAGTCAGTAAACTTTCGCATGTTTAGTTCGTGACAGTTTTTAGCAATTACCCGAACGAGACGATGTCATCGTCTACCTAACTAACTGGCCACTGGTTATTGTTTAGGGGTTAGTAACCCGAGTGGGCTGGACAGTGCTATGATGGACTGTAGTGCAGTTAGCAAATTGACAGAATATTTATAAGGTTACTGCAATAGATGTTATTCGCCTGAGAAAGTTGGTCAACTCAGTTACTAAACGTGGGAGCTTTCTGGAAGCCACAAGATGTAATTATAATTTGTATTTGATGTGTAGGTTACACTGTTAAACGTTTCTTTAAAAATTAATATATTACCCTTTTTATGCTTATAATGATTATTTAGCTCTAAAGACATAGGACAATTGGGTTCTCAATTGAAAACTTGACTTGAAAGTTACATTGATATAAATAGTTGCTGCACTTTCTTTAGAACAGCCAATCTTTCGAATTTATTAAAGCTTATGCGCTTATGTTAATATGTGTATTCCACTGATAAAAAATTTTTCTAAAATTAAGATTTTGGTCTCAGAACTAAGAGTTTTGGTCTAAAAATGCATCGAGAACATAAAATTCCTGAATTTAAAAGAATAATTAGTTCTTATTTGTAGACCAAACAGTCTTAAATTAATTATACATTGTTTTTGGATTTATTTTTTTTTATAAATATTCCGACTATATGTTTTTTCCTTGGCTAGAGCGGGTTTCGATCCCTCGACTTTGTGTGTTACCAAACTGAAGCGGCGACTCTAACCAGAGCGCCACGGTGCCATTATTGTTTTCATATTAAAGATGACATATTTATATTTTTTTCTTATCAATTTAAGATTCTTAATTATTATATATTAGAACTCAAAATTTTTAGATTAATATTTTTAGTTTTATTAATTTGGTCTTAATATGGTCTTATTTTAAGAACAAAATATTTAAGATGTATGTTCTTGATTTGAGAAGTTGGTCTTTTTTTCAGTGTATGTAAACTGAGCACTCTGTAATCGATCACCTCGACTATGCATTCAATATTCTTTGTACTATATTCGTAAACGTGTTGTTTGAATATTCGCATATTTCATTTAATTAAAAGTACACGTATCATCACGAATAAGTAATCGATATGTTCTGCAGACTATCCATCTTTAGTATTTCCCGTTGTGTGACATTCTTAAACGTTTGCAGCAAGTGATCAGTTCATGGGATACATATCTTAAGTAACTAATAAATTCATTCAAAATTCATATTATAAGTTAAGATGATTTTTCAGAAACCAGCCTTTTCCGCGCACTCAATTTATATGTTTTTGTAAAAAAAATGAACACACCTACAAATATCTCAAGCCCCAAAAACACAGAAAGCTATTGTCGATATTCCAGAAGCAATTGTTGCTTCCAAATGTCAAAATTATTCAATTTAATTAAATTTATTTTACTTAAATGCAATAAAATGTCAAAAAAATACATTAAAACTTAAGTTTTTTGCACCAAATATACCAAAACTTAATATTTGGAATCAATTTATGTATGAGAAACATTTCTTAAATTTGGTACATTTCTGTATCTATTCCATGAAATGTATCGTTGGAATTCATACTTTACTAAAACAATAAAAGATAGAGAGCTTAATACTTGCTTCTGCAATTGGGTAGTATATGATACTACTCTGGTTGAATTTAGGAAGCTTTAATTTGTTTAGCTACCAGTGTAGGGAGGATCCATTGCCTCCAGCCTACGCCCCTGCTTATAGGTACGTCTTATCTGTGCTTTAGCCTCTGCTGTTTAGTACTTAAGATCACTTTCTATTACATCATTGCCAACTCATTCTTGTTACATTTAACAATTATGCACTATTCATATAATATTATCATATTTACTCAACTCTCTGATGCAACTCTGCTTAATTTGTGGCACTTTGAGATTTTTGGGAGCATATTTAACGGCCACGCCGACGCAGACACAGAAGTCAAAGCACTCGCAATGCCGATTGCCTGCTGAGGTCCGAAACGCCTCCCCAAACTGATGACTGTAACCCACTTCACACTATAGTGTGGTCGGCCGAGTGTAGCATCCAAGGTGTATTATCCCCAGGCCTGGTAGGAGGTAGCTGCAGCCTCAATGCCTGGCTGGCACTTTCAATTTTTCTGTTCGAGTTAAGTTGAGCTGGGATGAGGCAAAAGAAAAACACTTTTCGCAAGCTTCGTTGAGCATAGAGCATATTCCATTCCCCCTTTATTTTTTGGCTTCTTGCAACGTCTTTGTGCGCAGTTCTTCTTCAGTTGCCGCAAGTTGTTGCAGTTGCAAATACACATTTTAATTTGTTTGTTTGCGGCCTCTGCTGCGCATTTGAGTGCATCAGTTGAGCATGCAACATAAACAGAAAAATGAATTTTGTTTTCGATTTCAAAGTGAAAATCGGCCAAGTTTTAGCAGAAAAATGTATAAACTTTTTGAAAATATTAATTTAAAACTGCTCTTAGATATTTCTTAGTGAATTGCTTAACCTTTCCCCTTTCTACTTATTGACTTATGCCCAATTCAATTACCTCAATTTGCCATTGTTTAATAGTTTTGCATAATTTACCAACCGAAAGATTTTTATTTTCTCGCATTTTGTAAAGATTTCTTAAACAGGTTTGCAAATTTTCTTTTGCACCTTTTTGACCACAAAAATGTCATTAAATAATTACAAGGCGCATTTTTCCGTTCAAAACAATATTTAAGTGCAAATCAATGGACAAGTTTCGGCCACAAAAAACTGAAACTCCCACCGCGATTAACAACAGCAATAACAACAACAACGGTTGAAGAAAAACAAATTATGCAACTCGGGTTTGTCTTGCAACATCTTCCATCTACCAGGTAGGCAGGGAGACAGGCGGGCAGCCAACCAACCCAGCCAGATCTTTGAGGCCGCATAGCTTAAATCTTGTTTTGGAACTCTCTCGCAGCAGCAGCAACAACAACAGCAACAACAACAGCAACAAACGCTTCTTCATTTTCGCGCTGTAAACTTTTCACCCAGCAGACAACAACAAAAACGAAAGTGCAACAGCCGCTGCCAACCAGTTGCTAGTTGGAAGTTGCAAGTTGAAAGGAGGCGCTTCGTCTGGGTCTCTGGGCTTGGTCGGACTCTTACGTGACCGGCGACGAGGATCATTTGACTTTTGGCCATATTTGTGTTGAGTTATGGCGAGAAGATGCAGCAACAGCAGCAGCGGCAACAACTTTGACTGTAACTCTGAGTGCAATCTGCAATTGCAATTCCAACAAAAACCTGTTTAACGTGGCGTATGAGTAATGCGGAAGTTGACACTTGCTGCGCTTGGCAAATCTCGGCGGTGGGTGAATATTGCTCTCTGATATATTTACTGCCCATTGCAGCACTAATTGCGGCATTCATCAGTTCCCAGTCCATACCAATGACATCGGCGCAAACAAAACTTATTTTGTTTAAAGCCACAACTAGCTATTAATGACCCAACCCAACGTAACAACAACAGCAAATTGTTGAAAACTGGAAATACATATATAAAAAAAAAACTGTTAAAAAAGAGTCGCTTGTCAATAACGAGCGATGAGTTATTTGGCGGACCCTTTTACTTTCTTTTCCCAGCATCGCTGAAGTATCTAAAAAATGCCCAAAGTAGAAGCATTAATGATTCACCTCATTCGCTTGCCATGTGAATTTTTAATCGCTCCTCCTCTTTTTTTTTTTGCTAAAATAAAATATAGGCGTTGCAAGAGTACAAATTAATGTCTTAATAATTGACTAGATTCGAACAACAAAAGCAGGAAATTGCTTTTATTTGTTTATGTACGAATTTGATATGAGAATCATCAATCAGATCTGGGGGCATTGATTAGATTATCTAGTGACAATACAACTTTGAAAATGTCAAAACATTTCGTTTTTTAATTATTCTAACTTGATTTAATTTAATTAATATTTTGTGTTATTATTCGAATGCTATATGAGATTCTCCAAATGGTTGGCATTTGCCTACGAATTAATATATAATGGATATAATTAATTATTTTCTTTTGATGATATAAAATGTCAATTTCTATTGGCTCTCTTAATCTACATATATTCATTGCGGTTAGCATACTGCCAACACTATTGTCCTTAACCTTTTGTGCAACTGTTAAGTTTCCTTTTTTGGCTCTTTGCACAATTTTCCATAAGAGTTTTCAGAGCTTGAACGAAAAACGTGTCAGACCAGATTGCTGCCGTCTGTCTCTGTCTATTGACATAAGTTGACTGTGGACACAGCAACTGCAAAGGCAACGGCAATGGCCTGCGATTACAACAACAGTACAATAACAACAATAACAACAACAACTGCAACCCATTGCAAAGATTTTAGTAAACAAGAAAAACACAAGAAAGCATTTTCAGCCACATCATCATCTTCCTTTTGTCTGTGAACAGGAACTGGTCACAGTTAAAGTCCAAGACGAAGACGAAGACGATGCCGAAGTTGTAGCTGTCTCAAGTTTCTTTTATGCGATTTTTTTTTGTCTTTTTGTATTTCTTAATTTTAAGTCTTATGTTGTACAGATATATATATAGTATTTTCATATATATACGTATACATAAGTACTTATATATTGCCTCACGTAGCGTTTGCAGTTGCTTTTTTGTGTCGTGTAAACAGACAACAAACCAGAGACAACTGTTTAACATTGCAACAATCCGTACAACATCTGTTGCCCATCGTCTAATTTGTTGGTTAACCTGGGCCTGTTTCTGGGCCTGGCCATTATCGCACCGTTTGCCAAATTGTTGGCATAGCTTCGCCTTTTGTTTTTGTTTTTCATTTTTCAATTTCATTTCTGTTTTTATTTATTTAAATTTTAAAATGTAAATGCCTACCTCTTCATCTGGCGATAACAAATATTTCATTTTGTTTGTGTGCTGCTTTCACTTTCGATATATATGAAATGCATAATTTGATTACGAAAGTGAATAAAAATGTAAGCTTGAGATTCCCTAAAAAATCCAAAATCTAAGGAATCTACAGTTTATTAAATACTAAATGCTTGAATAAATTTTATATAAAATATCCTTAAAATTAAATTCGAAGATAGCAATTTTGTATCATTATGCGGGGTATACATAATTTGTTACGAGCTGATAGACTCCATAATATATGTATATTCCTATGGTGACGAACTAGGAAGATATACATAGAATTGACCGTGTGTTGCTGAATATTTGAAATATATATAATATATTTATTTATTTAATATATACATATTTATTAGAAGAACTTAAGAATGAAGTATTTTCTTACTGGACTTGAAAGTTGTAAAAGTGAGTTAATCATATTTGTATCAGCCTTAACTTATTGTCGAACATATTCGATTCACATTATTAGGCTTATTTATGTACTTCAATTTTTAATTGTAGTCTATCAATAATGAGCATATACTCGTATTTCATTTTGATTTGTGCCGCTGACAACAGACAACTGCTTCAAGATACTTGGATACTTTTTGTATATTTTTGTGACAGCCCTTGAACCTGTTCATTGTCAGCAGCAACTCGCATTTCTTTTGTATGAGTTTCAAGTTGTAATTTCTTTTCATTTGTGCTGTTTATTTTTTCGCGACGTTGAACGGGGCTCGTCGTTCTGGCAGGTTTTATTAAATTATTTTTTGGCTTTTTTTATTTTTTTTTTGTGAATTTCGTTTCGTTTTCATGGCATGGAAAGTGGGTCAATCGAGAGATCTTTATAAATATTTTGGGTTGCATATTTATCTGAAAGATATTTTCGTATGTCGCTCAAGTGACAATCTGTTAATGGGTTTGTCTTAAAAAATGAAAGTTGTTTGGGAACAAGAATATCAATGGTATGGAATGGTAACAAGATGACACGAGCTAATTGAACTTAGTTGCAATTAAATTTCTGATTGATAACTCACGGATTTTCTACTTCCAGCTCGTTAACTGGCGCTACACTACTCAAATCGAATCGAATCGATTTAAATTAAATTGAATCGCATCGAATTGGATCTCATTGTAGCGCCACAAAAAATAACAAATAAAGTAATTGACGGCTAATCACAGACAGAGTCCAGTCCATTAGGATTCCCCTTCTAACAATGACTTCCCTTTTACTTCAACACTCAATCTTTCATGTGTTTATTTCAGTTTCAATTGCTTTCGTAGCTGTTGATTGGGCTGCCGTGCTATTTGTGCATCGGTTGAGAATTAAATCGAGTTTCAAAATAATTTCATCTCATTTCATTGGAAAGCTTGTGTGCATGTGTCTCCGATGACGCGCCTGATTGGACACTGGCCACCGACACAGAGCCAAGTTAATGGAAATCATGCCGGACTCGTTAGTGTTGGCCCAGGAAGTGCTGCTTAGTCCAACAAATCGAAAATTTAATTGAGCATTACATTTGCCATGATATAATCGAGATTATGAAATCATAGTGTAGTTTGTTTTGAATAAAGAACTAAAATTTTATATATGTATATTTTTATATCCCTAATAGAAAGCAAGTGTGAGCAAATGTAGGGCTAATATTCGAGTTTATTTGGCTTATATTTGGATTTTTATATAAATCCCACATGACCTGCACTTTTTACAATAACCACAGAAAGAAAAGTTAGCTAGGAAGTTCATATATATTTGCATATCTAGGTTTCTTCTATATCAACTATATGAATTGTAGACAATAGGACCTTTTATTTTATTGTCAGAAAATGTGTGTTGTTAAAAAAGCAAATGAAGATAATTTTTAGTCCCTGTTGTCCAAAATTACAAAGTTGGTCAAAAGCGCTGTTTAAAATTGTTTCTTAAACAACTTCAGAGTTTTTTATCCAATCATAATAAAAGGACAGATCCAAAACATAGTATACATCATATGTTTTCAAGGCTGTTGCCTTAAAGTTGCTGTCTGTCTTTTGACTTTAGACATTCCTACTAGTCAAGTTTGAGATTTATGTAACTTAGTTTACAGCTGATACTCAGTCTAAACTTATAGATCTTATGGTATCTTCAACCAAATTTTAGTCACTTATCTATGCCCAAACTCTGCTTTGGTTAAGGAAGTTTATTGATTCGGTGGGATTAACCTTACAAAAGGCCTGTTTGTTACTCACAATAACAATAAATTGCCTGCAGCTGAAAACAAAATGCGATTACATAATACGAGTATAGCCTGAACAAAGCAACAAAGATCCCAATTATAAACATAAGTTCATCCGCAAATCAAAAGCAACAAATCCAACAAACAAATAGTATATATATATTTTGAATCATAAATGATTGGAAGCTATTGCCAAGTTTGTCTGTTGCGGCCATGAAAGTGAAAACTAAGTATAACAGCGGATGCCACCGATGCCACATTGACCAACAATGAAAACACAACAATGGCAACAACAAACTGAGGCATCATCCAAAATATATATCGCATATACAAATACATAATCAGTAAATGGCTAAAGGCAAACTATTATTTTTGACCAGCAATTTGTTGATGAGACATAATAAATTATTAGGAAATACGATAATCTTGGATAAGTACAATTTTGCATAGGTAAAGCTATGTAACAGATCGAACTGAGAATGCAACCAATTTGCAGTTTTTGATCTCAAGCGTCCGCGATTCTCAGATCTGTTGACCAGTTCAAGTGAACAGGTTTATTATCTGCCCCAGGTGTTGTTGCGGCTTTAAACGTTGTCATGACTTTATGACTTTTACTCTTCGTTTCATGGCACTTCCTTTGCATCTTCATTAAACGAATCTCCAAAAAAAAAAACCAAAGTAAATAAAAGGGAAAGTTCATTGAGGCGTGTGAGACGCTCCACTCTCAGCTCAGTTGCATATTTGTACAATTAATATGAAAATGCTTATGAAAATATTTTGAATAATTGAATACTTAAGCAGACCCACAGATGAAAACCAGAGGGGGCAGGTCTTATGCAAGTCGCCAATCTTTACGATTTAAATATATTTTTTGGGCCTATAATTGCATCATCATTTTTAGACATATTTAACCGTTGTTGGCATCATTTTTTCCAAGTAACGGTAAATTTGTTCAACTTAAACAAGCCTTTAAAAACTATGTCAATCTGATTTCGATGGCCTAACTTCCAAAAAGGTGAAAAGTTAATTTACAATATAAAAATAGTCTCAACAATAAATATTTGCATGACTAACATTCAATGAAAATGCAAATTGAGTAATAAATTTGTTTTTTTCTTACGAATCTTTGACACATATTTGGTATGAGAGCTTTGTCTATGATTAACTGGAACACCTGAAGAAGTTAACTAAAGACTTGGATCCATTTTTCATTTAATGAAAATATGTGCACAAAACAAAATTTTGTTGTATTATAACGAAACATTTTTAAACAATTTAATTTGAATTCAGTCTAAATTTTAGCCCCTAGAATTTAAAACATTTGAATAACATATCTTAAAGTTTGTTTTGAGAATATAAAGAATAATATAATATACAATACGTATAATATTAAAACCTTAAAAGCTATACAAAATTGTATATTCTTTTGTAACCTGCAATTTACTAACAAGATTTTTGGAAATATTGCAAAAGTAAAATATTTGCCAAATAAAATTGGATTTAAAGTCACACGCATTAATCTAGACTTACCGCATTATGTATTGCCGCATTGGGTGGAGCAAATCCCTGTGCATTGGATGTGACCACCCATAGGCACAAGGTGCCCCAAAGAGCCAAGAGATGTCGCATGTTTCACACAAGTTCCAGACAATTAGATAGGTGTCTTTAAATGCTGCAGGAACAGTTGTTATGTTAATTTTATGTGGATTTACTAATTAAATATTGTTGCACTATTTTTTCCTTTTAAAATAAAACACGAGGAGAACGCAGAGTTCCGAAATTTGTGAAATTTTCAATTGGCGCACAAGAATTGTCAATGCGAAGACGACGACAATAAAAAAGCGAACACAAAATTGAAATCAAAATTCAAATCAACTTTTGCCAGCGCGTTTTGAACTTAACGTTTTCTATTTACTTTATGTAAATGATGCAGTTTTTGTAGTATTCGTTGTGTTATTTGTTTTAGTATTCCGTTAGCATTGCTGTTGCTGTCGCGGACTTAAATCGAGTTGAAGTTGCAAGTGGAAGCCGCAGACACGACTTGTCTGGTAAAAGTTCGATGCTTAACTGAAGATCATTAAGCGTTTGGTAACAATTTAAGCCAAGCCAAGCGACGATGGTGCCAAAAAGCAGAAAAACAAATACGCGAAGCGAAGACGCGACGCGACGCTTGCGATGAGCTAGCAACATGTTGCCGGCAACATCAGCAACATCAGCAACTCCAGCCACAACAGCAACACCACCAACTACATCAACGGCAACAGCTGCTGAGAGCGCTTGCTGACAGCAAAGAGAAAGCAAAGAGCGCACAACGTGAACTGAAAGAGAAAGTATTTCGCTGGCAACATGAGGAAATATTATGCTCTAACTTTGATTTTCAAATGCATTTCTTGTTGAGCTCTTCGTAATGTGTGGGGTCTTCTTTTATCAAACCAGAAATGGCTATCAAAATATGATGCCACCTTAGAGATTTCGATTTAAAGCGCTGATCACGTAATTTCCTCAAGTTGGCGTACTCGGAAGTGCTCCGATAAGAACATATTAATTGGGGGTCTACTTAGTAGGTGTATTTTCGCATCGAGCCAAAACAATAAATAACTTTTAATAGTGGTCCGAAAATGCAGACATCATTATTATGATTTACAGACGTGTGCCATATAGTTTTAACAATACCAATAACAACAACTCGAGTAACACATTTATGCTGCATTCCACGGTACGCAGCGATGTGTCTTTTAAGTTTCCATGCCAAGCAATTTGTCTGCCTCGTTTCAAGTGATTCAATTTTTCTCGATAATAATGGAAGTAGATGATTAATGTGGATTACTTGTGGGTTTACCAACATTATTCATGCTGTGACCACTTCTCTGATTAACATATTCCGCAATTACATCACTGCCAAATGTGTATAGATCGGGTTTCTTTAAAATATTATGAGGGCCTCAGCATGACCTGATCAACTTGACTTGAAATAATTAATGTTTGTTATTTGCAAGCAATGATGAACGTAAATATTCAGTAAGCAGAAGATAGTCAAATCCAAATCAATTGATTGTTGAATGTGTTCTTCCCTCTGTTCCCTACAACTCAATCTTAATGAGAACAAGCAACTAAACTGTTAACTTAGAACCAGGGATTAAAACCGAAACGAATATCGGTTTCAGTTACGGTTTCGGTTATGGTCGAATTAAGGTTTTCGGTTATCGGTTATGTAAAATCTTGGAGTATCGGTTTCGTAACGGTTATCGGGTTTTTGTAAGTTTTGGTTTAAAAATACCGGTATGGTTTCGGTTCACAAAAAAATTAAAAATTTCGGTTGACCAAAATAAAAAGAGTTATTCATTGCTTTAAATGAAAAAAGCCTTAATGCTCTTATTAGCCTGGAAAATACTAATGTTATCTGGTTACTGGAATGGTCCAGCGTATTGTCGATTTTATTATAATATGACCTTTGAAAATTTGGATTATTTTGATTTTACTGATTTTTAATAATTTCGAACTGCCATAACTTTATCAAAATTCAATAAATTTTCATGCGCAATGTAAATTTGAGCATGATTTTACCTCTAAATTCGTTCTTCATTTAAATTTTGTTCATTTTCAAAAATTCGAAAATTTTGAAATTTTTAGAATATTTACAGTGTTACCCCTTATCATTTTTCTAAAAATATCGAAATTTTCGAATTTTTAATATGAAAAAGATTTAAATGCAGAACGAATTTAGAGGTAAAATCATGCTCAAATTTATATTGCGCATGGAAATTGATTGAGTTTTGACAAAGTTATGGCAGTTCGAAAATCCGGAGAACAATTCAATAACCAATGAGAATAACCCCAAAATCAGATCAGATCTGTCTTAACCAAGGCTGCAAACCGCTTCGATCCGAACCGACCAGTCCTTGTTTGGATCGGGTTTTTTTTTGGGTAACCCGAACCCGATCTTGAATCAAACCTATAGAACAATCTACTCCCGAACATTTATAAGATCTAGTAATTTTTTAATTTTTGTATACTGCTATGACTTTATGTCATATTTTATGTTCGAAGTATAGATGGGCACGGACATTTTGGGTCTTCGTGTCCCGCGGGCCTCTTCAAAAAATCCACGGGGTTCTTGCTGGAAAATCGTAAACGTACTTTTTTTTCATTCGGGCCCGGGTTTCAGCTAAAAGCCCAAAGCCCGGTAGGCCCGAAAACTCACAAAATTATTCTATATGATGCATCTTTTATCTATACGTATTTTGTTGTTTGTTTTAATTTAAAAAATTAAGCAAAAAGCAAAAGATTTTTTCAAAAATTGATTTCGGGCACTGGCCGGTTTATAAACAATATGCAGACTTATTATATACACATTAAAATATATAAAAATAAATGATATCAATAGTACGAGCAGGGGCTGTATAATCAGTTTCGCGCAACGAACCAAATCTTAAAATTTTGGAGGATTGCAGCTTTGATCTTAAGAAAGTTATGAATCTGTAATAAAATCATTCTTGATATTTGATTATTAATATTAATAGATATTTCAAAATGTTCAAAATGATCGTATTATATTCACTGATGAATATTGTTATTCAAGTTTATATCTTACAATTTGTATGAAAGCACATTGCGTCTTTACATATATTTTTTAAACTAATACTTCTAACAGTGATAGTCTTTTCAGTTGTATATATTTACTACATAATAAATACAGTTTCCTTTTCATCTGTTTGCGTTAAGTAAATTGGAAAATTGATTTCCTCTTGAGCAACGCTTGTCGGCCAGTTAGTTGGCACTGTTGACCCTTATCTAAACGCAACCTAGGCCAATCAACAAATTATGGCATTTTCAGCTTTCCAGCAATTATAGCAGCAATTTTGTGAGATCCACAGAAATTCGGCAGTCGCGACGGCAATGCGACTAATCGACAGATCCATCAGCCAAGGCACAGACACTTCATCGCCAGCTTTCATTAATACATTTTCACTTTCAACGCTTCGCAGAGTAAAAAAATATGCAAGCCAATGGGCTCACCATTAAGTCAATGCCCACTGCAATTCTAGAGAAGGTTCGAAGTCACTCCCCCTTTCCCACAATTCCTTTGTCGGATTGCATAAGCACCTCACAGCTTATCAGGTTTCCATTGAATCAAAAAGAGACACAGACCCAGACAATGATAATGGCTCTGCTGATTTGACTGATTTGGCCGATGACGGTCAAGCTTTGTCCGAGTCATTCAACTGAGTTGCTCTTTCAAATCTCGTGGTCTTTAAATTTTATTTGATGGCTTTCTTTATTAACCGATCAGTTGTCTACAAAGTTTCGATGAGTCTTAAATCTATATGGAAAATAACAGAAAAGAAAACATTTTCACCTGTTTGTCAAGCAATAGCATATAAATTACTTGAAGGTTGATTTAATTACTTGATCCGAGTCTTTGTCAAAAAAATACTTCAACAAATTTTCCCTTTTGTCAAAACAATAATAAATTATATTTGTGTTTTGTTGTTTGGATAGGGTAGCACCCTGTGTGCATCCTTGATCAGTGTCAAATTCGTCTTGCTGTCTGCACATTTTTAAAGATATGATCAGATAATAAACACGGAAGATATTTGAGAAATTGCATTACATACATACAAGAATATCACAACACCCAACAAATCAAATCAAGGTTTACTTCAAGTGACAAGGTTTTTATTTTAAAACTGAAATAGTCAATCTTTCAAACAGCCTTGTAGATGGTCTACTAACTATCATTTGGGCCTTTCGCAAAGTACACACTTTTTATTTAATATTTTATTTCTCACATATTTGCCTGGCAAATATTATGATATTTACTTAACCATATAGACCTCACAGAGACGTGACAAAATTACAATTAATTTTGATGCCGCTGAAATAAAAATATCTTTTCGCTAACCGCACCTATAAATGCGTCATGAAACGAACTCCACCTGTAGATAAGAAATGAAATGATTTAGCATCAGTTTGCAGTACAGTTTTCTGCTGATTGCTTGAGATTAAAGTAGCTTGAATGTGTTTTTTCAAGTGTGAGACAATTTTGAAGGATGTAGACTTGAGTTTCTTAGGTAAAATGTGTATGTACATATGTATATGTAGATCTTCTTATGTCGTACAATTCTCGAGGAATTATTCGAGTGTGGTTTAATGTAATTTAGCTGTAGACAGAATATTATTTACGTAAACTATAAGCCGGTAATTTCCTAACAACCAGGTAATATTTGTGTAAGAGATTACCAAAAGAGCGTGCAAACTCACAATCCAAAGCTAAGTAAAACAACAGAAATCAAAACATCGTGAAATAAATAAATAAATAAAAAAAAAAAACAAGACTAAATGCTGTACAAATAGCAACAACAAAATGCTTGAGGGAGAAAGACTTTCACCTTGCGACGAATGATCACCATATATACCAAAAATAAGAAGAAGAAAAAAGAGTCAACCAGAGGCAGCAGAAGCTGCGGCCTTCGAGATGCTATGAACTCGAACCGAATAGTACCGAATCAACCCGACCTGACTTGGCCTGGCAACAAGTGCCATGAAGAAGCTACAACAAAAATCTAGCTGAAGCTGGAGCTCGAACTGTGGATATACCATAGCTAAAACTGGAGACACCAGTTGCGTCAATAAACCTTTGACTCAATGACGCTTACACGCGGCTGCTTATCACTTGAAACTCTCAATGGGAATTTTGTTTTTTCGTTTTGGTATTTCGCTGTGGATCAACGATCTGCCTGCCCGCTGATCGTGAGGAAGCAACTTTTACTTTCCATTCAAGAATGGACTTTACAACACATTTGGGATTAAGTCATCTACCACTTGTGTGAGTGGGTTCCTATTCCAAAGTACTCAGAATTCTCAACACTTTCTCGCCGCCAGATAATATTTATCCCCACGCAACTGACAATCATTTAAACTTGTCAAGTGTTTCACATGAAATGTGAAAAGAAAAGTATTTTGAAGAATTGAGCTGGGACTGAAAATCAAATTATCAGCCATTAATAAAGTAAACATTTTAATTAAATTATCTCCGCAACAAAATAACAAAAAATGCATAAAGGTTTAACAAAATATCCAACAAATTTGTACAGTCGGATATTACCTAATTTCAGCAACTATGTATATTACAAAAAATTTAAATTATCAAATTTATCGCCTGCGGTCTTATCGATTGGTGTCAAATTTTGCGATCATTAATAAAATCTCATCGCTGAAAGAGCTAAATAAGCATTGACATTTTGTATTGAAGTTTTCCAATTACATATTTATTTACATAGATTAACTTTAGAGCATATGTGAGACATTTTCTAGACTTCCACATAGTCTTGAAATAGATCAGGTAATAATATTTATACCAAGCACTTGCTCAAAAGGCCGCTTTATTTTGTAATGCCTAAAAGTATGCTATGTGTAATTAATGCTCAACGTCCATCAAATTAACCCTTGAGTGTTAGCGTTTTGGTTGATTATTTCTGATGTTCAAATATGTACGTTGGCTGAGTGAATCCGTGGATGATATGGTAGATTCGGTATTTGGGTAAACGCAGAACAAGTTTATTTTCCATTGAATAATATGGTATTCAAGATGCTATTTTGCATGGTGCGTAGCGAGTTTCTTCAATAGTTCCATATATTTATTTACTATTGTTAACAAAATAAAGAAAACTTACGGAAGCAGTCATTACCACGGCCACAGGGTATCCTACGGTCAAGTACACTGGACTGTAGCCGCCCCTCACCGCGAGCGAAGCGAGCAAGTCGTGGAGACCCCTTGTTTCAGTAAATAAAGATACTATCTTTTAACTGAATATACACTTAGAATTATAAAATCAAGCTTTAGTAGGAACAACTTGTTTGTTTTTAAAATTGTCTCAACCAATCTGACAGAATTTGCATTTAAGTCGGTCTTATACATATATCCCGGCAGCATACATATCCCGACCGAAGTAAGTTAAAATCGTATTACTATATCATATAGAACTCTGCAAGGAAAATCTCTCAAAGTTCGGTTTTACCTACGGTTTCAGAGATTTATAAACCACTTAAAAAATTAAGTTTTTTTTTACAGAATCCAAAATTAAAAATTATTTTGCATTTACACAGAGATTTAAATTTGAATTCTCTAGCTCATGTCTGCAAACTGTTTATACAGACAAACCTTTCTTGCGCAGAGTATAAAAAAACAACTTGAAAATTTGAATACATAATTTTTTAATTAATTTTTCAATTATCGTAATTGTGTTGATTACATGTTGGTTTTCTTGCTGGTTGCAAAACCATTAATATGATTCATTAATTGAAAATTGATATATTTTTATAATTAAAAGTAGATTTTTATTTTTAAAATTTAATACTAAACTTTAAATTCGAATCAAGTGTTTTGTGTTTTTATTTTTCTTTTTAAATACATATATTTTGTTGTAGTTTAACCAAATAAAAAGGCATAATACATAAAATGAAAGGAAATAGAAATTGTAGTAGTTAGGATCGGCAGAGAATTACACAATATAAATAATACATAAAATAGGCGGACGAACGTGTAAATATTCTTATATGATATATATTTATATGTATATATATATATCTATGTATTTATAAACGTTTACATTATCAAAGTCATGAGCAAAAGTTGCATTTGTTTACAGTGATACATCTAAATTACATTACAAACTTTGTTCAATGACAGTCTAGGTTCAGATACAGAGACGAAGAGTGTGCGAGGGGTCAGGGAAGAGCACACTCTGTCTGTGATTATTATTCAACTGTGTGTGTGTGTGTGTGTGTGTGAGTTGTTGTGTTTCTTATTTGATTATAATAAAATTGAATTTATTTCTTGTTTTTTTATTTTTGTTTCGACTAAAACGATATACATAGAATTAGTTAAAGTTCCATCTTATATATTGGCCATAATGTTTGTTGTTGTTCTTCATTTGCACAAAAGTTGATATAACTAGGCATAATTACGTAATATAGTTCATTAAATATGTATTCTCATTAGATTATGACATGTTTGATGTGTGTGTTTGTTGAGGCCTATTATATAATTCTCCCATAATTCCTACCTAGGCTTGAATGCTTCATATCGCTAGAATAAAGCAGATACATTACATTTAAATATGTGTTGATAGATAAGTTGGTGGGTCTATGATCATGTCCTCAGTTGTGGAGTTACGCGAGATTTGATGATTAGTGTTGTATATTTTGATCATATTTTAATGTGAAACATTCTAACCTATTCCAAAACTTCTACATTCTATATAAATATACATATGTAGATACATTTTGCATATGTAACTAATAACAGCCTTGATACTGTTGCAAAAGACATGGAAGCTGTATGAAATTGTTACAGATTTGAGTCGATACAATTGTATATCGTTGAATTATTCCTATATTTAGTACTACAATCTATTCAATATATATAATAACTATGTTATATTGTTGTTCCTTCTTTGAGCTGTTTAGGGGTGGGGACTACAATACATGCTGTTCAAAATGAAGAGAGAGAGATAAGAAGAGAATACTTTTGGGAGAACTACAAATATGGTATAACTATAATAATATATTCAGCTATGGCAGTAGCAAGAAATCAGAGAAAACTAAGAATACTGCAAACTGTTGCAAGTGTGTCTGTGGATGTGTGTATGTGGATGTTATACATACATCTATCTATATATAATCTATTTTGTTTTTTTTTTTTTTTTGTATCTCTTATATATTTATTTCGTGGTTTCGAGTTGAGGCTGGGGAGATACGGGTACAAACAGCATTGCGCTCACTTTAACAGAACCGGGACACAAATAGGTACACTTACAAACCTACACATACATATCCTATATAACAATTATAGTTAGAACTAGGCGGGGCCAGAGGTCTTCGCCTCCTCCAGTTCCTCCTCCTGCAGGGCAGCGCATTGCTGTGGACGCCACTTCTAGCTCCAAAAGTCCATCATATTAACCAACTTGCACTTCTTGAGCTCCAGCTTCGTTGGCCGAGCTCGAAGTCAAGCCCGCCCAAAGATGGCCCGATCCGAAACATCGCCGGTGGACTGTGAATGTGACATTGCCACATTTGAGGCGCTCCCAGCTCCCACTTGTGTCTGTCCAACGCCATGATGATGATGATGATGATGTGTTGCAGTCGCAATCGTCGCCGTCGAGGCATTGTGATGTGTCATATTGTAATGATTGTGCGCCAGCGTGGAGCTGCCATACTTGCTGCTAACTGTGTTCACACCACTTCCTCCATTTAGATGCTTCCTGGTAGCCGCCGATGAGACGTGTTGTGTGCTGCCTCGTCCCACTCCACCGTAGATGCGATGCAGCGAATACTGCTGCACCGATTCCAGATCCGAGACGCTCGACGTGATCTTTGAGCGCACCGCAACCTTCTGCATGCTATTGTATTTGTCACTAGCGCTGAGCTTTATGTCGGGCAGGTGTCCATTGGACTGGGCATGGCTCTGGCTTTGAGTCTGACTCGGATTCTGGCTGTGTGGCTGACGAGAACTGGAGCTGGACTTGGTGGTGATGGCCGCATTGCTTACCGCGGTGGTGCTCGTTATGGATGCCACCACTGGTCCTCCGCTGCCGGGTGAGATCTCTGCAAAATTGTAGCAGGATGACTTCTGGGAGACACTGTTGAGACCTGAGCTGGATGAACTCGTTGACATCCGGCAGCTGCGATGGCGACTTGATGTTGATGGCTGCAGGAACTCATGATGGGCCGCCTCGTCGGGTGTCATACGCTCCGCGGGATCCCATTCCAAGCAGCGCTGCAGAAAGTCTATAAAATACCGATCCTGGCAATGCAGAATCTGTGATAGCGACTTGCTGCCCGGCGCTCTCTTGCGTCCCTTCGTATTGGTTATACAACGCGGCGCATCCCGCGAATCGAAGAACAATCGGCGACGTCTCGCCACAGAGATTAGCACCTTTGGTGGCAGTCCCAGCACCTCCATAATGCAGGCCAGCTGCTCCACCTCATTCTCGCCCGGAAACAGTGGAAATCCCGTGTACAACTCGGCCAATATGCAGCCTGAAAATAGTCAATTTATAGCACAATTAATATTGATTTCGATTTTATTGCAACTAATTCTTATTGTCATTTTGCTGCAGTCATTCTGAGTGTCAGACAAGCGCATTGACCTTGACTCTCTGCTGGGTGGACGACACGTGCTTGGATTTGACCACAGGTCACAGCTCAATCCGTTGCAGTTCGTCCTTAGGGGATTATTTATTTACTGCTGCCATTACAAATTGTTTAAGTGGTTTTTGGGTTCAAAAGTTCAATGCAATATTGTTTGTTTGCACTGACTATAAAATACGGCAAGTACTTTGATCAGATCTGACACATACATATATGTGCATATGGCGTAAATAATCGTGAATTTAAATTTAATTAACTCACTTTTGGGTCGTGAATCCAAAAGCAAGTTTGGGGTATTGTAAAATTTTATTCTAAAACTATTTTTAAATGTAAGACACTAGTCACAATTTATTTTTTTTAAATATTTTTAATGCTTTTTGGTGTGTTTTTCTATATTTTAAACTCCACCCAGATTTTATATGTAGAAACAACAGAAGTAACCTATGTAATTTCATTAAAACAAGTGTGCTCTACAAATCTCTTTCATTCCAAAAATAATGCCAATGATAAAGTTGTTAATAAATAAAGAAAAGTTAATAACCTAATAAATGAATACTTTTGAAATGTTCTAAAGTTAATTGAAAAATAACTAAATGTTTTAAATATTTATTCACTTCTTTTTTGAAGTCCAATTTAAGTAATTAATTGTTAGTAATTCTTTTTTTCCTCGCATAATCAATTTAAAATAAATTAATGTAAGAGTTATTGTACCAAAGAACAATTTGTTGAGTTTGTATTTAAAATACTGTAGTATTAGGAATTAATCTGCATTTAACTATTTTGTTGTTAGCCTATAATAATAGTGATTAACTAGAAATTAAGAAGTCTTGGAGTGATACTTGATTAGATTTCATTTGCACTGTAATCAGTTAGTAGCTTTAGTCTATACACTATGCTCGTACTTCAACTAATTCCCATTAGTTGCATATCAGTTGACTGCACTACACAATTTCCTAGACTCATTATCCATCCCTTCACATATTTAGCTGCCAAATGGCAATGTTCAATCGCTCCTCACAATTCGGTGTGGTGGTTCCTGTTCTTGGCAATCCGGAGCCCAGCCAAGTGTAAAAACACGCACTATGCCAATTAGCAGAAGCAGGCAACAATGTGCAAGTCTTGAAGTAACTGGAGCAACGAGATAGCACGAGGTTTAGATTTGAGGACACGCCAGTCGGTTGAGGGTTAGTTGGCTTAGTTGGGCACTCAACAAGTGCCGCCCACTTAATGTTTATGTATACAATAATATTGCCTGAACCTCTATGTTTACTGACACTGCTCCTACTTCTCCTCTTTCCGTTCCGTTCACATCCTTTTAGCGGCCATTTCCGACGACGACCACGTCCGGTCAGCAGAAAATATCGTGGAGCTCTGCTCGACACAAAAGACTCATTAAATGTGCACATTCTACGTGAACTGTTGTTATTGTATTTACCCTGTGTGTGTGGGTGTGTGTCTGAGTCTAATAAAAGCGGTCCGAGTTTATTTTTAGCCACTGTCTTGGCTTCTTTACGACTGAAAGCTCATGTGGGTGCTTACTTATTTGAATTAATGTGAGCAAAGCTGCACACTCGGAAAATGGGTTACGTGTTGCATATTGTAAAGCTCTTAACAAACAGCTAGAAGCTGGTCACCTTTAATATACTACGTACAAGCAAGTAATAGATATTTTATATAGAAATAGATAAAAAGGGGGACAGACTTTCAATCTTGTAAATGAGCACAGTTTTAATTAATAGTATGAACTGTTTGGTTCTTGCAATTATGAAACTTGAGGATATTAATACCTTTGATATGAATTACTTTTGACTTTAAAATAATTATAATTTGTAATATTTCGCTTAAACTATATTTTAGCTGTTGAGTGATGTTCTATAACATAATAAAATGTATCTTCTAAAATACAATTTAAATTAACTGAATCACAAATGACAACATATCTGATTCTCAATTTAGGTGAGAATGTATTCAGTTTTAAGGATGAGTATTTGAAAGTATCAACAAAAAATGACGACAGCTGCTTTTGTATTATTTTTATAATCTCACCCATTTTACATTTATATTACTGACTTTCATCAAGAAAATGTATCCTTAATCGAATGTCTGACTTTTCGAGTGATAGCTGTCAATAAGTTGGCATCGTTGGCTTAACGATTTAAGGCACATAAAACCGCTTAAAAAGTTGCGTTAGGTATTTTGAATGTCAGACCCATGACCCCCTATTTTATCCCTCTTTTAATACACTCATCTAAATGAAAGTCACATTCAATGTGACTATAAACCTGAATTTTTCATACAATTTTTAAATGCTACACGTATAGAACTGTATAGGACTATATCTACACTCCCACATACACAAAAGGTGGTGGTGGTAGTTATTTATAGGTGTAACGAGTGTGTGTATGTGCCACACACACGGCCATAAATTTGCTTGCCAATGCGGGACAACCATTTAAAAATTCATTTTCATTGCAACGAGGTCAAATGGCGTTCGCGAGAGACTCGCACAGAAATTGCAAAATGTTTTTAATTAAAATCAACAACCAGTTGACTACATTGAACTCACCCAAGCTCCACATGTCAATGGCAGTGCCATATTGCAGGCCCAGTATCACCTCCGGGGATCGATAGAACCTCGATTGAATGTACGTATAGATTTTCCTATCTACATAACACGAGCTGCCAAAATCGATGACTTTGATGGAGCTGCTGCCGCGCTGTTTAAGCAATATGTTTTCCTAAAAAAAGGAAAGTTTATTATTATTAAATATTACCAGGGATTAAAACCGAAACGAATATCGGTTTCTGTTACGGTTACGGTTATGCTCGAATTAAGGCTTTCGGTTATCGGTTATGCTAAATCTTGGAGTATCGGTTTCGGTTTAAAAATAACGGTATGGTGATGTCGATTTTATTATAATTTGATCTCATATAAATTTGGTTCAATTGATTTGATAATTTCGATTATTTTAATTTTACTGATTTTTAATAACTTCGAACTGCCATAACTTTGTCAAAAATCAATTAATTTTAATGCGGAATGTAAATTTAAGCATGATTTTACCTCCAAATTCGTTGTGCATTTAATTTTTTTTAATTTTAGAAAATTTTTGAAAATCGATTTTTTTCGAAATTTTACAGTGTTAGCCCTTTATCTTTTTTGATTTTTTCAAAAAAATTCGAATTTTCAAAATGCACAAAATTTAAATGCAGAACGAATTTGGAGGTAAAATCATGCACAAATTTACATTCCGCATGAAAATTAATTGACTTTTGACAAAGTAATGGCAGTTCAAAGTTATGAAAGTTGCTCAGTAGATGCGACGGCCAGATCCGAAATTAACCCATATAATTGCATCGGTTACTAAACGGTTATTTCGGTTTAAAGAGTTACGATTTATGGGCTTCGGTACAGCGGAAAAATTGTTTTCGGTTACGGTTTCAGTTACGGTTACAAATATCAATGGGTTTTCATTGGTTAAAGGTTTTAATCCTTGAATATTACATTTGCAAATCTTGTTTCAATTTCACTTTTGTGTCAATTTCGTTACAATATTTATATTTATTATAAGCTGGAACTGATTGGAGTGTATTGTATATGAATTCTCCCGACAATCAAAAAAGTGTGCTAAGCAAATTGAAATCGAAACAGTTTTTACTTTAATTTCTTCTGACCATGTAACTTACCGGCTTGAGATCACAGTGGATGATATTCTCTTTGTAGAGCAAACGCAGGCATTTAACAATCGAATTGCAGAAGCGTCTTATGAGGCTCATGCTGAAACCATTGTAATTATTCTTCTTAATCAGCTCGTAGAGATTGAGACTGCAAATAGAGATATAGAACAAGAGAGTCGGTTAGAGTTACAGATATCCAGAACGTGACTCAGAGCAACCCCATCAAATTGTTTACAAAACAACTGAGAGAGAAAGAGGAGAGGGTTGTCGAAATGTACAAAATAACAGAGTAGTCGAGTCGAGTCAAAAAGGCGCTAGAAAATGCCGGTCGCTTAAAGCTTACATCGAAGCAACAACGATAAAATAGCATGCATTGAATTAATTTGCATTGCATGTCGCACAGAAATTTGGATATATGACGATAACAGGCAACAAGAAAAGCAACAAAAGCAAGGGAATGACGACTGTGCCCAAAAGAACTGCAAAATATAATGTATGTATGTAAATACAGTGGAACTGCAATCTGGTACAATACCATTTTTTGTAGAATTGAGATGATATATAATTTGTATTGTAGTTCGACAGTTATATAAAAAAAGAGTTACGTAAAATATTCAAAATTTTATCCTGTACCACAAAATTGTACTTATTGTCACACTGTGCCATTCTTGTCACAGGTTTTGTCAATTCGTTTGCTATTTTTGTATACAATTCTTTGAATTCATACATATGTACATTTTGAATTCGCAGTTTTTGCGATTGCTAGCGATTAATTAACTGATAACGAAGGATATTTTTTTATTGAGTTTTGTCAATGTCATTGCAACCACTGAAGCGTTATTTACATTTGGTGGTGGTAACTCTGATTGGGTCAACAAAATATCCACCATGTTTTGTCAATTGCTTGATGACTGTCAGTTTTGGCTGATGAGTTTTTGGCAGTGAGAACATCATCAGGATCCCTTTCTAATCATTCCAATCATTATTGACATACATTTCTGCTCATATATCATTTGATACCATGCTTCCAGCTATGTCAATTTATTAAACTTGCTGACCAAATATCCACACAGTTTCTGCTTTCATTTCCGTTTCCGTTCCAATTTATTGCCCTGCTGTGTGGCATCTTCTTGGTATGCTATCAATAACTTCATCAGCAGCTCGCCAGTTGAGCTGAGATGAGCTGCTCTGACATGCATTTAATAGATGCTCTGACCCAGATGCGATTCTCAGAATGCCAAAAGTAATAACTGGCAATGGTATGACAGGAGCGTATAGAATGTGTTGTCCTGCGTATTTTGATATGAGACTCTTCTTCTGAGACTCTCAACGAACTCAATTTAAGAAGCCATCAAATAAGTTGCATTAGTTCTAAATACACAAGCTACAAGACAGATAAAATAACTTAAAGCCAAACTTTGACAAAGAAAAATAACACATGTTTTTAAGTTTCCCGGCTCTTTAATTTAATTTGCGGATAAACTCATAAATATATTTAATACCGATTAAATTTCAGACGAATTTGGCTCAAATCCATTTTATTCCATTCGTTTAAATAATGTGTCGCCTAAAGTTTTCTTCGCTTGTCAATTATGACAAGTCTTCTAAGCTTTCACTCAAACTAATGTCATATTTTACAGAATATTGCTATCAAGTAATACAATTAAGAATGCTGTCTTTCATTCACTCTCCCCCACACGTAATCCCTCAGATTCTAGAGGAGCTATTGTGCTCAGAGCTGTTAAGGGAGTGTTAAAGCGCGTTTGGCTTATTGGGTTAAAGACAGGCGTCGTATTAAGACCTTGACTCTAACAGAAATAAAGGATAAAGGAAACTGTAAGCAAGTCAACCGCAAAGGTCACACGGCTTTCAAGCGAATTGGAAAAGTTTTCAAAACCGGTAAAACCTTTGCATTTAAAGTGTGACCCGCCTTTAAAGGTGATTTTGTGGGAATTTGTATTGATTTTACAGCAAGAAGCCGGCGACTGCATCTACTATAACAAACCAATAAGAAAATCATCAAAATGTCATAATTTCAATCGAGCAAATCGAGCGACCCAACTAACTGGGCCCATCGCTTGATATCTGACTGCTCCTTGCAGGCATTGTGTCAAAATGGCATATTATAACTGCATTATGACATGCCAAATGTCGATGCGGAAACAAATACAAACTATTTGAGGAAAGAGAGACAGAGAGAGAGAGAGAAAATAAGAGTCCGTGAACTTGAAAATTGTTGTTTATAGCATTTTACTATATTTGCGCTTATCCTTTTGCTTTCCACACCCTCTCACCTTAAGCTTTCATGACTCGATGTCTCATGACTTGTGTGCCAAATTCCTTTCGGTAATTTGATTGATTTGCCGCTTGTGTGAGGCAACTAGGCAGACAGTCAGGTGGAAAGGAAACATGCAACTGTAACGAGCCCCTAATGTTCGCAGTTAGCGCGCCCAAAATACATTCTACATATTCCCAAAATGCTAACTAAATTATTATAAAAACAATGAGCTTTTACTCCAACTACTATATAAACAACAATCGAAGGATGCTTGTTTTGTTGACTTAATAATACATACAACAGTTTTCATTGCATATTTCCTCGTTGAATTCGTTCGACAATAAAATCAGCAAAATTGTCGTCTAAAAAGTTTGTCCTCTTTTCTTTGCATAGAAGTGAAGTTAGTTTTCCAGGGAGAAAGTGAAAAGTTTCCCATCAAATTTGTTGACAGACAATAAGAAACAGCTGAGAACCCTTTTTTGAACTTAAGATTTAATATCTTAATGTATTTTAGAATAAATTGCTGAATCATTGTAGAATTATACTGGATGGAAACAGTTTTTAACTATACATACGTATATTAATGGCATCATTGAATGCTTGTCTATTTATCTCATGTCCTTGTGAATGCCTTTTAAATATCTATTAATAATAAAGCTCATTAAATAATTTCAGTGAAATTCAACAACAACCTGAAAAGAATTTACTAATTAATGAAGCTGTCCCTGATGATAGCCTTGATTTGGTTACGTTAGGCCTCCGGATGTCACATTGGCTCAAGACCAAATCCCCACAAACATATAATAAAATGTGTTCTGTGTCTGTGTGGCATTTTAATTAGGGATTAGATGCAGTCAGTTGGAATTATGTACGCAAAATGCTGGAAATATTTCAAAATTAGTCAAATAAAACACATGATAAATGAGCTTTGACCTTGGCCATTATAGTTTATCCTCCACTTCGTAAGTCGGGATCTGTTTATATCCTTCTTAATGCCTGGCAAATGTCAATTAGCAGTAATTACTGTGCCACGGCACGACATAATAATAACCTACATCAACAACAACCAACAACAAACAACAGCTGTCAACAGGGGTGTTGTTTTCGCAATTCCAACCACTCCTCACCTCTCCTTGCCGTGCCTTGTCTTGTCCCTTAGCAGGACTCATTGCGACTATCTTCGTAACTCAATCCCCAGTGGATTCCATCTAATTGCAATCTACACGCTAAGTGCAAGAATTAATTTAAAAAATAGAAAAAACCAAGCACACTGTTCTGCTCATTTGCATTGACACTAAGAAGAGGAAAAAGAGGAAATACACGCCCCATGCATGCTGCGCTTTTAATTAAAAATCTCCGACTATATAGAAACTTGGCCGCTATTCAACGTTGTCTATTAAAGGCTGCTCATGTCAGCGTACATATCAGACTGGACAATTACATGGTTGCCGACAGAATCAGACATTTTCTTATATATTACATCATCCATACACAAGTGTATATCATATTTTCTACTCACAGAGAAAGCTGTTAAAATATTAACTGATTGAAATACAAACAGAGAGATTAATTTTAGTACAGTAGCAAGTTGAGATTACAGATTTAAGAGGGCTTTTAAAGAAAAATAGAAAAATAAAGAAAATGTTTAAATAAACTTGCGCTAAGAAATTCCTTCCAATTGCGAAAACTACTATTTTAATTTTCTCTATTATTAATTAAGAAATCCAATGATTTCGCATAAACACACAATATGAATTCCATAATAATGATCCTTAAAGAACAATATATTAATTTTTACAATATAACTTGTAGTCTGGGGCCGAAAGGTTTAAAATTAAAATTGCAATCTAAGAATAATTTCCAAATTTGTATTTAAAAGCTAAAAATATGACTTATTTTTAGTTTTTATTTTAAAAATGCAAAATAATAATTAGGTTTCAACTTTTACTTAAAAGTTACGAAGGAACTCTTATTTTTGATTGATCAAAAATACAAAAGTAAAAATAATTTCAGATTTATATTTTAAAAGTTGCCATAACATAAAATGTAATTCCTTTACATTGATTTAAGATTAAAGAGATGCTTTTCTGACTTCTTTAAGAATATTAAGCAGGGACCGAAAATAAGATTTATGAATGATTATTTTTAACTAAATAATAGTTAATATTCTTAATGTTCTTTAAGAAGTCAGATAAGTAGCTCTTTAATGTTGAATCTAATATTAATTGAAAAACGCTCAGTTAAATCGAATGTCATTGTTCATTCGATAGTAAACTCGATATCTCAACTTGATAAAGCCTTGATTATCTCATCATGAGCTCAGCAAATTGAAATAAATTCAACACCAAGACACATACATATTCTTGACACATTGCCCGCATGACCACAACAGCAGCAAACGGGGGAAGGAGTGGGGAGATTAGGGGCAGCTCATCCAGCAGAATTGAGTCAAATTTACGACCATGACACCCACAGTCAATGCAAACACACATATAAAGAAACTTGGCCATGACAACATTATTTTGGCAATGTCATCTACACAATATGCTGCATAGTTATGGCACTCAGTGTGACCATATCTTATGGCATTTGATGGCAGCGCCCTCTGTCGGCTGCCTTCGCCAGTTTGGCAGCTCATTTTATCGCTGTCGTTGTAAATTACGTGGCCCATAACAATTTTACCTGAGAGATATGTGGAACAGGACAACTTACGACATGTTGCAGGTGAGTTCAGATGGGGGATATTATCCATATGTGTGTGGGCAAAATGTGTTCACTTCGTGGCTGTTTGACAAAGTCCTTAATCCCACCTCTATTCTTGATGAAGTGTCACATTAGAGCCTTGGATTAAGTTTCATATTTGTAGAGACTCGTAAAACACACACTCTTAAATTTTTGTACTGTGAAAATTTGTACAGTTTCCAACATGCTAATTAGTTAATCAGCTTGTGGTTCTAATTGCATGTTTTGGATGAGCTTTCGACAACCCACTGCACCCAAAAGAGCTGCCAATTAGAAATGTTTAAGTGCCATAGAAATGTGGATGCATAAATAGAAAATTCAGTCAGAAGCTGTATTGAGTTTTATAGAAATACGTACGTGAATAACATACTTTATGAATCTGAATGACATTAAGATGGAATTCACTCAAGTTATTTATTTTTTTTCAGTTTTTAAAAAATTATAAATTGCCAAGAATGAAATTCGAAACAAGTTATTTTAAACATTTCTTAATTGATAACCAGGTTTGACTTTTGATTCGTGATGATGAATAATATTTTATTTTACATCTTGATCTTAGATTTTTAATTACTTATCAATGAGAAATAATTAAATTTGCATCCGCAATACTCGTAGTTGATCTACATTTTTACCCATCATTAATACTGTGAACATAAAACCCAGTGTGCAGTTGATGCCCGAAAGGAAATTAGCATGTAAAGTTGCACATTGCGTGCAAGTAAATTGAATTACATAAAGCTTGGCCACACAATTTGTTTACTCTCTCAAAACAAACTTTAAACTTGCCGCTGGGTTGTCAATGCATCACAACATACCCAACATTCGCAGATACACCATACTTCCTGCTGTTCACTACAGTTTCTTAGTTCCATGGTCATTGGAAAAACTTTGCCCATTGGTAAAACTTGTAGATGAAAAAACAAGACGTAAAGTGCGCACTCGAGTAGTGGTTTTGCGGCTAATTAGCCCAAAAGGAAATAATTAATTAAGTTTGTGATTTTGTTATTTTCTTTTCACTTGTTGTTTGCATGGTAAACAATTTAATTTGGTCGCAATATCGATTTGCACACCATGGGAAATAACGAAAATTCTACTTTTTTTAATGGCGTGCCGTTAACCCATTTGAAATTAGAAATGCGAAATCGGTGCTTAAAAATGTCGACATAAGCTGAAGTTAGTGGTATGCCGGTAACTTGTAGGCCTCCAATTAAGACAAATTAGTTGCTGCCTGTCGGAAATGTCAAGGAGTACTGATATGGGCAAATAAAGGGCCAAGCGGAAGCAAGTCAAGTCAATGGTTAAACCATGACCTTCAGCATTTTTTTTAAAACAATTTTCTTACATATTGCTTTTATTTTCTGTCCATATTCCTTTAGACTTGCTGAATCGCGTGTTCCTAGCCATATTTGCGTTGCCAACTGTCTAAACTTTGACATATGTTGGCAAAAGTAGAAGGAAGGAAGAGAAGACGTGTATCCTCGTCTATAAAATCAACACCTGATAGGGGCGTTAGCTGTCTATCAATTAAATTGCTAAACTATCGCATCGAAAACCAACACAACAGGTAAATATAGACACACAACACACCCAACACACACACAACACACACACGCATATATGATGGGCTTGCACGCATGCAATGCATTCCACTGAGCCACTTTGCATGCACTTGAAAGTAGGCTACACAATATTTAAATTGAAATTGATAGTCAAGCGGCGACTGTGGTTTGTTGTTCATATACTTCCTGCGCTGTCTATCACGATTGTTGTTGTTGTGTGTGCTTGTTGTGTGTGCCTGTTGTGCTTGAAGGCAGGCAAACAAATTAAATAGAAATTTATTTGTTTACTGCACTTAAGTGGCATTTCAAGCGATAAAATTAAAGTGCCATTGAAAGGCTCGGAGTAAATATGACGCAAACTAAAAGGTTTAAAAAAAGACCCATCATTAAATTTTTACACAGTGTAACAAATGTTACAGATAAATTCAAACGTAAAAATAGTATTTAATAATATAAAATTCTGATCAATTTACAGATTTCGTTGTGAATGTATTCCAGTTTTTAACAATTCACTTATTACGATTTGATGGGGAGCTAAATAATTGCAAAAGTTAGCGAATATATAATTATTTAAAATGTAGAGTGCAATATTTCAATGAATAATAAAAACTCTGAAGAGTTAGACGAGTTCGGCCATATGATAACTTGCTCAAAACTAAATGGCCTTTTAACTGATCGTTTCTATGACAGCTAGAAGATATAGCAGACCGTTTTTTACCATATTTTGCAAGAATGTATTAGAAAATACCGAACTATATAATACGATCTGTGAGTTTGGTTGACGCCTCTTAAAAAACAACAAAGTTCCTGACAAAATTTAAATAACCTTTGTCATAAAACGAAATATCTTGAACATTATTCAAATATTTATGTACATTATTTATATGGACAATATCAATAAGTATAATAAAATCAAAGAAAAGACTGCATCTAAGGGTAGTTATATTAAGAGTTAAAGTCATAATCAAAAAGGACAGTTATAAACCAATTAAAAACAGTTGTTAAAGAATTACAATAACCACTTGATGTTTAATGACTCTCATATGAAGACCTAACATGGATAGATTTATTATGCTATAAAAGCAACATCAAAAAGCAAAGATACCATATGATAATATGTGTTTATACTCCAGAGCTGTTGTCCTAGAAGGGGGAGGTGCATGGCTATTTTTAAAGCAAGCACACACACAACGAGGAACGGGAGTGGTGTGTATTGTGTGTGTTGTCAAGGTAAAAGCGCAACAGAGGATCAACGTAATGCGTGCTAGGCACTTGTGAGGGCAGAAAATAGAAATGATTACGATTGTCGTTTAATGGGCGCAACGCACGCAAGGATAAAACTTGCGAATAAATTTAATTGGCTGAATGTTAATAGAAATGCGAGTGATACGCGATTTTAATTGAGGAGTGAAGAAGCGAAAGTTGTGTCGTGACAGCCCCTCGGTTTGACATTGACGTCACAGCATATTAACTAAGCGGAATGGAGTGAATGAATAGAGGAAGACATGTTCGAAAGTGGGAGATTTATTGATAAACAAAGAGTCTTACCTCATTAGCTCGAATGTAATGCACAAATGTCTACGGAAATATGTATAGTCCAACATATGTATAACATTATGAGATCCATCGGCATCCTTTTCCCGTAACTCATCCAGAATATTGAGCTCAACGACAGCCTGGTTAAGAAAGCGCTTCTTATTCCTTATGATTTTTATGGCCACATGAGTATTGGTCTTATGATCTAATGCTCTGATCACCTGACCAAAGCTGCCCTTGCCAATCACTTCCAATATCTCATACCGGAAGGCTATATGGTCATGTTCAATCTGCCAACAAAGGAAAAAGTTATTTAAAAAGTCAGTAATCAAAAGGCGTATTTCAAAATTCCTACTCGAATCATTTCAGAAGTGAATTTTAGAATATGCCTTTACTTTAATATTATCTGTAACTCGACGTACGATTTTATAGTTGCCATTATCATCGTCATAGCCCAAATTTGTTGTATTGGCTGTGGGGGCGGGTTTGTTGTAGTTCTTACTGGCATGCTGACCAAAGTACCAGACCTCCTTGTAAACCTTTAGTTCCTCAAATTCCAGATCGGTCAAGTAGTTGCGATATTTCTTAACCAGCTCTGAGGAAAAATAAAGCGTTAATAAGGTTGACGTATCGACAAAATGAGAACAAATTGATTTGTGGTACAATATTATTTAATTTGAAATCAAATAAATGTATTTAATTTCCATCCTAAAAGTATTTTTCCCCATACTGATATATCTGATCTTTTGTTTACTTTATATAATTTTGTATAGAGAAATTCTGATACTTGATGTCCACCAAGGGTCGGCTTTCACATTTGTGCAATTTACATGGACCTTTTTGCAGTTTGAAGGCCTCATGGTTGAGTGCCAATGCAAACTAATTGAAACCTATCCCACGACCTTGACCGCGATACAATTTGTATAAAAAATTAATTAATGCCAGCTTCCAACTGTGGAGCCAAAGCAAAACTCAACTGGGAGCTTTTCTAATTCGCATTGGACGTCAGCGATGCGTATTAACCCAACGCGTTAAACATTACAAATGTTGACAAGGGCTCTTTCCTCCTTCTCCTACTTTAACTTTCCCCTCGAAATCTGGTACTACACAGAAAAAGAAAATTCGGGATAAAATTAATTCAATGCGGTGTTAAAAGTACGGTAATCCTGGATATTTCACGATATTTCTCAGCCATATTTTGATATTCGGGGTTCTGTACATTTTTTATTTAGTTCGATCAAATATTTTAGGCTTCTTTGACATTTTATTAAAATTTGCCATTTTATCCGCATTGTGTCTTAATTTAACAATAATATTCTGAATAACTACTTTAAAGAATTCATGCTAAAATCCTGAATTTTAAACTTGAATTTAGGAATGCATTTTTTCTCAGTGTAACTTCGTTACGAACCTGATGGTGTCATGGGAGTGCTGCATTTAAGTTCGGCGCTTCCTGTGCTGCTCGCCGAGTTGCCGGAGCTGCCGCTGCTGCTGTTTGATTTGGTCGAGGAGCCTCGCTCATTGCCGCTGCTGCTGTTTGTGGTGGAGCATGAGACCGGAGAGCCAAGGTTGTTGTTGCTATTGCTGTTGTTGATGCTGCTGCTGCCGTTGCTTCCATTGCCATTCAGTGAGGTTGTTGTCTCATTCACATGATTGCTGTTGTTGTTATTGTTGTTGTTATTGCTGTTGTTATTAATGTGGCTATCAAGGCGACGAGACCCATTGCACAATTGTGGCAGATCCAGCCTGGAGCTGGACAGACGCACGTCGCGTCGCAGCTTCTCGTTGTCCAATTGTATCTGTTGAAAGATGAAAAGAATTCATCAGTTTTTCTTAGAATATTATTCGAATTTAATAACTTAAAGAACTCAAAGGTTAATAAAATATATATATATATATTTGTTATATCATGTTTTATATTGCTTACTAAAATATTGTCTATTGTGTTTTTTTTGAGTCACGGAAAGAGAATCTTAAATTGTTATTTAAATTCTGCTGCATACTTTTGAGATGGCTGATAAAATGCCCGCGTTGGTAAAATTATGTTGCCTACTTTGCGGAAAAACTTAAATTAAAATATGCTCCTTAACTTTAGTTAGTGCAAATAAAAAATTCATCAAAAATAGTTTGAATTTTACACATATTTGTTTTCATATTTACATTTCCTTTTTAATTACATACTTTTTTTTATTTAGTTTTAATAAAAGCTGCAACTCTCCAAAATATTGCGGATGGTTCTGTTCGGTAGTTCAACCCACGGAGTAAATTTTCGAAAAACTTCGATTTTCAAAAGGTTTTAAAAATGAACAGAATTTAAATGCAGATCATATTTGGAGGTAAAATGATGCTCAAATTTACATTGCGCATTGAAATTGATTGATTTTTGAGAAAGTTATGGCAGTTCGAAGTTAGTAAAGTTGCTTAGTAGATGCCACAGCCAGAACAGAAATTAACTCTTATAAATGAATCGGTTACTAAACGGTTATTTCGGTTTAAAGAGTTTCGGCTTATGGGTTTTGGTATAGCGGAAAAAATTCATCGGTTAAAGGTTACGGTTTCGGTTAAGGTTTTAATCCCTGGTTTAAACTATATTTTAGTATCTGATTTATTATCTTAATTAATTTTTAATCTGTACATAATTTGTTTCCCATATTTCTATCTCTGTTTTTTTAAATTATTGTTTACAATATTGCTAGTTTAAATTATATTTAAGTATCTGAGTTTATTTGGGAAATTAATTTTTAATCTGTACATCATTTGTTTTCCTTTGTCTATCTCTGTTTATATCTTTTGTTAGCCACTTACCGGCATTTCACATCGATCCAACATTGTGGTACGCTATGTGCTCAGTTTCCAATGTTATCCAAAATGGCACAGTGCTTTTGCCACACAGTGCTTAGTGGTTGGTAGTTCTTATGGAACCGGCCAAAAAGAATTATTATTGATAACCAGCTGCCGGGCAATATGTCCTCGGGGCGCACAACATTTGCATTTATATGTGTGTGTGTGTTTACTGTGTTATTGTTGTTGTTGGGCAACTGCAAAGAAATAAAAAGAAAGGTATTCGAAATATTAATACAATCACAAATATAAGCACATTAATAATATGCTAAACTAAACGGACGGATGTCTTTAAACCCTTGACTTTAACCCTTGACGTTCAAGGAAACTAACTGTCGAACTCTGGTAACCAACCACTGCAACAACAACTACAACAACAACAACAACAACAAAAATGCTGAATAATCGATGTGCATTCAAAGCACACACCATAAATAAAATGGTAAACCAAACGAAGTCCCCCTTCAAAGAAAACCACCAAAAAGGCATCAACGACATGTCAAAACATAACCATAACTAACTCAAAAGCGAAAACCAAAAACAAAAGAAGTAAAAAATGACTAAAGGAAAGAAAAACTTGAATGCCAGTCAACGGCATTTAGCAGTTTTCATTGTCAAGGCGGTGTTTGTCGGCAAATCATCAAAAAGCCAAAACTTTATCAATATATACATACGTTCTATGTTCTTATAGCAAAGCTAAACCCTAGCGAGGGATCCGAGTCCTTGCTTCCTACTTGCTTCCCCTGAAAGGACAATTCACATAGTCATTGCAATCCACGGCATAAACACTTGGTAACCAAAAGTCATGACCAATTATTGGCTTTTTGTGTTCCTTCCTCCTTCTTCTTGTTAGCCCTTTCATGTGCATTTTGTTGGCAGTCGGCAGCATAACGATCCTAACCCTTTTTCGCTTGTAGAGAGGGATCCAACCCTCAGTGCAAAAGTTAGCTGGGCTTGACAAGTTTCCCAATGAATAGCGACATAATGAGTAAACAGTTGAGCAAGTGCACTGAGCGTTAAAGGGAATTGCAACTCTATGCGAATAAATTACTAATAACACCAATTTTTATATTCTTCTTATTATCTTGTTGTGAAGATCTAAAATATTAAAATTATCAATACTTTTTTTAATGTTTTTATTTTAAGCTTTCATTTCTTGCAGTGTATTTAACTGGTTCCCACATTTCAAGGTGCCACTGAGCGAAACCCAGACGAACTTGTCTACTTTGCAAGTTTAACCCTTTAGCTCTCTTTTTCTTCATTTTAGTCTCTTGACATGGCCTGCAAAATTTATTGGCTTTTGAAAAGTTTTCTGTCATAAAATCATAATTTACAGCATTCGTTTTAGATGCAGAGTTTTTGGATCAACTTGACAGTTGTTATGGCATCAGTGGGAGGTGGGGTTGATATTTTTTTCCCGTTTCCTCCTTTTTTATTATATTTTGCAATATGTCTGAAGTTTTCTATTTTGTTTTGTTGGTTTGTCTCTTCATTCGTTTGTATTTCTGTGGCCGAAGTTTAAAGCCGACTATGAATTTTGCTTTTGAAACTCGACATTGTCATCGTTGTCAGTCACAAATGCACTTTTTCAGCTTGTTTATTTCCGAGCTTTTTTTTCGCAATAAAAATTCGTATATAGAAAGCAGAGAGTTAGCGAGTTAAAAAAGAGCAAATGGCATATGCTCAGGTCACTGAGTTGCTTGAATTTCATGTTGTCTGTCGTAATTTGATAAACGAAAGTATTTTGAACCCAGCTTGAGATACGACTCCATTACAAGGCTGTCAAATTATGTCCAAAAATAACTTTCGACGGTCATGGGCCACATTTATGTTAAATGACAAATCAATGATACAGATAAAAGATTAAAATAATATACAATAGACTGGGCACACAATTATCTATATCATTTTGTGACTTTGAACTATAAACGCTTTATGCACTGATTTCAATTGAAAAACGGCAAACGCTTTGACTCATTTGCCATTGACTTGACACCCACCCAATATACATAAAGATATATAAAATAAAATATTGAATTTATTTGATATACTCATGTCTAAACTATATCTGCAATTTCAATGAACGTCATTGAAATTTAAATGTCAGTTTCAATGCTCTTTCATGTACGAGTACTCGGAGTTATTTTACGTCTCAAGTTATCGAAGATGTGTCAGAGAAGTTGTTTGGCTTTTGCTGGCATTGAGCTCTTTGTTGTTACGTGGAATATGATTCAGTTTCCCCTAGACTTTAAAAGAAATACATCGATATTGACAACTAAAATGAAATTGTCTCTTTTTACTTAACCCTTTTTCATTTCCTTCAAGACGATTTTATAATTTTGAGCATACTTTGTTGATTTTAAGTATTTTATATTGTTTTAGTATATTTTTACCCAAACGAAATTTTATTAAAATATGACTAGCTGACATAACTTTTCACTTTTGTTTGAAATTATATGTTACCAATTTTTAAGCTGGAAACTTTAGATATTTATCGTGTAGGTCGTGGTCGTATTTATGTATTTTCTATTACTCCTATTGAATTTATACAACTAATTTGAGTATTAATTTATTTTTGTCTCTATACGGAAACATCCATTAAGGAATATGTACATTAAAAAATTCTAATGCTCATTCAATTTCAATTTCAATTTCATTGCCTACTTTTTACAGATATGTAGTTATAATTATAGTGAAAGCTCTTTTTGTGTTTAGTGTTTTTTCTTTTAAGAGAGGAGCTTTCTCAGTCATTATTTTGATTCAGTGATCCTAATTGAACCCAGACATTGTTACTAAATATGAAGTAATTTATTTAAAGTTTCTACGTCAAGTGTCACAGACCCTAAGCCAAAAAAAAAGATACAGTAATTGGTCACTCAAGGCAATTGCGTTGCTTCATTTGGAAAAAAAAACAGGAAGAAGGCAACATTGACGGCAATAAAAATTTCAAAAGATTTATGAGCATAATTTGTCAATTTATGGCAGACATTTATTTTGACAAGCGCAAGAAAATCATTTCAATCAAGTGAAAAAAATAATAATAATAATAATAAAGTTGTGCATCGTTTTTCAATTGCAATTCACTTTGAATATCCGTTCAAGTCCAAACACAAAATTTCTTAACAAATGTCAATTGCTTTTTGGCTTTGGTTTGGATTTTTTTTTGTCTGTCAATGATTAAACACATAAAAAACAAAATAAAACAACGAAACGTGACATTTTGTGGTTGACTTTTGACACTTGCAGTCATTTTTGGGCAGTTGGATGGAAGATTTATAATTTTTTCCACTGACTCGGCGAATCTGAGAGAATCTTATTTATTTATTGTCAAGCTATAACAGAAAACACAACAAAATATTTTTAAATTAAAATTAAAAATTTTAAATAATAAAATATATAATATTTGTATATAAACGTTTGGGGGTTTCTAAAATGAAAACGAAAATGATTGGCCCCACAATTGTTGCAAATGGGGAAAACACAAAAAAACCTAAATAAAATCTTAAAATAAATTACTTTGGGGTAATTGGAAACAATTTGAGTTGAATGTTTAGTCAGAACTTTGTCACTGGTTTTATTTTAATCAAAAATTAAAAGTTTGCTGCATACAGGGCATCTACCAGTCGATCATTGTTGTTCGAGCTGTTATCAGTAGTTTTTATTTTCAGCAACAAAGGAAAACCTTGCTGCAAATGTCAAACTTGTCAGGGAGTGTTGCCATTTAAGTTTTTAGTTACCCAACAATTTACAACAAGCGACAATTGGCAGATGTTTCGCATTGAATGCCAAAGAACTCTTTACAATCGAATAAAATATTCATGGCTGTGCCTGTCATCCAAGCTGTCCATAACTCTATCGAAATTCTCACCCATTGTTACAATTTGATTTATTAAAATGTTTTCTTTTGATTTCCTTTTGACGCCTCAAGTTTCTACCCGCCAAAGTTGATGTATACAAAACACATTGGAAATTAAACAATTCACTTTTCCTATACGAGTATTGTCTTTCGGACATGTACACACTTGTTGCCCATAATGAGCCTGTAACGTATCACGTCCAAGAATTTTTTCCTCAACAGTCTTACATCTATTGTTCCATTATCTTATTGATTTGCTTAAAAGCGAATCAAAAATGCCAAAATTTTTTAACATATTGATGTTTTGGGGGTGAAAAAACACATTTTGAGCCTTTGATGTTGTCCGCTTTGTGAAAATTTTAATTATCGGAATATTTATTACTCTCTATAAAGTAAGTAGAAATAAATTTATAGCGATCCAGAACTGTATACTTTGTTAAGTACTTAAAAACTTTATATCACATGGGGAGTTGCTATAAAATGATACAAATGTATTGCCATCCAATAGATGAATGTATATTTGACTTTTTAACGAATTTTTAAATATTTATAGCAAATTTCTAAAGTCAAATAACGCTAGGCAACAAAATTGCACTTTAACCCACTGAAACATGTGATATTTTTCGAGATATATATTTTTTAAGTAAGGAAATTGTTATTTGCGTTATTTGTTGTGAACTTTTGGACTTTAAATTCTGGGAAAGTTTGGGGGAAAAAATACTTAACTTCTAATTATATTTATATAATATAATATTTTAATATACTATTCATTAATATATTATTCATTAAAATCGATGGATACATGGCTAGGATACGGTTGATTTTAGACCGATCGTTCCCATGGCAGCTATATGACATAATGATCCGATTTCAACAAAATTTCATCAAGATCCATAGGACAATTGCAAAATAAACAATTTTAGATTCAAAAAATCCATAAAAATCCGCACAAAAAACATAATTTTCTTACTTCTAGAGAAGTGAGACATTCTCAAATATGCAAGCTCACATCTGAAAACCAGCTTTAAAAATACGAAATTAATTAAAAAGGTTAATCGTTTTATAAATAATTTTTTCCAATTTTGTTTCCATACGTACCAAAAAAATAGGTTTGGTAAACATTTCTAACGTTGTCTGATATCTAGTATTATTGCTCGCAGCTTGGAGTTGTTAGCAATTTACAAGTAGTAAGTTTGTAAGGGGAATCATCAGAAAGTTTTTCGCTTGTTATATAACAAATACATACAATATTATAGTGTAGGTTTATAGACCGCTTATCATGTGCAATTTTGCCGCACATAAACATGCCAATTTATGACTGCAACTTGTTTCCCATTTATTTGCGATCCCATCTATTTGCTTTTCTTGAACACGATAATAAGCCTTCATTTTAAAGTAAATACATTTATGCTTGCAAGTGTTAAATTGCTCGGAAAAAACAATAAATGCCCCTGCAAAAACTCAGGCCAATTCGTCACGAAATTTGGGACACACAACCCAAATAGGCGTACTACAAGTTGAATATTCTAGAACTGACCCACGACAAGAAGATTGCAATTGCACATAGGTTAAAGCGCAGCCAAAAACATCGATTGTCACTACAGGCAGAAAATAAGTATTGGCCCGTTTGGCCTAGAAAGAGTCGCCCTCAAAAAAGCAAACACAAAAAATAGCAAAGAGCCCGCCAGCGACATGCTATAAATATGTTTTTCGTTACATTTAATTTGGCACAGGCACGACACATAAGTGAAATTCATTTAGTTTTCATTATTGCCTGAATTATTATTATTATTGCTATTACTGTTATTATTAAGCAAAAAGCAGGCCAAAAATCGCATGGCACAAACAGACCGAAGCAAATACGAATACGGCCACAATATTTGTGTGCCGGGCATTAACCAGCTAGCTAACTAACTAACTAGCAAACTAATAGATTCCGCCAAATGTGACCTCATAAGCCATTGACCCACTAACCCCAGTACCAAACGACAACCCCAACCCAAAGTAATGACCCCAAGTGAAATGTCAACTAATCGCATATAGATTTCAACAGTCCAACGGAAGTAGCCAACACTGTACTGTGGTTCAGTGGGTCAAAGTACCGGACTTTGGGGCTGAACAGCGGAGACCAGACAAGTGTTAAGCTCCAAGTATAATATGTGTTTTGGGAGCAGGTGAAATGATGGATTAACAAACTAGATTATTGCCTAGGGAGTGTAAGGAAAATTAAAACAATTGGAATTCTTTAAGATACTGCAATGCGATATATTTGTTAAGAATAAAATATTGTTTTACTCCCATTAATTTAATTTTATTGTCAGAGATCATCGATAAAAAGTGATAATGATAATGATCACCAATCATGATACCTGATAACATCAGATAATTATGAACAATACAGTACAACTAGTGATAAAATAAACATGTTGAATGCCACAATGTTTTGTTTTTATGATGTATAGAATACCGCCAGGCAAAGTATCACAGGAATAACTTGAAAAGTATCGCAACAGTTGTCAACTATTTATCTATATATCACCAACAGCAATTACAGGTATGATATATAAACCCTTATACCCTAACACAATCCAACACTAGATAACAAATGTCACACACAGTCCCCAACTGGGCACACGTTGCGTATGTGCAATAATTGGTGGTCAATGCACTGTGGAACAAAGTCTCCCCTCTAGAAAAGCAACGGTAAAACTTGGGTACTAAAACATTTTAATAACTTCCGTTCTAGAAACACTTTTCGATTCACATTCCCTCCTCCATCACTCCCCCTCTTATTGCCTTGCTACTGGTGAGGTGACTGCACAAATACAATGGATGTGAACGTGTAACTGGGCGATTCTGCTGTGATAGTTGGAAGCCAATAAACTTGAAAACAAGTGCAGCAGGCTAATGACAGTCAGTTGGTAATTCAGTCAAAGAGTTAGCCAAAATCTAGGAAAGGGGAGAGTCCAATTGAAAATAAACGGAAAACTGCATTAAAGTTGTTGTTGCTGTCGGAAAATGACAATTAGCCTTGTGTTTTTTTTTTAATTCTCCCTCTCATTTGACCGTTGACTGCATTTCTCTCTTTCGTTTTCTGTTAATACTATACAAACATAGAAGATCGCGGAAGTCTTTAAAGTTGATTGAGTAATATCTGTAAGTATATTTTACTGTATATATATCTGTATTTGTATGTATATCTGGATCTTTACTTTGTGTTTGTTTTGCTTTTGTATACTGTTTTGTTGGCAGCTGCTGCTTAAACGTATTGCCAATTTTGTTAATAGCTCTGACAATGTCTGACAACGTCTGTTGTCGTCTCAGCACCGAGCAGGAAGCAAATGAAATTGTTACAATGCGCATCAAACACTTTTCGCCAGCGGCTTATTTACTTAACTAAGATCGAACAGTGGGTTGAAACGGTGGGAGAGATTGAAGCTAGGAGTAAAGGCGGAGACTGAAAAATGTTACTAAAGATCGACTGTAGACAGGTTGTTTCGAGGTGTGGTTCAAAATGTATCTTGTTTTCTATAACTGACGCCTCATCACTTAAAAAATCTTTCAATACTTTTAAAAGTTAAACAAATATATTTAAAACAGGGATTAAAACCTTAAGGAAAACGGTAACCTTTAACCGGTGAGAACTGATTGAAATTTGTAACCGTAACTGAAACCGTAACCGAAAATAATTTTTCCGCTGTATCGAAACCCACAAACCGAAACTCTTTAAACCGAAATAATCGTTTAGTAACCGATTCATTTATAAGGAGCTTTGACAAAGTTATGACAGTTCGAAGTTATTGAAAATCTGTAAAATCAAAATAGTCAAAATTTTCAAACCAAATTAATCAAATTTATATGAGATCAAATTATACTAAAATCGACATTACGCTGAACCAAAAAAAGAGCTAAAAAGAGATTAAGTCTTTTTATACATATGTAAAACAATGAATACCGCTTCTTATTTTGGTCAACCGACAACCTTAATTTTTATTTTTTTTTAAACCGAAACTTATAAAAAACCGATAACCGTTACGAAACCGATACTTCAAGATTTTGCATAACCGAAAACCTTTATTCGATCATAACCGAAACCGTAACTGAAACCGATATTCGTTTCGGTTTTAATCCCTGATTTAAAATTTAATAAAATATCGTATATTGTTATTGCGTTAAAGACGCAACAATATATTTAAATTATAACCAAATAAAATACAATATATTTCTTCTATTTATATTATTATATCTATTATATGCTGATCAGGAATATGTATACTTTAAAAGGTCGAATTTGCCTTTTTCTGACGAATACAATGTACCCGTGCTCTACAAGTAATGGGTATACAAATTGTGACAATTAATTCCCCTTCAATTTCTCACTGATCTTACACTTTGCCAAGCTGATCTCTGTAATCTTTATATAACAATTGTCACAATCATAGGGGTATCATAAAGAAACTATAACTAAGCTAATTTCGTTGATCATATACACTCGCATACATACACACATACTATATGTCTTCACACAGTAACAATAATTGCTTCAATTATTTTCATATTATTATGTGTTAAAATGCTTTTTGTTCAGTTTATTTATTTCACAGTTTAACCGACCGACCGCAGCTTCCTAATATCCTCACATCAATTCATTATGCCGCCATGGCCTGCGATCGTCTGTCAGTTTGTCTCTCTGTCCCCTTGTCTGTCACCGGGTCTGTGTCTGCCCATACGGGGAGTGCTCGCTAAAGTGTGCTCATGTTCATTAACGCCAAAGTTGAGGCAATTGTCGTCGTCGTCGTCGTCGTAGTTGTCGTCTGTCCGCTGTAATCTGAGCGTTGAGCACAATTTAGCTGCCCTCTCCCGTTCATCTTTGGTCTGTCGTATGCCAACAATTGCCAGCATACATATTCCATGGCTCATTGTGAAGCGAATCGTCCGATGTCGCCCATCTCCCGTCTTGCCAACGCTTGGAATCTCATTTTGTATACCCTGTATACTTAACAATTACAAAAAGAGTATAATAAAGTTTATATACTGTATCTAATGAAGAAAACAAACCAATCACATTACCCAAATTTGGATTGAATTTAATTGATTACATCCATTTACTTTAAATTGATTTCAGATTGAAATTTGAACAATCATAATGAATGTAAACAATATTGATTTCAATCAAATCAGCAGTGGACTCATTTATAGCTAAATATAATGATAGCATGTTCTTACAGCACTTATATCAGCTGTAATATAATATTTAACCGATTTGTTACTGGGTATCTTGTTAGTCAATCTCTCTGACATCTGCAGAATTCTCACTTTTTATTAATAGTTGCTTGATGTAGTGGATGTTGTTGCTGTCTTTTTGGTTATGATTTCTTTAGTTTGTCAGCTGTCAGCAAATTTTTTTCGGGCTTGGAAAGTGTGACATTTTGATTAGTTGATATTTTTGCTGGTTGTGCTTGTGATTGAACTTGAGGCACTTGTGGGTTAATGAACGTCAAGGTTGACCAGAATAAGTGGGAAAAATTAATCAGGGAGAATTGGAAGTTGAAAATGTGCGCAATGAATTTGGAGAAAGTACTGCTACGATTGTCGCAACAGATTAAGCTGTTAAAATGTCAAATTTAAACTCGTATATTTGAATCAAATATCAATTATGAACAGGGATTAAAACCTTAACCGAAATCGTAACCTTTAACCGGTGAAAACCAATTGAAATTTGTAACCGTAACTGAAACCGTAACCGAAAATTATTTTTTTCGCTGTACCGAAACTCTTTAAACCGAAATAACCGTTTAGTAACCGATTCATTTATAAGGGTTAATTTCGGTTCTGGCCGTCGCAGCTACTGAGCAACTTTGATAGCTTGGAACTGCCACAACTTTGTCAAAACTCAATCAATTTCCATGCGCAATGTAAATTTGAGCATGATTTTACTTCTAAATTCGTTCTGCATATAAATTTAGTTCATTTCAAAAATTCGAAATTTTTCTAAAATAACAAGGGGTAACACTGTAAAATTTCTAAAAAATTCGAAATTTTCGAATTTTAAAAATGAACAAAATTTAAATGCAGAACGAATTTAGAAGTAAAATCATGTTGCGCATGGAAATTGATTGAGTTTTAACAAAGTTATGTCAATTCAAAGTTATTATAAATTAGTAAAATTAAAATTATCGAAATTCTCAAGCCGAATTAACCAAATTTATATAAGGTTACTTTCCAGGCTAATAAAAGCATTAAGTCTTTTTTCATGTAAAACAATGAATAACGCTTCTTATTTTGGTCAACCGAAAACATATATACATTGTTTTTTGTGAACCGAAACCATACCGATATTTTTAAACCGAAACTTACAAAATACCGATAACCGTTACGAAACCGATACTCCACGGTTTTGCATAGCCGATAACCGAAAACCTTAATTCGTGCATAACCGAAACCGTAACTGAAACCGATATTCGTTTCGGTTTTAATCCCTGATTATGATTGATCAATCTTTGTTGATATTATGTTATAGATATGTCTTAAGAGGCTGCTCACAAGTTCCGTTTTGTAGAGCCGCTTTGTGGTCGATTAGATACTCGACTTGACTCAACTCAACTCAATTCAACTCTCACATCATATTTTCCCTGTTGCCACAGCCAACTCTTGGTTACCCTCAATTCCCTCTCCGGACACAGGGCCGTCTTTCCCGGTTTCCTCTAAGGAAAATGTAAGTCAGAAACCGCAGTCGCACACAATTGACAGTTGATTGACAGATAGTTGTCAGTTTTTTGACAATTAGGCGGCAAAGTGAAATTGCTTTCGATTTCGTTACTTTGGGGTGCAAAGAATCTGAATACAATAACAAACAATGAAGAAGTACTAGACAAGAAAGAACAACAATAGAATGGATATATATAAATTGAAGATATATATACAAGTATTTCTATAAAAAGAGACAAATTGCCTTGAACGAAAATTGATTGGAAAATTATAAATCAAAATGGTATTTTTACACAATATTTACTATTTTTATATGCGATTCTTTTTGGGCACGGAGAAAGCGACGAGCAATTGTGAAAAAAAACTTTGGCTGTTGGCTGTTTCTTTACCCTTACCTAGGGTAATGTCATATTCTTGGCAAAGTGAGCACATGCCAAAGGAATTAAATTAGTTACAAATTATTCATTTCAAGTTTGATTAAATAGTATGATATTATACAGATCGGCGTAGCATTTCTCAATATATGAAAACCTTTGACTGATTAACTTATCATCTTACTGAATATTTAGTTTAGGAATAAATCTGAAAGAGTATTTAATATTCGGCAACCGAGTACACTGCAAATGTGGCACTTTTTTCTAGTATTTCTCCGATGTTGTGAGTTTTATTTTGGTTTTGAAAAATTGATAGAATGCTGTCTTAAATTGGGTCACAGTAAATCACTTGACATGAGAATGACGAATTTCGATGTCTTTGCCATTTGAATATGAAAATAATTAGAGGTTGCGCAAAATATATTTTCTTATGAAATTTTCAAGTGGACCCGGCATCATCGGTATCTGCATTATTGTCTCGATCTCCATCTCTATGATAATATCAATAAAAGCTCCGCATAATGTTTTATCATAAGCCACAGATCATTTTGATGTTGTCCAATTTCTTTATTGCTATTATGATAGCCATTCAAATGTTTCATGTTCTCACTTCGTGATCTCAGCGGGCAGCCCAACAAAAATTCAAAGTTTATATATTATATGTGTTCATATTTGGCTTTAATAATTACCGACTAACACTTTTCACAGCTTGTGTTTTGATTTTGGGATGGAAACTTTATGGGTTCAGTGAACTTTCTGTAACTTTTTTTATGGCTGGGTTAGAATGTGTGATGATCATGTCGATTTAATTCACAGATGTGTATTACTCAATAATTTATTTCACCTGACAGCGACGTCAAAGTACAGTAACATTTTACAATACAAAATCGATGGCATTAACCGTGTTTTAGCTCCACTTGCATATTCATCGACATTTCTCACTCCCACAAAAGCGCATCGATTATCCCAGCAGCAAAAGCCCTGAGTTCCACCGACTAAAGTAGAAACCTCAAATTGCAAACCACACAAATCCTATTCAATGTGCACTTCATGTCAACCCCTCTATCCTCTACCCTCTACCTCCACCCAACAGCCTTCCCTTATAGCATTGCATTTGGCAGCATCAAAAACCTTAACTATAAACACAAAATCCATTTGGCAAGCGCCTAAAAAGCCGTGCTTCAAGTGGTTAAAACGAATGCCCCACCACGGCACTGTAAAACAGTGTTGGGTAAGTATTTTGGCTGCCTTTCAACATATACTACGTAGTAGTATTTTATTACATAGCCTTGGAAACATCAACTAAAATCTACAAAAAGGATCTTCAGAGAAAAAGTATAGAACAAAACAAGAAATGTTTTCTCTTTCAGTTCCATTGCTATTGTGCTTTTTACATTTGTAGGTTTATTTTTCATTTATTTAAAGCATTTATATTTTTTATAATAATATTTCCATCATATTAATGGATTTTTGATTTTTTTAGACTTTTTCATGATTTGTCTTTAATCATTTCATGTAAATTGACCCAATTTTTATTGTACTGAGGAAGGACAGTGTCAAAGAGAACAACCGAATTTCATTGTTTACACGACAGATGCCTTTTATGGGAACATCCTTCAAAATTTGACACAATCGTATATTTTTTGGACTGAACATTACCTTTGGAAGCTTACGTAATGCTCTAACTGAAATGCACTTGCCGCACCCTTCTTGCTGACTTCCCTCAAATCTATTGTAAACGGTTTCTGTTAGACATAACTTAGTCAAGGCCGTAACAAATCCCATTCACTCAACTTACTCACTTTGATTTTTACGTTGCCAACTCAGCACAAATTGCAATATTGCGAAAATTCGATTTGAAATTTTCGGTTTGCTGGTAATTTACTAAGCACAGACAATACAATACACAAAATCAACACATTTATCGCATCTCTTCAGGCAAAACAAACAATAAATTGCCAATCGTCATGAAAACTCCAAAACTAAATAAAATCTAAAAACCGAACGAAGCGCAAAACAATTAGACATGCAATACTCGAAAGTACTCGTTGTGTCATGTTTGTAATTAAAACCAATTTATATTTTTATTTACTGCCTCGTAAAGTCGTTTGTTGAGATATTTCTGTGACTAGTTGCTGTCGAGGTAAGTTAGAAACTTTAAAAATTAACTTTAGCAATTATAACAAATTTGTGAAACTGATTGAACGAAATAAAACAATTGTACATACTCATTTTGAAGTTCATCTTGAAGTTCAACTAACATGTTTATTAAATGATGACAAATGTATGTCAGACACGAGATTTGTATTGTACTCCTTTTATTTTCACACACAGTTATAATACATACTCGTACATACGTATTAGAGGAATATTTGTTTTCTGTATATACATATTTCAATATAATGTTCGTATATTAACTATATATTTTGCATTAAAAAATAATATTAATTATTTTTGCTATTTACGACTCAACTATTTACCTCGTAAATTTGCTTACAAAACTTTAAAAGCCTATCACTTCTTATCCGCAATACACGGATCCAAATCTAATGCTCAAGTTGACATTCATATGCAGTTTATAAATGCAAACGAAGCGATAAATACAGGTCATATATCAACTGGAGCAAACTGTAGACAAACTGTCAGTCGACTGTCTCTTACCCTTCCTCCACAACTTTTCTTAATGGTCAATCTAAAAACAACTGCCGCCAAAGCGAAAGACTTTAATATAAAAGGAAAAAAGTCACATGAATTTCCATAAGTAAGCACGAAAAGTCAACTGAAAGTGGAAGTTGGTCCAAACAAGACAAAAGAGCGCAAATACAAATGGTCAAATAGGCTGTCTGTTAACGCTTTAAAAGACCATTTCAAGCAACTTTGGAATGATATTAATGAATTACTAAATGGAATCGTGTGGGCTTAAACTGCAGTTTGTGTTTGTGGCAAAGAGACAAAAACAAAATGTAATTGGGCAGTCTCGGAACTGAAACTGCGGTAACGTTGCTGTTGGATGTTTGAGAGTTGGAATCAGAGCTAAGTCAGATAAACCCTAACACGTTTTGACCGCAGACCAAAGAGTCTGGACTTTGTCTTGAAGTTGAAACTTGCTAAACTGGCTTTTTAAAAGATTTGCTGCTGTTGCTGCTGCTTCTTTCACATGCGACTGTGGAGGTTGCCTTCAAGTGTTGCAAGTTTCTGTGAAGATCATGGTCCAAGCCAACAACTTGTTGTTACTCTCCTTGTGGTTGTCGTTGTTGTCGCCAAAACGCATGCCTCCTCGTTGTTGTTGTTGTTGTTGTCGTTGCGAGCACTTAAATACTGATTGTTAAGGTTAATGCACTTGAGTTCGTTGTCGCTTCTTTGCGCACCAAAGTTGGTTTAACTGTGATCGCCCCAAGGATTTACATTTAACGACCGTGCTCCAGTAAATGATCGTAAATATAATTAAAGCTCTGTCTATGACAAATTTCATATCGTCAAAATGTTGTAAACTGTTTTCACTTTAACAAGCAGCAATTGCAAGTCTAAAATATTACGCATACGCAACGTTGCACAAACATTTTTTTATATACATACATACATACATATATTTTGACATGATGTGCATTGGTGGACTTTCACTTGTTCGGAGGCTGCCTAATTAAAGAGACATAAGTAATTTTTAGCTGGCAGCAATTTAGCTTAAAAAAAAGTTGTTAAGATTAAAGATATGCGGATTTTCTGTTGTTAAAAATTGTTAAATTTCCATCAACTAGAAAAAGGACATGCTACCTTAATGATTTTAATAAGAAAAATCTCACGCAATTAAGATACATTTATATGCTTATTAAAAAACTATAAAACACTGAGAAAACTCTTGATTTTTATGACCAAATAAACAATCTATTAAATTCAGATAAAAATCAGAATATTCAAATAAATTAGCATACAACATTTTTGCTACTCTTGAATTATAAATATTTGTTGAGCGCTGAACTAGTAATTACAGAAAAACTAAACGATTTTCGGGCTGTTTAGGTTTTTGTTAATATTAAAATTCCAAGTTTTTATAGGCTTAAAGGATAGCCGAGTTTTATTAGGTTTAAAGAAATTGGTTTGATGAATGATATTTTTCTTATAAAATTAGAAATAAACATGTCCAAAATAACAGGCAGTGATATATTTGCATTTTTTTTTTTACCAATTCCTATACATAAATATAAATATCTAAAAATATTTATGTACATATATACATATATGAAATATTCGTAATTTTTTGTCATAAAATTAAATTTCCGCTAATTTTGTTGCATAAATTCCGCAAGATTTTCGTTTTGTTTATGTACACACCCTTTTTTTCTCTTTAATTTTTGGTTTGGCAACATCAGGAAGCACATACAAAAAGAATTATTTTTGGGAAGGCCATTGCTTTAAAATGGGTCAGTGTTGTCAGCTTTTGGTTATTCGGGTCAATTGTGAGTTGCATACGAAAGAATAAATCATAATAAACATAATTATTATCATTCGTATGGCAATAAAAGCCACCAGACACACTCCGGGAGGAAGTTGTTAATTAATGCTCATAAGAATAAGCAGCCCAAGTAAAACAAGTTAAGAAACAGAGCTGGAAAATATTTGTGGGTTCTGCTTTTATCTTAGGTTTTAATTAAAAACTGGTAAGTTGGATTTTGGATGGTTTTAAGTGGCCACAATTTTTTTATATGCACGAGTAATTTTGTTACAATCGAGTTATTCCTGAGGTCAACAGAATGTGTGACCCTTGTAGAGTTCAAGCAGAGTTGAATATGTATTTAATACAAACTATTCCTTGAATTAATCGACACTAACTAAAGTATTTTATATTTCATAGCTACAGTGATTGCAAACAATCGATACCATTGTTAATATTATCAACGGCTCTAATAAGATTACTATTATCAACTTTTATTATTCACTATCGAATTATTTATTTGGTACGCCCTTGAGCTGTTCTATCGTAAAAACGTTCCCTTTTTTCTAGTTTTATCAAGAATATATATATTTTTTAAAGTCGGAGTTCTTGTTTTAATATAATTTACAATCACACTCTATGAGTAACAGTTTAACAACCAATAATATCTCGCACTAGTTTGTTCACCTATTTATACTGAAGGCTTTATCTCGACTACTTCCTCAACTGAAAGCTATTTATTTTCGGAAAGTATTCTAAATATCACATCCCCTTTCTCAAAATCAACCATTTGAAGCTCTTCCTAGCCATTTTCAAATGATTGTCCGCAATTTTCAACTTCCGATTGTTGACCTGTCTTGTCTTTTCACTGACAGTTTGTCTATGCGTCTGTCTTTTTCATCTGGCCGCATAACTTACACACGTCACACCTCACAATCTCTTAACCGGGCTAAATAGAGCGTACTGCCGGCATTTTAAGGGCAGCCAGGGTTGTCTTGGCTATTAATACTCTTCAATTGTTCGCTATTTGTATTCAGTTTTTCATTTTTTAATTTTCTTTAGTTTTTCTGTGGCACGCAATAAATTTGTATGTTTTCTGTCCACTTGCAACAGTTTGCGTTGACAGCTGTCGGAGATTGTCGTATGCAGAGAGTATCTTAAAGATTGCTAATCAAACAGTCTTGCTATTTGTATTTAAACTGATTTCCCTACGGTAAATAAAAGAGTATGTGTTTTCCGCTATCCGTTTTTCAGTATCCGATACCGGTTTACAATTTATTTCGATTGAATGCAAAAGGCGACAAATGTAATTTTTACTTTTCATCTATTTAACAGCCACGCCCATTTTCCATGCACATAATTGATTGATGTATTGCTGCGCTGCAAGAGGTCTAATCAATTATTCATTTGTGCTGTCCAATAGTCAATCAGCCAACTTACATCATAACCGCAGAGACTTCAATATCATGTGAATTAATTACAACTTGCAGTTGCATCAGTTAAGCAGTCAACGAACCAACAAACTTCACTTCGTTTCCAGTTTCAAAACAATAAAAAAAAGCTTCAAGCTCTCTTTGAAAATTTCACCCAATTTCCCATCAATTGGCTATTCAATGTTCACTGTTATAACAAGAGATAAAAAAACAGCATTAAAGACCCTGTACTTAAGAAAGTATAGAGCGTACATACATTTTGACAAGAAAAACTGTGCAAGGCCTGGCATAAAGTGTATAAAAAATGGAGAGCACGTTCAGCACTTTTAATGATTAAGACTTGTAGTACTATTAATAATTCAATAACCGAAAACCTAAACATTTGTAGCGGTTCGGTTATGGTAAATTTTTCAAAAAATAATGTTCTTTTTATGTAGGTTGTACTATACATATTATATATACATGTAATTAAAGAAATTTTGCTTAAATTAAAATAAAAAACCTAAACGTAAAATCCTAAACCTAAAATTTAAGTTCAGTTCAACTCAATAAAATACATTCAAACGTATGAACATCTGTTAATATATTTTTAATTTTAAACATTTTAAAATTTTAACAATTGTTGTCGTTTACCGTTACGTACCGGTACTGATACCGGAACCGATATTTTTTCGGTTTTATTCCACAATAATTATAAATTTACTATCACATATATAATTGTTGGAATATAAACAAAAGCATATTCCCCTTCTATCCATATCACAGGGTATGAAACATAGTTTAATCTGGGTGCTTTTGATTTAACAACTGAATGCAGCAGCATCAACGGCTTGACTGGACCGCGTAATCAATTGTCATACTCTTCTCTTGCTAAGAGCATGGTAAATTTGCAACAATTTTATTTTTTAAGTTCAGCCCAGTTTATCCAATTAAATATTACTTATTTTACATTGTTACAAGAACTATAAACAATATTAATAAAATAAAAATAAGGTTTTTTATTTTGCAAAATAAAATGTGTGAAATTTTTCATTTTTAGTGACTGCATATTCGTGATCAGACGATGTCTGTTTTCAACAAACTAGCCTCTGAGATTTTTTTCTATGCTGATGGTATCATACAACTATTTAAGCTAAATAAAAACTAAATTTTTTATTTTTAAAATATTTTTTTATTGTTTTAAACTTTTATAAACATTAAACGAACTTTTAAAGGGTATTAGATTCTCGACCAAAATTAAGTTTACCTATTGTTTTTCTGTTTTCTTTCGTTTTGCCACTAACCATTGACCGGCACTTCGACATCAACGTCAGCATCGACAGTCACTTCTTAATCATAGACAAGGAATAGCAGTAGAGTCAAGCACGAGACGTACTTCATTTCACCTGGGGCTAATCTGAGACCCAGTACCCAAAGGGTACAAGAGACTAATAAGTTTGTGACAACGTTTGTATAAAGAAACATATTTTCAGAGGTTGCAAATGTAGAACAATATTCCGACACATACTAAACGAAATTTCAGATTTTTAAAATATAAATTACAATATAACAATTATTTCATTGTTATAAAATCTAGAGTCAAAAGTACAAAAATATTAAATTTTTAGTGGAAATTATTTTTATTATTTTATAATATTTAATTAATTGCATTTATTGCTATAAGATCTAAAGGTGCGAAGTTACAAGTACTGGGTCTCAGAAACTCGAGCACACCTTTTGTTATTGTTTATTGCTGCTGTTGTTGTTACTTTTTTCAATTGACAATCAGTGCAAGCTTTTGTCGCGTCTCCAATACTTGCTTCACATTTTCTCCTCATCCTCCATCCTCATAACGCTTCATTTGGATCGCTGTCAATTTTGTTGTCTATTGGCTCTGACCTACGATAAATTTTGTTCCGTGCTTGATTATAGACTCTCGAGAGTTTCGCATCTTATCAAGCCATGCATAATTTTCAGTTTTAAGTCTTGAGGCACTGGGCTACTAAAGATCTGCGATCTATCTACGATTTTTTTGTAGGTCATTTGGGGTTGTTGATTTCAACGGTAATTTATGAGATTCAACCAAAAAACGATTTAAATTGCAAATGTCAATTGCATGCAAAATGTTGGACTTTCAACTATTCAAACCAGTGGCACAAACGAGGAATATATTTGGTAAACATTTCACAAAAATTTTTGAATTGTTAGATTGTTAGAGTTGAACGTTGTATTTATTTTGAGAAAGCAAGTTATGATGTTTGTTTGATTTCTCTATACTATAAGTAATTTATCTATTAATTTATATTCGTTCTATTATTCGAATACTATATTCATTAAGCCACATATTTTTCTAATATTTAAGCATGTTTGGTTTAACGATCATAATAAATACCCCCTCAATTTATTCACCTTTTATCAACTCAGTAAATTAGCTAATTTCCTAAAATTTCTCAACACATCACTTCAGCATCCTCATTATAATTCTTAGAAACAAAAAAATGTACATTAAATGCAACCACATGTCGATTTTGGCCACCTTAAAAGAAATTGATAAACAAAGATTTTGGTCAAAAACTTTTCCCTTTTTTTCGATTTTGTTGCTGCTGTTCGGCTGCTGCGTGTTGGTAAATGATGCATAAGTAAATAAATAGCAAAAATCAAGAAGAAAAAAGTAGAAGAAGAGAGGGGGCAATGGGGAGGAAGAACAGATCGTGGCGCAAGATCATCGAATGCCAGACGTGGTCCGAGACCGACCCAGTGACCAAGTTATGTTAGACAGGTCGATAGAGGTGGGTAATAGCGATGGAAGACTAAAGAGAAAGGAACTTGCATTCGGCGGCGATTGCCCCCGAAAGAATTTATGATATTTTTGTTGTTTGTGTGAGCTCAATAGACGATATACTGAAAGATCATTCAGAGGAGTAGACAGATAGCAACTAGAACGGCAAATGGGAACAGCTGTTGTTGTTGCCTGTAGCTGTAGCTGTTGCAATTGGTATGTGAGTGGCGCCCCCTGGCGGCCGAATTGTCATTGCAATTGAAAATGAAAAGCGCATGCGCGAACGAGTTTTTAAACGTGAGTTTTATTTGTTCATATTTTGTACTCTCTCCCCCCGCCGTGAGTGAAATCGATATCGAGAGTATCGGCTGTCTTTAGAGTGTTACTCTGGAGTGAAGAGAGGGAGAGGGTGGGAAGTGGTAGGGGAAGGGGGTAAGCCATGCCAAATCGCGCCTATAATTTGCTTTGTTTTCTCAGTGAAATTGCAAAGCTGCTGTCGAACATCTTCACTTTGCTCATATCTTGCGTCTAATTAACGCTTCGACTTTGGCTGCTTTCCAATTGTTGTCCACCTCCCCATTCCCTCGTCTTCTCCTCCTCCTCATCAACATCATCCCGCGCCAGCTACCCCTCCTGCACTCCTGGCACTCCTCCCTGAAAATTAAATCAAACGAAATCTTTCACGCGCCAATTCCTCGCATAGTTTACGCTGTTTAATCAGCACGTAAATGTTCGGTTTTTATTTTTAGCCAAAATAAAACAATTAAACCGAAAAGGCTGCAATATGGCATTCACACACACACACACACACTCACACTTAGGAATTGTATAATGGAAAACTTGGCGCAATTTATAGTTATCCATTCTAATTGCCACGTGCCGCGGAATTAAGAGCATAACAAAGTCATACATATAATTACATTTATGTATAATTTAGCTAGAAAATAATTCAAATTATTATCACATATTCCAAAAAAAAAATAAAAGAACTTTAACTCAGCCAAGATCGTGATAATCTTAAAAATATATCACTGCTATTTATTTTATGCTAACATTTATCATGCTCTGAATACATTTTAGCTTCGTCAGGAATTGTTGATTTGAAACATATATAATAATTATCAATATAAGCGGTATCAGAATAAATCTTCGGTCACTGTCCCCTCCTATAAGTAAGTATTGTATAAATGATTTTAAACTATTTACCTGTTATAAAGGTATCGGAAAGTCATTTAATTAATTGAATAAAAATACACCTAGACACCATTATAAATTATAAATTTATTTTCAAAATTACAACTTAATGATTAGTTTTTATATAATGATAAATTTTTAGTTATACCTCACAACTCAAACAATTAATATTATTTTTGAGCAAAAAAAAAATCTTAAAACAATGTTCACATTATATTAATTTAAATTTAATATATAGGCTCGACTGTAATTGTGTGTAATTGTTAAATATAAATTTTGACAATGAAAAGTGAAAATTACTTGAGTTTTATTTTTAATTTAAAACTATTTTACAATCCGTTTCAGAACACTGCGATTCTGCGCTAATTTAGAGTCAGTTTGAAATCATATTTTAAAATTCTAAATATTTCTGTGTTCGTGTATTTTATATAGCCTCAGGAAGTCTCATGTTTTCTAACTACCCAATTAAAATGTCTCAAGAATATGTGGTTTTTATGCATTTTAAACTGAAAACTATTTGAAAATTTTGTGGAAACATAATTTGATGTCGTTGATTAGTGCCAGAAGGCGCAATAAAATGAAGTTTACTTTTAATGACAGTGCAAAAAGAAAATAAAAATAAAATTGATGACTAAGTACAGTACAGAAGATTGCAGAGAGCAGAAGAATTTCATTGCATCATAAAGAACACCACAGCAGCCAAAACTAATTAACATTCTCAAGTATTATGAGGGGGAGATTCTCGTCTATTCTCCGGTCCATGTTCTATGAAATATGTGGCAGGCGGTCAGTCACAGCTGGAGTTGGAGTTGGGATAGCATATAGAGCGGTTAAATGGCTCCACTCTCCACTCGTCACGCTCTAACGGCTCTCTGACAACTGCCGAACCATCACAAAACCACCGACACTCCCTACCCGGGATCCAGAACCCGGGAGTTCCAATAGAGGGGCGGCAAGTTGTTGTTGTTTTTGTTGGTTGTCGACCCTTTGACAACATTTCATTATTATTATTTTTGTTGTTCGTGCTTCATTCGTTTTGTATTGTTTTGTTTTTCTATCGGAAGTTGTTTTGTTAATTTATGACTTTTTCAAATGAAATTATGTTTACCCCTACAGGAAATGCAATTAGAATTTTTCATCTCGTTCCCTTCTTTTTTTGGGTTTGCTCTGCAGTTCGACTCTGGATGTGTTGTTGATGTTTTGGTGTATTGTGAATTGGCGGATGTTTTGCTGCTGCAGTTAGACATTTTTTGTGACCTACATGTTTTTATGCTCAAAGATCTTTTCAGTGTCTCTTAAACATTTTTATGACACATTTGACAAATTAGTTGAAAATTTACTACTTGACGTTCTGACAAATGAAGAGTGGCAACCAATTGACGGCCCAACTTGGCAAATATTTTACAGAGTCTGAAGAGCGTAGAATGAAGTAATGACAGCCTTTCTATGACTAGAAATTGTCGATATGGATAAAAAGAAAATTAAAGTTGAGTTGCATGATAGAATTAAGTGAATATGTACAGTAGATTCATACATACTACGTATAGAGATTTTATATAGATAGATAAAAGTAAAGAGTGTTGGATGATAATTAGGCTAAGAATGTTGGGTGACTGAGTGACTTTAAGGACTTGAATTTAATTTGATAATTAAAGATTCATTTAATTATTTGCGATTGAATTAAATTGCTACGATAATAAACAACTTTAATATATGTAAATCACAACAAAAGAGACAACGATGAAGTATCGAGAGTAAATGTAAGAAAATGCTGACAGTGGGAAACATTATTTAAAAGATCATAGACATAGAAAAAAACAGAAGCTTATCTAATAAAGAATTAAAATTAGATAAATTAGAGCGTTTACTACAATAGTCTACTCATAATAGTAGAAGTTTAGGTCATAAATAGCTGGAATCACTACATCAGAATCTTTTTTTTTATTATTTAACATCGCGAAAACTTTTGTAAATACTAATGCGATTAATTAGCGAAAATTCGTATCAACCAATGCCTCATTGAGAGTCAAAGAACCTGAGAACAGAACAAAAGAAAACTCATCATTCTTTTGATGATGGTGCAAAATCTCAGCTTATTTCAGCGCATGTGGCGTTACCTTTAATTGTGCCTTGCATTTATTTGAATAACAATTTGTGATTTCCTGTTCAATATGCAAACATTACTCAGAAAAGTGTCGGATATTTGATTGAAATATTTATTTACGCGTTAAGTTGATATTTATCCATATTATTCATTTCTGATAAATTTGACGAAGTATTTATGCGACTTTTATCAAACCTTGACCACCTTGGCAGACCTTCGGTCGTATTTGTAGCGTCATCTGTGGCTATTAGCTAACACTTGCGATTACGTGTATTTGCTGCAGTTTATTTATATTTAGCAAGATCCCTCCCCCGTTCGACGTTCCTCGCACCACACGCCCCCATATCACCCTTGCTCCGTTAGTCAACATACATATGTATATGAAGTGTCGTGTGCGGCGATTCTATATAGAATTACGTGGGGCACATTCACAGACGCCGCGCTGTTTGGCTTGCATTTCGTAATATTCAGACAAAGAGGGCGATAAAGACGTTGTCTATTCTAACATGTTGAAAATTAAATGATGATGCAGGGGTTTTTGGTGAAAGAGAATGCAATCTGACTGCTGCCAGCCTTTTGTTCAGTGTGTCAGTCTAAGAATACACAGACATACGTCTATTGTTTTGCTGCACTTTAATTGTGCATTTCAATTGTGAGCATTCGCAATCTCAAGATATGCGTACTCGTACTCGTATTCGTATTCACATTCGCATTCGTATCTGTATTCATAGTATCTATGCCAAATAGTCGAGTAGTCGCACAAATGTCTAACTGTGTAAGTAAATAATCACACTGTCTACAGCTTAAAGACTTTTAACAAAGAATATCTCAATTGAATACTGTGGTGTGTAGTCTCCCATATGTTGGCTTTCAATTTTGTGAATTTTGTAATCTTTGTAAGTTACAAGAATTCGTATCAACTTTAAGAAATTTAAAATTTAGCTATAAATTTGTCGTAATATTAATATTTATTTATATTCGTAATAATTTATTTATTTTTTAAATAGTTTTAACTTAAATAAAAAATTCTTCTTCATTCGATGTTGCTCACAAACTTCTTACTTCTTCATAAGTTAGAGTATTCAAATGCTACGCTCGCATAGTCATCATTTATTCTCTTATGTGATATCTTTAGCTTAATTGTTGCTACGTGTATTTGAAGAAGAAAAAACTTTTCTAACTTGAAGGTAATTGTTGCTTATTTGCCTGTCTGTCTATCTGTTTATCCGTCCGTCTGTCTGTCTGTCTTTCTGGTCGGTGTGCATGGCCATTGTACGAGTATAATGTCAATTACTTGTGATTTACGACAGTTTAATGATAGACGCCGGCTGACTTTGTCTTGGACTTTTAGAAGCGCGGCTAACAATTTACATGATGTGAGTTTAGCATGTGATGAATGCGATAAGTTCTTAGTGCCCAGTGTTGCATGTAATTGGCTCATAAAACTTTTCCAAGTCTCTTATATTTTTTTCTTTTTTTTGCATCTCAGCTAATGTACAATATATGCAATTGCATTCGATGGACCCTAGCAAAAGGGCCGCCCTATCTTGGGTCATAAAATGTCAACATGTTTTCAGATGCCACAGACCACAGTGCGATGATTGTTCAAATTGCGAGATGTGACGCAACGCTTTCAAGAAAAAAACAGTTAACTTCAAGTTTTAAAATGCTTTGCCATTTGCTTATTCAGAGGACAAACTGCACAGGTGTGTTGCCTTCTTTCCAATCACGCTAAATAACAATTAACCATATGTGGAAAATTATATTTTTGCTTCTATTCTTCTTTTTCGATTTGTTTAATACATTAGGCAAACGACTTTTTATTTGGGGGAATGCCAAATGTTGTTTTGAGTCAGCGATTGAAGGCGACGATGGTTTGATAACAAACTTGAGTTAGCGCATTTACTATTTTAGGATACATTTATTTATTTCAAGTGTTTCGATAATTCGCTAAGTATAATTAAATATATCAACAAAAATCCATCAAAACGTATGATAAATATATAAAACTTGTGAATTTCGAAGTTATCGATTAACTTTTCTAAGTATTTAAAGTATTAATCGACTTAAATTTTAATAGTTGTTTGTCCTGAAACCATATCTTAAGTAGTATATATAAGAGATCAGATGAAAATACTAAAGTAATTATAACATTTCAATTAATTTATTAATAGCAAAAATGTTCTAAGTCCGTTTTTTCAAAGTCCACTTACATTTTATCAATGAGATATTTTCAAGCTTGACACTAATTTCTATGCATTTTATGTCAAAATATATCTGTTATAGTTGAAAAAAATGAAACTTAAATAATAACATCGCATATCGATACAATTATTATTTTAGATTGATTGAATAGCAACTCAATAACGAATAATACATTCTTAATAAATCCCTATTAAGCAGCTCTTGGCTGTTTTTAAATTTTAGAGACATGTTCTTTAATTTTTGCCCATTATTCACCTATTTCTTTTGAGTCACCGCACTAATAATTCAACAGGTTCTGCTTTAAAATTTGTGTCTGTTGTTTTGGTTCTAAACAGCAACTTGAACCTAACAATCTAAACCGACCACCAACCGACTACCGAAAGGGAAACGAACTCATTGAAATTCTTGACAAGCTACATACGCGAATTGGGTAAAATAATAAAAGAACACAATAAAAACGAAGCAAAGAAATAGAATAAAATAAAAACAGAAACGACATGTCAGTTAAGAGTACCCATCTGTTTGGGCTTTATGCTTTTGGGGCGTCCTCTTCTAAGGTGTTACGTGTTTTTCCAAATATGCGAGAAATATGCCGCAGACGGGAGTTAACTAGGCCTTTATTCATCGTTGTCATTCACCTCGTCGACATTCAATAAGGCGGCGTAAAGTGAAAAATTCCCTAAGCTAATAAGCCAGGCTCAGTACATTTCGGGGTATGGATACACTGTGCACAGTGGGTGACCGATAAAGCTGCGCATTGTGGCTAATGCATAAAAGTTTTAATTAGAAAAAAAAACGAGCTTATGCATGAATATGAAAAGTTTTTCCGTCTGTTTTGCTGCTGCTGGAAAAGTAAACAATGGCACAGCTTCGTTAAAGGGGATGGCGCAGTTAAGCCAAACAAAAGCCTGGCTCAATGACAGCAGCAGAGGCGGCAGCAGCCATAGAAAAGTATCTTTAGCGCCGAGCTGTGTATCTGTGAAATTGCAAACTGGCGAATGGCAAACAATAACTTGACACATATTGGAGTATCCGGAGTATTTATCATACAGGAAGCACTCGTCGTCAAGTGCATTACACTTTTAGCATGCCAAAGCAGGCAGATTCTATGTATAAGTTGAATGAACCAAATGCTTTTCTCCTACATTCTTAAACTCCACTCCGTTTAGGGCTGATTAGGGAGTTGCCACTGCCGATAACTGGGACAGCAACTGAATGTTGACTCACGAGTACGAATACGAGTATTCATTCGGCAATATCTAAAGTCAATACTATACAACGCTGCACTGATAAACTTTATGCCTGACTGTCTGTCCTTCTCGTTATGCAGTGACTTTGTATTGAAATTTTTATCTTCTGTCGGTATTTATGAAAGAATTTACTATTGTTGTGGGTGCAAGATGAAACTTGCAAGCTTGCAACATTGTCGCTGCTATCATTTATGGCACTCAGACAGTGGAGTCAGTGGGTCAGTGGAGCAGCCAACTGATTAGTGATTTGTCTTAGATAAGCTAAAAGTTATACTTTAGATATTTATTATTTTATGAGGTTGTTAAGAGTAAGAGTCGCCGACCTGTCACATAATAAGAGTTTCAGAATTTCACAACCTCGGTCAGATCTGTAATATACCCGTCTTGTAAAAATCCCGATATGACACTGGAAATCGTTTTGGATATTTATAATAATAAATAAAGAAATCAAGTTTAAAAAAAAGTGAATAATATAAATTACTTGATATTTTTAAGGACAATAGTTACAATTTTTCATTATGATTTAATAAAATTGTAATATAGGAATTCAAAACCCAAAAAATTAATATTTTTTCTGATTAACTAAGTCAACTCTTTGATTATTCAAGGCTCCTCTAAGACGTAAGTCAAGTCAATGATCTTTGAACCTTTTAACCTGACATATAACCGCGACTCAAGCTATTGCATAAGAATCTGCCATTCGAAACGCCTCCAAACGACTTTAATTAATTATTAAATTTTATTTTTGGATTTTTTTTTATTTTTTCATATTTTGTGGGCGCTCAACAAAAATTGCTGAAAGTTGAACTCACCTTTAGACAGAAATGCTTCCTGCGCAATGGCCACGATGTCTGAAAAGAAAAACAAGAAAAATATAATCAAGTGTTGGCTACCATAAATGCTAGACAGAAAAATATTACAACAAAGATACATACGTAAATGGTATATATAAATACGTGTATGAAATGTGTGCATAAAATTAGTTAGTCAGTTATAACAAAAGAAAAAAACAGACAACTACAAGGCTCTTAAAATTAATCAGCGTCGTAAATAAAAGACAACAATAACTAGAAACCAGAAACTATTACAACTCATTACAAGCGTCGTATGAGAAGTATGATGTATAATAAACCTGGCTACCTACCTATAAAAGTATCTATTCTAACCGAACAACCCATAACAACACACTCTTTGGAAGGTAGAAAAACTTGTCAACTGTAACGCAGGCAATCAACAGAAATGCATAAATTAATAAAGCAAGAGAAATGATAATATGAAATGTTATCGACTGTGACTACACTGATAAAAAAAATGTTCTAAAATCAAGATTTTGGTCTCAGAACTAAGAATTTTGGTCTACATAATGTGTCGAGAACATAAAACTCTTAAATTTAGAAAACACATCTTGATTTTAAGAACACTTCAAATAAAAATAAGTTCTGAATTTGAGACCAAACAAAATATTTAAGATGAATGTTCTTGATTTTTGAAGTTGGTCTTTTTTTTCAGTGTACCAACAACAATGACAATGACGATGACGTTGACAATGATGACGATAGCCGTGTAATGAGTGAAACAAAACATGACATGAAAGTCAGGGTTATTTGGGGGTGTGTGTAAGGAGAACTTGGGTCTGTCCCTCGACTGTCTACTGCACGCAGCTAATTTCATGCTTAGTTGCGCAGCATATTTTATAATTGATTGTCCAGAGAGTACTTGCAGTACAGCAGGTAACGACCAGAGACTGACAACTCAGTGATAGGACTCTACACTAAAGGAATAAGACAATAACCAGAACCAGCAAAGCGGAAATACGCACTGCGGTCGTAACAAAGTTTTGTCAACTTTAAAACTTATCAAAGAAGAAGAATATAAAACAAAGAGTACTTGAAAAATTGCCACTTTCAGTAAGTTTCGTATCTAAGTAAGTTTTAATGACTGCGCAAATGATAAAAGTGCAATGCATAAATATTTATATTTATCTTATTTATATTTATCTCACAATACACACTCTTATTTTGCAGATTGAGTAATTTACTTCACTTCGAGTCAACTCTCATTTATGAATAATTTGTTTCAAAAAATTACCAATACATATTCTGTCTGTCGTCAATTATTTTGTGTTGTCCTTGCAAGCGTTCGTTGACTTCTTGAGATACCCTTCCTTTTGCCTCTGTGTAGATGACACGCACTTTGCGTGTCTCTTAAATAAGTTAAAATTTGCATAAAAAATGATAACAAAACATAAAAATATTGTTATTTTGATGCGTTGAATCAAACAAGCAAACAAAATTTATTCATAACCTTAAGAAGAAGATTACTTGTGGATAAATGTAAGATATAATGCAAGTAATATATTGCAAGCGACTGATGGATGTTCGAGTTGAGTTAGGCCAAATCCTTGGCCTTGTCTGTCACTCTCTGATACCGAGGACACACCCATTCCACTTAAAATACGTGTCGTCTGCTGTTCTGATGAGCTCAACTTAACGCTTACCTTGACCCAACCCAACCCAACCAAACCCAAGATAACCTAGCAGAACCCAACCCATCTCAAGCTGAGCTTAGCTTAGCTCATTCAGGCAACTTCTATGCAACCATAAGTGAGTCCAAGTACTCATAATAACCAATGGGGCACTTTCAATGAGTTCCAAGTTTGATGTTTCGTTCCCCCTCTGGACTCCTGGTAAAGTGTAACTAATACCCAAGCTTGAACTGGCATAATAGGTAATGGGAGTACACAGAACCGATGGCTTGCTCTTTGATTAATGGATGCCGCTACTGTTTGATACACTAGGTAGACAGGGAACAGGGGAGGAGCAGTCAGAGGAGAAGGCATAACAATTTATGCACGTTTTGATTCGAAACGCTGGCGGCTTCATGATTCTTTTTGTATTTCAAGACCGAACTTGAAGACGCAATATTCGTATTATTCGTATGTAGAATATGATGTATAGAACCAGAAATTAAGAAAAGAACCTCAAACAAACCCAATTCCTGACCTGGCTGGCTGAAGCGGAACGTTGCGAAGCGGACATTCAGTTAATCGACTTTAAGTGGTCGTCATCGGACTTTAAATGCTTGCCAGCTTTAGTTGAGTCGGTTCAGCTCCAATGTTAAGCATATCATTTGTCTTATGGCTTAATAGTTTACTTAGATCGCAGCAGGGGTTCTATGTATACTTCGTGTTCAAATGTCTAGATGAGAAGGGGTCTAATTAGCGACAATCATTTTTCATCTCTTGTCGAATATCTATGAGACTTTTGTCTGTGATTAACTCGACTCAAGGCCATAAAAATAAAATAAGCCTCTTGTCAGAGCACTTGACCAGTTTTATATCTCACAGATAAATTCCACAAAATTGTCGTTGCACAAATTTCACAACTATTGTTGCGAAATGCTGTGCATGTTTCTTTTGTTATTATAATTATGCAAAATATTCAAATAAATTATCAACTAGAACAAATTACTAAACGCAAAAGGGAAAAACGGCGGTATCACTTGCCAGATACGACACACAGTAGCCCCCGCGATTTTTCAGCTTTTGAAGTCGCATTGTTGCACAAATGTTTTACATGATAATAAATTTGTGGACGCTGTTGTAGATGAAGGGGCGTGCCAACTACTGGTATGTGTGTCATGTGAGCTTTGGGTGTCTGCGTGTGTGTATGTGTGGGTTGTATACGAGTTAAGTTGAGTTAAGTAAGTCGAGCAAGAAGATGTTGCTATTGTGTATCGGCTCTTAATAGTGTTGGGAAACACACAAAAGATACCAAGTTAAAAATTATGCAAATTGTTGAAATTGTTTGAGCTTCAAAGTGTTTTATTATATAATAATATTATTAATTGGTATCATTTTAAATTCATAAATTATCAAAACATACATAACATATATCTATATACATAAAACTCTTTGTCCTGACTATCTGATTGACTAACACATCAACGTGTAGGTCAAACTGCTAAAGGTAAAAAGCTAAAAAAATTTCAAACAACATAGCTGAGACAATCGACAATTTATCGAGCAAAAAGACGGCGTTTTGTGAAATTCCACCTGTAAGTGGGTGAAATATGGGGTCAAAGTTCAGGAAATTGCTTAGTATGAAAAACTTTTTTGTTTCTTAAGATATCCCAACCAAATTTGCAGATTATATATTTCGGACTTTGAATCTAGTAATAAATATAAAATATATATTTTTTCTGCTTTGCAATTGGAAGAAAAAGCTTGGTAGGGGAAGTCTGTGATATAGAAAGAAAATTGTTAATCTGATTTAATTTATAAATTAATACTCAGAATCATCTGAGGAATGAGTTGAGGACTCATGCGCAAAATTCCTCACTTTTAGCCTTACGACTCTGTATCGAAACTTTCTGTTGAATAATTCAAATCATGCACAGATAACTTCCGCACATCTTTTATAATATAAATATATCTATTGATAGTGAAATATTTTGCTAATTAAAGACGTCTGTTGTCTCGACTATTCATTTGCATTTCGAGATGCATTTTCAATGTTGATCACACTTTGTAAATGCAAATTTAAAAAGCCAAGGCTGCGCTTTGGTGGTGCTTTTCAATTATTGTCAGATTGTTGTTGCTGTTGGGCAAGTGCTTAATATGCAAAGTATGGTATGTATGTACATATATTGTGGCTAAGACAAGTTGTGCTGTCGTTTTGCATGATTGTTCAGGCGACAGTAAACCGTAACGAACAAAAGAAATGAGTTATGGGTTACACTTGTTTTAATGCGTGTGTGTTGGCTGTGTGGGTGTGTGTATTTGTGTGTGTGTGTGAATGAGTGTGTAGCTGCAATCGGTGATAAATCTTTGTCAAAGTATTGACCACAGGCATTTACGGAAGTTGTTGCCTAACCAATTTTTCTGATAAGGGGTGCGGTCTAATGGTCGCTAATTCTGTGATAACTACACGACTTTTAAATTGAACGCTTTATCGATGGTTTCGATGGTTATTCAAACAAGTATTTAGATGACAACATGTCATAGGAAATTGACTTATATTAAATCAGTCTGTTGTATGAGCAACTTCTAATAGTTATCTGTAATAAAATTATTATTTTTTCATTTATAGGAACTTAAAAAACATTTATGATAACATTTGGAGTGACGTTTGGGAAACGAACAATAGTTCTTGAATTCAAAAGTTATATTTATGGCATGTCGGCGACTCTAATCACTACGAAACCACAAATCAATTTGAATAATTATTATAATCATAATATTATAATAATAAAACAAAAAGACGGTTCTAATTGAGTTTCGGTTTTCGGTCTATGCAAAATGTAATTAGTGTTACCTTTTCCAATATTTGAGTTTTAAGTGTTATACTATTGTTTTAGTAGGTTCATTCTGTTACCTGGTGCTCTTTGTAGCTGACCGACTCCATCACAAATAATTTAATTATAGCATGTTTTTGGTTTCTGGGTTTTTATTTAAGATTGTTTTTTGTGTGCAATAACCTTGCCAGACGCCACAACAAACTTGACTTGGTAAGTTTGTACAAAAATAAAAATAAATAAATTCAATGCGCGAAATCTTTTATAAGCTCAAATTGCGTTTCTTTGTCATTTTATACACCTTACTCACAGAGTATAAGGGTATATTGTATTTGTTGCCGTGTTTGTAACACGTTAAAGGGGCAATCTTCTTTTCTATTCTCTTATCCACTTCTACTTCCACCTACGTCTCAAAGACTATAACTACATACTACTGGGAGGTCCAGGAACAACAGTGTTTTAAAAACTTATACTTCAAACATTTGTTTTTTTTTTATATAGAACAATCTTTTTAATGTTAAACGGTCTCTATTAATAGATAATAAAGTTACTATTATCACTTAACCTAAATAATCGCATTAAGATCAAACAAGGTTTAACTTTATTTATAAGTGTTTCAAATTTGTAGGCAACACAATCTTATAGGCAAAGGTATTAAGTAATTCAGAATTCATAGATCAAATTAAAATATATATAATTCAGTAACGGGTATTACATAGTCGGGGAATTGACTGAAGCGTTCTTACTTGTTATTTCTGTATAGAGATTTATTTTTTATATTCCTGTCCACTCGAGACAAGTTTGAAAAGTATGGCGGTTTTATGTTTTAAACACATTTTATGTTTACATTTCTCTCGATCCCAATCTCAATCTCTCTCTTTCTCCCTCTCTCCATGTCGCTGCTGTGATTTATTTGTCAATAATGTTGAATGTCTTCCTACTTTGCCCACACAAGGTTGACTTTCACGCGACACTCGACTCTGAATTGCTTTGTTTCCTTTTAAAGTTTTCTACTCGTAATACACGTAATTCGAAATCGATTTCGATTTGCAATATGTGTGGAAATGTGAAATGATGTGCCACAAGGTTTGTACACACATTTGAGGTCTTTGTTAAACAAATCTTATCGCATTTGACTTGGTTTCAAATGGCAATTTCAAATACGCAATTGTAAATCAAATGCACATTGTTGTTAATATTGTTAGACATTCCATGTAATTCTCACTTGGTTATTCTCTTTATTATTATAAAACTAATATTTCAACTTGGTATTAGTGGAAGTTTAGAGTTGGTTTTAACTTAAAATCTATAGCGATTCTCATCACGTATACTTAGTTTGTGATTTAAAATGGCAGTTCTCTTTATATGCACTCAAAAGAACTCACGCTGTTCTGCATAAACGCAACAATTATAATTAATTTAAATTATTACTGCATTAATTTTAATTTAAATAAAAATCAGTAGAAGTTTCTGCATAATAATTCGCTGACTAAACGATAGGCGTTTCAGGTTCTGCGCCATTTGCACAGCTGTATTCGGAATCTTAAAAATGAGTTCGAGTGTTATCGCGCAGTTGTTACGCCTGAAATGCAGGTTAATGTATTGTAGAGGAATTTTCATAAAAATCTAATTGAATCTGAAATTTGCTTTAAGTATGCAAAACTCAATGTGCCAGAAGACTGATTAAAAAGATTTTTTGCCTTGCTATTAATATGACTTATATTTGTTGAGAAATGTGAACCGATTTTACAATTGATTTTAAAACGTATTTTTATTGAAAATTATTTTAATAATGTGTCAAAATAAATAAAATTAATAACATACCTAATGTGCTTTATTGGTTTACGTAAAGTTTCTCACGATATGTCCACCTAGTACATAAGGTTTTCTGCAAGAAATAAGAAGAAGAACAAATTTAGAACATCGATATATATCACTTAATCGATCAATCAGTTTTCTATCTTCAAATCCTCAAGTCCACTTACATCTGATATTCTTGTAACGTTCTAGCAGCCTAAATTCCATCTAAGCCCCAACCAAAGCTGGTGACCCAAATTTACATGCTCCCATTATTCGGACGTATTTCAAAAGCTTTTCTTATCGCCAGCTTACGAAACTAAGTACTATAAATATATAATTCATATTGCGTGTATCTAAACTAAATGATAGGGGAATAGAATTTCAATCTAGACAATTTAATTGTAGCGCCTTTCTTATCGCGTGTGTGTGAAACTGAATGTTTGACTGATAAGCGTTTGTTGTTGTTGTGTGTAATAGGGTAGAGACCCCAATTAGTAATTGGGGGCGTGTGATTCACTTGTCAGCCTGTTGGCAGCAAGGGAAGGCGGCAGATAATGCGTGGCAAATGGAAATCAACTGCAACTAGCCTGCAACAATAACTGATAGCGAGAAAAAGTCTAACAATTTGATTGATAAGATATGTGGTTTGAATATAGGGCAAGAATGTATTGAAATTGTTTTATATTACACAAAATCACAACATAAAGATTGTCAGACCTACAAGAGACAATTTTATAGGTCCCTCTCAAATGGCTTTAAGTAATAAGGGATAGAAACTAACTACAATAACTATATTTTTATACAGTCCATAAGCAAATCTTAACAAAATAAGCTCAAAAGACCGCTTCGCACATAAATCAGCTGAACAAATAAATTATAAGCATTCGATGGGTTTGAACAAGAAATCAAAATAATTTTGATATAGATGAACCAAGGCAATAACTCAAAGAATTAAGTGCAACGCTTTGCCGCTCCTCTTAAAGTGAATAAAAGATACAGAAAAAAGAAATCGAAAGTGGGGACTGCACAAATCTGAGGATCAGATCACGTCGCTGATATTTCATTTAAATATGCAATTTGCTTGCATTTGTGTTCACTCAAGTACGCATGAAAAAATGATAATAAAGAAACAATTTCCTGTACATAAGATATGGAGTACTTACTTTATTACTCCTGTAGTTATTTATATTCAAGACATTTTATATAAATCAGCACAATAGTGTTTAAATTATAAATAAATAAATATTATGAGTATTTTTAACAGTGACAAAAAAATCATTTTATTAAATAAATAAAAACAGAACTGGAATTGACATAAATTATTTGAAATAATAATAGCAACAAATAGGAAAAAATAAAAATAAGCCAAGAAAATAAATAATCTGTTGAAAGCGCACAAAATGTATCTGTCTAAAATTGAAAAGCTCGTAAAAAAAATCAACAAGTGAAAGCGCCAAAAGTAATATGTATAAACTTGTATCTATCTATTACTCAGCTGTTGGCCATTAAGCAGCCATTTCGGCTAATTTATATTGTATCTATAAGTATTTTATATTGTGACCCAAAATAGACAGCAGACGCCAAAGTAAATAAATATAAAAAGTACTTGGAATAAATGCGGCGGATCTTTAACATCGATCGTAATGAACTAGCGAAATATTTTATATTAGTGCACTATAATTTTTACTGAATGAGAAATGAGCGACAGTTTATTAAACTTTTATCACCAATCTGTCTATCGGATTTAATTTAATAAACTTTCAATCCCTTTTGTGTTGTTCGATATAATAAAGCAAATAAAGACTTACAATGATAATAATAATAATATACAAATTGTATGACAAAATAAACATAAATGAAATAAATAAAATAGAACTATGCAAAAATAACGAATACTATTGGAATAATTTTCAAAAAAGTTTTTTTTTTAGATTTATAATGAAAGTGGAGGAAGTCCTTCTTGTGCTAGGAATAAATTAACTAAGGACTAAACAAATAACCAAATAAAAAAAGAAGTAAATGTTAAGATAAATAAATAAATCAATAAGATATTCAGGAACCTAAAAACAGGCAGAAATCAAAAAAGTCAGCTACACAAAAACAACTATTAGGCTAAGCGTACACTAGTTTATCTAAAAATAAAGAGGAACTGAAAGCGGAAATCAAACAGAGCTGAACTGCGCACTTACATGTGAGCAGTGTGTTTGTTTTTTTGAAGTTGAAAAAAACTCAGAGTGCGCGATGCCTTATCGACAGATGCAACCGAAACGTATACTTAACACCAAAGATTGCGCATACGCAGCGTAGCATGTACAACATTTGTGGCAGCAGTTAACAGGCTTGCATTCAAATTCACTCGTATCCTGCAAACCACGTTTTGAAAGCAACTTGTGTGCAGCTGCTAATTTATCAGCAACAACAACAACAGCAACAACAGAAATATGATTAACCACAACTGCAGCAGCACAAAAAAAAGATACAAAATGAATTTTGCAATCTATGCTTGCTGCATAAACAAGCGCAGTTGCAGCCAAAGCATTGCATGATTTTTCGAGTCATAATGAAACTGAAAGCAAGCAACAACAGTTGGCGTAAATTAACGCTAAAAAACACAGTAAACCAACTTTTTGGATAGTCGACTTGAAAGACACAAAGAGAGAGAGAGGGAGAGACAGAGTTTACGAGCATTTACAAATTTTAGCTTTATTTTGCATCTATTTTGTTGTGCACACCCCAAAACTGCACACAGTAGTCGGCAAATCACCACGAATCTCTTACAGCCCAACCCCGTGTCCATTTTTTTGGTAAGGGGCCTATAACACAGTCATTATAAACTGGACAACAACGATCTGTTGGCCTTGTTGCTTTATAACTGCATTTGGAGCCTGGTGAAGTCTGGACTTTTAACTGTTTTCGGTTATTTTGTCACAGACTTATCCGCATCTACATAAGTAAATCAATTTAAATTGACTTTTAATGTCCAATTATAAAAGCATAAAGGGAATATTAGTGAAACAGTATAGTTGTTTTTGTTGTAAAGTGAGTTGTCAGTCCAAAAATCCACATACTCTTTCATCAATTCATAAATTCAACTAAATAAATTGAACTTTAATATTCTTGAAAACTAGTGATGTAAAAATCCATCGAAATATCAAAAACTCGATTTTCACTCTAAAGATTTTCAAGTATTTTTACTCAATAATTTTAGACGATCTATCGAATTTATTTTATTCGATGATCATGAATAATCGACAACTCACTGGAGTTTGTTCATCGTAGTTAGTTTGCAGAATTAAGTTCAGTCGTTGAATTTTTGATGCCAAAGTTTAAAGCAGGAATTAAACGATAAAATTGAGTTTGAAAATTTAAAAAAAAATATTTTTTTGAGAAAAATCGATATTTGCATCTTTACGTATTATTATCAGATATATCGACAACTAAATTATTTCGATATTAAACTTTATTCAAAGTTAAGATTTACTTCACTACTTAATACAAGAGTAAGTTTACGAAAGTACACTTGAAATGAGATCTCCAGATAGATAGTATCAATAAACATTTATTATGAAAAAAAATTTAAATTTTTGGAAATTATAACATGAAATAAATAAATATTCTTAGATATAACATGAATAGTTGTTAAACGATTCAAGATTCTTCTTTATTTTAAATTTTAAAGATGAATAACTCTACGTCCAGTATTTATTGGAGTATCAACATATTCTTGTATTATTTCGTGATCCGTTTTGCATTTATTTTGCTTACACAATTTAATCATGTGCCAGACACGATATGTTCAACTCCTGTAAATGGAAACTAATTATTGAAAAATGTTGCATATTATATAAATAAAACTACTGTGAAGTTTATGGAGCATTGAATGTGAATACTTACGAATTTCAACGAAAATACCTAATAAGAAAAGCCTTAATATAATTGTAAATAAATGTGAAATATTATCGTACGCTTGAAATGATTTTGGTGTAATCTTTTAGTAGACTGCATTTCTTTTGGTCGCCTCGCAAGATCTGTGATCGCGAGTACGCCTACTTTTTACATCATTTATTATGTGGGCAATCTAATAATGGCTGCGATTCGACTTTAAATTACTTTTTACTTAACTGCAAGTACGAGGCAAGCTGAGTAAAGTGTGTGTTGAGGAGAGGGACGTAGGATATCTCATTGCATGTTGTGTGGCACGCTTCGCTGACTGCCCCTGCGTTTATCGAATCGCTCAGCTTGAACTGAACGTATCTGGAAATGCATTGAGCATTGAATGTACGATTGAATTGAATTGAAGGTAGGCACAAAAAAAAAACCGATTTCAAATTTCATATTTTGTAGAGCAGCTTATAGTAACAGCTACAGTTAGTCACACTTGTAGATACATATTTTTGACGTAGATACATTACTTTGGCATCTGTAGGCGTTGTTGTCTGTTCGCTGGGCTTTTGAGTGTCAAGAACTTGTCTTGGCCATAAAAGAGAAACTGGCAGATATGTGCACCAAATGCACCAACAACTTACAACTGCCAACTACCAATTGGCAACAATTTGGTTGTGGCTGTTGCTAAAGTTTAACCAGTTTCTTGGCAAGACGAGTAGAGACTTTTATGGTAACTTGCAGCCATCAGCAAAACTAAGAAATTTCTGTCAATGCGCAGGTTGAAGTCATGGTTATACCTAGACCATGGTTTACTATACAATTTAAAGGGCAAGTCTAATTTCAAGTCAGTGTGTTTAAAGCAAATGATAAATGATTTGTATAGAGTTTGCTCTAATATTGACCTGCATAACAAAGCATAAAAGAGTCAATAAACCCTTTAACATCATCATCTGGCATAATCAAAACAGAAAAGCAAACAAGACAAAACATGTTTTATATATTTATAAGGCTGATTCTGTTCTTTACTCCAAATACACTGAGGACGGACGCAGTGAAGCATTGCGGGGCGAGAAAATTCTGAAAAATAGCGTATACGAAAAATGTATAAAAAAAAAAATAACAAACTCGAAAAAGAAACAATCTAGAATAGCTAGCGAAATCCATAACAAAGAGGGGCAGCTCAGATACACACACACACACACACATACAAAAAAATAAGTTAAGTAAGTACGAATAAGTACCTACGACAAAGCAAGACGAGTCGACAATGCGCCTATGAACCTGGCAACCGGTTCTCGTCTTTAGAGTACAAAACCAAATAGCAAAACTTGAGCTTGACTATCCATAAACCAAACAGGCGACAGCAGCATCGACCGCTTCAAAGGGCAGTAGATGTAGATACTTGTGTAGAAAATCGAGTTTTAGAAGCTGCTGGCCAAAGCCAAAGACAAAAAAAAACAGGTAGATGCACTTCAGCTTTGTGGCCGGGAGTAGGAAATGCTGTAGTCCAGACCAAAACAAAAAGCGTACACTTTAACAAAATTATTAAATCATATCGACTTTAAATTTCAGTAAAATATGAGCTAAATTATGACTCAGTTCTTCTAATTAAAAGTCTTTCTTAAGTATCGAATGTAAATGTAAGCAATATGATTTTGATATGTTGTTGGTCGAAGTCTTCCTAGTTTTTATTTAACTTTGTAGCATTCAAATATTATCAAGAAACATGTGGCCCAAATTTATAAAAAAGACTGTGTGCCAAATTTGGTCACTCTAGCTCTTATAATCTCTGAGATCTAGGTGTATATGGCTATATCGACTCGGCTGTTAATACTGATCAAGATAATACATAATTTATAGGAGATGCTTGCTTCTTCTGTTGCAAAATATCAACAAATACATATATCTTAAGTAACAGGTATAAAATTGGAATTCTGCAAGCCAAATAAGAAATTTAAAATTATAGTAATATTGCTCAATCCAATATCTTTTTAGAAATACAAATGATTTGAATTAGTAATTAATAATTTAATATAATATTTTAGATATTTTAGCTAGTTATTTCTCGCAGTGTAGTGCAATAACAATAAGTGTTTGTTTGAAGCCTTTTTGGCCAATGGCTTTCGCAGCGCTAAGATCAACAGCAGTTGCCGAAGAGCCCGCAGATGGGGCGACGTCGCGTCGTCTCTGTCTTCGTCTCCATCTTCGTCGTCGTCGTCATTATCATCATTCATTTTTCATGGCTGAGTGCCTGCCATGCAGTTAGCTCTGATTGTTTACAGCTGCCGTCGAAAGGCACAGACTGTGGCTTGAAACTGGTTTTTGTCAGACCCGGTGCAAGTCTTAAGTCTCGGCTCAAAGGCGTCGCACAGCTGTTGGCCAGGTCCAGAAATTTAATATGCGCCACGCAGGATGCAGACACCCAACCAACGGGGACAGACACGCACTCAAGTTGCTGACTGGCTGCCTGATCCACTGGAGCTCAAGTTGGGAGCAGACAGGAGCAGTGGCTGCGGTTTGACCTAAAACTTTTTGAAGACATCACCGCCGCCATTTCAAATCCGACCCCATGTTCCACGTCCCACGTCGCAAATAAAAATGTTGAAATTTCAAGCTGGCCCAAAGCTTTGTTATTCCGATTCTTGTCTCGTCGATTTTCGTTTTTGTTGCTGTTAAGCTTCTTCTCTAGATACCCTTTCACAGTGGGTATTATGATTTTCTACTACTAAATATTTACATGATCGATTCTCGAATACTCGATCTTTCTCAAATGTTCTACTTGAACGCAGTGATGTTATTCCAAACTATGCATCAAGTGTAAAATCGAATTAAAAAAATTAGCAATGAAAATATTTAATCGATTCAAAAATAACAATGTGTTTCTTAATTTATAGGTTTCTTTTGGAGTATGATTTATTTGCAATTTTTAGTTTTCATTAAATTCTATGCTGTTTTTGTCGCTTGTTGGAAATAATTTATACAACAAGGCAAATATAGGAAACAAAAGAAGAACTTTAGGAAATTGCAGAAAGGAGATTTTTCATAAAAATCGATATTTTTAACTCAATTTATCATCAAAAAAAGTTAAAATAGTTTTAAATATCTTACACGAATATTGATTTATTTTATTTTGATTGATCTAATAATAATATTAAAAAAATTGATATTACTATTGCAGAGTATTAAAACTTCATTATCTTGTGCATTTATTTTATATCATTTACATTTCGTTGTGTTGGTGCAACTCATTATTTTGCGGTTGCAGAAGCTCGTTCTGGGACTGGGGCCCAATTTCTGTTACTGCGTTGAAGTGCATAAATAACTTTTATTTTAACGGTAAGCGATATATGTATGTACGTTGGTGGATTTGGTATAATCTCTGGGGATTTAATATGCCTTTATATGATGACTGTTGGCGTAGTCAGATTTCAACGAGTTTTGCTCTTGGGTGAATTGGAAGTTGCAAGCTGACAAAATCAGTTAAAATGACTCCAAATGTTTTCTGTAGGTCAGCAGAAAACGGAAAGAAACTAACGGGTTTTACCATCAATCTTATCCTTTAAGGAAATGGCCATGAGCGAATATACAATTAATTAGTTAACGTCAATTAATCTTAATCAGATAACATTTAAAATTTAAGCCTACGCTCTAAACTTTAATTATTGGCTCTTTATACATAATTATCTATTATAATCACTGTATTTTAAACAGAGTGCATGTATCATTAAATATACATATGTACAGAGTCAACAAAGATTTACAAACAAATCAAGTTTGTTTAGGAAATAGCAGGTAATTTCCGTCATTTTGCATGTATTTTGTTAGATATATTGCAATAAACACTGTAAATGTGATAAAAATAAAACAAATAAAGTTGTAGCATTGTTAAATTTAAAGAAAGGCCAACATTTTCTATTTCCACGTTTAATTTACAGGGTTTTTTATTCCATGATTTGTCATTGGTAAGAGCAAAGCCCTAAAGTGCAATGTCAGTAGAGCTTAAGTTCAGTCTAAAAGCCCTTTAAACAACTTGCCAACTAAAAATAAAATTTCTAATAGAAAAAATAAAAAAAGCAAATACAGTCGAGTGTGATCTACGGCGATATACTCAGTAGCCATAATACAATTTGAATTATACAAATATTAAAATTAGCTTTTCGACACTTAATTCAGTAGGGTAGGTTGTTGATGCTGACCAAGAATATATACTCTTTATAAGGTTGCCTGTTACATACATTGGCATTAAGTTGTAGTACTCTGGTTTCCCTTGGGTACTGAGTATGAAATAGAAAACCTAATGCTTCCAAAGGTGGTGCTACCCACCCAACAACAATTCGAGACGCCTAATTAAGTTTTGTCGCCAACGTCAGCAATAGATTTGTGACTGGTTCAGCCCAAAAAATGCATTGAATAATGATTCAATAAAAAATATTATATATTATCTATAGATATATGTATATGTATAGAGTGTTCATTGTACAATGATACATTGTGGGCAGTTAGACAACAGCAAGTTTTTTAAAGAGTAATTTTACTTGTCTATAATTAATAATTAGTTTTAATATATTAAATTGCTCATATTTAAAGTTAAGTGCAAGATCAGACATCACAAGCTTGAGGAAGTGCATCAAAAATTCTTCGATTTCAGCCGAATCTTTATTCAAATTTCAATAGCTGCACCCCGTCTAGACTGTGGCTCAATGACAAAATCCCTGGCAAAGCTGTCAAGGTATCAACACTTAATTACAACATTTATAAGTTGTAAAATAAGTTTGCTAATTACATAAGCAACTTGCAACTAGAATAACTCAGTAAAAGTGTAAATCATTAGAGAAAAATACTGAGTCATTGTTTGAAAACGAGAGAGAGAGAGAACAACAAGCTAATGATTAAAATTTAATTACAACTCTTCAAATACTGCGATTTCACTTTTTATTAATTTTACTTTTATTTTTCCTATGCGATTGCCTTATAGACTTGACCCAGTTTGAAACTAGTAGCTAAGTAGTTGAAGAACTACTGAGAATCATTATTTGAAAATGAATATTTGTTGTTGAGATGGTAAATTACTCATCAGCGCACGCCCTCATGCGTGAGTATCTGACGGATACAAGCGTTTGGCAGGTGGTAAAGCAGCCGACCAAGACCCAATTTTCACATGACAAAAGGAAAATTTTTATCATCTTGAACTGGCATATTGAATGTCAGTCGTCGTTTTAATTACAATAGACACACAGAGGTCTCTACGACAATTAAATTATATATGTATGTATAGTTCCTTCACATATGAATGACCTTAAAAAGTTAAACGCAAAACTTTGGACAGATCCGCCCACTGACTGACGAAGTGCGACAAGTGCTAAAACCACCCACGAAACTGGGAAAGTTTTGTTTTTTTTTTTTGTGTTGAAGGTCTGGCCAAAATATACTTGACAGCTGGCAAATTCGTAAGTACTGCTATCATATCACAATATCGCAGTTTCTTAGTCACAAAAAAAAAAGACTGCAGATTCGGGGTGGGCGTTTTTGACATTTATCTGAACTTTGTAAAAGCTAGTAATACTTTAAGCTTTGCATATAATATTTTGTATGATATTTTGTGACTTTTATTCTTGATTTTTTGTTAATTAAATAATATTTTAGAGTGTGTGCGTGGATGTCGCGCGACTAATCAATTTCAATTGAAGGTGTCGGCGTGGCACTACAGTTAAGTGATATTATGAAGGCCTAGAGGCCTAGTAAAAGAATAGCAACTGACGTAGGCGCAATAATTGTACCAAGTACGACAATGACAGCTAATAGAAGGTTATATGAAATATATGCCTAGCAACAGTTCTTCATAAGAGATATATGTCCAATAGATTTATGAATTAATAAATTATAGTATCTTAAACCTTTTATTCCTTTTGTATTACCATCCGTTTTTACTCACCGAAACTGCAAAGACAAAGAGAAAGAAAAAGAGAAAGAAATGGTTAAAGTTTAGTCATAAAGTTTTTGATTAAGTGCAATAAATTGCTCATAGACATGTGATTAAATTCTCAATAAAAAATCTCAAGTGCAAAAGGAAATGCCATTTACTTATTTATTTTAGTATTTACATGTTAATTGAGTTAGTTTTTAATAAGGTCTGGGAAATAATTATGCATAAACTGTGTCAAGAAGTTCTCTGTGTCAATTTTACAAAGTTCGATAGTGAATTTTTGTGGTATTTCAAATTTAAGAATTATTTGAGATACTTTTTTATAAACCAAATTATATTTGACTATAATTATAACAATAATATATAACAATAATTGCAGTAAACAAAAAAACGTTAATACCGAAATTATATAATATATAGTGAACATTTTTATAATTGTTTAATATTTAAACTGACAAATTATAATTTTTGTAATATCGCAGCCACAAGTCAAACAACTTTAGAAAATCTCTCAAATGCAATCAAAGCATATTTTACCATCTAAAACTTGTTTAGCTGCTCAATGAATCGTTTTGTTAGCTTTGTAGCTTATCTGGATTTGAATTACCAGTTTTAGGTCTTTCGATATTAACTATAGTCGAATATATTTATTTAACTAATTGCTTGACTTAATCACTTATCATAAACATTGTCATGAGTTGCGAAAGATAAGCGCAATTATATAACTGATAAGCAAACGACCTCGTCGAGAATATCGTGTAGAAATTTAGAATAGAAGTGAAATATCCAATTCCTGGGATAATTATTACTTCCTATATATGTACATATGTAGATAGTCCGATGAAACATTGCTTAGGCTAGATCAAGAAACCCTATAACTACACACGCTATCAAATCGTGAGCTGAAGCGTTTTGTATCTACTACACTGGAAAAAAAAGACCAACTTCTAAAATGAAGAACATTCATCTTAAATATTTTGTTCTTAAAATAAGACCATTTTTTTTTTAAGACCAAATTGATAAAACTAAGAATATTAACCTAAAAATTCGCAGTTCTTAATATAAGAATTATCGGAATATTTATAAAAAAAAATAAATCCAAAAAAAGTATAAATATCAAAAAAAAAAAAATAGTTTAACAATTTAAAACACCTGCCTTATTTTTTTATTTTTGGCTTGAGAATTTAAGACTGTTTGGTCTCAAATTCAGAACTTATTCTTTTTTGAAATGTTCTTAAAATCAAGCTGTGTTTTCTAAATTTAAGAATTTTATGTTCTCCACGCATTTTTTAGACCAAAATTCTTAGTTCTGAGACCAAAGTCTTGATTTTAGAACATTTTTTTTTATCAGTGTAGACAATTGCCGGAAGATTTATGGCAAGTGATGCTAGCAAATGTGACGCACATCGGAACCGGAGAGGGGGACACGAAAGGTATGACGCGACGTGTCGTCAATATTTCTCGTAGTGCTAAATTTAAACACAATATATGCTACATATAAAGACTTTGCATTCGTATTCCAAATGCCGCCTGACAACTGATTATAATTGCTGTTTATAATCCACCTCATCCCAACAATCTCCCCATTGTTATTTTCACTTTTATTAAGTAAATTTGCTTTTAAATTGTAGTTGATTTCATTGTGGAAACTGAGCGTAGCTTCTACTTCAAATTCTCTTTTTCTCTTTGTCTGTCTCTCGCTATTATTGGAGGACCAGTTACACCTGTTTGGAGAAAGATTCATCCGTCGCTTCATTGGAAGCATTAATGTATCATCAAAGTTTTGCGGAAATTTCGACACGTTAGTGTTAATTCGTAATCTCAGAGGTTATTTCTGGGGGTCTTCCCTGATATACCAATTTCTGTGTCACATTTTGATTGTGATAACGCATTTGGTGTATTTTTTAAATACATTTTTTAATAGTATATTTTTTATTGCGTAGCCAAGAACTTTGATACTTGAGTACAGTTCATGTTCGCTTATCTCTTTGATAACTGAAAGTGGTGTGTGCTATTCATTCAACGTCTATGTACTGAAATCGAACTCAACTATTGAGTGAATTCATATTTCTTTTAAGACAATCAAGTCAAGATTTTTAACAAAGATTTCGAATTTCGAGTGTTGAGATTAAATGGCCATGACCTAGTCAATTATTTTTTTGGTGGTTCTCAGAAATGGTTTAATCAATGGAAATTAATTTAGACTATGATTTCCGAAGATAAATCACAGAGTTAAGCTAAAAGGTAATACTGAAAATTTTTAAATATTATCATAATTTAATTATTTATTTTTTAAATAAAATATATAAAATAAGTGCTTTTCTTTTTACAAAATATATATATTTGGTTCGTTATAATTCATGCAAAACTTCGGATATTTCTCGAGGGGTTTTTGCTATCCTAACGGCACTTTTTGCCACTTGTCTCTCTATCTCTCTTGCTTAGGTTATTTCTCAAGCATGGGTCAGCCGAAACTTTTCTGCACATCATAAAAATTGCGCAAATGGCAACAAAATAAATACTTATAGTAATAACATTTTAAGTCCGTTAGGAAACGGAGCAGTTAAGAGGCCCAAGTGGGTTACCTTTTTTATATGAAGACCATAAAAACAAAACAAGAAAACCACAACATACCCAGAGATATGTATGTGTGTACATATATGAATAACCAAATCACACCTGAGGGCACCCAAATTGTGTCACTGTGAGTGCGTATGCGAATGCCTTGCAGAAATATTAAATAAAAAAAATCTACATTTCATTAGAATTTCTAAACAGGTCAGAAAATTTTATTTCATTCATTTGCATAAGTTGCAAAGAGACAACAAGTCAAAATGAGAGAATTTCAGTTTCCTTCTTAAGATTATGTTGTACTTTAAAGAGCAGTGGCTTTCAGAGTTTCATAGCAACGATCCATGCTGCATTAGTTGTATAGCAAATAGCTTTTGAGCACAGCAATAGTTGAAGTGAAATGGAAAGCTTAACTAAATCCAAATGCTAAAACGTGTTGCAAATTGATTACAAAAAAATCGAGAAATTATTATTAATAGTGCTTTCAAGTCAGACAAACAACAAACAAAGCATTGATTAGCCAGTGAATAGCCAAAGGGGGTCTACAACAACAACCACAATAACTATAGAGAAAGAACAGTTAGTTATCTGCGAGATTATGCAAATTTAATACTCTTTCGACAACTTCTTTAACATGTGTTTATTAAAGTGGTTATATATGTTAGAGTGGTCAATATAATAAAGTAACATATGTGTATCATAACAGCATGACAAATTTATTCGTTATCTAAATCTTAGCTTCAATTTTAATTTAAATTTTATTTAGCAGATTAGTAAATATATAGTAAATATAAAAGATTAAATGCTGTGGTAAACCGACAAAATTATTTTAAAAATTCGTACTCGATCTGAAATATAGGCCAATTTTTTCAACTGGTTAAAAAAGTAATGATACTTTTGACCAAGGGTATAAAGAAAGCAAAAGAATCTGTTAAATGCGCAAAAATTTCACAAAAGATACATTTTGTATCTGCAGATCTAACAGCATCTTAGCTAAAGAGTGTTCTGTATGTATGTTTGTGTGTGTGTGTGTGTGTGTTGACATGACTGAGCTGTTGTTGTTTTATTGTATTTCTTATCGTTTCTCAGCTGACTTAAATCTTCAATAGCCTCTGAATGTTCCCCTTTGTACATGAGGCTGCTCATTAGTGACCGGCGAACGACATTGACAGCGATATCGATGGGATTTATAAATTGGTTGTTAGTTCTTTTGATTTGATTTTTTTATGCAAAAGTTTCACTTGATATTTGGCATTTTCTTTTCTACCTCTGCATCTCATATTAATTGCGCTCTGACTTTAAATTAATTTAGGTTATTCCTTAAAGGATTATTTTGACACAAAAAGAATTAACAAACTAGAGGAAATCTGTAGCTAAACATACACATCTTATCTATCATCATTATCTATCATTTTATTTATTTTCATTAAATATTTATATACATAGCTGAAATCACCTTATCTGCCTTTTTTGTGGCGCTACGAAATTTGTTTATAAACAAATCAACAAAATACAGAAATAAATGCTAAATGTATATGAGTTTAAATATAGAAATAAGTGTGGAGGGTAAAGAAATTACATTTGAATGAATGAAAGCTCAACAATTTGTATTCAAAAATTATACAATACGTAATATACAATATACATATATATGCACATTATTTATTTAAAGTGTCATCGTACTCGACATGTACATATACATATATTAAATTAATTGATACTGCACTTAAAATCAGCTGAGATGACTGATAAGATTTACGACTTTTAAACGTGTTAAACTTGCCTCAGAAATAAATATCCAAGCTTATAAAAATTATTTAAAATATTGTTATTGTTTTTCATTTGCTGCAAATAAAATCGTGGACTAGATATTTCCGTAGAACTCTTTACCTAAAATATTTCATGTTTTCTATAAACTCCCTTTCTGTGTTACTCATTGCACATTTCTTCTCTTTACTCAAGGATTTGAATACATGTCCTGCACAAAAATATATACACACACAACACACAAATATTCGCATTGTTTTTGCGATGCTGCATAACTCTCCCAATTGTACGCTCTCTTCATTGCACTCCTTTTACAAACTCTCGCTCTCTGAGCGGAATGAGCGACATAAAAAAATGAATTCGCATAATTATTGTTGTTTGGTGGCTGCATGCAGACAAATGATTACAATCCCTAACTGTATCTATGTGACTGGCACAGACAAAAAATACATAAATTATAAGGAAGATACTTTTGTACACACTTTTAATCGTACCTTATTTTTATGGTAGTTGCTGTTGATGCTGCGTGTTATTGTTGTTTCTTGTATTCAAATTTAAATCTCTCGAAATTGTTGTTGCACACCAAAGGAACACTTTCAATTTTTACTGTTAAACTGTTAAACACTTTTGTAATAAATACAAATTATTAATTATTTTTGCCGTTCGATTTTTGATTATTATTTTATTGCTTTGATTAATTTAATTTATTTTTTTTGCCTATTTAGCGTTTCATTCAACAAATTTTTTGCGCGTCGTCGCGTTGTTTTTGTTTTACCGTTGTAATTTCTTGAAAAATTTCACTTTCAATTTTTTACAGATTTCTATTTAAATTGCATTCAAATAATTTATTGTCGCGTTTTATTGAAACGATTCAGAAATCAGCGTCTGCAGTTTCTTATTTTTTGATGCTGCTGCCGCTTCTCTCACAATTGAAATCAACAATGCGTCAAACGAACGAACGAGTACAAAACAAATGAAAACCTTTGGACAAATTGAAAGTAAATTTCAAGTTTCCGCTCCACACAACCGCACAGCGCGAACAAATTTTCTGAACTGAAATCCAATAAGAGTCTGGCAGCAGTCAACGCGGAGAGACAGCGGCAGCGGCAGCAGCTGCAAGCAACGAACAAAGGCAAAAGAAAACAAGTAGAAACAAGTTTTGAAAAGAACACGACTACGAATATACTCTGTAACAGTAGTAATAGTGGTTGTTCAAAGACTTGAACTTTTTGTATGTCTGACATAGTATAAATATGTGCGATGGAGTCTTCAGATCTAAATAGACTTTTATCGTATACAACTCTTTCTAGTAAATCACAATAATGCCACATTTGAATTACAGAGTATAGCCGAAATTCAAACGCGCAAGCATTAAGAATGAAAAGTACAGCTCACGAAAACAGCAGCAGCAGTACACAGGCACTGCAAACACATTGATGGAGCCAAAGCACAACAGTGAGAGAGAGAAAAAGCGTGAGAGCATTAACAGCAATGCAGCAACAACAACGCAATCCAAAACAAAAGTAAACACAACGAAAAGCCAGCACAACATAATTGAATGAGAGCGACAAGCCAAAAAAACGACATGGGGTGAGAGAAAGAGATAGCGTGTTAGCTAGAGAGTGCTGTACGGTGCCAAAGATGTGCGTGTGGGTGAGTTTGCAGAGTAATGTGCATGTGTGTGTGTGTTTGAGCGGGCTTTTGCCGTTGGGGGATTTGTGACGACACAGATGAGAATACAGTGGCATGACATTTCAAATGTGTTTAGTGAAAAGCAATATTTTAAATTTCTCTATGGAAATATAAAACTAAAGTTCACATAAATTCGAATTCATCAAACTGAGCATATCAAAAAGCCCTCATTAAATATGCAATCTCACACAATGAGTGCATACAGATCGATCATGTTGAATCAACCCTCTATGCCCATAATGACAGTCCCATTAAATTACTTCAAAGAAATGCGAACCATTTCAAGCAATCAAACCCGCATATGACCGATGGCTATCAAAATTGCATTGTACTAATTTAATGTATTGGCCTTCATATGAGCACTTGAGTGCCGATAAATTACCATTGAAAATGCTGCACTGATCCTCGGTGCTGAGGAAAATCAAAACAGACAGTCTGGCAACCCTTTAAGCGCCACTTGGAGCAAAGTCAATTTCATCTGCAAGTCTCACAAACAAACACACAAAAATCATGCGCAGCTCTCTTGTTATTGTTTTGTCTCTGTCATTGCTGGAGAGCAAGCAACAACAAAATCAAACGCAGAACTTGCAGCTCATTCGCTCTCATCACTCTCTGTCTCCAGCTGTTAACAGCGCCGCGTGTGGTGGCCCTAACAGAGCACTGTAAATTATCAGTGTCGCTTAACATGAGATTTAATTAAGACATTTATTTTCACAATAATTTAATTAAAGTCAGCAAAAAAAAATGGGAAGTAACTGGTCACACAGCTGATAATGCGAATGAAACATAAAGCAAATCAACTGTGCGGCAATCTGTAGGAATTTGCTCTTATCAATACCAAAGAAAAGCAACAAAATATGTTTATTCCAATTACAACATATGGAACATCTGTTGTCAACGACCGGAGAGGCATACAAAAAACAAAGAAATAACTTAAAACTGCAAAAGCAGAAAATATCAATAACAACAACAACTACAACAACATAAACAAGAAATCAAAACAAGCTCAAAATATTTCAAAAGAGAACGGTCTGAGATGTGCTTTGAATACTTATCAAACATGCACGATACAATCATTTGAAATGGTGTCGATATTATCACAGCCAGATAGTTTATATCTGGATGAGTTAACAGGATAGTTAAGATCTTCAGATAAAGTTGACAATTCTTAAAAGATGTGATATTATTGGTTTTAAAATACAATTTACTTTATTGTTTCTTATTCTTAAAAGTTAGTAGGTTATTTCTCTCGTTTTTCATCAATCATTTTTCTTATAATATTGTACATAGGAGCTCATAGAGTGCCCTTAATAGATTAACATATCATGAGAACTATACAAGAGTAGAAATATTTCGGATATCAGATACAAAATGTGTAGTGAGAATGTGTGTGGAAAATTTGGTCACACTAATAGTTTTAACAAAATTAGTTCTGACCCTGATTTCGATTAGATTTTGATATGATTTTTTGTGTAATCCTTCTCTTCGAAGAAAATTACTTTGCCACACTGTGTGTTATTTATATTTTGTTGTGATTTCAACATGGAGAACGTTGTAAAGTATCTGAATTTCAAGTTTTGATAACTAAATAATTATTTATTTAAAAATTTAAATAGCTACTCGAAAAGTTTTAGATGAATATGACAACTAAGAAGGGGATAAAGGAAAGTAAGCTAAGTTACAAAAACCGGTTAAAGTAGATTGAGATAAGATTAGGCTAAAAAACAGCTAACACAATATATATTATATAAATATTATAATTCTAAGGCTTCTCTTCTGCCAGCAAATTATAATTAAGGAGTCATTGTAAACAAATGTTCACACTTTCTTTCATCACAAAATCATTATCTAATCTGTGTGCATCAATTGATTTAGATTTGTATAATCGAAATCTAAGTCTTATGTTAACCTGTTTCCGGAATACCTTTAATATTTATTGTTTGTTAAATCTTAAAATTTAAAAGATTGTTTTTCTCGATTTTCTTCAACGATCATTTTTATTATTATTTAGTAGGTTACAAAGTGGCCTTAATATTTTATAATTGAATTTAAGCAAAAATATTAGTATTCGAACTTAAAATATTCGTTAAGTATTTAAAAAAAAACTTAATTTTCAAAAAAAAAAAGTTTCGCTAGCACTTCCCTAAACAACAATTTCCACCTTCACACACCCACATTCATCCACGCATACTTCACCTCACGTCCCACATTGAATCTACGTCTCGTGCACGCATTTTGAATGATAATTTTGGAAAAAGAAGTAGAAAGAAGTATGAATAGAAGTAATACAACTTTTATCACGAGAGCAGCCCACATAGACGGACTGTTGGCACTTCTTTCCACAGCTTTTATGACAGGAAGAAATCCATCAACACGATTCTTCTGGCCGCTACAACAAGAGATTTTCCAACAAAAGTGTTAAGAGAAAAAAAAAAGGAGTCGCTAAAAAATACCTCGCAAGAAGATCATGGTTTTGTAAATGTGATTGTAATCAATGCTGCAAACCGGTTTTAAATCGAACCTCGCTGAACCGGTTCGGTTTGGGTTTTTGGGCTACCCGAATCGGATCGTGAACCTCATGATTTTCTTATAACACACAACAATTTCAAATATTAAATAAATATTTTTAAAGTATAAATATTTACAAAATTTTCAATTTTTGAATTAACAAATTTAATTGATTTGAAAATGAATAAAATAAAAAGTTTTGTTGTATTCAAAAATGTTCATGGCTTTATGGCTAAAACCACCAAACCGAACCTTTTTTAAAAAAAATTGTTGGTTTTGGCCTTGGTTGTAATGCTTGTTTTTTTCTGTTACAAGCAATAGTACAAATTTAATACAACTTTTTTATGCATTTCCAAAGTACAGGGTGTGAAAGAAAAAACTTGGAACAAAAGTTGCATTTAACACTCGCTTTCTTTGCGAGTCATCGTGTAATGTGGCTTGAGGGCCCGTAGCTAAATATTACTACATTAGGCTAGTTGTTACCCCTTCCACTGCCCCTGTTCCCTGTTCCCTGCACCATTCCCCCTTCATCTTGCCACCAATCCGCTGCTCGACTCGTTGAGCGTTGGGCAAACATTTTACACTGTCACGGGAAATTGTTTGTTTAACATGCGCGGTGCGTTTAAAATTACATGATGAGCCGCATTTATCAAAAAAAAAGAGAAAAAAAAACAACAACAACATAAAGTAATCAAAACACAGCAGAGGAAAAAGGAAAAACAAAAGCAAAAGCAAAAGGGAGAAAAACACAAACAGAAGAAAACATTTCTGCACATTGTCAGAGGTCTAGAGTCTTCCTCAATGTCTGGAGTCGTCTTCTTTTTCTTTAACATCGTATAGTCCTACGCAAGTTTATTGTCTCTGTGTGTGCGTTGCTTTTGATTATACGAATATACGCGTATACGTATGTATATTTAGCTGCATGACTTCTGGGGTCGTCAACGGGGTCTTCATTCAATCGACCGGGAACAGTCGACGCCAATTCTAGAGTCTCGATTCTCCTTTACTGGGCAATCATTGGCGCTGACTTCCCACTCTGTCTTGGGTCTCTGTCTGCTGACCTATGCTGATTTCTTGGAAAGAAATTATTATATTTCTTGTAGTCCAAAGAGATAGAGTCTAGACTTATTTTGCTTCTGAATCTACTCTTTTAAGTAGCCACCTACGCGAGTTAAGCATCATTTAATAGAACTGCAATGGGAATGTTACAGTATTGGCATTAAAAGTTGTTCAGATGTATTCCCAATCGTAAGTTAAGAATAATGCAAGGACTGTAACGGTTATAATTTTTTAAAATAAAAATTAAATGTTGATTTCGCTTTTTTATAATTAAAAAAAAACCTTTATTCTGTTTCCCGAAAAAGTATATCTAACATTTTCCCATATTATTTTATTCCAGTACATTTTTTTAATACCATAATAAAGATATTCAAATTGAACAAATCAAACATTTTTTTCCCTCAAAGATCTAATGCCGAATTAACTCTTAAGCATCCCAAAAATAAGCAAAATAAAAAATCAGATTATTTTGGAATATAGATTTTAATATTAAATTAAATATCTTCTGTATTTAATTAAGAACAACAGAACTAAAAGATAATAATAAATACATATAAGCTAGTTATATATGTGTCTTTAATAAAGTTAAAAAATATACTTAAAAAATCTAAAGAAAATTGGAGTTTCCCATTAGTAAGAATATGTTATATGAATGAAATATTTCTTGTTGATAAATCGAAACTCAAAGACTTAACGAAAACCTTTACATCTCTTAACGCTAAATAGATAAGTTTTATATTCCCAGATAATATTAGTTGCTTAAGATGCAATTACTTTCCGGCCTCGTAATGTTGACAATTAATCACAAAGAATATGAGTACAAGTTCTCGAAGCTTGTGTCAGAGTCAGACTAAGGAGGAGGGCGGCGGAACTGGTCCAGGCCCATAATTACCACTGTTGAACCTCTGTCTCCCTTTAATTCCCTCTCCCACACTGCAATTGAAAAGTTGACCAGAGTTTGCGGACTTAATCGGCTTGCAAGACGTTGAGATAAGGTCTGTGTCTGTGTCTGGGCTTACAATCAAGTAACGGTTAATGTACGCATAAATTAATTATTCCCCAAGACAGAAGTTACAACAGCCACGAGATCGAACCCAGACAAGGGAGTGGGGCGGGACGTAATGAAATCAAATGTCAATTAAAAGCAAAGCCACAGAAGAAATGTGTTCAAATGTAAACAAAAGATCAAATTGTTGCCGATAAGGCGTGGCTCCAACTGCTCTTAAGTATGTGAGCATGCATGTGCCTATCCCGAGGGGTTTACGACTTTCCTTCACATCAAATACTACCATTAACAGAATTTCTCAAGTGCTATTCGAACTTCGAACCGGTTGCCCAAATGAATCAGGAGCCGTGACAGCTGTGCATCAAAAAACCAAAAAATAAACCCGAGACGGGGTCAATCAGCGTTTCGGTCTGAGGTTAAAGTCCATCAACACAATTTACACAAGATTTGAAATTGTTCAAATAAATCATATAGTGATGGGAGGGGAACTGAGAAGTTTTTTAAGCTGTGGGAAAGATCTCAAGGGGAAGGAATTGTGAGTAGAGCTCATAATGAGATCCACTTGATTAGCTTGTCGACTTTTTATAAAATTCAGTAAAATTTCATGCTCTACTATCAGTTACCCTGTACTTTTCTATGATTTATTCCACCATTTTCAATTGTGCAAAATGTTAAGTCGATATGCTGAAATATGACTATATCAGGGATTAAAACCGAAACGAATATCGGTTTCATTTACGGTTTCGGTTATGGTCGAATTAAGGTTTTCGGTTATCGGTTATGCAAACTCTTGGAGTACCGGTTTCGTAACGGTTATCGGTTTTTTGTAAGTTTCGGTTTATAAATACCGGTTTCGGTTCACAAAAAAATTAAAAATTTCGGTTGACCAAAATAAGAAGCGTTATTCATTTTTTTACATAAAAAAGACTTTATGCTCTAATTAGCCTGGAAAATAATGTTATATGGTTACTGGAATGGTCCAGTGTAGTGTCGATTTTATTAAAATTTGACCTTTGAAAATTTGGATTATTTTGATTTTACTGATTTTTAATAACTTCGAACTGCCATAACTTTGTCAAAACTCAATCAATATCCATGCGCAATGTAAATTTGAGCATGAATTTACCCCTAAATTCGCTCTGCGACGGCCAGAACCGAAATACATTCTAATAAATGAATCGGTTACCAAACGGTTATTTCGGTTTAATGAGTTTCGGTTTGTGGGTTTCGGTACAGCGGAAACATTTTTTTTCGGTTACGGTGTCAGTTACGGTTACAAATTTCAATCGGTTTTCACTGGTTAAAGGTTACGGTTTCGGTTAAGGTTTTAATCCCTGGACTATATAATTGATTTATCTTCACAGCGAAGGAAATAATCGAACTAAACTCGTTTTAGATATTTGTAAGTCATCGAACTAAACTCATTTTAAATATTTGTAAGTCATCGAACTAAACTCATTTTAAATATTTGTAAGCTATATTAAAATTACTTGCCCATTTACAGGGTATATGCACAACAGCATAGTTACTCTCAATCGTAAGTGGCTTTAAGTGGATATGGCAACAAATGTAATTCGATATGGAGGAGCAGGAAAAAAAGTCTGCAAACGTCGCTGACTGTGCCACACACAAAGTCAAGCATGTGGGTGTGGCATAGAGAAAGATAGTATATGTAAGGGAATAAGAAAGGGGAAACGATATATAGAAGAGTTGTGAAATTGCCACATTGCATCCCCCCGTCTTCCCATAGAACGTCATCGTCTATGCAACGTTGATATCATTTTTTACGACTCGTTAGAATTGCAAATTGAGCGAAAAAGAAATTATTTTCATAACGCAAATTTTCTTGTGTGTGTGGAGCATGTTCCAGATCCACTCTATAGAACAGTTCGTTAAGTGGAGTCAAACAAAGGAACAAGAAACGAATTGTACTTATTTTATGGTGACATTTAAGATACACATATTTTTATTAATTTTGTTAAAATTAGTTTTTATCCTGTTCTTTATTACATTTCTGCATAAATAAAAGTCAACTATCAAAAATATACTAGTTGAAGGGCTTCCAGATCTTCGGGTATTTTCGTGTTCAATTGCGTTTATTTTAGTTATAGATATTTTTCTACTATCTAACTTCCTAAAAATGTTAACTAATAATAATTAAATTGGTTCAAAAACAAATATGTAAATTCATTATTATTTTTTTGCTTACCTTTTTGAATTACATTTTAACCTTTATTATTGTTGAGTTATTCATAGGTGGTGAGTTCTTGAATGAATTGATAATAGAAAATCTTGAATTATATCCTCTAAATATTTAGTTCTAGCTCTGAGAGTTTCAGACTATAATTACATACTTATCACATTATTATTTTATTTTTCAATAAGTAATAGATATATATTCCTATCGTTGTACATCTTGTGTTTTTCTAACTTCTTTCTTGATCATTTTTTTTTTTTGGAACAAAAGTAGAGTATTATTGTAATGATTTCATAAAGGTATTAAGAATAGTATATTATTGACCAGTTCTCGTAGTTTCTGATTATTCATAATTTTGAACTTATTTAGCTATTATTTCGCATTTGTTAACCTTAAAATATGTCCCTGATTTTCCAAATGATCGAATTTTCGAGATCAATAAAATCCTATCTGAATTCTTTACTACACTTGACCTACTTTTAAGCACAATTTCCATCAATGAAACCTTCAAAATAGACCTCGGCAATTGTAGGCATACGATCAGTTTACAGTCCAGAAAGCACGAACCACATACTTGAGAGACCTAGACATAGACCTTACACAATCAAGCGACCAACCAAGCGATCCCAACGACCCGACCCTACCGACCCACATACTTATAAAGACCGAAATGTGTTTTGTAGTGTTAATAAAAACGCGCGCAATGTAAATGAAAATTGCTAAATTTTCGTGTAATTTTCATAAGTAATGAAAAGGGTCGACGTTCAGTGAAATTTGCTTGACTTTGGCTTGGGCGGTTTTACCACGCAAAAGGTCGCTTTCTGCACACACTAATGGATTAATTACTGGTGTATATGAGCTCAAAATAGCGTTAAGTGTTTCCCTGGTAGCATACTTCTCGTACTTCCCTTTCAAGAAGGTGTAAATAATAACGTTAGGCTATTTGAAATTCAAGCCCAAATATTTTCCCTAGTTCAACATTAAATATTTGCATCATAAGATGCTTTTTATAAACAAAATGCAATCGAAAATGAAAACAAATTCATTGAAAATGCTTTATAAACATTCTCACTGGTCTTTAGGTGCTGCCTCCTACCTTACCCCTTCGGTCACTTTGCACAGAAAAATGTACAGATCCGGCCCGGAGTAATTCATTATGCGGCTAACGAAATACCTGCAGGAGATTCAGTTACGGATTCTGCACTTCTGTGAGAGATTTATGGTGACCAATTTCTAGCGAAGTTTAACAATATGCACAGTCGAGCGATGACGGTTTCTGCGGTACTGCTGATCCTGCTGTACCTTGAAAAAGTCTGAATGGAAAATGCCGAATATTAAATAGTGATTGTTTTGTACGCGGAATACGTGGGGGTGTTTATTCCTTCTGAATGAACGTTTCCTTATGAAAATCGTATGGATTTTGTTCACCACATGCCATCAAGTCCGACTGGGTATTCCGGAAGAATTCAATCCCCCTGCTCCAGAAACGTCCATGAAGTGCACGCGTTGCAACTAGGAAATTTTCCGAGTCCAAGCGCATAAGAAAAACAACACATAAACAAACAAACATACAAGTCGGAAAATGGGAACGGAGAAAATACTTATTACTATTCGTTGGCACGCATACGAACTGGACCAGATGGTCCAGAACTTTAGCAATAGAACATGATTTTTAGCTAGGCGTGCAGAGAACAACTTAAAATTAATGACGCTAAACAACGGTCGTTCCAAATATATCTAAACAGAGAAATGCTCCAAATATTTATGGGTAAAATAATGAAATCAGAATGTAAAAAGTGGAATATGTTGAAAGGAATCGAATTGAATATTCTTCTATTATATTAAAACTTATGTTTTGCTTAAATCGATATCAAGTACTTAGCCTTATAAGACCTGTTCTAATCGCACGTACTTACGAATTTTATTATTTTTGTTAACAATATATTTTGCAACAATAAATCTTACATTTTCCATCATATCTATTGTACTGCTGTTCTTTTATTTATTTACCGAATTGGTTTTCTTAATATCCTGGTCTCAATATCCTATGCAGTTGTGTACTAATTCACTTACTTTAAATATTTTCATAATATTATTTGGGGCACCCATTTAGAATTTAATAGCACTTATGAAATTCACTAAATGTGAATGTACTAAGAAGTACTCGGGCTATCTGAAATATATAAATATATTAAACAGTTAGAATAGAGAACAGTACATTTTGAGAACCGTTTATGGGAACTCACTTAATTTTTAAAAATTATTGAATTCATGTGCGTTTTTCAAAAATATATAGTCAGATAACAATTCTATCTGTAGTAAGCTTTTAGAAATCCAAAATGTTTTTTTTTAATTTTATTTAAAAATATTCTTTTAAAAAATATATCTTTTTTAAATTTTATCAGATTGTTTTTACACAATACTACTGAATTTCGACTTAAAAATAAAATGAAAACGGTTTATTATTTCGAAAATAATTAGCATATAATATTATTATTATCAATTGTTTTTGGTACATCAACTTTTCTCAAAAAGTAAAAAAAACTATATATATAATGATTAAATGATTTACTTAAATATGAATAGACTTTTATATTTATTGTAAATTACAAAGTCTAGTTGAAATAATATTATTCGCATTGCTCTGTTCATAAATAATACAGAACGCAGACAGTTGTTAGCCGAGACTTTTGTACTCGTCTAGAGTAGAGAGGATAGTATCAAAAGATACAGATATTTATAAGTCATCAAAGTTTGAGCTTAGCAATGCAATTGCGCAGTCTGAAAGTGATAAATACAAATACATATGATTATATGTGCGACTCACAAAACCATCGCGATATAGCAATTTCAAAATGGAACGCTGAACATTCAATTTATGCGCATTTTACGCCTTTTGTAAACCAATTGAGAAATTGCATTGCAATGCAAAGCGATCCATTTGTATGCACTGTAAAAGATACATTTGTATATTTTGCAACTCTTAGCATCTTTGATCTAGCCTACTACAATATGTAAAGAATATTGAAGATTAAATTATGAATGCCTATTTAGGATGAATTTCTATGGCTGACAAGACAATAATTTAACTCCTTTTCATCATGTGAGCTAACCAACAATATTTCTACAGTATTTTCTACAGTAAGACCTCGCACACACTATAGCTGAAAGCTGAGTTTTTATCTGAGCTTTCAACTTCTAAAAACCAAACATAATGCTCTGATGCAAGTGCAAAGAATGTAGCTCTGTTTGATCGACTAAAAATGTTGCATTTATCTTGTAGCTCCACTAGCAAAAGAAATGTATGTATAATAATTAAATATTAAAAAAAATAGTATGCTGCAATTCAAATTTATCTATAATAATTAAAGATTAAAAAAATATTATGCTGCAATTCATTATCCGTCTTTGTGACCGTCTAGATCTCAGAGATTATAAGAGCTAGAGCAACCAAATTTGACATACAGACTCCCATGGAGCAGTTTTTAAGAAATAAAGTTTTTTTTTGTAACTGAAGTTATCTCTTAGTGTTATATATCATCCTACTTAATTGCGAGAAAATCGGTTAAATAGAACGTCTGTAATGGCTGTTTTAATTTTTAAAGTAATATAAGCTTCCAAAAGTATGTAACGAGTATTTCTTTATTCAAAGTCTCGACTACAGACTTTCCCGTTTGCTTAATTTTGTGTTAGAACTCACATCTTCCATGATTGTAGAGAACAATTAACAATTAAAATGTAACAATATTCTTTTAAAGCTTTTGCATTTTGCCACATTTTCCACAGAATTATTTCGTTTGATGTGGAAATACATCTTAATGAAGCACATTAATTTTAATGCGCAGACATTTGTCGGCTTTTCCAGGTTCGGGATGAGAAGAAAAATCGCTCTTAAGGGGCGCTCCATGTGAAATTAATGAGATGTTATTGTGGCTGTTGATGCAGTGGCAACATTATGTGTCGAGTTGCCTCTGTAAATGTCAGGCAGTCAATCACATGAGGATTTTGAAGATACTCCAACACTTGGGGAGGCGGATAGAGGCAGATTCGCGGTATGCCATCTTAAGGAATGACAGTTTTAGTTGTTGGTCTTGTTTGTCTGTCAGTGAGAAGTATAATGGATTATTATATGGGTGAGTTTGGAAAGTGTTAAGGAGTTGACAAATATTCTCGAGCAAGAGTGATGCTAAATAAACTGATTAATAAAGCAGACTTTATACTCTTATTTATATTATCTCTTTGCGAATCATATGTTAATATGTATCAATAGGTTTATTTAAGAAAACTTACGAGTTTTAACAAAGAAAATAAACTTATTAATTTTCATGTAAGGGTCTAAATTAATTAATTGCGTTTTTCCATTGGCTTCTTGAGAAATTATCGTTCAAAAGATTTTATTTTAAATTTCCACTTAAACGAAGAGTCATCGTCATCAAGAGTCTGACAATTTTCGACGAAATTATTTTGTTCTCACAAAATTTATTTATTAACAATATTTGAGTCATTTTTGGTTGAAACAAAGAGTATAATTTTGACCTGACAAATTGCGGAATTAAACAGAATTGTAAGTATGTATATAATTTTCAGCTTTTTTTTCCCGGAAATAAAAATTTTCATTCGCAAATAAACAGAGAGTCAGAAAAGGAAAGAGAGAGCGCATGAAAGAGAGAACTTTGCATTAACAAATCATTTTATTTAATTGAGTGTAATTTCATTTTGGTCACAAGAATACGGGGAAAAGGCTAATGGAATGGCAAGGTCAGCCACCTGATGGGGGCGGCTTATGAAAGGGGCGGGATAGTCGGGGGTAACATTTGCCTATTAATCAACAAGTGAGTCTGACTTGACGCACGGACAGGCGCGGCAACTCACAGTTAATAAATCGACTGATTGTTGAGAAAAAATCTATTGAAAACATCAGGTTGCTTAATAACAACAATAACAATATCAACAAGTCACGGAAAAGTCCAAGTCCAAGTCATTGAACGTGGCCCAGGCGGAAATTACCAAACGGAAGTCGCGTTTGAGAAAGGATTGCCAGTAAAAGTATCCAAGTATCTAACAGTTAGATCGCATGCTGAGGCCAAACTACTGTTAATACAACTACGAAGGTGCCTTGCGTGTTCAATTTCACTCCTAAATTAAATTATTAAAGAGACTGCACAAAAAAAGACAATAAGTAACAAAAGATTTATCACGCACCTCAGATTTAATACTCTAACGTGTAATGTAAATATGCGAATTTTAAGCTCAAAATATATTTGATAGAAATCAAAAGAGTTAACAATTAAGTGAACATGGAGAACATATTTTAGTTTAACAGGCAATTGTAAGTGTTTAGAAGTAAAGCTTGTTTAAATTGCCTAATTAAACTAAGCATATAAATCTAGGTATTACTTAAATGTTTATGGATGTGATTAAAATATGTGTACTTAACTACAAAAATCTAAACGGTCTTATCAAACGACTTATCAATTTTTTAAATTAACTTACAGAATATTATTTTGACGTATTGAAATCAGGGATAAAAACCTTAATTGAAACCATAACCTTTAACCGGTTATAACCGATTGAAATTTGTAATCGGAACTGAAACCGTAACCGAAATAATATTTTTCCGCTGTACCGAAACCCATAAATCGAAACTCTTTCAACCGAAATAACCGTTTAGTAACCGATTGATTTATAAGGGTTAATTTCGGATACTTATAACTTTGAACTGCCATAACTTTGTCAAAAGTCAATCAATTTTTATGAGGAATATAAATTTGAGCATGATTTTACCTCCAAATTCGTTCTGCATTTAAATTTTTTCGAAAAAATTCGATTTTCAAAAATTTTCTAAAATGAAAAAAATGTAAATGCAGAACGGTCAAATTGCACCTGGAAATTGATTGACATTTAACAAAGTTATGGCAGTTCGAAGTTATTAAAAATCAGTAAAATCAAAATAATTGAAATTTTCAAACCAAACGAACCAAATTCATATGAGATCAAATTATAATAAAATCGACATTACACAGGATCATTCCAGTAACCAGATAACATTATTTTTCAGGCTAATAAAAGCATTAAGTCTTTTTTCATGTAAAACAATAAAGCTACTTATTTTGGTCAACCGAAAACCTTAATTTCTTGTTTTTTGTGAACCGTAACCATACCGGTATTTTTAAACCGAAACTTACAAAAAACCGATAACCGTTACGAAACCAATACTCTAAGATTTTGCATAACCGATAACCGAAAACCTTAATTCGAGTATAACCGAAACCGTAACTGAAACCGATATTCGTTTCGGTTTTAATCCCTGATTGAAATTAATGGAAATTAAGAACTATTTTTTAAATATTTTTTATTTAGACAATTATGTTTAATATTAATATTTAAACATAATACTTATTACCGAGTGCTTTTAAATAAAATCTTACTGAGTTATGAGAAAAGGAGTTAAAGCATATTAGAGCCTAAAATAAATGTAGAGTTTAATGAATTGTTATGAAAGTAAGTAATATATTTAAAGTGATAACGGATGACATGTTATACTCCTATATTAATAGAAGGTATATAAAAGTCAATGTACCCGTTTAAGCACTTAAAACAAATTTGATTGTGTTTGTCCAAGAGCCAAAATATATTTAATAGCCAAAATTGCCAGGCATCGTTTGAAAGAGTTATTAGAGTGCGTCAACAGCAACGATATCAACAACGACGACAACAACAACAACATTGAAAACTGCTGCCAGCTGTGCCCCCATAGATGATTACGATGATAATGATGATGATGATAATGATGTTGTATCTGTTGTAGTTTTTTTTTGTTGTTGTCGCCTAAAACTGATCATTGACCGTCACGCCTGACGCAAATGCGGCATCGGCTGCCGTCTCTTTCGAAATTCGTGTGCCAAACATGAGTGGGCGGTACAGAAAAGTGGGCGTGTACGGAGCATGGGGGGCAGGAGGCGAGTTGTCTGAGCGTTGGCTACTCAATCAAATGGGCAGCGAAGCGCCAGGCAGACAATGAGCTACACACGAATTCGCCAACTGCGATTTGCATTTATGGGATAAACTTCGGCCAGCACACGTTACAGATACAAATTTCTTTTTATTATTATTTTAATATTGTTTTAATTTTCAGCTAGGCCTCCCATATGAGCATGCAAAATGTAATTATAAATCAACGCAAATGTGAATAAACTTTTGCTTTGAATTGAAGGCGGCTGTTCAGGTGGCAACATGAGGTGCACGGGGCGTATGAGTGTCGTGTTGTGGATTAGTGATGTGTTTTGCGAGGTGTTTAGATTAAACTAAATTGATTGAGCTCAACAAAACTTTGCAAATTTGTAATGATGCTATTATCTATACAATCTATGCAGTTGCTATACCCAATTATAGAAATGATGAGATACATTTTTTTTAATTTCTCGCTGGTTTTATATTGCGAATTATGAGTAATTAAGTGGTTATTTGGCTATTTATGTAGCGATAAATATTTAATTTGAATTACTTATGAAATTTTAGTTAAGATGCAAATTAGATAGTGTAATATGATCTTTCCTTAGTGTTTACTGGAGAGAGGAAGAGAGAGACAGTAGAAATATAGTTGAGAAAAATGCAATTTGGTATTCACAACGGAATATTTACTTAAAATGTAACAAATACTCTGAAACATGTTCATGCCTTTTAGCTGTGTATCTAACAGAAGATTAGTCAAATATTACGGAAGTAAATTCAAAGACTGTAACTATTTATAAGCTACGTAATATGACATGTAAATCAGCTCAACGTTAATTTTTCAAACCAATTTCAAAGTCTTTCAGCCCATTTTTGTTAAACTTTCGTACCGATAATCTCAAGAGCATAATTGGTTTACTTTTGCAACCGTACAGCATTAAATTCTCAGCTCATTGTGAAACTCACACTCAATTTCCCTTTTAAATCCCATAGATACATCCTGGTAATTGTCGTGCTCATGTTGCTAGGCAACAGAATCCTTGACAACAATCAACAGCTTGTCTATCAAGTAAAAAAGGCGCCCAATGTGATGCTCATCCGCTGGCAAGTAAATAATGTATTGTGTCGCCTCCAAACTCCCCATGAAAACTTTATGTATCACTTTCGCCTGTGCGCATTTCCTATGTACAGACCAGACACAATATGATGCTATATGTAGATGGGTCTGAATACAGCCTACGTCAACATTGGAAATAAAACATGGTAGACCCTGGATGAGTCATCGACAGCCGCCATTCGTCATTCCGCCGTGCCTGTTGAGCAGCCGGAAGTCCTCTTTTCCCACACAGAAATGGAAAAATCTTTTAGCTTATTTTCTCCTTTTTGCAATCTCTTAGCATTTTAGCATCTCTTAGAATATTAGCCTAATTTAGAGTAATCTTGGCAACACTGTTAGAGTTTGATATCGACTAAAAGCTCCGAACCAGACAATTTATACAATTTCATGTGTAACACTCCATTTCTCCCTCCCTCGAAAATGTTGTGTATCTGTTGGTTTTTGGATGCTGTCACAAATGCAGACTTCCCATCTGTCTCTCTGTCTCTCTCTCTCTACCTCTCTTTCTCTTCCTCTCTGTTCCATTTAATTTTATCGATTTGTATCTGGTCGTCTGTTGGGGTTTCACTCCCCAAATTGTTTTGACTGCCAACTGGGGGTTGTCCTTGCTGCTGGACCATACAATGTGCTTTTTATTGGTCATGGGCATGAGAATGTAGTAGCCTTGAATGAAGCGAAAGATACATTTTCCTTTTCTGCTCTTTTTGATTTTAGATATTTGTCATAACCATCGAAAAAAAAAATATTTTATGAAGTGTTTGATAAGAGAGTGTGAGTATAAATATATTGGAATTATATGTAAAATATAATATAATAATAACAACTCTTTCCTTTTTAGTTTTGGTGTTTCATTGACTGATCCATTTATTATTTCTTCAATGCTCTTTCTATAACTCTTATTTAGGATAATTTATAAGCTACAATAATATAAATAAATAAAATAGTAATCAAATGCTCCATTCTTATTTTAGTAATTCTTTAATCAGCCACATATCTACTACAAGTAAGAGTTTGGATAAAAAAAAACTAGTCAAAAATATTTCAAAGCTTTATTAAACAAATTAAGATTCAGATTTTTTTGTTTCCAAACTTTTTGGTATAACATTCCCTGTTCACAAAAAGGATTTGTTGCATCAAGTATTATTAATTTTTGCATAGGTCCATCGAGCCATATGATGTTGATTCAAGGCAATGAAGTCAATGCCCTAAGGATTTCGGGATTAGGACGCACAGGAAATGAGTATCTTATAGATACCTATTTAGGGGCAGATAAAGTAAAACCAACTGCCACGTGTATGCCACTTACCAGTTTGACCTTTTTGTATAATAAATTATTAAGCAAGGCCAGGTAAAGATGCGAAAGAAGTGAGAAAAATGAGATGGAATAAGTTTGTAGTTGGTGCTAAAACTGTTGCCTACTTTCCGAGCCATCCACAGGGGTAGTAATAAAACTAAATTTTATTACTCACATGTCGAAATGGCTAACGGAACTCACATAACACAACAAGCTGCTGTCTGAGCCAACTAAATATCCTGTAATGTATACACTCATATATATATTTATACATATATATCTATATACAATCACACGCAGACAAACAAGTGCAAATTTGGCCTCGACAAATGTTGAGTTCAAGGAGACGTCACTGATGTATTCCTCATTGTTTTTGTAACTGCAGCTTCCCACAGCTGTTGTCCAATCCGAAGGACTCAACAGCAAATCTCTCCAAATATTTCTCGCTCTTACTCTCCGCGCTTACTCTCCTCTCAGTGAGAGTGCGCGCTTGATCTGGCAACTCTCTGCTCGATTGCATCTCACTTACAGTCCACTCAACAGTTATGCAATGTTACAAACATACTCTGAATGTTATGCTGCGGTCTCTTTTTGTGGCTGACATTAACATGGCCCATGTTTTGAGAGTATTCCATGCTCCCTCTCGCTCTATCTTTGGTCTAGCTCGCTCTTTTCAATGACGTCAAGCGTCTGTAGGCAACTCTGAGCTGACTGCACAATCTGAAACGGAGTCTGCTCTATTATACAAGATTTTTACGTTAACTGCCGTTGACAACATGACGTCGATATGGGGCGTTTATTGGTTTGAGCGGGCGGTTACTGAAAACAGCCACTGTTTTCAAAGTATTATAAAAGTCTTCACAAAGTTAATGCATGTATAAAGCAGGATAGAAATCTGAACTTTTCTATGGATACAAAATCCGATCCGAAATTCGAATATTATTAATTAATTATTAATATCCTTTCAGCGGGTTTTTAAGTTTGTTCCGAAATGTGTAATGTATTAAAGAGAATTAAAAGAGATTTAAATTAAAAATATTCTTGATCAGGTCGATAAACTTAGATAGAAAAGTAGGCTGTGCTGATTATCAAGCCAACACATTTTAATACCCTTTCAGAGGGTTTATTAAGTTTGTTTCGAAATGTGTAATGTATTTAAAGAGATTTAAAAAAGTATATACATAATATGAATTACAAATATTCTTGATCAGGTCGATAAACTTAGCCGTAAGTTTTGATAAACCTCAGTACACATTCATATTTTTGCAGCAGACTATACATTTTTTGGAAACTACGGGATTGAATCACCATATTATATAGCTGTCATTGCGATCAACCAAAAATTAACCTTCCGTTGGCATCTATGCTATTATATGACATAAAAGCAATGTTTGGTTTTTCTGAAGCCAAGCAATATAAGCTTTCAAATGTCAAAATATATGTGGAGAAATTTCAAAACTTTTCCTTTAAAATTATTGACTTTGCGAAACCGAACTTGGATACAGGCGGTAAATAAACCGGTTCGCTAAACGAACCTAAATATTTAACATTTACCAACATTTGGGAGGTTTGGAGTCTTGCTTGGAAGATCTCATCTGAGATAAGTTTCCAAAAAATCACAAATGTATCCACAAAGAAAAGTTTTATTATTAAAATCGTGCATTACTTTAAAACATTTTATTTTAATCATTAAATAAATTATTATTTAAACAGTATACCAGAATAATTTATGTTTTCTGTCACATGGAAACAATAATTGAAAGAAATATATCTCAACTGCGTCTCCAAGCCTAAAAACTATTATTAATAATAGCAGGAAAAGCTAGGAATAATTATTATAGTAATTAATAACCATATTAGGAAACAGAGTCAGTAACAAGATTTTCATATAAATTGCTATTGATTAGCTTGATTAATAATAAAAAGGAAGTCGTAAAAATGCACAAAATATAAACAATTACTAATTTGTTTAACGATGCGGTTGTGAATCGTGAGCCAATTTAGAGTACGCACAAATTGCCTTCAATACAAACTGAACGACAATTGCAATCAAAATCAAAACAAACATCGCATTTTAGTGCGTAATACATCAAATAAGAAAGATTGAGAGAGAGTGAGTGAGAAAAAATACGAAAATAATACTACGACTATGCCGTGATTTCCGCAATTGGCAGGCCAATTAATACATGGGTGCTACGGGAGAGGATATGGAACTGGAATTGAAAAAAAAACAAACAGCTCCGGCAATGAGGCAATAGCATAATGTGATTGAAGCTGTTGAAGGCAGCCTTCAAGTGACCAACTGATTTTCAGTATTGAATTTTTGTGATCATCTTGTTCAGATAACAATAGCATTAACTTTAATAACAACAAATACAGTCATTGACTGACTGCAACAGCAGCAGCAATAAAAACAACAATAGCAACTGAGATAGGGAATAAGCTCCATTGACTTTAACGAAATTCATATACACTTTAACGAAAATTTCATTTCATTAATAACTATCAAATTTGATTTCTTGCCGCTATTTATGTTTATTTCTCATATAAAAGTATAATTTTAATTATCCAATTCAGTTACGTACTTGATTAAAAGGGTGACAATCATTTGATATCCTTTTGAGCTACTAGCTCATTATGTCTTTGAACTCTTTTTTAATTTTCTTAATTTAAAAATGGATAGTTGTAAAACTACTGACTCAAATTTATAAATTGTGTTTTTCTTTTAAGATCTTTATAAAAAATCTCTGCTATAGAAAACATTTAAAGTTTTTAAAGTCAGACGAAAAAATGCAATATGGTTGCAAAGTGTTATAAAAGGATTTTAGGAGAAACTTTTCTTTTTAGGATTCAATTTTTGGTAGTGATTTTATTAATTGAAACTTTTAATTTTAATTTATGTCATTTTATTTTCTTCCAACCCAAACCTGTATTTATGGAAGTGTTTTTAATATTAATTTTAAGGTTAACGACAACTGCAACAATTTCGTTACTCTAGGATAGGAGAGTGATAAAGTGATTATACTCTATCTAAATAAGTGTATAACAATAACAAAGCACAACTTGCAACTGTATGTAAACAAAACGCACGCGTCGCCTATGCGGCAACTAAAAAGGGGACGGAGGAAGAGAAACAGAAGAGGGAGTTAAAACATTTTTGGCCGGAGCTGTGAGTCGAGACGAAAATTTCACTGTGTATCATCGTCAGCCTCATATGGAAAATTTCACTTGCACGCTTGAAAAAAAGTGCAGTAATAGGGGAATCGGATGAGGGAGGGGAATGGGAATGGGGGTTGGAGGCCTGTTGTCGAGTGCGGTAATAACGCGTTTTCATGGATTGCCAATGGGGGAACCGGCTACAGTGCGTATTGTATTTGTTATTGTATTTTTCTTGATTTCTTCTTCATGTTTTTTCTGTTTCATTTTTTTTTTTTTGGCACTTTCACTCTCATCCTCTGTTGGCGTCGATTTGTTTCACTGGGGTTTAAATATTACGTTATGTTTTGGATGATTTTCGAGAGATAAGCGGCGCATTTGTTTATGCCATTTGGAAGTTTGACTCTGTCAAATGGAGCGATTTAATTATACCCTTTCGCAACACAGTGTACAATAACCCTATCACTAAATGTATTTAATATAATTTTGACTTCGTGGATCAATTTAAATGTTCTAATACAATAACTTAAGGTTTCTTATGAGAAATGTAGTTTATTTTATCATATTGCCCAAGAAAGCGAATTATAAGCATTATTTTCCACATATCCTAACAATATTTTAAATGAAATGAAAATCATCGGTTGATATATAAATAATTTCCTTTCAACTATTCATCTTTTAAAGTTTTAGCTAAGAAAAATTGATAGTTGAGAGAGTATTTAAGCTTCGGCAAACCGGAAACAGCTACTATTTGTTGTTTTGTTCTTCTTATTTTATTTTCGGTTCGTTTTCTTAGTTGTAAACATAAACAAAACACGTGGAGATTGAATTGAAGTGTTTTATTTATACAAAATGGATGCAACGAGTGACTCGACTAGCCAAAATCATTGTGTAGTTGTCCAAGGTTCGTTAAACTAAAAACTTTTTTGTTTTTATTTACAGCATTTCTTATATTTTCAGTTCAAATCTTTAAATAATTTATGCGTTTCAATATCTGCGGGGGCGTCTCACGAATATATCAATGGAAATTAGTAAATTAATGCATTCCGATTACAAAATAATATGATTGCCTTATTGATGATTAAGCAATAGATTTGAGCTCAGTAAGAGGCAATTAAAAAAATTTGGGAAATGCTTTCAGAATTTAGAGAAATTAATCAACAATTTACAGTTTCGAAATTGTTTTTCCGTTTCATTTCCGTTCAATTCGGAGAATAACTCTCATTGCCCGGCATTGATCAATAATGCAGGTCAAGCCCAAGGTGCATAACAAGATCATTGCACAGACATAATAAATATCTCGTAAATCTTTTGCCGGTTAATAATGGTTTCGTTGTATTATTGTTTATTGCGGTCGAGAAAAACAACAAATACCACCCAGAAATGACAGTTTTGAGCTTCATTAGCAACGGATAATGTAGTATGCAGTATTTAAAATCGAGATGCATTGAAGCTGGAGGATAAGATAAACTGTGGATGCAGTGCAGCATCTGTGCACCACATGGCGCTACCTTGTCCCATTCCAACGCCACATGCAGCCTCATTGAACTGTCAGCGCAATAAATTCGAATTGCATTACGAAGTTATATTTGCATTAAAGGTTTGTTTATTGAATTTCCGCAACCCAACGGCTTATTAGCTAACGGATAATTTTCGCATATGCATTTGATATCAGTGTTGCCACTTGCAGTCCGTGAAAGTATCTGGAAGTAAAATGTGTGTGTTTATACATAGTATATCTCAAGTGTTAGGGGGCTTATTTAAGTGTCTGTCAAAAGCTGACTAATGGCCTACGCATTGGATTTATGTGGACACATCAGAGGACGGAGGTGGCACTGGGGGCGGGGCAGCTGTCAAGAGGGTGGTGTGTGAAAATTGTTAACAAATTGCAGCGTCGAAATGATTTGAAGAAAACATCGATTTAAATTTAGAAAAATATCTGTATGTATAATAATAAGTTGCACTGCAAGCGCAGCACACAAAAGTGAAATGTGTGAAAAATTGTTGTTAATTTTATTTTAAAGGTTTTGTTTATGTTAGATTTCTGTGAGAGCAGCAGATGCAACTTTAATTGACAATTTAGTTGAAAAGTGCTTTCTGAGACGATTGATTGATGGTGTTAGTGTGACCGTATTTGGCTCATGCGTTACGACATATGATATACAATTTTGTATTATTCTATAAAATTTTTAAATTTGCTTAAAATTGTAAATTCGAAGATTATCCCTTTTTTAAGAAATATTCTATGAACAATATTTACAGTACTTAATAATGTATTTTTTAATATATTCATTAGTACGGTGAAGAATTAATACTAAATTAATAAAAAAAATATATATATATAATTAGAACTAATATAAACAATACTGTACAAAATAAGTAGTAAGCATAAATAGAAAAATGCTGCAAATCAAACAATTTTATACCAGTACCTAAAGTGTACAGTGGTACAAAAAACTCAGAGGATAATTAAGATATCGCTATGTACTATTGTTTAATTTTTTAATTTATTTTTCTGTTTTTAATTTTTATTTAAGATGCATCTACTGAGCATTTTATAGTCAAGCAACTAGACTGTAATGTTCTTACTTCATTTTAGGTACATTCTTTTATAAAATATTTAAAATAATATTTAAATCACAGAGAACTGAAACTGACACTGTAATATTGTTATCCAAAATATTATTCAAAAGATCCGAATTGATAATTTTTCAAAAAATTAAATAAATATAAGGACTTTAGACTTGAGGTTCTATCGATAGGAGTTTTTAATGTCTCATTGTTATTATTGCAAGATCAGCAAACATTTGGCCTGTCCATTGAAATGCAGTGATAAGTTTAAATTGATTACAATTCACACCTTAATGTGGAACACGTTGTCGCAATTAACCCACTTTTGGCTGTTGATGGTGCTGGCAGCGGAGGTGGAACCTGGTTCCAGGTCATTGTGATGACTCGGCATCTCTTGTTTAAAGTAATTTGTAAAAATTATAGCCCATCGTTTGAGGTATTTTATTATTATTACAGCATTAACACAATCAGCGAGGGCGAAGAATCGACAAACTTTCATTTGGTTTACTTTTGAATTTTACATATAGCTCAATCATTTTGCTCTGATTAACAATTATTTTATGGTTATCGTTATGGTTTTTGTCACTAGCGTGGTCAATGATAAATATAGGTTCGAAGATGGTTTCTATAACTTTGTACATACTGATTTGATTTCCTTATTGAAATACATAAAATATAGCTAAGAAATTGTCACTGAAACGATTCAGTTCTTATTAATATATTGCATGATATATCGATATAACTTTCAACTGATGTTTACTCTCAATGTGTTACGCATTTTGTGACAAATATATAATAACCTCTTAAAAGACATAGCTCTTTGTATTTCATCTTTGCACGTTTTTTTGTGTACCTTTCTTCTGTGCTGTAATTTCACAAAATTTTGTAATTTTCGCATCAGTCTTTATATTTTTTGGACCGGTTTTTACCGTTTGTCGACATTTCGATTGCTAAATTCAAAAACAAACAATAAACAATACGCATACGTATACGAATACGTACAAGATCTCTGCGTAAAAGATTTTGCACATTCGAAATGAGTAATGGAAATGTGATTCACGGCACGGGGGCCTCCGCCTGTCAATTTTGACAGATCTTTTGTTTCGCATTCGTTTTGCGCGCTTTTGTGGAGCAAGGACGTAAACCCACTTGTCAGACCTTGTATTTCCTGCTTTCACCGTTTTTAGATCTGCCCACACAACAAACAACCCCTTCAAATAAGGCAGCGTGTTTCTGTCAGAAAGAATGAGATAAACTCACACTATAATAATTTAACCAAGTATTGCCCAGTTCAATAATCTGGTTGCTAATCAGTTGGCTATATCAATTTTCATTACCACTAAAGCCCTTTTTCCACTTCATGTGAAACGTCTGCGGAAAAGAAAATTCCATATAATGAAATCCAAATAATAATAAAAAAACATCAACAAAATATTAACGCTTGGCCGTTTCAAATTTGGTTTCTATTTCACGCAAATAAATAAATAATAAATACGTTCTGTTCTCAATTACATAGCGAATTTCAGACTGAAACTGACGCATTTCGTGCTGACTTATTGAAATTAGGTGTTGAACTTATTAACGTGTAGGAAAAGTGAAATGTTGACCTTTTAGGACACAATTTTTGGGAAAATGTCGAATGTTGTATATGTGACGTAAAAATCAAAGTTAACTTTTAAAATTCAATCAAAGCGGCTTCCGGAACCCAGCACAAATATGTAACAGGTGACAGATATTTGATGTTTGGGTGACATTGTTCTGGACATTGTTTATAATATTTGTGTAACTAGATAAAATAAACGGGTTGGCAAGAAGAATTAGGAATAGGAACTTTCCAGGACGTAGAGGTCCAAATAAATTGTTTTGCCAATGCATATCACACCCCAAATCTTTAGAGATTTTTAAAATAATTGTTTTTAAAAACAAAAACTATAGACGACTGCTATATTAATTTTCAATGTTTTTTATATCCAATAAATTAATTCAAAATTTATTTTATGCAGTTTTTATTTTGCATTTAAAAAATAATTTAATTCAATAAATTTTTAATTTTATTAAATCTTTCCCCATTTTTCTGATCTTTGAAAGCATTGATAGCTTGGTTTCAGGAACACCAACTTTTGAGTTGTTTGTAGAACACAAGTGAATATTCGTATTATCAATTTAATGTCGTAGTCATATTAGTTTTCGAGAATTTTTTGCAAATTAATATTAGTTAAGAGACTCGCATTTTGTGAGCACTCAGCAAATTTTGTACAACCCGAAGCACAGAATCGCCCCTGTCTACGCCTTTGGGAACTTTGCCTTAAATCTATGTGAATGCAAGGAATAAATTAAGTAAAATATGTTATTTGTTTGGTATGATCTATTTAGCTTTTTTGCATTCTTTCCATCTCTTTGATCTGCTTCTTTAGAAATTTCCTTTCCAGTGTTGTTTCTAGTTGATCAATATGCTCGGCAGCCGTCCTAGTGAAAAGATGCGTGTTACGTGGAGTTATAACTGCTCCTTTATGGCCCAAAGCGTATGGCGACTTTGAGGCCGTTTCCAGGAAGTAGGTACCACTCATAATAGGTGAAACATGATAACCCATGAGGGCTTGAGATTCTCTGGGGGTACACCGACCAAAGACATAAGGAAACCAACTATCGCATCGTATTCCCCAGAAACCTAGCTTAGAATTTATGGACTCGGCATAAAACTCCGGTGCACGATTGTGATTACAGCTGCCAGGGTCATTTTCTTTCTCACAACCTGGCTGTTCTTCTACTTGAAAATTGGGATAGAAGTCGACGTGGCCTATGGGTTTCAAAAAGCCCCTTTCTGGGGGATCCGTATGTATAACATCCACAAAATCGGCATCTTCCTCATCTAAACGATCCCATTTATCGACCACAACAAAGAGAGGCTTGGCTGGATCTAAGCCAGTTATACGATGCAGTTTTCGATTCACATAATTGGCAGTTTGGCCAGCCACATGACTTCCCAAACTGAATCCAATAATGTGCAGGAGTTCGTTGTCTACAATACCAAAATCAACTAGATTGTTAATCAGCTGTGCCAAGCATTTGCTGACTAATGGCACATTCAGTATGGATTGAGGAAAACAGGGCTCCAGTGCCAGTGGTCCATAATCAATGGATATTACATAGACATTCTGATTATCGAGCAGAGCAGGTCGTATATTAGAATTAGGCGCAAAGTCCCGGTGTCCGGTATATCCGTGAATAAGTATTATTACTGGATGCCTCGGCAAAAAGTCCTTGGGATAGAGTTCGAGAGGATCAAGCCGTTTTGGATTATTCCGTGTTTTTCTGTGTGTCATTGAAGATTTAAGATTTATGTTAAGCCTTTGATAAATTATATCTAAACTTGACTTACTCGGAATAGAGCCAAAAGGTCACGTTTTTATTTGGACAATCGCCTTTAGCCACAAAGCATCCCCACAATGTTTGTACAAAGGAGCTGAGAAATAGAACTATAGATAAATTAAACTTAAAGTGTTTTATATTCCATTATACAACTTAATCGCAACGCACCCACCAACAATATCTTCATGCCGATATATTTCGTAGAGAACTGTAAAATCTAACACTGGTGTTTGTGCCTTTTAAAGTACAAACTTAATTATGCAAAAGTGCAAATTTTAAGCTAGTACTATTAACCTTAACCCTACTCGTAATATAAATAATGAACAGTGTAAATCTTTGTAAATAAGATTAACCTTAACGTCATATCCAGCGAAAGTCTTATTCCTAACATGTATTCCTCTCTCTATCTGTAAGTTAAGTGACCGAAAAATTAAATGAATGAACTTTTATATACCAGAATTTTGAAGTTGGGTTTTGCAAATCAACCAAACCACTAGTTACACTAGTTTTAAATTATTAAATAAAATTTATTTTAATAAAAAAAAATAATTAAATACATTTTGACATGAATAATAAAAGGAAATTATTATTATCATTTGTTTACTTATATAAACAAATAAATTAAATAAAAATTATCAAATAAATTTCGTTAAATTACTTTTCAAGTATCTAAAATTTAAGAATACCTTTTAAGACAGAGTATAGAAATTTATTCCAACTCCACAACGGGTTAAAAAGTTCATTTAATTCTCGAATTTATTTTAGCTTTGGTTCATATAGCCTTAAAGAGTAATTTATTGTTCTTCATTGGCTTCAGTATATCAGTTGAAACAGAACTGTCGACCAAATGGGAGTGAAAAACTATCTTTCGAGTAATTAGTTAGTTAAATATCGGAATAAATATCGATTTTCGAATAAAAGACCTTGGAGAGGGAGAGAGAAAGAGGCAGAGAACAGAAAAGAAGGAGACATTGAGACTGGGGGTTCTCATTTTGCAAAATCAAACTAATCCGCTTAAAAGCCTCGATTTTCCGACTAGACAGTGACAACATTGCAATGTCGCAATTGAGGCGAAATAAGCTGTTGCCCCTCTGTAAAATGAGGGTTGAGGGATGGGGCAGCAGAGGTATATTGATTTCCAACCTGGACCCAGGTGAGCAGTCTACATGGTCTAGTGTTAGACACGTGACAATGCATGAGCCCAGACAGAGCAGAGCATGGCTCGAAAGATATTTTTAACAATACAGTTGCTAATTTTGAGCACCTGATGGCTGAGTGATGGTGCTGCTCTTAGCCAACTGAGTGGATAAGTCGCCCAAGCTACCGGCTAATCAAAAGCCAAAAGAGACCCACCCATTTGCCAGCGACCCACTTGAACATGCGCGCTCGTGACATTCGACTTGGAAACGTGCAAAGCGACGGGAAATCGACCAAAGAAAACAAAATGTGAAACGTGCAAAACGTCACTTAAGTTGGTCCCAAACCGACGCGACGTCAGATGCGTCACTGCGGAAAGTCAGCAGAGAAGCCAACACAAAAGTCAAAACAATAACAAACAAGCGAATACAATAACATACGTTTAATTAAACGAATATCAAATACCCTACAAATGCAAAAAAAAACAATGAGATTTTTGATCAATAAATTGAATTAAAGTAATATTTAATAATATCTCGAATTTTATTAATCTAAATAATATTCAACAACCGAAATTGTCACAACTCAAAATTTGGAAATATTTAGGAAACTTTTGGTAATTTATATGGAAGACAGAGAATAAAAACATTTATTTTGCAGCAAAATAAAAAGTAAAAATAAATGGGTTCAATTGTAAGTTAAATGCAAATATTAAAATGTTTCACCTTAAGCAAAACACATGTTTTATTTTATTAATATATCTTAATTGAGCAAAAAAGATCAGTACAGTACTGGGCGAAATATGCTGGCAGGAACTGTATCTGTTGAATAGTTAAAACAAGTGAACTCTAACCCATTTTTAAGTGTTGTTAAATTTGTACCATAAGTAGTTACCGTTCACATCCTATTATCTTTTTAATAATTGAATACTTAAGTAGAATTTATTTAAGCTGACTAGTCGGATCAGAACTGATATTAGGTATAATAAATCAATTTTTATATAGAAATGAAAATAAAACTTAAAGTGTGATTGGCTGTTTATTTTCATCATAGACTGTATGTTATGTTCCATTTCACACATTTAAAATCATAATATCTATTGATAGGGTATAGAAACAAAAGTGTTTAAAATGAGAAAAACTACTTAAAACAAAAATCCGGAAATGTGCAGCACTAAAATGCGCAGCTGAGAAATGAGGCACGCCCGAGAGACAAGTGGAGACAACAAACAAGTTGAGACAACAACTAAGATAAAAACAACACTGACAACAAGTAACACTATGACAATTGCCAAAGCTGACAGTTTGACGTTTTAAATCACGCGCCAAACGTCAAAAGTAGCAACTGACACATCAGCAGACAACAACAATTCAATGAAGCATATTGACGACACAAAGCCGAATTGCATTTCTTACAATTATTTATGTTTCAATTTCCAGCAATAACAAATGCAATTAACGGCCAGCTTCGAATTTATAGCAACAAAACAGCTGAGAGGTCAACGGTGGCAGATGTTAATGCAAATGCAAACGAATGAACAAATGGAGTGACTGTCAAACTAGAAAAGTGATTGCAAAACTGTTTGACAGCAGTAAATAGCTCAAATTGCCAAGGCTCATTCATTCGAAAGTCATAGGACGACGAATAAAATAATGATATATTAATTTTATCGCACAGTTGTAAAGTGACAATAAAATACTTTTACTAGGAAATTCCAAGACTCACAATTCATTACTAAAGCTCTGATCGAAAAAATCTTGTTTCTTTTTCGATTAAAATTTAACATGCTAGAACAGAACCAAATTCTAAGGCACTACATGCTCATCGTTGATTTATATTGCACCAAAGAATAATATGTATTGCAGTAGCATAAACTTATTTTAGTCCTATAATACTAGATATTTTATTTGAGTGCTATGTGAGCTATAATTGCTATATGACAGATATTGTTTAGTTCTTTCTGGTCATACATATTCAGCAGAATTTATTATTCGACTATTTTTCATCCGACTTTCTTAAAAGATTTAATTTACTTAGTGTCGATGAATGTAAGAGAAGGTGGCTTATTCGACTTTAAAAAATATATACAATATCGAAAACTGCGTCTATATTTTCTTATCGTTCATATGAAAATCTTATCTCGGTGACCATAAGAACCAGACCAACAAAACTTGGTGATAACCATCTGATAGAGCTTATGCAGATCGAGAATTCTTTGGAATATTGGAATTTAAAGAGCTAAGTGGTGATTACTTATTTTTTTAATTTAAAATAATTAAAAGTTACTATAAGAAACTATGAGAGATCGAGAAATGTACTAAAAATCTTCTTAACGGATAATCTGTTGGTTTCCACCAAGATTTTCAAAAGATTTGAGTTAAACAAAAATAAAAAAATAAATAATTCTTCAGAAAAATTATAATATAATTATTGAATTTAGGATATATAATATTCATATATAGATAGGATATTTAATATTCATATTTTATTTCTTCAATTTAGCATCTTTTCTTGAAATATCGATATTTCATAAATTTTTTATATATTTATTTAATTTTCTTTAAATTGTTTTCTGCAATCGAGTGACCGCAAGGATACATTTACTGAGTATGTCTCCGTTGAGCACTCGATTACCGCGTTCTGACTTGTTATTAAAGAAGCAGATGCCTTTTAGTCCGTACCCATAAACTACCCACACATAGGACCCGGTTTCGACTTCGTTGCATGTTCTGACCAGTCGAGTCCGTTGATCAATTTACTTGTATAGTTGTTGCATAGCGTCAATTGTTATTAATTTGTGCGCTGAGAGTGTCAGCTGCTCTTTAAAAGATAAAGACAACATCTACTGCAAATTGTCAACATAGTATAGAAGAATCGCACGCGACTCATGTCAATTGCATGGCACATTCTCAGGCCAGACCCAGACCCAGACCCAGGTCAACTGCCTCAAGATTGCATTTATAATTTTTTTGCTTTTCGCTTCCTCAAATGATATCAACTGAATCAACATAACTATTCATATTAAAGACTGGATCCAGAATTTGCTATCAATTACCATGTCAGATTTTGTTTTGTAATGATAAACATAAAAATGTGTTAGGAGGGGAGTTAGAGGAGTTCACCATTAATATGCAAATTCAAATTAATGTGGAAATGTCTTTTAGGTCTGTTCTGACGGTTATCACATTATTTGAGCATTTTTAATTGACTCTATTTGTTTACTTGGCATTATTTGTCTATTTATTTATTTTAGTCAAAGTTTTGGTGGATGACACGCAATAAATGTCGCTGTATTCGACAGGTGACTTTCAAGTTCATAAACTTTTACGCACGTGTCGGTATTAGCTAGCATATGAGATTTGATGTCCCTGGGTCAATGACGACAGCAGTGACCTGGTATTATTTGCATAATAAATTCTTATACACTCGCACATTCGCAGTTTGAAGAAAAGCAGCCATCACATTTAAGTTCCTGATATAGATTTAATATATAGTGTCATATTTTGTTGCGCAGTGTTTGTTTGAACAAATGATTCGCATGCGTGTTGCATACTTTTAGACAGCACTCTAAAAGAATTTTTTTTATGTTTGCGCAACGAAATTTAATTTGATTTACTTTGCGCCCTTTAATGACTGTAGTAAAAGTAAATTCATTGCTTTATTTTTAGACAAATAAAAACTATAAAAATTTATTGAATTATAAAAATATTCAGTAATAGAAAAAGAAAACAAATTTTAAAAATTACAAAAAATTTCCTTATTCCTTTTTCCTTATTTTTAATATCTTTAAAGGTATAAAAGGTCAACAGACCGAAACTTGAGATGTTTTCAATATAAATTTGTGGGGATTTTGGAAGCTACATAATTTCAAATTACGAAAAGCTACATGTTTAAAGCTTAAATATTACCAAATAATCTTATTACAAACGAATCAGCAAGAGACACAATAAGAGCATACTTTCAGGCAGCCCTTTAAATCGACAAAACACTGTGAATGTCAAACTGTGCATGTATATGATAAATATCATATATTAAAAATTAGGTAACAAGTGTATTAAATTTGGATGTCTCGGATAGCTTGATCGAATTTTTGTCCGAAAGTAGTATTGGGACAATATTATAAGTGTATACCCTGAAAAAAATGTATCTGATTTATGATAATTTGATTAAGACTTTATTGCTTTATTTCAAACACATCAGGATTGTTTTTAGACACGGCTCTTCATGGCTCCTCCTAATTTTCCTGTTGATGATTTCTCTTCCCCACCTTGTTCTTTGATACATTTTACAGTGTTCTCTGACTACTCCATTCTCCCTCACATCAGTTCATCTAATTTGCATGTAATTTGTTGTGTCGGCACCACAAGAAGTGAAAAAAAAAAAAAGGAAAACTCGACTTCATATTCAGGCAGTCCCAAAACAGGAGCACTCTCAATATTTTGCATTTGCTGGTTGCAGAGATGCTTATCGAGGTGACAACAACAACTGCACCAAATTGGCTACAACAGACCCAAAAGTAAACTCCACTTTTGTCACTTTGCATATTGGGCTCGCTTTTTTGCATAATAACAAGTTCACGCTGCGAGCCCAGTTAACCTGATCACCATTGTTGTTGTTGTTGTCGATGCTGTTGCTACTTGGTTTGCTGATCATGTCTTCTTTTGGGCAAACAACAACAACAACAACAGCTGCAAGCTTATTGGCCCAGTTGGGAACTGTTTGACATGTTTACCACGCTTCTGGGCAAAATCAAAAGGATTAACCCAGACCTGGGAAACATTCATTCTTTGAGCTGGTTTCCAGATATGCGGAAGTGATTCTTTGAGTTGTGTTGTTCTGTTCAGTTCTGTTCTGTTCTCTTGTGAAGGTGTCGGCTTGTAGTCATGATTGATAGGGTGCTCTGAGAAGAAGCTAAGCATTTAAGAACAGGGTCTAAGAACAAGAAAAGCAAGGGAGATATTTTAAGAAATGTAAACAATCTCAAATATAATCGATGAAGAACTGACAATTCAAAATTAAAATAGTTGCAAACAGAATAAAATAATGACTCGAATTTAAGGACATTTTACGTAAAACGACAATGAAGGAAAATTTGACTTTTGTCACTTTAGATGTCTAAAAGTTTTAAGTCCAGAAATTACCTTATTAGGTAATATGTTCAGTTATCTACGAATTTAGGCAATAAGTAAACTAAATATTTATTTTTTCGGTAGTATAATATATTAGCTTTTGAGGTATCAATATATATTATTATAATAGGTGGGCATTTCGACTGACTTTAAGTCTGATTTAAATGTGTATATGATATAATATAAACAACATCAGCATACAAAACACTTCCAAAAATACAAGGAAAAATGATCAATATACAGCTGTATACAGGTGCAACTTAGCCATTTTTGGGCCGCTAGAATCAGTTAAGAATTCTAAGGAACAAAACATCTGAAAGGCTTATAATTCGTAGAAAAATTAGGTATTTTTAAGGTAACCCTAATTCCCAGCTATAAACAATTTTAAGTTGTGGTAATAGCTGAAATATTAAATTTAGAAAATTATTTTCCTGAGTGTAATTTTACTTAAATACAACAAATAGTTAGGTCAGTTTCTCAAATTTAATACTATATTTTAAATAAATATTTGTAATGATAATAAATAATTGAATTATTATTATAATTAATTGGCTAAAAAATTATAAATACAAAAGATATTCTGTTATTTTTTTAATATTGGAATTCGATCCGCAAAATGAGTTTTTTTTTGTAATTTATTTATTTAAGATATTGAGATTAGGATAATGAGAATATCTATTTAACTATATCTATTTAATATTTCTTTTACCTTAAAATCATGACATACTTAAAGCTTTTTTTTAACGGATTTCTCCAGCTAATTGAACACGAAGACGATGCATTCACACCATCAACGAGATCACACGTCTCCCATATTTTCACTTGGTTCACCGCAAAATAAGCACTATAGGCCAACACTTGCAGCCTGGCTATACTTAAAACCTTTAATTACGCCCCAAATATTACGGTAGACAAGCTGATACCAGATACAATCTGCTCGTTTAATCAGAAATGTAAAGAAAACAACGAGGAGAGCAGTAGCTGGACGGACTGAGGACTGGAATTTTATCAGTGGCCAGCAATCAGCGCATGCGCCACACAACCATCCACTGAACCACTGGACCACTGAACCACTGGAAAAGCAATTACACGCCGCATAAGCTGCCAAACTATCGAGTTGTAAGTATTATATGTATGTATATGTACGTAGTTACCTCCTCCTTCCCCCTATTTAATGCAATGGTAACATCAGATCCCCAGCAGCTTTAGCTTACCTTGAACTCTATTTTTTTGTACATTCCGTTTCCCCACTCATTCCTCATGCAAATTGACCATTTAATAGGCGCTAATATGTTTTACCAGCTACCGTGTTAATTTACAGTTTACTTTTCGCAGTTGCCTGTTGCCAGTTTCAACCCACGCGACCGACTCGTAAATATTATGCTCAGAGGCACCGTCTTATGCCTTTAACGATTTTGTAATTGTGTTCTTTACCGCCAAATGGCGCCTTGCCCTGGGGTGTAATAATTTGTGAAAAACGTGAGTTGTATACAAAAACAAAAATTTAAATACCTGAACTTGAAAATGCATTTCGTGCTAGTAGCTTTAATCTGGTCATTTCGCTATTTGAGTTATAAAAATTTGAAAATCCTTTTTGATGTTATGGAAATTCCATTAAAGCAACAGTTGATCCTAGGAACTAATGTCAAACTTGAGTATAAATTACTTAAATTATTATTATTTAAAAATATTTTTTTTATTAAGCATTCTAGTACTACGAGGTCAACTTAGATGTTTTTGTCCAAGTAATAACAATTTCCTTCCAATTTATAATTTAAGCCTTATATTAATTCGACATTAAATAAATGTGGCTGTAGCCACAAACAATTTTTAAAAGTTTTGGTTTGGTAATTCGAGCTTTAGAGATTCGGTTCACGAATCGGGCTTTATACCCCCTTAACTTAAGGTTTTGGTTTAAAGCTTTTCCTCGATTTTTCATATCAATAAAATAACTAAAAAAAATTTTTTTTTATTTTTTAATAATCTAACCTAATTTTATGATATTTTTTTTAAGTCTTTAATATTTGCGGTATCTTACATTGAAAAGCATGAAATTTACGTAAATACATTTTTATCGAAACTAACTTTTTATTTTCGAACTAATCAACATGCTCTTTACAGCTTTCGTAATATTTTTCAATTTTAAAAAAAAAACCCATTATCAGTGATCCTCACAAAGCGCAGAACCTGCAAAGATCACCTTATAACCGATTGATATAAATATAGCCAAAGTACATTTGGGTCCACGCAAGCATAGTTCAACTTTTCTTTATTTTAAAAAACAGTTTTTTGTATCCATTATGTTTGCTTGTAGAATTACACATTGAAAATTTCTTCATTTTTCTTTTCTTTTCTTCATTTTGTACGATTTTGGGGGTGTTAGTTAAGACCAGGGAATAAAACCGAAACGAATATCGGTTTCAGTTACGGTTTCGGTTATGCTCGAATTAAGTTATTCGGTTTCGTAACGGCTATCGATTTTATGTAAATTTCGGTTTAAAAATACCGGTACGGTTTCGGTTCAGAAAAAAATAAATAAATTAACGTTTTCAGTTGACCAAAATAAGAAGAGTTATTCATTTTTTTACATGAAAAAAGACTTAAGCTCTTTTTAGCCTGGAAAATAATGTTATCCTGTTACTGGAAAGGTTCAGCGTAATGTCGATTTTATAATATTTTGATCTCATATAAATTTGGCTAATTTGGTTTGACTATTTTGATTTTACAGATTTTTAATAACTTTGGACTGCCATAACTTTGTCAAAAGTCAATCAATTTTTATGCGGAATGTAAATTTGAGCATGATTTTACCTCCAAATTCATTTTGAAAATTCGAATTTTTTCGAAAAAATCAAAAAAGACAAATTTTCAAAAAAATTAAATTTTCTAAAATTTTTAAAATTGAACAAAATTTAAACGCAGAACGAATTAAGAGGTAAAATCATGCACAAGTTTATATTGCGCATGGAAATTGATTGAGTTTTGACAAAGTTATGGTAGTTCAAAGTTATCAAAGTTGCTTAGTATTTGCGATGGTCAGAACCGAAATTAACCATTGTAAATAAATCGGTTACTAAACGGATATTTCGGTTTAAAGAGTTTCGGTTAATGGGTTTCGGTACAGTGGAAACAAATATTTTCTGATACGGTTTCAGTTACGGTTACAAATTTCAATCGGTTTTCATCGCTTAAAGGTTACGGTTTCGGTTAAGGTTTTAATCCCTGGTTAAGACTGTGCCTTTCATTCGGTATATAACTAGATTTGATCGGACAGTCGTAGCAAGTATTCCATTCTTTCTGAATACTATATAACTAGTCGTTAGCGCTCTCCGTAATGATAATGCATGATAATGATAAAAATGCAATTTTTCTCCAACTGATTGTTGAAGTGTATTCTCTTGCAATATAGGCACCCGGATATGCCATGCAATATAGTATGTAGCACAAAGTTAGCCCATTCATGAACACGTATTTTTATTAAAGCCTCTAATAAAGCAATTAATGGCGATGCAACATACGATGAGAGTAAAAGCACCCACAGACAATGTAGGCAGTGAGAGAGAGAGACAAGTTTATTAGCTTAATTAAAACTCTTGAAAAGGTTCATCAAAGCAATGGAAAGAGTCGATTGGATCCGCTTCTTTTCGCCTAAAGGCAACACAACAAATTCTCCAAATGAAAAATGTGTTGAATGTTGGCAATTTAGCAAGTTTACAGTTCTCTGTCAGACTCAATAATGGAAACCTAATCCCCATTCCGTTTCTCAGTGAAGACCAGTCCAGCTCCAGTCTTGCACCATTGCTGTCTCTCATTCCGGGCCCAAGTGCCAGTTGAATGACGTTTTACTTGATTGCAGTTAATTTTCTCCCTCAGCTTTGTCCAAATGCAAATTCTACATTTCTATCATTTTCCCCTCCGGCGAAGAGAGAGGAGGAAAAAGTGGTTTTGTGGCTATGCCACAGCTCAAATCCAATTGAAGCCACAGAAACTTTTGATTGTTTGTCTCTCTATCCTCCGACAGAGTTTCTTTGGCGGGGCATGTAATAAAATAAAATTAAGTTGTAAAATGTAGAAAACGTGTTGAAAGGATTTAAAGTCTAAACTAGCCATCCGATATTCAAGAGTGTTACATTATATTGTTATAATTTTTCATGTTAATGTGTGTGTCCAAAGTTGAATTTACGGAAATAGTAGAAGTACGGATAGAATTTCAGAAAAATTATATTTTATTTAATATATTATATTAATACAGTGCTTGAAAAAGGAAAATGTTGATGGAATTATACCAAAAAAAAAACTAAATATCTAATAGTAATGGTTAATATTTAATTAATGGACACTTCCGTGTACTCTGTGCTAACTGCTGTGCTCAAGTTTTCAACTCAGAGTTCTCTTTTCATACTTACTACTATTAAGAATCTTATTTTAAGCTTATGAACTCGTAGCAACTAATCCCAATACTTGTGTTTATTCAATTAACAATATTTTTGTTACTTTCAGACTTTTCTTTTATTTCTATCCTTTTAGTTATACATTTTAAAAGTTGGCATAATTTATATAAATTGTTAATTTAAATTCTCATTCCACAAGGTTATTTGAATTTTTGGATATTGTTTTTTAGGTTGCATTTAGTCAACGTTAAATTAATAAATATAATATTATCGGGAAGTATGTATTTATTATCTTAATATAATTACATATAACCTCTTTCCACTACAAAGTTATGGATATTTTTTCTGATAGATACAAACAACAGGATAAAAAGGATATCGATCATTTAATTTATAGATTATTTTGTAAATCATTACGCTTGAATAATAATAATTATTATTAATATCAAAAATGGAAAAAATATTTTTAAAGTGTAGAAAAAGTTGTTTAAAAAGCATCAGAAAATCAAATCCATTGGCATCAATTGAGTATTAGCTTATTATTCTAAAATAAATTAATGGCAATCACAAAGGAAGCAACCAATATTAGGGCTTATTCAGAAAAGTCACTTTTATCGTTTTTTGATTTAAGAAAAACTTTCAAAATCTATTAAAAATCCATATTACCCATTTATCAACGTAGGGCAATAAGAAATGGAAGTTTCACGACTCTTAGCTCGTCGGTGAACTATTGACCTGAATAGTTATTCAGTTGCCCCACAACGAAGTCGTCAATGACGTCGCTGATGATTGTGTTTGATTTGCCGAGAGTTGAGCTTAGCTCTCTCATTGCCATGACTCTGAGATTGAAACATTTCGCCAATTACAAGACGCAAAAGGTGAGCAGAGGGTCAAAACAATGGGAAAATTTTTCGGAAAGCAATATGAATATTTGTGTATGAAAATGTCTTACAATTAGGCAACTTCCTACTACAAAATTTGTTTGTAAAATTTAATGGGTGGTCATAAATAGCTACTGCGAACCGGTTCGAATTCATCTGGTTCTTGAAGAAACTAGCTCAGCTCGTTGTCAATATCAATTACATAATGTGGGCATGATCAATATTAATATTCAATGTGTAAAAATAAATCAGTCAGGTCTCTTATCTATCGTAATAGAGTCATAAAACTAGTAACTTTTCGAGAGATTTACCAATAAAATGTGAGGCCTTTTATAGCAGTGGTCACTTTTGTGGCAATTAACAGCATCCACATGGTTCGCAATTAAACGAAACTGTCAGTAATTTATCTTGAAGCGTCGAAGATGTCGACGACGTGACTTCCCAGAAAGACCTGGCGACTTTTCATTTGCGCCTCCATAACTGGATAACTGGCTAGTCGAGGCGGACAATGGGTACTACTGCCTGGTAATGAGCCAACAGTGGAAAGTAAAAGGGTTGAGATTGCAGTGGTGCATCCTCTAATTGGCACCAAATATGGCGATTGGTTTCTACCATGGCCAAGGCTGCTGTGGCATGCTGCAAAAATATGTCAAAATGTGACAAAATGCGTGTATACTCGTGGCGTGTTGGCTAATATGGGAGAAAGGTATAGAAGGGGACTGCGGATAAAGCCACATACCAATGGCAAAACTCTGGAAATCACCATTTAAGGTATTCATTAGTCGCGCACAGAGCACTGAGCACAGAGCGGTCGACGATCCAAAAGGGACGTCCAAAAATGGCAGCAAAATCTCATCAGTTGTTGCCCATTTCTGAAGATTACAGACAAAAGATCATCATGATCATGATCAGGATCGATAATGATAATGCCAGCCAGCAAACCACATCGATCACTCCCAATCAGCTGTGCCCAGAAGAGAGTCTCTCAGCTTTGGTCTCTTCACTCTCCACCGCGTTCTCTCTTTTCGCTTTCTTCTGCTTAACTGTAAAGCTTTGCCCTTAAATGTCAATGTCCACTGTTGTCCAGTTACCAATCTCGAGACTGAAATTAAGCGATTTTCGTTGCTCAATTTACATTTCTCGTTACCAGATTTCGATTATTGTCTGTCCATCAAGACAATCGTAAATCGTCCTCAGGTGTAAAATGAGAGACAAAAGGCAACAGAAACTTTCACTTGTCGTGTGCTCAATGCACAACATGTTGCAATTGAACTGCTCCTTAATTGTGGTCTACTTAGTGTTTCGTATAGGTGATGACTGTGAAATTAAATAACCAGATTTAGTTCCATTTAACAGATATATGCATGTAGATGGCATCCTAAGCTTGGACTTTGCCTCATAAGCCACAAAAGAATGTTACCTTGTTAAGTGATTTGTCTAAAATTAATTAAATTGAACATTTTATGCCGGGAATGCGATAAGCTCTACCACAAATAAGGCCAAACACGCAAGCTACAGGCTATGCCAAAGGCAAAAACCGCCTAAAACTATACACTGAACAAAAATGTTCGATGCAATATTAATTTTGCCAAAGTACTTTAAATTAAACCCATTTCGAGATAAGATTTTATTAAAACTGTACGCAATATTAGTATATTAACTAAGGTTAATAATAAATATGGTATAATGAGTGATTAATTCGACTTTATTTACTTTACTTTAAAATTCTTATGTTAATTATATTTGCATTAATTCAAAAAATTCTCGATACAATATTAATTTTGCGAAATTACTCTAATGATTTTAAATAAAACCCATTGTGAGATAAGTTTTTATTAAAATTGTACATAAAATTTGCTGTAATTAATGATTAATTTAATCGAATTTAATTACTTAGCTTTAAAATTACTTATGTTAATTATTTTCGCATTAATTCAATAAACTTGTTGATTGTGCAATCATTATTTCTCAAAGTGTATATGCATAATCAAGGCTCAGGAACTAAATGAAGGTAAAATTAATGGGCTTTCGGTAGCACACAGAGAATACAGATATAAACAGAGGAGAGAGGGAAAGAGAGAGGACAGCCGACAAAGAGTATAACCTGACAATGGTGCGGGAGTCCTCCAGACCAAGGGAACCTCTAGTGGCGTCTGCGTTTGCGATGGCTAATCAAAATATTTAAAATAGTTAGCCGCAGGCTGTGGACTTCCCATGTAAACAGAGTCTGGATATAAATAGCTGGCAAGGATGAGCTGGAAGACGCCTCTACCTACTGCAATCGATTGTCGTGTGCGCGATTCATAAATTATTGAATATCTCTCCTCACTCCACGTCCTTTTGCGTATTTCATAATGTCGTACAGTGCGGCGACTTAAACAATATGCTTAATCATTTGAGAAAAAAGTGACACTGGAGGGGAACATGGTAATTGCGCATGCGCGACATGCCGCGACGGCGGCCTCTTTATAAGTAAAATGTACCGTATATTAAAATATTTATAATGCCTTTTACGTCCATACGTTCAATTGCTCCTCTTACTCCCCCACCGATTTTGAATCTCTCTCGTTCGGTCTGTGGGTGACCTACTAAACGCATTTATTTCCAACCCCCCTTCTTCCATTCTACACCAGACTTTGAATCTGCCTCTGAGTCCCGCCTTGTCACGCAACGTTGCGTTGTTTTGGGCGTGCTTTATCATTTCCCTTTCGTTTGAGTTCCCAGCTCCAATTCTGCCCCGGAGTGAGACAGACAGCAAAAAGTTGTCTTCAAGGTATGCTAATTTCAGTGATTAGACAATAATATGAACTGTCCAAACTATGGGTCAAAATCTCATATAAATGCGGCCACACAAAACGAAAATTGAGTTTAATGGCTAATTAAAGCCTTGTAGAGGATATTATAAGTTAGAGGACGCATGTTAGACATTATTGAGTATATATATTCTTGGTCAGGATGACAAGCTGAATGGTATACTTTAAAGCTTAAAGTGATTATACAATGAAATTATATTTAGTATCCCTACTTTCTATAAGAAATTACTGAACTCGATAATATTGCAGTTGAACAATAATTATGATATTAGACGAACACAAAGGGAATATAATAATAATACATACAAAAGTGTTCTAAAAATAAATTCTAAGATATATATTATTATACTGCAGAATAAAGAAGTTAATAAAATATCCTCAACATATATTTAAGTTTTTTGTATTTAATTCCGTAAGAACTTCATTTACTCAAATACACGTTTATATACTATTCAACTTATTTCCAAAGAGAAGAATTTCTTTTGTCTATATTCAGGCAGATTAATAAAATATTAAATAGCATTGGAATATCCTAAAGTATTATAAATATATTTATTTTTTCCTTAGGACATCGGCGTAAGTCAGTCTTTAAGTAAAATATAACATGCAGCTCACACATTGAGTTGAATTTATTAAGCGTTTTCTTTAAGAGATGTGTAATTTAATTACAAAAAAGTAACGCCTTTAAACTGATGTTTGTAACATGATTACAATCTGTCTGCCGACTTGATTTGGGCTAGAAATGTCGGCGTACCTACAAATATAACTTAATTTTACAACATTTTAAACGCTTTGGGGCGTAATCACATTAATTTATCGTAAGACTCTCTAATTAGTAGAGCATTCAAAGCGTCGCTCGATGCACAGCTGGTGGATATAAAAAGAGACGCAGACAAAGGCGTTACAAAGTCTTCCAGTGTCAAAATCAAAATGCGGTGCATGACACTTAAAAGGTCATAAACTTGTCTGAACCCCTTTAGAACGACCGTCAAAAGGGCTCTTCAGTTTTCTTGTTCGAGTTAAAAATTAGTAAACACATTTTATTCCCACAGGGTGGTCGAGATTGTGGTCGGCTCATGTACCTTTCCACTCTGCCCGGTCAACACTTAATTATAAATTCTAAATGCATAATTTTGTCATTTCAGAAAATTTTGGGGCAGGTTGCGGCTGCGCATAAAGAGATATGTGTATTGAAGGAGTCAGAAATCTAGGAATGATCTGAACTATTCAGTATGCGCGGTCATGTTGCTCAGACGCAAGTGTATTGGCTTACAATTGAGAATGAAATATGTATCTATCACGTATTTACAGAACATGAATAAAGATAATTGAGAACCAGCAAAAGTTCAGGGCTACAAGTTGCTGAATGCTGGATGAATGAATGATGAAGCTATAATTCGACGAAAATAAAGTATTTCTTAATTGCACTAAGGCTAAGGAACTGTGACAGTATTTGTAAGAATAATTTAAAACAAATCGAACAAATCCTGTCTTTACACTTTTTGGAGATTTAGTAAATGGGATTTGATAATCTCCAAAGTCTATTTTCTTTCATCTTCTCCTCTGAAAGTCTCCTCCAGTGAACTTTTTAGTCGAGGACTATTCCAAGCGAGCTGTGCTGTGTTCTTTCTGGTGTGGAAAGTCTGGTTTTGTATTTTCTTCTTTTAATTTTCTGCTCTGCCCATTTTTTTTTTTTCCAAAAGATCAAATTAAATTTTAATTTGTATTTTTATTTTATCATGATTTTGAAACTGTGAAAATTAATTTAATAGGGTTTTTATAGGCGTAAAATACCAAGCAAAATTGAAAATTAATTACGAAAATAAAATAATTTGTAGGCCACGTACTTAAAAAGTACAACGGGTATACAAAGTTTGTCGAAAACACCGAGAAAAATTATATCTTGAATAAACAATGCTATCAAATGTAAATAAAATTGTATGAAGATTTGATATAATGTAAAATTTATTGACTTAAATAGATTTATTTTTTAAATGAAACAAAAGTGAGCCAATTAAATTTTGATGGAATTTGTAAGTATATATTAATCTTAACTGAAATTAATAAGTTTTTGGAAATTGGAAATAAATTTGTGGCAGTCGATTTTAGAGACTGCGAATATTTGGTTGAAAAATTGAAATCTCTAACATTTAAGGAACACCGACATTTCGAACGGTTGTTTTCAAAAGCAATTCTCTAATCTCTAAAGAAAATCTCTAAAGATTTATGGAACAGGCCGTAATTATTTATATGCTTAAGATTGGAAATTTGGTTGCTCTATGTACGGAAGGAAAGACATTGGCAAAATTTAGCTTCTGTACCCTTTGGGTACTGGTTTGAGTTGTTGGAAAACTGTTCAAACCGCCGAATCGAAGCTTTGAAGCGTAGCAGCCATTGTTGTTACCTCTGAAATTGTTCTCTTTTTGTAAGTTATAACGACTGTAATGATCATCGCAGGTCTAATCAAATTTTCTTAGGCAGATTGAACAATGTTTACGACGCGTTGTTAAGCAGTTTTCCGACACCTTGCTAGTATAATTGTAATACAACATCACAATCTTTTTTTCTTGATAAATGATAAAATGAAGAGATCAACATGAAACCCCGTAGGAGAATTGTTTTTACCGCTAGCTCGGTGACCAAAAATACAAGTACATCATTAATCTTTCAAACTTCTTGGGCAATTCCATAAAATATTTCCGGGAAAAATAGAAAAAAAAGGAAAAGCAATACAAAAAATGCAACCTTGTTAGCACTTGGAAGACTGTGTACTCGTTTCACCCACAAAAAACTTGAAGCAATTTACATAACAAGACCAGTTCCCAAGGCGAGAGACAATCAGTGGCGCTACAAAAACCTAAAGCCTGTCAACATGTAATCCATCTAACAATGTTCAAAATGTGAGGCAACAACTGGCAGTTGCAACAGTCCGCATGCAGCAAATATATGTACACACATAAAGCTAGAAACAAACAGTTAAGAACTCGAAGAACAACTGGAAGACCCCATGGGTGATCGAAATCAATTTGGCGCTTTAACACACGAACGTGCCCCATAGATGACACGCCCACCGCCTTGTCCAGCACAACAACTGCAACTGTGCTGAATGCCCCACGGGAATTGCCAGACTTCAGTCTTCAGATTGCGCCTCAGCTTGCACCTAACTCTAATTGGGCATAATTTAAATTCCGCTCGTGAGCGCCATGAATTGTATTTAACGTTTTGGCGCTTCTAAAGTTGGAGACGATATCCATCCATACCATAAGACTCGATGGGTTTGGCGGTAAATTTCATTTGATTTTATTTCGTTTTTTCCAACTATTTTATTTTTCCTTCCTCGTTTTGGCTACCGCAAGTCGATTGCGAGCAGAGAAACTTCCTTATTTGTAAGAGTTTTGTTTTTGCTTCTCCTATTTTCTGCTTTTGTCCCCTCCCAATTCCTTGCTTAATTGGTTTTACGCCTAGAGAACTGTAAAGAAGTTCGATGCCTTAGTTTTGATTAGAAGGCGGCTATTAGAAAATTGAATACACAAGTTTCTGTAGATTCCATTTGAAAGTCGAAAGCAAAGCAAAGATTTCGATCTAGTGAATGGTCATGAAAAATTACGTCGCAGTCTGCTAAATGTTCAGTGGGTCATGCTAGGACAAATACATTTCGATTGGGTAGTAATTAGTTTAATGCTCTTTTGTGAATTTGATAACTAAAATAATACAGATTTACAATTTTAACTCATTAATTCATTAAATATATTACTTCAATGCGATTATCTCTTAATTTGAATTGCAACAGGGTCAAAGTTCACACTGCGATGAAATTTCTTAGTATGAAAGTCGCTAATTTGTATACCCATAACATAAAAAGTAAGTAAAAGTTTATATTGTATATATTGCAATTTATTTAGCAAGGAGAAGGAGGCATCTCCGACCCAATAAAGTATATATATTCATGATCAGTATCAAGAGCCGTATCGATATAGCCGTGTCCGTTTATTCGTTCGTATGAACAAGAAGATCTCAGAATCTGTAAGAGATAGAGCAACAAAATTTGGCACATAGACTTTTATAAAATCCACTCAGATCAAGTTTGTTTGAAATTTTTGCCACGGCCCCTTCCGCCTCTGTAAATCGCGAAAAACCACCACAACCTCAGTTTCTACAATGTTACATTATTTTTAGTAACTAACGTTATCTATTATTGTTCTCTATCGCAACAAGGTCGGACAAATAGAACGCCAGTAATGGCTGATTTAAGTATTTAAGCAATACAATCTTCTAAAATATTTAATGTTTATTCGACCATATTTTTTCCCCGATGGTTTTCTCTATGTTACAACATGTATTTTTTACCTTAAAGAACGATTTTTTAAATCAAAAATTCAGGTAAATTTATTGATTTTCAATCAAGACATACATTCTTAACTATTTACAAAATTACTAACTTTGTTAAATAGTCTAAAGTCACTATTGTCTGCATTTAAAATTAATCTTAACTATTAAATCACAAATAGAGCGCCCTTAGTTGGTACAGTCTTTGTATTTGTCTTTTATCTAAAAAAAATAAAAACAAACGGGTTTAATTTAATTTTAAACTAATGTATGCATTCTCGTTATTAGCAACGACTCAGATTTCTTTCTATTCATTCATATCCAATAGCAGAAAATTCTCCCAGTTTCGTATTTTCAATTGGCATTCTAATGGTCTCCAATAACATTGTCCACAGGAAGTTGTCACACTTCATCGTCAACCGATTTTAATCCCATTCGCGTTGCTCTCAGCAATTCCGGGAAATAGAAACTCCTTTCTGACATGCCAAGGCCAATCGTGTCTGTGTCTGTTGGCACTTGCGCCAACAATTTGTAAGCCATCATTTCAATTAAGTCGCATAAATCACAAGGAAATCAGCAGCATCATCATCATTATGATCATCATCTTCCTCGTTATCCTCAAGTACAGAGAGCACTTAAACAAGCACTGGGCATGCGCACAACCTACGCAACCTCAAGGTAACCAAAGAGAACCTTTTCTTAACTCCTTCGAGTTCGTTTCATTTGGTAAACGAACCAATTTAAACGGCGCATCGGCATTCAAAAGAAGAAGAAAAAGAAGACAAAGGGCCGACAGACTTAATCCTTGTCATGACCGAGACCCGGGGGGATCGAGAGACGCCTGGCAATTGCAGCAGCTCGTGAAACTGCTGTTTCACGCTTCAACACAAATGCCCTTTGTGCTCTGTGCCCTCTGTCCAGTGTTTTGAATTGCAGCGGCAACAAATTGCAGCAGACACAACACCGTACTTGCAGATACTTCTCGTTCTGCCTCGCAACAGGGTGAACTTATTAGGCGCAGCGCTTCGACAACGAGGTATTTATGTAACTGCCACGAATTGAGTTGCAAATAGCCAGAGGGGCAACATAAAACGTGCGCCACCGAAACTGAGTGGCTCAAGTATCTTTAAGATACTCCTCTACATGTATTTTTTCACTGAACTCTGGACGGCGTTAAGTACTCGTCATTCGTTGCAGATCCATCACCTGCTGCGTTGCCGAGTAAAAACACGAGCACAACAAAAGCACCGCAAGGATAATCAGGAATGTACCTTTGTAAGATCACAGTCTGTCTATTTTTCAGTTGTCCTAGTCTTAAATTGCAACTGTCAAAATGAATTTCAAGGCAAACAAAGTGTAAAATGTGAAATAACAATGACGGAAGGCTAAAGGTGCGGGAGGTCAAAATAAAATGTTTTATTTTCTACACCGGAAAATCCCATTGAACCCAATACGCTTTTGAATCTTTCAAGTACCTGTAAAGTCATTCAACAGCAGGTAAACACCTGCAGACCGAGCAAAACTTGCATAACAGAGCAGAAATTAAGGAACTAAATGCGGGTTAAATCTAAGACGAGCATTAAATGAATTGTGGACTAGTGTGCAAAACAGCTAGCTAAAAATTTATATCGCTCTTTTAAAATCTTCGTCGGAACTTAATACTTTTTCTAAATTTCTGTAGATTTGTTTAATGGATTTAATTTTTAGACAGTTAAAAGAAATGTATCTAAATATTTTGACATTGTTCTCTTTAAATGTAATCTCCAAAATATTATTTGAAAATCAGCATTGACAAATGTTTAATAATAAGGGTAAATTTTAAGGAATGTCTGTAATTGCAACTCAAGTAACACGAAGGAGTCGAAAGAGCATGTTCAATGCGTTCCACAAAACAGGTACCACAATCACATTCCCTCTTGCAATCAGTGTTGCGCATTCAGCGACATTGTCGCATATCTATTCATTTATTCGAACTGTTTAGTGCTGCAGAAAAAAGAACAAGTACATTGGCTCAATTGTGGGAGGTGATAAACTGTAAACTTTTACTTTTACTTTATAAATATTTTGGTTGAACACTTGAAAAACTCAAATTCAACATGCAAAACAAAATGTCTAGCTATATTTATTTAGCCTTTTTTCAGCTCATCTCTTAAGCAGGCATCACTGAGTGCAACGAACAGCGGGCACGATCGCCAAGCCGGCACGAACGTTCGCATCAGTTTCGATTTGACGGTCGTTTGTGTAGGACGTGATTCTCACTGAAAGGCCGAAGTGAAGAAATCGTCGTTTGTTCGGTGCGTCGGTCGGTTAAACAACATTTTAGTGCGTTTTGTTGTTTTTGATAGTGCGTGTTGATGTTTTTATTGTATTTGTTTCCATTTTCCGATAAATATGTGTGTCATAAAAATTAGCTTGTGTTAAATGATAATGCAGTGCCAATAAATATATGCAAATCTGCTTTATGCAACGACAAAGACGTCTACTTACACATGTATGCATATAAGTCTATATATTGATATCACTATTTATTTCTTCTTTTGCGTTGAGGATATACAAAAATAGCCAAAGAAAAAATTTGTCGCTGTCGCCGTGCTGGGAAGTGCGAAATGTGCGTGAAACGAAAATAAAATTAAATAGCGCAAAAAGTGTCGCTAAAAAGCGAAAAAAAGGCTAAAATGTTTCTAAATACATATTGAAAGTTGTATCTGCAAGAGAATTTGCATACCAAGTAAAATAGAGTGCTAAAGGAAATGTGTAAAAAAGAATAATAAAAGTCAGCCACACGTCGCGCCGTCAACTGACAAGCGGAAATTGTAAGAAAAGTATAAAAAATAAAAATAAGAATAACAAATAATAAAAATTATGAATGAAAATTCTTGGAAATGTTCTCTGTGAGTGCGCGATCATTTTGATATAAGCTATACAAATCTTGACGAATAAAAAAATAAGAAGAAATAATTAAAATTACAAGTTCAAAGTCAAATCGTTTAAAATGCGTGCTTGAGTTCCCGATTTTTTTTCTGTCAAAATGAAAACCAGAAAGTTATACAATTGCCTTCCTTGGTGCCTGTTGCTGATCTTACTGATGGTCTTTGATAGCCACTGCCGGCGACAGCCAAAGACCAAGGCACAGTCAAAACGCCTTCAAACGTTCTCACCCGCTCAATTGCTTAAGGAATACAATGCCAGTTTTAGCTCCGCTGAGCAGCTGGATGACAACATAATGTCCTGGACAGGCGTTAGGATCCAGGAGCGTAAACAAACGTCGTCTTCGAAAATACAAAATCCGCGACGTCGTAAAACCAAAAGTGGCCTCCTGATCGAAAGTAATATTGCAGATGATCATCAGGCATCGGCCTCCGTCGAGATCACTTCCAGATCGGGCAAGAAATCCGCACAGCAGCGTCGACGCAACGGTCGCATCCAAAGACCCAATATCAAATCGAATGCCAATGGTAAGCTGATGCCTCTATAACTATAGAGCTTGGAATAACACACTAAGTATGGCTTTGATCGATCGTTGCAAGTCAAGAAGTCGATCGTTATTCGGCTTCCTTGTTTTTGTAATTCTTGTTGTTCTTGTCGTGTCCAACTTGTCTTGCGTCCATATTTGGGCGCTCAAGTTGAAAGAACTTTCATGTGAAAGTTGTGACAGGAGGAAGAGATTTTTCTCTACCTATTTTATTTATTTATTATTATTATTTTTTTTTTTGTAATTCTATACGTTATTACGTGAGAGGTCCAGTTATGGGACAGCAATGTTGTCGTTGCCTTTGTCGATGCTATTGTCGTTGTCGTGGTCTTGACTCCAGTTGTAGTTCTTGCATGCTCAGCATTTGTTCTTCGTCTTTGTCTACTCCTTCTGTGATGTGAACTTTGCCTATTAGGCGTGCGATCTGCATAGTTGCAGCTGGTTGACGCATTAAAAACCACATAGATAAATTCCATTCCTATTGAATAAAAACAATTTTGATCTAATACATACCAAATGCTAGCAAACTAGAATCTAGCATCAAATTTATATTTTTTTTATCAAATTATTGCACCTGTTTTGAACACTAGAAAAAACGGCTTAATAATGTAAAGTCTGGTATTAAAATTTAGCCAGAGTTCGAAAATAATAATTTCAAAGCAGTCAGGAAAATTCAAATTTCCCACTGTAGCGAATCTTAATATTTCGGATTTAAAACCAAAGTAGAAGTGTCTGAACTGTGACATGTTATAATAACACTTTTGTATAATTTCACTGATGAATGTGTTTGTTGAGAGCAAAACGAATTAACTAAGTTGAATGCATGATTGTTCAGTTGTTTGTTTGTGATTGAAATAGAATAATTAACATATTAATTTGTTGGGTCTGTCAAAGCTGCACATAATCTGAGTATGTATTAATTTTTATTAAGTGCTGAGCTTAACAAATAAAAAATAATTAAGGTTTTCTGGACTTGGAGCGCAACTTTGTTGCTTGAAATTAAATTGTGAAAAACAAATGACAGCTGAAAACAGAATGAATGCGAAATTTCGTTTAGTTTATTCCATGTGTCCTGAAGTAACAGCTAGTATTTAACAGACAGCCTTAAAGCGTATGCTAAAAGTAAGTAAATTATTGTTTTCTATTCGATTTCTAACAGAATTGTTTAGTTCTTGTTAGTTCTTTCTTATCAACATCCCAAAAATGTAAACAGTTTTCAGCAGTTAGAACAAATAATTGTATTGTTCTAATAATTGGCTGCCAATTGAATACGTTTAAATAAAGGCACAATCCAATACAAGAGTACAACAACAAATGAAAAAAGAGAACAAATACTAATACAAAGGTAAAATACATAACGTGTGGGTACATGACAGTCTTCAAGACGCACTTCTGACCCCATACCAAAACTAGGACTGAGCATAACAATAGCGCCAGGCTCTAGAGGCTGTCTCCTACATTCTCTAGAATCTAGTTCTAGTAATTGTGGTCGAGCACAGAGGAAGATGCCGTAACAACCGAAAAATAACAAAAACAACAACAACAACAATGAACACAATGGCCAATTGTTAGACATTTAGAAAACCCTCTTGAGAAGATGGGCCAGATGGGCCTGCGTGAGTTGTCGTAATCGAAGCTCGTATCTTTGGAATATGTCAGGCAGAAACCGCAACACGCGTTAATAGGAACATGTGTTCGACTCATAGTTCGGTTAGGTGTTGAACTGAAGACCGCACTGGGGTTATATTATAGTTTCACTTAGACTTGTTGCACTTTTCCTTCGCATCGGTACTAATAAAAATAAAGTGGCTTAACGTGTTTGCTGGCAACACCATAACATTTAAATTTGTTATGCCCTTAAACAATTTCTCGCTTAAATATGCATTTCTGAATTTTTCAACACTATCTTATGACTTGCTAATAGACGGACTCTATTCAGCTAACAATGTTGCGTGTCGATATGTTTAGGCTTTTATGTTTTTATGATAATCTTTTGTTAATGCCGCCTGTTGTTGTTGATTGAATTTAATGTGATTTCAAAAAACAGTTCACTTAGTTTAAGTTCTATGTTGAAAAATGGAACGATCTTTAATATTATATGTTGAAGAATCTATAAAGGTGGGCAACGGTCATTTGAATGTAGTTGTGGTCAATTTTTTATTATCATTTATAGCTCAAGACATAAGGAAAAAATCATTGTTGAATAAAACTTATTTACAACTATTATATAGTGTTGCTCTTAAGCTTTAAAAAACCCAAATGAATGGAGTTAATAAATATTTAATGATAATTTGATGATTGAAACTCTCATCTCATGGGCTGTAAATCAAATAAAATTGCAACTAAGACAACTTTCAAACTAGTCATCAAAAAAAGTTTAATAAACGATTTCAATAATGACTGCAAATCAAATGCATCTTAATCATTCAGTTGTAAATAGATTCAGAGTAGATGTTGAGTACAGCTCAAGTCTAGCTAAAGGCGATGTGTGAGACATAAATGCGAATTGATAGAGCAAATTATTTGCGATTAAACGACGTGTTGACTATTTATAAAGCCGAATAGTGAATTCAGCAGCTATTGGCATTAATTGATTGATTGCTTGTTTAGATTAGAGAAAATGAAAGTTCGTGAGCACTCGAAATGGGTCACCAATAGATACAAGATACAAGCTACAAATACAGATACAGATACATTTACTGAAAGCTACAAAGGCTACTGATTGAACCGACGCCGACGCTGCCTTTATTTCCGTTGTTGTTGTTGTTGTGTGTTAAGCCATGCCTAATCAACACACACGTATGCACACTTTAAGAGCTCATTAGTTGCCCTGTGTCGATATAGATTCTTATAAACATCCATAAGAATCCATAAGTCATGGACAACCTCTTGTTTAAGTATCTAACAGATATTTATACAATCCAAGCTGGAAAGCTGCTGTTGCTGTTGCTGTTTGCTCATCGGAAAACTGTTTGGAGAATGCATTCTTCATTGATTTTTAACGCGGCTTTTTTTTTTGTTTGCTTCTTGTTAACTGCATTACACAATGCATCCAGCGTAGCACAGACAGCACGCCATATAGCTGGAAATTTAGATTTGTGGGAAAAAATGCCGCAGAGCTCCAACAGTTTCCCCTTTCCACTTGCTCCCTGTCATTGACTTTTATTTGTTTTTAATTTTTTATTGACATGTGAAGTTGTAGAAGTTTAGTGAACTTTACTGTTGGTTTTCTATTGCCTTTTATGCTTAGTTTTCGTCTCTTAAGCGTGAAAAGCAAAAGTTTTCAACATGGCTTTGGTTTTCAGTGCTATCATTTTATTGAGAAATTTTCTTAAAATTTCATACTGTTCACTTACATATTATTTTTTTAAATTGAATAATTTTTGGTTAATTTAAATTGCGAGATAGAGAGATAGAAAAAGTCTTAACTATTTCAGAACTTTTATTTCTTCTTCTTACTTTCTGTGATTTACTTGAATATTTTGTAAATCTTTATGAAATCACAGCTTGCATTTTTTTAATATTCCTGAGAACTGCACCAGCTTGGATATTATTCCTTTTCGTATGCAAATCTTTGCATCTTCAACTCTCCTTTAGTCTTTTCCTTTGACACTTAAAATAATCCTTCGGCACTAAACTAAATTTTAACTTAGCATAACTTTTTCGGTGGCTTAAATTTGTGTTACCGCCTTTATTTCTCTGCTATTCCCCTTTTCTGTTGCATTTCACATGCAATTTGTTGTTCAGACCTTTGTTGTGATAATTTACTGAAATGCAGTTTATAGATCATCCAATTTTATGTGAGGAACGAACACCTGGCCAACACAGCGTCTGTCTTTTTCTTTTTTTTTTGTGCAATAATGTTCCCTGAGTTAACGGAAGTGCATAATTCTGAAAGACAGCTGCTTACCTCAGGATTATATATACTTTTGTTACCAAAAAGTAGTGCAGGACTGTGAGTAGATAAAATCAGACGGACCCCAAAAAGGATTTACAGCTATGCGGTGAAAGTAATTTATTAAATGCCTGGAATATCCCACAAGATATTTGATATGAGAGGCGGTCTCAATTGGGGAAACATATGTCAAAACTCCATTGAAACAATAAACATCAAAAACAAGAAGATGGGGAAGAAGCAGCTTCGGCGGCGATGGAGCAATTCGAAAACTCATTAAAAATAAACAAAAGCTGCGAACACAATGAAGTACTGAGTTTTGTTCGGTTATTGTAAGACTGGTTATTTGATACGGAAACCTAATACATCTCTACAATTTGCGAGCGCGCTTTTAAAGTGAAGTTCCAATAAATAAACAACTTAAGATCATAAAACTTAAGGGCAAACATTTAAAGTTTTATAGATCACACTCGTAAGCAAACACTGAAACCAAACGAGCAAAGATGTCTTGAATATACCCTGTGCTTACTAGCTAATTTGTTTTTTTTTTTTACAAATCTTATGGTATTTTCAGATTATAAAAATTTGTAGATGAATTAAAGCACAGCTTTGAAATAACTTTTTAAATTAACCGAATTAATATTAGTAATTAAGCAGAAATGGTTGAATATAATATGAAATTATCTCTACTTTTTACTGGGTAAAAAAAACGTACAACATCAGAAAACGACATGTAAACATTTTGTTGTGCATTCATAAATACAAACACGGCACAATTGTAGTTGTATCTTTTGTAAACAAACAAAAAAAAATCGAGTTACAACTTCGCGCTGACCGAAAGACGCCACAAAATGATCTATAGAAATTAAAAAAAAAAAAACTCCCAAAGTGGAACTGTTTGTGGCGCTGTTTACATAAATAGGAACATCATTTTGGTTAGTCGTCTGGTCGGTTGGACGGTTGGTTAGCAATAAACTTATGCTTAATTGCTGGCAGATATCTGATGGTTCCAGGCACTTCTACATAGCTTTGAAGTACCCCCCCACTGGTATTCATGCCTCTAGGCAATAAATTAATGTTATAGACCAAGTTTTGATAAGACATTGACGCCGCCAAGCAGACGGCATCCCTCTCACCCTAACAATCTCATTGACGGTCTCTGTCTCTCAGGTCCGCCTTGGGCCACCGGAACATTTAACGGGTCAGCGGCCGTTGATGTGCAGCCCGTGGAAAAAACAAATTCGTAGCTCGTTAGCGCAGACACTTGAGATAAGAGATGGAAATGCAATGCGCTGTGATTGAGGTTGCAGCAGTTCCAATAAATTCTCTCAGGCCGACAATTCTTGAAATTGGGTCAATGAAAGAGAGCATCAGTGCCATATGGTTTTGAAAACTAGCAAATGATCTGATAATAATCGTAATGCACGTGAATTGAGAATAGATGGAGTAATCAATAGGGAAAAGTCTTTAAAAAAATGCCTCATATATGAAATACAATGTCATCTGATAATCAAATAACAGATGATATCCATTCTTAGAACACCATTATGATGAACCATTAAAATTTATCATAAGTGGAAATTTTGAAGAGAGCGTTGAAGGATCAAGGCACTTAAACACTCTTTTTAATTTGTCTTGTCTTACTTCTCTCACATCAACAGTTCAGAAGGTTAAAGGCTATATATTATTTTTTTCATTTCAAAACATTTGTCTTAATTTGTCCTGATATTGTTCTTTCTATTAGAGTACTAAAAAATAATTTGTAAGTTTCGTCTCCGGAATTAGTCACTATTTTAATTCATTTACTACAATTCGGTTTTTACTATTCAAGTTTCTTCTAGAAAAGTAAGAATTCTTGGTATTCTTTTTGTCTTTCGTCCTTATAGCTATCATTTCGTATTCAACTTCAGGTCAGCTCATTCTTATCTTACACCTCAGTTATCAGTCTAAATCACTCATCAATGTCATCAACTGCATGTAGTTTCTACATGTTTAACACAATCATTCGATTTCTTCATTCTCCTCTTCGTTTGCGGCGTTTTTATCGAACCATTTGTCAATATTTAGGCTGATAAACGAACGTTGTTCGAAAGCTACAACAACTGTCATTGAACTTCATTGATAAATGTCGCCTTGACGACAGGTTTTTCTCAACTGCATTCCAGTCCACGAAGTTCCGAAATGAATCGACTTTTGATTCTATTGATAAGCTCAGCACACAATCCATTCTCAAGTTGGAAAGGCAAAGAACTTCTATATCATTCCCCGTAACTTAGCCAATGTCAGATTATAATACTTTTAACCTGTTGTTCCTGTTGTTCGCAAAGAACTCAAATCGTAGCAAATATTTTAGAAACAGATCGTTCCATGTCAACACATGGCAACTTGCACTCCTCTTTCTTGATGAAACGATTCTTTTATTCTGGGAAGGGAAACGCGTGCTTTCATTTGCCCGGAAAATGGTGTTGTGAGAAATTGGGGGAAAACACTTGAAAGTGCTGTATAAATATTATAGAGCGCAAATCGCTGCTGAAGATGTCAGAGACTAGAACTAATTATGCCTTATGCTTGCGTTGAAAGAAGTTCGCCCAGTAGACAAATTGTTTATTTGCCTCCAATATCTGCGGCTGTTTTCTTTGGGCATTCGATGAAAGCTGCATAAAAATGACTTGCAGTTGGAAATTCCTTCTCTCAACTTATCAGACAAGTTAAACACGGCCCCCACAGGTTAGGTAATCTGTTTATTTGAGCTCGCTTAAATGCCCGGGATGTGATTTTAGACTCTTTGATCAAAATTCCGGGAAACATGTGAAGTTGTATTTTAATATCGGAGCTCTAAGTATTGCAGATAAACTTTGAAAATTAAATTTGGTTCAAGTTGGAAATTGTAATAAGGCCAACAGCAACAAATGAATGTGAAAGAAAATAGACAATAATCAATTAAAGTACGCCTAATGTGCATGTTCATCATGAGTGAAAAGGGACAGACAGACGGACAGTTGCACAACCTTAATATGCTCGAACAGGGCATAAATACATATTTTAAAATTTATGTTACAGTAAAGTTTAAAATAACATTTATTCTTCTTTATGGAGGCATTAACCAGTTCATTTTTATCACCAAACAATATATCTGATTACAAATTTTTGCATTCAGCAGGAAATGTTCAGCACTCAAAAACATCAAATTGTTGTGTCGATATCACAAAATATGTACGAGTATTTTACAAATATGCTGATACCAGTTAATGATTGATTTTCACGATTAATTTATATAGATATTCACTCACTTAAAAAAATATAGTAGGCTGATTTGAATAAAAATCTATTATTTAGCAGGTTGATTCTTATTGAAAGATATAATGTCATTCAGCATGTACTGATTACTGATTCACCACAAGTTACGGGAGAACATATTCCTGAACATAAATAAAACCTGAAAGCTAAGAAGGAATGTTTTTTATGCAATTTTATATTTATAAATAGATCGCAACTAATTCCTCTTTAATTTAGTTTTTTGTGTGTGCATTTTTTATGAATCATCAATCAGAGATATATGACCTCCCTGACAACATTTTGTAACTCTCGTCTGCAGCTTTACTTATTGCTTGGCTGCCTGTCTGACATTTCTACAAATTTGCCGACAATCGACGACAATTTTTTTACCCGCAGGGGGGGAATGTAATGGCAATGATGGAATTTCCATCAACATGCAGACAATGTGCCGACTATGTTCAAACTGGAAGCAACAGTCAAACAGTCAGACAGACAGATATATTGATGTACAGACTGACGGAGAGATGTCGAGACGTGCCTTTTCGCATGACTCACGCATCGAGGGCTGAAAAACTCTGTTGGGAAAATGTAGTGAAAATTTTAACAGCTCGAGCTCAGTTGTTGAGCTGCAGTGTTATCTGGGTATCTTGCCCATTGCGTGGGCGCTGAATACACTTGTAGAAATTTTACATACTCGTAATTGCATTAAAATGCAAAGCTTGAAGTAAGAAAAAAATTACCAAAAAAAAAATTACTATGTTGATAATGTGTCCTGAAAATTGCATCGCAATCGGATAAAAAAAGAAGATATTTAACGTTGTCTTTATTGTGGATGATGTGGTCAGCAACAGAGTAATCTAACAAGAAGGACTTTAAAGTTGTAAGTCTTTCACGTTTGGTTTGCTATGGCATTCGGTTTTTCCGTGTTGTAATCATAATAGCAATGTAGGACTATACACCTTAAAATTAATAAGCTTTCTAAATAAGCCCAGAGTTGTGTCATATCACATCAAATATCCTATTTGTCTCAAGTCTCAAACTCTCGATCTTTTATTGCTTAAACAGTGTTGAGTATTAATTCTAACAGTCGTATTATTCATGAAAGATAGTAAAAGATACAAAATTCTCAGATAGTTAATTTTAAATACCTATTTGCGAAGACACAAAAACCAGATGCCATATATATATTTTAAATATTTCAAAATTTTTATTATTGGTATGTTTGGTGCCAAAATAGTTCAGATAAAATTTGTTTTATTCAATTCAAAAAGATAATTTAATTTAATTCAACAATTTTGACATGTGAGAAAAACTATTGTTGGTTTCTTAAATATCAACGATTACTTTTCTTATGGGGTGTTAGTGATTTGTAGGACACAATGTCACAAATATTTTGCAAAAAGATTAAACATATTATTTTAACAATAAATAAATTAATAAAAATTTGAATTAAAAATTGAAAAACATTTAAAAAAAAATGCCAATAATGTTAAAAGTACCATCAAATACCGATAATTTCTAAAAAATAATCCTCGACCAGGGTATAAAACCGTCTGTAACTATTTCAATAGAGTATACCAAACTAAACTGTCAAATAAGTAGAGAAATGCACGACAAAACAAATTGTCTACAGGCACGCGGCGCAAACACGTTAAAAGATCAAGAAGCTGGCAATGAGGCGGCTGCCAACAGCTTAGAGATCAGGTTCAGCTTCAGCTTTAACTTGAGATACAGATACTCACAGCTGGAACCGAGTGTGGAGATGCTGCAGCTGTCGACTGCCATTGGCGGCATTTTCTTTCCTTTTTTTTTGTAGGCTGAGGGGGAATCTTTGACAGCTTCTCGAGGTATGTCTTTAAAAGGATTGAAACATTTGGGGCTGCCATGATTAGTGTTCTAAATAACGCAACTGTCGTGTTGTCAGAGGCCAACACCAATCAATAAGAAATTGAGAAATTGACACGCGACATGCAAAGTGATTCAGTTCTATAACTGGAATTGATTCGGGATCAGAGAATCAGCCGATCCGATCCATTTCGACGCTTGACAAATTGCTTAATTAATTCGCCTTAAGGTCGATTTGTTATTGTTATTGTTGCTATTCGAAACATTTTGCCATTGTGACTTCAAAAGACAAGAAGCCGCTCTGTTTACTACACGAATTTTACAGGCACTCAATTGAATCGGAACAATGGAATAAAAGGAAGACAATTAAATATTTCACAAAATATAATACATTTTTTTTTGAATATTTCTGTAATTGAACACAGAAATTCAAATATATGCTATAATATATCTGCATTCCAGCAGGTTATTTTATTTATTGCTAAAATACATAGTTGAATATCTTTAGATTTTTTACCCGATCATAAATGTCCACCAAAGATCAAAGCTCTTTTATATTGCTCTTTTTCGATTTGGGTGTACGGATAATCTGCATACATCCCTTGAGAGTATTGTCACTATATTTGGTATCTCTAAACTAAATACTTTGGTATATATTAAGCTTGAAATCAGAAAAAAATCGATTTCGTTTCATTGTAAAAATATCGTCAATTTGTGTCATAATTCTTTATATTTATCTCGAAAATCTTTAAGAACTCTCATAGACAAAACAAAATAATTTTTTTACATGCGGTAGATATTTCATCTATTTTTACCTTTAGGTAATAAATGAAAAATAAAATTAAGACAAGACCGCAAAAAATATTCAACAGACAATAAAATGAATGCAAAAAGAATGTGATTAATGGAAGTACATTAATAATTTCCTATATGCTCTTGAAAAGTAATTTAATAATACATATAATTTTAAATTAATCTTATTTGAAATATATTAGCGGGAATCCTTGACAGCTTAATATTATAAATACTTATTGTACGAATTTTAGTGCCGTAAAAGAAAAGTGTTCATCCGCAGTGCTCGATTCGTTAAACAGAAGAGAGATATTTTTATGTCTTAACATAGTTTGATTTCTTTGTTGTTAAAATTATATTATGTTCATAAATTCAATCATTCATAAATCGAAGACATATCTTGAAATTATCCCTGATCCCAAATCAGTTTTAACAAAGTTTTAACAATTGCACGACTTATATATTTATAGATAAAAGGGAGTTCCCTTTGTGTAACATACATAATACTTATTGCAATGTGTATCTGAAGCAAGATTGCAACCTTTCTTCTAGAATTTGGTTTAATAATTGCTTATCGGAAAGCAGTATTCGCATGCTAGTCACCCATAGCTTTACAGTTAAGCCACTCAATTAAATATGAAAATCCTTAGCATGACGAAGATCGGGTTGAGCTCAGCTTGAAGTCAGCTTGTTTAATAAAACGATAATTGCTAATCAAAAGCAACATTTTTAAGACACGACAGGATAAGAGCTTATCAAATTGCAATAAGTATAAGTAGGCAGATAACTGGTTAGTTTACTTGCTTAGTTCGTTCAGTCGATAAAAATTTGTAAATGGAAAACAAACCAGCCAAAAGATACGCATCATTATCACCATCATCATCATGGTCGACGACATAAACGTAAACAAGCAAATTAACTCAATTTCTTTCAATGTATCTAACAGATACATTCGACAATTAACCAGCGACATCTGACAACTTTTGCGGATTGCATATGCCATAAAAAACAATGCAACACAAAACTATTAAGCAAACCAAAAACCAAAAACAAAAAGGCCAAAACGGCAAAGACACTCAGACAATTTGCGGACACATCTGGCGGCGCCATCAAATGGCCATTGCGGCGCCTGAAGCATTCGTGGGTTGACTCTAGTGATTTTTGTCTCCTCCGTCGGCGCCTTTTTACAGCCAAAACTAACACGCTGGCGCGTACGTACTAATTAAATAGTTTACAAGTCAACTTGATTGCACCGGAGGTGGAGCCTTCAAGACTTACAGAGTTGGCAGCTTACTATTTTGACCAAAGATTGTTCAGGCTTGAAGATTTATTATAAGTCAGCTGAGACATATTGCCAGTAATCATAAAACTACTGCAATGGGTATTACTAATTTGTATGAGGCATAATGACAAAAGTATTCCCCATCTCAACCTCAAATATTTGCTCAATTTTTTTGATAGTTACAGGTGTATTAGATGCTTTGATTTCAAGTAGATATTTAAAAACGGATAAGCATTTTATATTTTTACACATGAATAGTGTATTTCTTAAGATCAACAGTTGATTTTTGGTACCTATCAATTTTAACTCATTAACATTATATTTGACTTACAATCGGCAGTTGTTATTTAAGCAACTCATTTCTCTACTTAAGCCGAATTATTATTATTATATTTCAAGTAGAAGACGTATGTAATTGCGGAGTGTTTCCCAGTCAATCACACCCGATAAAAGCGACTTTACTTGGTTGACTTTTGGGGCGGATTGAACGTTTTTATAAACTTGTTTCAGGCTGAAATCGCTTTAAGTTTTATGTCTATTGAAAATGATTTGTTTATTGCTGATCGCATACAGCTTGTGCCATTAATGGCTGTCATTGGGATTACCAGCTGATTTTCAAGCTGACCGACCGACCCACTTAAGTGCCGACTGGACCCACAGCCAGTGCTGCCAACTCGTTAAAATGCACTAAAGTTAGATCATTCTCGTAAATGTAATGTTTTATGGGCCTTTGCAATTGATTTGTTGGTAAGGTTAAATAGCAGAAAACTTTAATAGATTCTATACACCAATTTTTACGAATAAAAATAAACCAAATCAAATAAGTGAAACTTAGTAAATAAGAAAGTGCTTAAATTCGTGTAGGATTAACAAATTATCTGTCTTGTCTGGCTTGAAGGAAAACAATTTTGAAGCGGTTTCAAAACACAAAAGAATTGATTAAGTTATATCTCCTAATTCCTAATTCTTGGGTTTCTGTATGATTATGATTTATGCACATATGCAATTTTTTGGAAATAATTTAGCGACAGACAATTACAGAAAACTAAACAGGGTCTTGGCAAGTTTTACATAAAAATCTTTATTTTTTTAATTATTTCAAAGTCGAAAAAAAATAAATATTACAAAATAAAATAAATTACAAAAAATTTATTAAAGTATTGTAGCAATTATTTTCAAAAAAAAGATCAGCTCATCGAAAAATTCCCACTTAGCTGTCGGGACATGTCTGTCTCCCTCTAGAGTACTGCTAAATTCTGTTTTGATGGGCTGACTCAGAGTTTATAAATTATATTATGACATTATTATGCGAAGCTCGCACACCAGCAGCAAAAGTGCACAAGACAAGCGCATTTATTAATCAGAAGTGACAGCTCATGACAAATTAACAGCTAAAACGAGTGAACCCAAAATAACATAACATAACCAAAGACTGTGGGCGATTTTTGTGACTCGTGGCTCGTGGCTAAGCCTGAATATCAGATATCGAATATCAATTTCTGAAGCTTACCCAAAACTCAGTGAGACGTAAGTAATGAGTGTGGACCATATCAATTAGAGAGGCTCAAAATCTGAGCTTGGAGCGCACTTCGAATGAACTGTGTTTCAGTGTTGGCTAACGACTTCGAGGTAAATATTTGTCAGTGGTTCAAGACGACTTGACGCAAATGCATTTCAAGTGATTGGCAAACACGACACGGCAAATTTTTAGAGTATCCACAGAAAAGCACACGATATTGAACATTTCAACGCCTTTTCGTGCACTTAATGAATGACCGCGAATGAAAACGAAATCCCGAAGCGATTGCAATTGTTTGATAACAGCTTTGAGTTTCATAAATCGTGATAATTATCGCTGCAATTGAAGCTGTTCTGCCCAAATATCGAATCCCCAAGGAAATATGTCTTCGTGAAGCTGTGCCACTTATTAAATTATTAAATGAGCCGCTACTCGAACATATCTTTGGAGACTTCGTTGCCCTGTCTCGATTATCTTCAACTTATTTCTGTTGCCAGTAGCTTACACAATTTCGATCGCAGATTAGACAGACTTCGAGTGCTTTTGCCGTTCCAGCGAAACAAGTCTCCTAATTAAGAGAGGTGACCGCTGGAAGAGATAGAAGACCAACAAAGCAGTTACCTGCTGGTTCTATAAGACTTTTAACGTAAGCATATTGACAAAATTTGTTAATTCAAGTTATAAGAAGTGGCTAAGGTAAGACTGCTTTTGTAGTGATTTCAAGGGAGAAGGAAACGTACTGGAGTTGTACAAAGAGTTGAATAATATAATAGATATATTAGTTTGCTAGCTATATAGTTACAGTTTCTAGTGCAGCAAAGTGAGTTTTTTCCTAAGACTGCCAACCCATTTATGAAATGTTGTCATTAGAGTATGTTAGATCTTGCCATACGTTCTCACAGTTAATAACATATTTTTCAAACGAAATATAATTTCTAAACTGTTTTAGAACTAAAAAAGGAAAATTTGTAAATACTATGACAATCTATCGAATAAACTCAACATGTTTAAATTTCAATGCTTAGATTTTCTCGTTTATGCTGTAAGCTATCTTAAGAACCTTTAATACTTTAATTAAAGCAGAACACTAGACCAGTTTTAGATATATTTTTATATTTTCCTTTGACTCAGAAGCTGTAATTTTAATTTTTGATTAGCTGTGATACTTTAAAGGTGCATATTGTTGTATGACAAAGACTCAGTCTATATAGCTGCTGGAGTGGTAAACATGTGGATAAATGACCAAAATATTACTTTATTAATGTGTCCTCTAAACTCTTCTTACCTCAATCTGATCGGGAACTTCTAGGGATGGTTACCTACACATATTTAAAAGTTAATAATTGTTTAGTTTATTAAAACAGAGTACCAAACAATTGTTCTTTCTAATAATGTTCCTATTTCTATTTAAAAAGCTTCAAATTCTACAAATAAATGTTTGAGTCGGCGTGATGGGTAGTGTAGATATGTTCTTTCGGATCTGTATAGTTTCAAAACTGCAAAGAAAACATAATCATGTCGGTCTGAATTTATATATAATTTACGACCTCGGCCCCGATGTCATTAATGCGTTAAGCATTTGTAAACATAATTCTTAAACATTCTGAAAGAGTTTACAAATTAAACCAATTTCTAATCCATAAATGACACGTATGCTCACGTTTAACTTAATTACTATTATTGATAATACATTCTCTTACAGAAATCTATTAAAGCCATGTTCTCACACCTCCATAAAAAACTCCCAAAGTGCAGCACTCGAATTAGTCTCGCTGTCTTTGGTCAATTCAGTTAACTCCCTCGAATCCCTCAACCCGCAGCTTGATTGTGTTGTGAGTCATCAAAACAACGCCAAGTGGCAGCTACCAGTCTTCGTCTTCAATACCAAATCAAGCATTACTTGCATAACCCAACCGAAGTCATCGACCAACAACCATCGACCATCATCATCATCATCATCATCAGCATTATGACCATCAGCATCATTATTAAGCTGGCATGCATAAATATTTTTGTAAAGCACAACTTGAGCAGGGAAGCAGCATGGAGCTGTAACTTGGGCTCCACTTCAGCATGTCAGAACCCCGGTAGTCGGCAGTGTCGACTTGGACATGTGTGGTTCTCACTGGTTCGGTTAGCGGCTTTTGAAGCACCCACCGACCACCGACCAACGGGCAACAGGCAACGGGCAACGGGCAATGGGCATGTGCAGCATCCACTTTAGGAGATGGTGCAAGTTGCCGTTCCCGGTACGGCTTTTAAGACACTTGGGGCACCACCGATGGCATTGCTTGTTGCTTGCAGTGGTGCACTGATGCATGTCCAAACATCCTCAGTTCTGGTCAGTTTGATGCCTGTGTTGTTCATTCTTCGTTCTCTGTACCTTTATTTTATTTTATTTATTTTCTTGGAAATGCGTTTGTCGCCTTGTCCGTCTGTTTGTCCGTTGTCGGTTTGCCGTCTTGTTTGTCAGTTTGTTTATTTGTTTGTCCGTTTTGTTTATTTTCAATAAATATTTGACATTTGTCTAGGCATTTTCCCGAGCCTCCCGAGCCATTCGACCGTTTGACTGCTAACACGGCGCGGGTACATTAATTTTTCAAGTATCCCAACCTACCACGCCTCTTCCACCTGTTGACACCTGCCACAAGTCCCAGGAGAATTTATAAGCTCTCGTTTGCAATCTGCTCTCAACTTGAAGCATTTTTAAGGCCCCTCCATTTAATGTGAATATTCAAATTGAACTTTTCTTCTACCACATACATATTTGGCTTGGATGCGCAAAATTGTTCGGGAAAATTGTGTGACATTCCCAACAAGATGTTGAATTTATCGCTTTAGTTGCCTTCAATCCATGCAAATGCACAGCAAGTGTCGTGCCTCTAAATATTTCACAAACTTGCATTAAGTGAAAGAATAAATTCTAGGATCTGAGAAATAACGTATTGCATGAAACTCTACAAGAAAAAGCGTTTGTGACTTGAAGATGTCAATGACATTTATTTTGAATACATTTAGACATCGAAATAAATCGACTAAATAGTGCCATATGGTAATAAATTGTTGCAGTATTTAATTCAAGTTTCCATTATTCATTACTATTAAATATACTCAACATTTTAATTAGATATAAATAAATATAGTATCAAGCTGCTTTAATGAAAAAGAAACCGTATGATTAGCTAACTTATTTAATCTCTCTTTCTCAAAAAAACAACTTAACTAGAAATAAATTTATTTATTTAATTATTTTATTTATTTATTTACAACTAAGAACAGTCGACTAATGGAAAATTAAGTGTAAAAAATTAAAAATTAAATTATATTAAAATTTAACAATTAGATTAATAATAAATTTAAAATAAAACTGAAACTGAAACGAAAAATATGATTAAGTCTGGGGTATACAAAATTAATAATTGACCCAACATTTGCTGCAAGGACTGGATAAAACCCAATGCAATATATTAATTATTTCAAGAGTGTTCGAATTTAAATCTTTCTTAATTAGTGCTGCAGTCTAACTTATTAACTTATTTTCATTCACTTTCTCCAAAAATAAATTAATTTAAAATAAATGCAATATATTAATTATTTCAAGAGTGTTCAAATTTAAATATTTCATAATTAGTGCTGCAGTCTAACTTATTAACTTATTTTCATTCACTTTCTCCAAAAATAACTTAATTTGAAATAAATGCGATATATTAATTATATCAGTGTTCAAATTTAAATATTTTTTAATTAGTGCTGCAGTCAAAGTAGTAGCATATCGCTTAACTTATTTTCATTCACGTTTCCGCCCAAAAGCATAAATTTTGATTACTTTCCATTAAGAGCAACTCCAAAAATAAATTCCACGAATTTATTCGCAGTCTCAATATTCCATTATTTTTTAAAAGCTGCTGCATCATCGTCAGGTCCAATGCCAACCATTGTCGCCATTTGTAATTGAGCCGTTTATGCAGTTTTTGTAGGCAGTCACAAAAGTTGAGAGCCGAGAGTCTCGTCGCAGCGTTTGGCCGTCTATTTATGGCCATATTTTGATTGCTCCTTCGTCTGCTCCATCATCCATCCAACCATCCATCCAACTAGCCAGCCATCCAATCCATCCTCCAGACGCTTTCAGTCAAGTCAGCAACGGTAGCCACGCAGCCTGTCAAGATGCATAAAGTTTGTTTTCGTCACGCTGCCGCCTTGCATGAGACTCATCAGCAACGTCATCGTCATCGTCATCGTCATCAGCTGCCTCCAGTCTCCCCAATTGTGAATCCATGTGGGGAATTTTTCTCATCTTTTGTTTTGCCTTCATTTGGGCATCAGCGAACTTTTTTATTATTATTATATTTTTTTCGATACCTTATATTCGAGTGTTTCGTCATCAGACTTTTTGGCAGCTACTTTATCCACCGAATATAAGTATTTTTTTTAATTTCAAACACATTTGATCAGGTCAACGTTGATACATCTCTGTCAATTTCGCCATGCAAATTGGACGAAAAAACCGACAAACCAGCAACGAATTCGAGTAGTAGTTAATTTGTGGGCAGCATTCTTTGAAGTTCAACAACTTAAAATGACTTAATAAGCAGCTAGCAACTGGCAGATCTAAGTAATTTATGCCAACTAGATGGTAGACCGTTCACTGTCTGTTTATATGCATTATTGCCCCCTAACAACAAGAGGAAACCAATAAACCAGGCAGCTGGAAATGCACAGCTGTGCAGATGACGACTAGGACCAAAAATAGTGAAAATATTTTTGTATTTTATGTGCCGGTCGATATGAATAAAATGCAGAAAACAGTAAAATGCTTTCAACTATGCAACAACAACAATAGCAACAACAGCAACAACATCAACAAACAACAACAGCTGCTACTGCATCAAATGATTGCTACTCTGGAGTCCACAATCCGCAGAGTCCGGACACATGCGTGTGCCCATAATGGTTCGTAATTAATCAAACAAGAAGCAATCACGAACTTCCTTTTACAGCCGTTTGAATACTCTTTTCAAAAAATTATAGCACTGGTACTTTTTAAAATTATGTCCCTCAACTAGATTAGATTAGATTAGATTAAATAAATCGAATCTCCATCGATGCTAACTTAATTTTCAACGAAATATCTTGATTATAGATTTTTATGGTAATAGTAACAAAAAAAATCTCCAAATGTCGCACATAAAACCATAATTTTCTTAATTCATAAAATGATAGCTGTAAAACAATTAATTTAAATTTAAAGCTATGTAAAAATTTTTTGCTTCCGAAATCTTGAAAAATGGATTGTGAGTTTCACGAAAAATGATTAAATACAATATCATATTTAAATCATAAAAAAAGTTAGATTCTTAAGAAAATTTTAATTTTTTTTATTTTACAATTTTATCGGTTAAAAAGAAAAAAAACATGTAAACAAAAAAAAAATTTATATGTATTGTTTTTTCATTGATAATGTAAGATATACAAACTTTATGACGAATTTAAAACATAGTTAAAGGAATAGAGAAGTTTCGCAATTATTGTGCTTATCATTATGTGCTTGTTCCTTGTGAGTGATTATTTCATTATACAACAAATTTTATGGATTGTTTACTCCTTTGTCGAGCATTTGTATTGAGTGAGCATTGCTTTGATGAAGTTGTATTTTAAAAACCATTCATACTGGTTTATTATTAATACTAGTTTTTCTTTAATCTTTCTCTTCGCACTCCAATTTGTTTATGCTCGAAGCTTTTGTTCATTTTAATAAATGTTTCTGTACAATTTGTCAAAACATTTAATCAGCAAAACTTTTCTCACTTAAGCTGTCAGCGCATGGAAAACTTGTAGAAATCGTGGCCAGGCCAGGTGGCCAGCGGAGACTTACTCGAATTCGTAGATGTAACTCTTGAGTTTTTTTGGTTTTGCCGTCGAGTGGAGTCAAGTTTTTGGCTACCGCAAATTTGTTATATGTCAAAACATTTAAATGCCATTTGCGTGTAGCACTGCAATTTGACAGCTGTCGATAAATTGTCTTGGTTTTCCACTTTTCACACCTTGCCTTGGAAGTGCCCAAAGTGAATTTGTTTAGCATTTTCTTTGACTTTCTACACAGTTCATTGGCTCATTTAAATAATTATAGACTATTTTTTCTTTTCGTTTTATTTTTTACTGCTGTCTTCTTATTGAAATAAAATTTATTTCAAGTGAAAGTGATCTGAGATTGGAGTGGTTTTATTTCTTTCTCTGATCTGAATCTATGAACATTGTTTACATTCTTGGGAATGTGGTAATTGAGAGTTGTTACAGGTACAATAATGTCAAGAAATGCAAAGAAAGTGTCTGGAAAGTATATGAATGATATAAGGATATGTTCTAATCTTAAAAATAATAAATCTTTAAAGGTACAATTGACTGATAGGTAATTCTAACATAAACTATTACCTAATATATTTCCAAACTTAACCAGTTCTAACTAGGTTCTTCTCAAAATAACTTTCTTATACTCATGCGACTGCACTTATAAAAAAGTTTATAAATTTGCACTTATCATTTAAACTTTTCGCATTTGTAAACTGAACAATTTTTGAAAGTTTTCCTTGCCACTCCTTTAAGAAATCAAATATATAATGCTTCTAAAAGACTTTTAAGTTGGGAAGAAAGCATATATGCAATTTCACAGCAATTACGTCAACGCTTTTTCGTTGGACAAACAAATGCGAAAAGTTTTCGTTGACAATTGCCAAAAGTGCACACGCTTGACAATACAGCAACAAAAACTATGGTAGACATACATACATAGTTAAGGAAACAGCAGCAATTGCAATTTTGAGCTAACAAACATGCAAATCGCATACCAGGTCAACATTTCAAGCTTTGACTACAGCTGCTACCAACTGCGCTGGGCAGCAATAAACTTTATCTCGAAAGTTGCCTTGTTTGGCTATCTATCTGCAGACGTGAGATACATTTTTTAAGCTGGCCAATCAATATGGTCAGAAACTGAGCAGAGCGATAAGTTTAAAGCAGCTGCTCGTTGATTTATGGTCATTGTTTTGGTACTTGTTCTTGACTTGTTCCAGCAATTAATGTGATTTACATGGGAAAAACTGTCAATTGCATATCCGAGCATTTGCACATATCCAATATTCATGAATATGTATTGGCTAGGTATTATTAATTTGATACAATTAGCTACAACTTTGAAATTTAATTTAAATAATTTATGTACTGAATTATTAGTATCAATGGTGAACACAGGTTTGGGCAGGGGAGAAGCTGGCAACCCTATTCTGCAATATTAAGAATAAATTTAAATAATGAGCCTTTTAAATAATACTCGAATCAATCAATTACATTATTCGCAATTATATGTGAAATTATAAAATCAGTTATAAAAGAAATGATAAAGGTACATTTAAAAACATAATGGATACAATGAAATTTTTACAAATAAATGTAAAATGGAAATATGTTGTTTAATACTTGCATAGACCCTAAATTAGACATGTCTAGTCTATTTTAATCGGTTACAGGATGCTATTTGCAAGTACTGTGCTCTGTTTCCATCAGTTTTGGAACTAATAGATGAGTATATTTGTACTTTATTTAATTTATTTTAATTAATAAAGGTGGCATCACTTGGCAATCCAAAAAAATTTATATATTATATTTAATAAAAAATCTGGCACCCCCCTAATTTAATTCCTATCCCCAATTGTTTTGTACCGTTTCTTTTATGTTTCATGCAACTTTTAACTCATTATACACATTTTGTTTTCAGCTGTGCGTGATCTCAATAGCCAGCAGGCGGATGATGTTAGTGCCGGAAGTGTTGGCGGTCTTTATCCGGCGGTCTTTAATGTCGCTTCGCGTGCCTCGATAACGGTGAATGCGACCTGTGGACAAAATGGAGCCGAGGAATATTGTAAATTGGTAGATGCTTATCCGCATCGCAAGTGGGCCAAGCAATGCGGCATTTGCAATGCCCACAGTTCAGATCGTGCCAAGCAGCGACCCATTGAATCGCTGATCTCTCCCGGCTCCAGCTTTGACGAGAGCTGGTGGCAATCACCAACACTGCAGGGTGGCCATCAGTATGAATATGTGACCATCACATTGGATCTGAAACAGGTGAGACTTTGACTGGGCCATAGATAACCCCCTCTGATTGGATGCTGAGCTCAAGTGACAGCATAGCTGTGATCCAGTTTGTAATTAAGCCGATGACTTGTCACTCATTTACAAGCGATTTAACGCCAGTTCCATGATCCATCTGTGCCTTGGGCTGCTCGCTGATCATTAGACTGTGCATGAAATATGACCGCAGTGGGTTGGATCGGGTTTTTCGAACCGGTCACTAGGTATGAGTATGACATTCTAATGCTCAAAATGGCCAACATAAATTTGCTCTGATGGACTTTTGATTAAGTCATATCGTCTTACAGAGTTTCATCAGTTTCTTCAGTAGATGATTCGACATCGTTTCCGGGTTTATTTCTGACAACTTTTTTAACAGAAGGAAACTAACGCTACATAGATTTATATATTTAAATATAACACTGCGTTTATAAATGAGTAAAAGATATATCAAGCAATCTTAGGACATTGATATTATTTAAGGAAAAGACAGTCAAAGAAAGCGATTGACAAACTTTAGAGTCTGAAGCTCAGACACATAAATCAATCAACATAAAATTGAAAACAAAATCTGAATGGTAATACTCCTATATATGTATACTAGGGGGCTCCGCCCCTTGCTCGCTTCGCTCGCCAACCCCCGCTCGCTTCGCTCGCGGAAATGAAATTTAGTTAATAATAATAATTAAGTTTAGTCAAAGTAACCTTTAGTATGAGTTTGGTTGAGATTTCTTAAGAAAGAAAAACAATTTTCATACTAATCGATAATATTGCATTATATGTGTTCCTATGGCAGCATATATGTTATAGTAATCCGACTTTTACCAAATTTGGTCAGAATGATGAATGACAGTCCCAAACATATAATCTGTAAGATTGGTTTAAGATATCTTAATTTATATAATATAATGCACATTAACCTTTAGTAAGAAAAACTTTTTGTTTCTTAAGATATCTAAATCAAACTCACAGATTGTATGTTTGCGACTGTCTCTTACATTCTGACCAAATTTGGTCGAAATCGGTCAACTATATCATATAGCTGTCATAGAAAGATCGGTCGAAAATCAGGTGTTAGTATGAAAAACTTTTTTGTTTCTTAAGATATCCAAATCAAACTCACAGATTGCATGTTTGCGACTGTCTCTTACATTCTGAACCAATTTGGTCGAAATCGGTCAGCTATATCATATAGCTGTCATAGGAAAGATCGGTCGAAAATCAGGTGTTAGTATGAAAAACTTTTCTGTTTCTTAAGATATCTTAACCAAACTTACTTTGGGACGGTCTCTTATCTGACAAACTTAAATTTGGTCGAAATCGGATTACTATATCATATGAAACTAACCTTTGGTATGAAAAACTCAGCAGCTGTATGATATTGTAATCCGACTTTGACCATATTTGGTCAGAATGTAAGAGACAGTCCCAAACATCTAATCTGTAAGTTTGGTTACGATATCTTAAGAAACAAAAAAGTTTTCCATACTAAAGGTTAATTTCATCCGATTATTGCTATGGCAGCTATGTGATATAGTAATCCGACTTTGACCATATGTTGGTCAGAATGTAAGAGACAGTCCCAAACATCTAATCTGTAAGTTTGGTTAAGATATCTGAAGAAACAAAAGAGTTTTCCATACTAGAGGTTAATTTCATCCTATTCTTCATATGGCAGCTATATGATATAGTAATCCGACTTTGACCATATTTGGTCAGAATATAAAAGACAGTCCCAAACATCTAATCTGTAAGTTTGGTTAAGATATCTGAAGAAACAAAAAAGTTTTCCATACTAAAGGTTAATTTCTCCGATTAGTGGTCGATATGGCAGCTATATGATATAGTAATCCGACATTGACCAAATTTGGTCAGGATGTAAGAGACAGTCCCAAACATAGAATCTGTAAGTTTGGTTAAGATATCTTAACAAACAAAAAAGTTTTTCATACAAAGCAATTCCATGACCTTTTGACCTCAGGTAAACACACTTCCAGGTGGAATTTTACAAAACGCCGTCTTATTGCACGATGAAATTGTCTCAGCTATGTTGTGTGAAAATTTCAGCTCTTTGCCTTTAGCCGTTTGGCCTACACGTTGATGTGTCAGTCAGTCAGTCAGTCAGTCAGTCAGTCAGTCAGTCAGTCAGTCAGTCAGTCAGTCAGTCAGTCAGTCAGTCAGTCAGTCAGTCAGTCAGTCAGTCAGTCAGTCAGTCAGTCAGTCAGGACAAGAGTTTTATATATATAGATAATGCACATTAACCTTTAGTAAGAAAAACTTTTTTGTTTCTTAAGATATCTAAATCAAACTCACAGATTGTATGTTTGCGACTGTCTTTACATTCTGACCAAATTTGGTCGAAATCGGTCAACCATATCATATAGCTGTCATAGGAAAGATCGGTCGAAAATCAAGGTGTTAGTATGAAAAACTTTTTTGTTTCTTAAGATATCCAAATCAAACTCACAGATTGCATGTTTGCGACTGTCTCTTACATTCTGACCAATTTGGTCGAAATCGGTCAGCTATATACATATAGCTGTCATAGAGAAGATCGGTCGAAAATCAGAGTGTTAGTATGAAAAACTTTTTTGTTTCTTAAGATATCTTAACCAAACTTACTTTGGGACGGTCTCTTACATTCTGACAAAATTTGGTCGAAATCGGATTACTATATCATATGAAACTAACCTTTGGTATGAAAAACTCAGCAGCTGTATGATATTGTAATCCGACTTTGACCATATTTGGTCAGAATGTAAGAGACAGTCCCAAACATCTAATCTGTAAGTTTGGTTACGATATCTTAAGAAAACAAAAAGTTTTCCATACTAAAGGCTTTAATTTCATCCGATTATTGCTATGGCAGCTATATGATATAGTAATCAGACTTTGACCATATTTGGTCAGAATGTAAGAGACAAGTCCCAAACATCTAATCTGTAAGTTTGGTTAAGATATCTGAAGAAACAAAAAAGTTTTCCATACTAAAGGTTAATTTCATCCTATTCTTCATATGGCAGCTATATGATATAGTAATCCGACTTTGACCATATTTGGTCAGAATATAGAAAGACAGTCCCAAACATCTAATCTGTAAGTTTGGTTAAGATATCTGAAGAAACAAAAAAGTTTTTTCCATACTAAAGGTTAATTTCATCCGATTATTCATATGGCAGCTATATGATATAGTAATCCGACATTGACCAAATTTGGTCAGGATGTAAGAGACAGTCCCAAACATAGAATCTGTAAGTTTGGTTAAGATATCTTAACAAACAAAAAAGTTTTTCATACAAAGCAATTCCATGACCTTTTGACCTCAGGTAAACACACTTCCAGGTGGAATCCGATTTACAAAACGCCGTCTTATTGCAAGATGAAATTGTCTCAGCTATGTTGTGTGAAAATTTCAGCTCTTTACCTTTAGCCGTTTGGCCTACACGTTGATGTGTCAGTCAGTCAGTCCAGTCAGTCAGTCAGTCAGTCAGTCAGTCAGTCAGTCAGTCAGTCAGTCAGTCAGGACAAAGAGTTTTGTATATATAGATACGCACATTAACCTTTAGTAAGAAAAACTTTTTTGTTTCTTAAGATATCTAAATCAAACTCACAGATTGTATGTTTGCGATCTAGTCTCTTACATTCTGACCAAATTTGGTCGAAATCGTCAACTATATCATATAGCTGTCATAGGAAGAGTATCGGTCGAAAAGTCAGGTGTTAGTATGAAAAACTTTTTTGTTTCTTAAGATATCCAAATCAAACTCACAGATTGCATGTTTGCGACTGTCTCACATTCTGAACCAATTTGGTCGAAATCGGTCAGCTATATCATATAGCTGTCATAGGAAAGATCGGTCGAAAATCAGGTGCTAAATCAGGTGAGTCTGAAAACCTTTTTGTTTCTTAAGATATCTTAACCAAACTTACTTTGGGACGGTCTCTTACATTCTGACAAAATTTGGTCGAAATCGGATTACTATATCATAGTGAAACTAACCTTTGGTATGAAAAACTCAGCAGCTGTATGATATTGTAATCCGACTTGACCATATTTGGTCAGAATGTAAGAGACAGTCCCAAACATCTAATCTGTAAGTTTGGTTACGATATCTTAAGAAACAAAAAGTTTTCCATACTAAAGGTTAATTTCATCCGATTATTGCTATGGCAGCTATATGATATAGTAATCCGACTTTGACCATATTTGGTCAGAATGTAAGAGACAGTCCCAAACATCTAATCTGTAAGTTTGGTTAAGATATCTGAAGAAACAAAAAAGTTTTCCATACTAAAGGTTAATTTCATCCTATTCTTCATATGGCAGCTATATGATATAGTAATCCGACTTTGACCATATTTGGTCAGAATATAAAAGACAGTCCCAAACATCTAATCTGTCTAATCTGTAAGTTTGGTTAAGATATCTGAAGAAACAAAAAAGTTTTCCATACTAAAGGTTAATTTCATCCGATTATTCATATGGCAGCTATATGATATAGTAATCCGACATTGACCAAATTTGGTCAGGATGTAAGAGACAGTCCCAAACATAGAATCTGTAAGTTTGGTTAAGATATCTTAACAAACAAAAAAGTTTTTCATACAAAGCAATTCCATGACCTTTTGACCTCAGGTAAACACACTTCCAGGTGGAATTTTACAAAACGCCGTCTTATTGCACGATGAAATTGTCTCAGCTATGTTGTGTGAAAATTTCAGCTCTTTACCTTTAGCCGTTTGGCCTACACGTTGATGTGTCAGTCAGTCAGTCAGTCAGTCAGTCAGTCAGTCAGTCAGTCAGTCAGTCAGTCAGTCAGTCAGTCAGTCAGTCAGTCAGTCAGGACAAAGAGTTTTATATATATAGATAAATCAAAATTCTGTGACAGGCTGTGAATATTTTTTCGCTCATGCAAAATCAACTTAATGGGAGCGTGTAAATTTTGACACATGCCGTTGATGTGTTGAGTTGATTCCCTTCCCTTCCCTTTCCATTCCTCTACCAAGCGAGAATTCCATTGACTATCGCTTCATTCTGCAGCACCATATACAAAAGTCATGGGAACCTTAACAAAATGACTTTTTGTGACATTTTAAAGCCATTTTTGTCTGACCAAAAATTAAGTTCAGCATTTGTCAATTGTGTTTTAAAAATTGACAATACTACCAAATACAATATTGTCAGACAGAATTCTGGCAGTGCTTCCAAAAACGGTAATTCGAATATTTCTCAGATTTTTACTGGAAAACTCTAGAAAACTGACAATGTTAATTAACGGATGAGCCAATTTAAATATTTATGCGATTCTCTTGGCGACTTGGGCTCCCGTTCGCAGACTTCGTTATTTATTAATAACTCTTGGAACGCATGGCTGTCATAAATCTCTCATACTTAAGGCATATGCGAAACATTGCTCTTGTACCCTGCATCCAGAACGGGAGAAATGGTTATACAAAACTATGAAAATTATATGTAACAGGCAGAGTGAATAATAATTTATTGTACCGAAAACATTGTTATTTACTGAAATTTACTCTATATTATTAACCAGGGATTAAAACCTTAACCGAAACCGTAACCTTTAACCGATGAAAACCGATTGAAATTTGTACATTTATAAGGGTTAATTTCGGTTCTGGCCGTAGCAGCTACTGAGCAACTTTGATAGCTTTGAGCTGCTTATTATTTAGTCAAAAGTCAATGAATTTCCATGCGCAATGTATATTTGAGCTCGATTTTAACTCACAATTCGTTCTGCATTTAAATTTTGTTCATTTTTAAAATTTTAAAAATTTCGAATTTTTTCGAAAAATACAAAGGGATAAATATGTAAATTTCGACTGAGTTTTAACTAAATTATGGCAGTTCGAAGTTATTAAAAATCAGTAAAATCAAAATAATCGAAATTTTCAAACCAACTTAACCAAGTTTATATGAGATCAAATTATAATAAAATCGACATTACACTGGACCATTCCAGTAACCAGATAACATTATTTTCCAGGCTAAAAAGAGAATTAAGTCATTTTTCATGTAAAACAATGAAAAACTCTCCTTATTTTGGTCAACCGGAAATCATAATTTTTATTTTTTTTGTGAACCGAAACCATACGGGTATTTTGAAACCGAAACTTACAAAAAACCGATAACCGTTACGAAACCGATACTCCAAGATTTTGCATAACCAATAACCGAAACCCTTAATTCGAGCATAACCGAAACCGTAACTGAAACCGATATTCGTTTCGGTTTTAATCCCTGTTATTAACATACACTATTATAAAGAGATACTACCACAATGGCGTCTATAGACTACAGGGTATCTTCTTATCGTGTTATGCCAAATGGGCCATCCAAATTTGTTAATTTTAAATCACGGCCTGAAGTTGACTATGTGCGCGTTCTTTTTTGCACTGTTTTAATTAAGTGTGCACTTCCACTGCTTCGGTCTTTTGTATCTTTGTCTTGTCTTTGGCGTCTGGGCGTTCCGGCGTCATATGGAAATAAGAGAATTATATCAAAACATTGAAATATCTTTCGAGTCGTTATGAAAAGAAGGGAAAGGAGTCTCGAGTGCAAACTGCACTTGAAATGTCAACTTTGTGTCGGCTGATGTTAAGCAGGCGATTTTTTAGCACATAATTGCCATATAGAAGATGATTGGGAAAGTTCACAGTAAACCCAATCAGATTTACGATCTTCATGATGATTTTTCTGTGGGCATTTGTGTGTTGAAACAGCTGCAGTAAGGAAATGGTTCAATGATTGTGTGTGGCCACTGAATATATACTTTGTATAGTACTTTGTTGTTGTATGTTTACCTCGATCCACATTGGAATTTCAATGCACACTGCTTCGGACCATTTTCAAAGAAAATCCCAATGACCTTTGGCGAAAAAAATAATGCAATGAAAGAGGAACTTTCAGTTGATTAAATGAGTTGTAGATAAATTGTTAGCTTAACTATAAAAACGTCACTTTATTATTGTATTAAAGAAGATATTATTTGTTGGCTAGTGCAACCTATCAGCTGAATGTAGGATAATTTTCATATAGTACGGTCACGCTGTTTAATTTAGACGGATTTTTAATTATAGTTATTTTTCATCATGACAGCACTCGGCATTAAGAGCCGAGTTGTCATGACAAAACTATATGAATTGTTCTACGAATAATCTCTGTATCCATCATAACCACAAGGCGTTGTACCCATTTGAATTAAAATCCAATATAACATGCCTTAGAGAAATTGCTGTCAAATGAGGACCTTCACTAATAATTAAAAATGTTGGAGGTCTGTTGGATGAAGAGCATTGCTTTGAAGGAAGTTATATTTTGAGTTAGTTATGTCAATTATTTATTAGCCCACACTCGTAAGAGTATCCATAAGCAGACTAATCATTCCAGAATAATGATCTGAATCGTCAAGAGCTTGAGTGTGATTAACTTAATTATGCCTTTGGTGTTTATATTTTAGTTTTGGAATTTTAAAGTGTTATATTCTCTAAAATGCACATTTATTTCTAGGAGTATATAATATAATCATTTATTAATATTAATTTTTTAAATTCCCTAAAAAGTAACAAACGAATGTACATATATGTAAGTATATGTGCAGCCTGCAGTCTAGTATCTATTATTATATTTATTTTAAGATTTCCTGATTTCACTTCATTTGATTTTCCGTCGTTTTGTCATAGGCAATTAACACTCATTTCCATTTCCTCTTCACATTTCCACTTCTCCATCTCCCCCCAATAGTGATCGCTTAATTTATGTATTTATGTGCTTCGACTGGAGATATTTAAAGCATTTGTCACATCTGTTTAAAAACACATTAAAAGATATATCCAGCCGAAACAAATAGACGACAGACAATCCCCCAACCAAATTTATGACCTCTGACGAAAACTTGACATTCGACGTTGGCGTTTCCTTTTTTCATGGGCGACAAAGACATTGAAGTTTTCGAGTTGATTTTAACAATTAGACTAATCGAGTGATTTACAGCAACAACAAATACAACAACAGTAAGACAGGCATGTGTCAACGATTTGACAGCTTAAAATATTTTTCTCGCTCGCCGAAAAGGCAACAGACAGCCGCCAAAAGCGGCCAGAACGGCGGCCATAAGCTAACTGCAATTGTCAGCCAAATAGTCAGTCCGTCTGTCAGTCAGTCAGTCAGTCAGTGAGTTTGTCTGTCAGCCTGGCAAACTGTCAACTTGGTCTGACCACAACAATGTCTAGATTTATGCTTCAATGACTTTGCGGCGCGCGTGACTAATTGAAAGACTAGCAAGAATTCTGGGAATTGCGACTATGTGAGCCAAGCCTGTGACTCTCAAACTGTAAGAGCAGTCGGTTAATAGAGAATTTGATGATTTTAACTGGCATTGCTTTCAAAGGCTAGTACAAAATTAATTGATACACACCAATTTTAATGATTTGAATTTTGATATAGCCACAAGATTAAACCTATATTCAAAAATATTTAAAAATAAGTACGACTTTACCAAAGAAAGATCTGTCTACCTTATAGATACATTTAATAGCATTATTGGATTAGTTCTCAACCAGTTGAAAATCGATTTTAATCGTTGATCTTTTTGACTTAAATGTCAAACTTTGAGATTGTTTTTTAAGCGGCAACATCAACGAGTTGAATCAAAAATGTTTTTCTTTGATTTTTATAGCCATTTAATTGCTTCATTAAATTTAGCCAAATTTGGCCAAAAGTTGTGCTTGTTGTTGCTGTTGTTGTTGTTGTTGTTGGCGTCGGCGCCCGCGGCTGGAGCAGCTTTACGTAACTGTAATTCAAATGTTTGACAAGTTGTTGCAACATTCGCCAGCAAACAGCGGACCAACTGAAACCGCAACAACAGCAACAACAACAGCAACAACAAGCTAAGCGTGTTACAAGCCACGTTCGCGACGCATTTAGGCGTTGCAATTATTTTAATGGTCAATTTATTTATTTGTTTTGACTGTGATGTTTTTCACGTTTCTCCTTTTTCAGAATGCTTCTCCCCTTGTTTTACGGTTTACTTGATTGTTGCTGTTGTTGTTGTTGCTGTTGTTGTTGTTGTAGTTGCTTGCATTTACATAAATCGCTTAAAGGTTTTGTAGTTAATGTTAACGTGATTGAAGCTTTGCTTGAAATCCTCCATGGCATTCTCTACTTAGATTTTAGCCATTTGCTAAGTGAAGTTTAATTGAAGTCAGTTACTGGAATTGAACTGTGAACTTGCTGCAGTTGCAGTTAATGCGTCAATTTAAAGATAAGAAAATTTGCCAGAAAAAGTTTTACATTGGAAGCATCGAACTTTTTATTACACCTACACGAAGTTTAAGGAAAAGAAAAGCAACTAAACAAGTAAGACCGTCAAAGAGTAATGAAACCGACTAGAGGATACGCTTTGAACATCTTTCCTTTTCTCTTTTAATTTTTTTCGCAACAGGACATTTTGTCATCGTTTATGTGTTACATTTTTAAACCTTGCACCGACAACCTATACAAATATTTCTGAAGATTTATAATTAGTAGACACGTTCTGTCTGACATTTGCTTTGCTTTGGACAACATATTATTAATAGAATATTTTCACGTGTTATGTATGTATTGGAAGACACTTTGTCTATGTTTTGTAGTATATGTTTATTCTACTTTTTTTTTTAATTATTATTATTTTAGTTTACTGTTATATATTTTTATTATTCAAGTTTTAAAATTTTAATCGCTAATATACCCCATCAACCCTTTCCTCTTATGTAGGGTATATAATCATGCTTATGGCTGCCATGTGGGTTCATTCACTACATAAGCCAAAAATTATGCGCTTCGCTTGTTGGCCGCCTTATCTAAAAACGTGCCAAGCAAAAATTCTATTTCTTGGCCGCTTCAAATGGGCCAAACTTTAAAAATTGTAGCAAACAATAAAAACAAGACTCCTACGATTGAGAGTACTCTACATCAAACTACCCTGTGCATGGTTTAATAGCATTCATAAATATTCGTGTACCAAAAATTGAGGTATATTTTTAACGAAGTCATACGACCACATTATATACATCTATCAAAAGTATATCTCTTAAAGTCCGTTGCAGACGATCGGGTTTTTACCGACACCGAAGGTAAAAGTCGGTGAATTTTGCCATTCACACAATTCGCATAGGTTTTCACACAAAAATCACATCGGCTTTTTTTATTACTCATATAATCTGGGCACACTCTATTAATTATGATTATATTAATACTAATAATAATATTAATCCTAATTGATCTACAACTTAAAAAACCCATTGTTTGCATTCTTTCAGTTATTAATTTGACATGTTTATAATTTTAGTTCTTTATTTAAAATTTACCTTATACTGTTATTTTAAATTTTAATCATTAACGTGTCGATTGCTCTTAGGAGACGTAACACAAATAAATAAATCTTAGCTCAGAGATGAATTAGTTGTCAAACAGACTCGACAGACCAGACACTTTTACATAAATTTGCAGGGTATTTAAAAAGTGAAAAAGATAATAGACATGTAGACACATGTGAGTAACATGCATATGACTACACGCTCAAAAACAAAAAACAAAAATCGTGCATATTTTCTTCTCTTTTTTTCCGACAATATTTTGAACTGTGAAATAGTTGTTGTCGGTCTAGCAACAAAATTTCGCGCTTGTGTATTTTTAAAGTTTTCGATGCGACTCACTAAGTTTCCTGGGATTATGGCATTTGTTTTAATGGTTATAGTTTTCTTTCATATTACTTCATATTTTTTTTAATTAGTTTGAAAAACGTGTTGCTGATGCGCCCGAATAATTTCGGTTATTGAGCGATACAAATTTAATGATCAACTAAATGCTAAATACTTTAAATTTATGATATGCAATTATGTATGACCTGTGATTTCTCTCCCAATTCGAATAGCTCAAGTACCGCTAGATTTGATAAGACAGCAACCTCTTTAAACTCATCAATTAAGTTGTTTCCGTTACATACTTTATGTTAACCATTTTGTTATCTAATTTGACAGTTTTATTTGAAGTCGATTGGTGTTAATCAATTTGCAGCATCTGAGAACTGGTTTCTTTTTATTGTCAGATATCAGGTGGAATCCATATAACCATAATTTAAACACCTCTGACCAAATATATTAATACACATTTCATTGACACGCCCTGTAGATGATCATCTTTACCAACTCTTTTCTCTTTTGGCTGTTGTTTTCGCATATGTTGGACACGTTGTTATCTTTGTGGTTGTTTTTGTTGAATCTCATGTCAATTGACCGTCAGTCCATAGCTGATAAAAATGTCAAGAGCTACATTGCCTGCCCCGAGCACTGACAGCTTCCAGTTGCTGCTGCCGCTGCTGCTGCTGCTGCCGTTGCTGATTGGAATCTACACCGTTCCTCTACTGCCCTATAGAGGCCGTACCTGTCTGAGGTTCTCTCTTATCGGCAACTTGTTGCTGGTCAGGCAGGAAGCTTCATTCACCAGACGCGTGCAGTTGCTACAGTTGCTTTTGGTCTGGCTTTAATCTCTGATCAAGGTTAGTTCAATTGACGGAGACAACATAATTTCATGAGATGAGTTATTGATAGGTTGGTGCCGGTGCAATTATGGATAAAACAATGACCGTAGGCTTTGCAATAATATTTAGATAGTTGGATTATAAATGGATTGACAGCTTGGGAATTGCATCAAATTGCAGCAGCATTAAGATTGACCTACTTTATATAGAAATCTTTTAATTATACATTTCCTCTATGCCTAAGCCTTAAAATAACAACTTAAATTATATATAAATTATAAAGAAAAACATAAAAATTATAAATGTGTTAAGATTGAGGGGTTTCAAAAAAATTTTAATTTAGATAGCATTATTATTATTATAGTATATAATAGTATAAGTATTTTATAATAATAAAATCAATACAATATATAAAATTCTTTGTCCTGACTGACTTCACACAACACAGCTGAGACAATTTCATATTACAATAAGACGGCGTTTGGCAAAATTCCATCTACAAGTGCCTTTAGCAGAGGTTAGAGGTCATGGAATTGCTTTGTATGAAACATTTTTTGTTTCTTAAGTTACCTTAACCAAACTTACAGATTATATGTTTGGGACTGTCTCTTACATTCTAACCAAATTTGGTCGAGATCGGTCAACTATATCATATAGCTGTCATAGGAAAGATCGGTCGAAGGTCAAGTTTTAGTATGAAAAACTTTTTTGTTTTCCGAGATATCTCAACCAATCTTACAGAATAAGTATCTGCGTTAGTCCTCTACATACTGACCAAAGTTGGTTTAAATCGGTCAACTATTTCATATAGCTGTCATATAAGCGAAGCGAGCAGGGGGTGGAGCCCCCTAGTATAATTATAAGAGTACAAATACCAAGTATTAATATTAGAATGATCACAGACTTCTCGAAAGGTTCAAGTTTTTATATAGTTCATGTCGACCAAGATAATTTGGTGGTATAGGGAAGGACATATACATTCTACAAGGTCACTTTTAATAGACACAGAAAAATAATCTTTTTTGAATTCAAAAAAGGAAATAAGTTTGAAATGTTTGTATTAAGATCATCGAAATTTAAAAACGTTAGTGAATTTATTTTTTTTTGAATGCATGGTCGATTTTCTCAATGAGTCTATGAATATATTCATACTTGCGTTTTAATTCACAAATCAGTTGATAGCATGCAATAAATTTTCCCGGAGACATTCGCTAATTTTCCTCTCGACTATCTTCTCTGCTCTTACTGTTTCTGTTTTTGTTTCTGTCTCTGTCTGAGTGCGAATCTCACTTTAATCTTATCAGTGTCTTCTGGCAGTTGTTGTTGCGCTGTAATCGAATACGGGCAGAAGAAATTGATGTTGCCGCTTGCCACCTGGAAGAGTACGATGAGACACGCATGCGCAGTGGCTTTTCCGGTGGCTTTTCCAGTGGCTGCGTGCGTTTTATCAGTTGCTGCAAATCGGAAAACTTGTGGCTGTGAAAATGTTGCAGTTGTTGTACTTGGAGTATGTGGCAAGTGGCAAACAAGTGCCTTTGAAATTTGATAGACTCGTTGCTGCATGTTGCTTGTCGCAATGTTATCGCTGCCTGATATGGTCCTGACATTTTGGCCATGGCTTATGAGTTTTGGTTGTGCTCAAAAATGTCGCTAGATGGCGCCAGCTGGCTTAGCCACGTCTTTTAATCAATTACAGCCTGGTCCAAAAGCCACACCTTGTCGCAAGTTGCCTTTTATTGGCTTTAGTTTTCCACTTTCCGATCTTTTGACATCGATAGGCACAACACGCGACGTTTTTGGCATTTGCCATTTTATTTCGTATTTCTAACAATTTTTCCAAAAAGTCACAAAAAAAAACTCAAATATAAATATCGCTTGTCAGCGGTTGCTGCCGGGCGTGTTCCAAGCGATTGGTAGGTGGTTTTTCGCTGTGTTTTCGTTGACAGTTTGCAAAATTTATGACGCGACGATGGCGTTGGGTTAAAGTTTTTCTTTTCATTTGCTTGGCTGCCAAAAGCAACAACAGCCACAGCGGCATTAACAGAGCTATTGGAGTTGCTGTAGTTGCTGATACAAAGATATACAACTAAATAGAAACATCAGCAACTTTGCCCCAAAGTGACAGAAACAACGTCATTTTGCTCCTTACCAAATTTATGGCATATTCAGTGACTGTAAAACTGTATGTGTACTAACACAATGTGAACTGTACAACAAAGCTCAAGTAAAGTAACATAATTATCTTCGTTGTGAATTGACAATGATGTACTTGTAATTGAATATCTGTTTACCAGATTTCTGAAGTTATATTAATCATAATTAATAACACGGGTAACAGATAGATTCGGACTTTACCCAAAGTCTCCTTATGAAATACATATGGGACCTCAGATGGTAAACCCCACCTTAATAGTGCTGTACGTATTTTTTTTAATCTTATAAAAAAACTTCTAGTGTGGAAAGTCTTTCCATGCTCCAAAATTTCTGATATTCAAATTTGTGACGAACGATATTTAATTTAATATATGAATATAATATATATGAATTTTTTTTTTAATAGGTTATATTTTAAATTTAATATTGTTTAAAAGAAAATTATTTTGTAGTGAAATTTTTTTTATAGGTCGTCTATAATTATTGTCAAACAAATAATGTGACCATGGAAGTTAATACCTGTATCCATTAAATGGTTTGACGAGCAAGAAAATACATTTTTTGCTTGCCGAAAATTTGACACTCTTGTAAACTAATGTAGATTTTTAAATAATTTTTTATAGCTACATAAAACAGATTTTATGTTAATTGAAATATATGAATAAATGAAAAAGTTCCTATAATAGATAATCGGATTTCAAGAAAATTAGCTCAGATCCATTTCTTTTTTACAAAACTTGCAAATTCTGGATTAGTTGGATTTTTCTGAAATAGTTTTATTATTTTTACAGGCTTATCAAATCTACTTTGTAATGCTGAAATCGGCCAACTCTCCGCGTCCCGCTTCTTGGATACTGGAAAAGTCTCTGGATGGCATTAACTACGAGCCATGGCAATACTTTGGACTCAGCGATGCAGATTGCAAGCGACGCTATAATCTGTCTGGTCAGAATGGAAAGTATGTGTTCCAAAATGACACCGAGGTAATCTGTACAACGCAGTTCTCCAAGCTGCTACCATTGGAGAATGGCGAGTTGCACGTGTCCCTGTTGAAGAACAGACCTGGGGCCATGGCTGAAACACCAGAGCTGATGCAGTTCATCACGGCACGCTTTATACGCATAAGACTACAGGGTATGCACTCGACGGCGAATCTGGACAACAGCGTGGATTGGGTGCTCGACGCCCAATCGATGGAGAAGCGCAGTTTCTACAGTCTGAAGCAACTGCGAGTTAGTGCTCGACTGGACTGTCATGGACATGCGGATCGCACCCAGGAATTGACGGGCAGTCCATTGCTCCAGTGCATCTGCCAGCACAATGCCTGTGGCATGCAGTGTGAACAATGCTGTCCACTCTTCCAGGATCGAGCTTACCGCGTCGGCGGCGAGTGCGAGATTTGCCAGTGTCATGGACATGCCCAGAGTTGCAGCTATGATGCGTTCCTGGAGCGTGGCATCTGCGAGAACTGCAGCAACAACACTGCTGGAAACGAGTGCGAATTCTGTGCTGCAGGCTTCTATAGAGCTTCGGATGCATCTCCCACCGAACCCTGCCTCCCCTGTGCCTGCAATCCACAAAGATCCACGGGCACCTGTGCACCTGTGGGTGGCGCCTGCCACTGTCTCGAGGGATTCCAGGTAAGCGAATATTTTATAATTATTACATAATATATAATTATATAACTATTACAAGATAATTAAAAATTTATGGTAATCATTCATTATTTTTATTAGTAAAGATCAAAGATATAAAACACAACTGAAATCAATTTTGAAACGGATACTAATATCGATACGGAAACCGAAATTCTTGGGTTTGATTCCCTGAATTAAATCTGTATTAAAACGCCTGTATCGATTATTCTGATTAAGTTGAACTAAAATGCTTTAATTTTAAAGTTTTGGCAAAGTAGCTGTCACATCTGCCTTTTTTCAAAGTTCAATTGCGGGAATAGTCCGAAAACAACGGTCAGCGGAAATTATAGCTTTTTACTAGCTATTCCGATTTTAATCGTATTTATAACTTATTTTGTTATTTAAAATTTTTAAATTTAAATTTTTATTTTTAATACTTAGCTATTGCTTATAGCTTGAAAATAAATAAATAAATTATACCCGTTACTTAAAACATATTAATAAGGAGAAGGAGGCTGCTTCAATCCTATAAAGAGTATATATATATATGTAGAGTCGATATAGCCATGTCCGTCTGTCCGTCAGTGTGACCGGCTTGATCTCAGAGACTGTAAGATCTAGATCAATTTGTTTCAAATTTTCGTCACGGCTCCTTATTTTTTTTTATAATTCACGTTAAGAGCCTATTTCCGAATATAACCTAAGTCCTTAGGACTCGAATCACCGAACCGAAGCTTTACCGAAATTTTAGGTTGCCAGATTGTGTTCATATAGAAAAATATAAATTTCTTTAACTATTCCAATATTTTCCAAACAAAAAAATATATATATGTACGTGTATATTGTACATATATGTTTGTACTATCAAGTCTGAATTTTTTAGAAAGTTAATGAAAATTTATATATTTATATTTATGCTTTATAAAGTTATCATTATTTTATAGATATTTAAAATGATGTTTACAAATAACTAACAAATAAAATCGAATTGTGTTGACTTTCCGATAAATTATGTAATTAGCTAGGAGTGATTTTATATAACGAATTTTGTATATGATATCGATTACTTTCAGGGTCCACACTGCGAGGAGTGTGCTCCGAATCACTACGGCGACGATTGTCGTCGTTGCAAGTGCGACTCACGAGGCACCATGGAGGGAAGCGCCTGTGCGGGCAGTTGTCAGTGCAAAGTGAACGTGGAGGGCGAGACGTGTGCCGAGTGCGCCACAGGCTACTATGATTTGGATGAAATGAATCCAGAGGGATGTAGTCGCTGCTGGTGCTCCCAGGTCTCCGATAATTGCCACAGTGCCAAGCTGCAAACCTTGGCTTTCGAGACGCTCAATGATTGGAAGTTGACGGACATCCAACGGGTGCAATCGATTGCTGTGGCCGTGGATGCAGAACAGAAGCGTCTGATCTTTGGTAATGAGTTGGATGAAGTGGAGGCGATTTACTGGCAGGCACCAGTGGGTTATCTAGGCAATCGTCTAAGTAGCTACGGATCCAGACTGCAACTACATCTATCTTGGGTGGTGATGCGAGGGGACACATCTGGGAAGCCGACAACGGGTCCCAATGTCATACTTTGTGGCAAGAATGGACTGAAGATTGCCTATGCAGATGAATCCTTTGAAAGCTTAGAGGTGGCTCTGAATATAACACTGACGGAGGAGGGCTGGTATCATGTGCCTCCAGCTGTGAAGGACATCAAGACCAGATTGAGGCGCACTGAGGGAGGAGCTTATCATGGTGAATCCGTGACCAGATCACAGTTTCTGTCAGTGATGGTCTCATTGGATGCACTGCTCATACGCGCTGCCTACCACACAGATCAGGTGGAAACATCCCTGGAACGTGCTGTCATCTACTCCGGTGGCTTGGAACTCGGCGCCAAGGCCACAACGCAGGTGGAACAATGCATTTGTCCTCCTGGCTACACGGGATTATCGTGTGAAGGCTGCGCCTTTGGCTACAAGCGTATCTATGAGAACTCCACGGATCATCAGCTGCTCGGCAAGTGCATTCCCTGTCCCTGCAACGGGCATTCCAATTCATGCGATCTGCAGAGCGGCAACTGTGGCGATTGCATGCACAATACTTTCGGAGAGCGGTGAGTACACTTCAGAGATCGCTAATTAGAGTTTCGAGCTTTAAAAAACTTAACCCGAGAAAAACTTACTTGGACGATTGGGGAAACATTACATTACTATATACTATTACTTATTATTTCTGTATCTGAGTATCGTGGAGTCAAGGAAGAATTTTATTTTGAATTCATATCATATAAAATTATATTATATATAAATCTTACTTTTTTTATTCAAATTATAAAGGTTAAATACATTAAAATTTTTATTTTTACTAAAAATCATACCAATGAATAATTTATAAAATGAATTGAAATAACTTATGTATTTTAAAGTTTTATAGTACAAATTTAAATTAAATATTATTTTATAATTATTAAAATTTAAAACAAAATTTTAACAATAGCAAAAAATAACAAAACATATTAAAACATCAAATAATTCACATAAATACTTAAAAAATAAAATGGTAAAATAACTTTTATTTTCAACATTTTTAACTCAAAAACTTGTTAAGTATTCCATTAATTTTAAAAATCTTAAATTAGATAAAAATTAAAATGCAATTATTATTTCACAACTTTTATAATTTAGATCAATAAAAGTATAAAATAATTTTTATGATAATAATTACCATATTATTAATTTATTTATTATTTAAAAACTTTAATATGAAATTCAATTGAAATACCCTCCACGCACGCACACATATGGAATCCACTTTAGCTTGTACACACAAAGTGGTTTGCATTGTCACTAAACTCCCCACATCGATGGGCAGCACTGTTTATCAAAGTTTTATACCTCTGAATATGTACTCTTATTGCGAGTGGTGGCATTCACACACACATTTGCAATCCACTTTGCACTTTGGTTTGGGTATTCACTAAACTCTCCATAGCGAGTGACATCACTACTTATTCAAGCTTTGAACCTAATTATTTGTGCTATTCTTTCCATTACAGCTGCGAGCGTTGCCAGCTTGGATTCTATGGGAATCCCCTACAAGGTACTCCACACGACTGCAAGAGATGCGCCTGTCCACTGCCGGAGGAGTCCAACAACTTCTCTCCCAGTTGTCAGCTGAAGAGCTACAACTATATGGACCTTAATCCCCAATTTGAGCTGATTGAGCATGCGGAATATATTTGCACACAGTGTCCGGAGGGTTATACAGGTGACCATTGTCAGGTGTGCGATGATGGCTACTATGGCAATCCGTTGCAGCTGGGAAGCAGCTGTCAGCGCTGTAATTGCGAGGGAGGACCCTGCAATGTATCCACTGGTGTCTGCATCACCTGTCTGGGCAATACCGAGGGATGGCACTGCGAGCGCTGCAAACTGGGCCATTGGGGGGATCCCGCCGTGGGCTGTGAGCCCTGCAATTGCTTTGGCGATGGCTCCGAAAGTGAACTCTGCGACAGCACCGATGGCCAGTGCCTGTGCCGTCCCAGATTTGCTGGCCAAAAGTGCGATCAATGTGAAACCGGCTTTGCCCATGTGGAGCTCCAATGCCTGCCCTGCAATTGTGATGCACTGGGCGCCGCTGTACTGAATAGCTGCAATGCCAGCACCGGACAATGTGAGTGTAAACTGGGCGTAATGGGCGTCAAGTGTCAGGAGTGTCAGGATGGTTACTATGGCATGAACGTGAATGCCGAGCAACTTGAGGATTTGGCTGCCCTGCGTCTGGCCGAAAATGATGCCGACTGGGAATTGGTCACCGAGGACAATGACCAGTTTGAGGCTGCAGCGTGTGATGGTAAGTAATCGAATCTATCACATACTTTACAGAAATATGTATACTAAATTCATTTATTAGTCGAGTCTAATTGCTAACATCTTAAAATAATATACTATTTTCGTAATCTAATCAAACAAAAGAAATCAAAGATAATCGAGGAAAACAAGGAACATTTTTATCGAATTGTAAAAATTTATGTTAAATATTGTTAATGATGTCAAATAATTTTATTTGACATATTTTAAAGGTCTGCCAAATTCAGGTCGGTCATTCACAGAGATTTGATTTAAGTGCGGTTAAGAACAAAGAAATTCTTGAAATATTCCATGTTGCATGTGCAACATGCCCCTAATTTGTTCGTCGGCCTTTGATAGATGGATGTGTGCTCTGTTGTGGTTGCACCTATGAAAACCAGATGTGAGATGCGGTGCAGCCCATCAATAAGTACGAGTAAGAGTTCAACAAAAATGCGGTCGATCTGCGAGCTGCACGTAATTGAATTTTCGCTCCATTTCGAAATATTTTCCAAGTGCCGTGAACTTTTTCTTTTACACTTCAACATCAACAATTCTCTTAGCCAGGTCTTGTTAATTCATTTCGAAAATCAATTACTTGGCTCACCGTAACTTATTAGCTAATTAACTGCCGGTAAAAGAAGATAATAAAATCCCAGAAGTGACTACCTTAAAAAGTCGACAGCCAAAGCCAAAGATTTCAGCTTTTAACGTTTTTTTTTACTGAAAAGTTGAACCGAGCAACGCAGTATTGAAAAACAAGTTAATGAATAAGCAAAAGCCAAGAAAATTAAAGAAAAGGCAAAGTTTTGGATTATGCAATTCGAGTTCTTGTTCAAGTACAACACCTCCGACAACGAGAAGAAGAAGAAGCTGCGAGAAGGCAGATAAAAGACGAAACTACACCTATGTTATGTTGAGGTTTCTTTCAACTTCACAATACTTTGGGTTCGTTGTCCATCCGTGTTACAAAACATAAATTGTTATTTGAGTACATCTATTGTCTTATAAGAAAATGGTGCTAACAATTGTAGAAATGAGTTGACGGACTTCAAGGAGAACTGCCTACAGGTCTAACAAATATCAGATTACAATAGGTCTCTATAAAAAGCAATACATGATGAATGCGTTGAATTACAGAACTGTGTATCACATTTAAATACAAGTGATGATGATGACCATAGTGCAATATAATGTTATATTCAATCTACACTTCTATTTAACAAAGGTACTAATATAATATTATATATTTAATCTACACTTCTATTTAACCAAAGTACTAAGAAACAATTTGTAATATTCACGTAAACCTTAACATTTTTATAATTTAATTAATAATCCAATAGTCACCCAACAATTAAATAATTTCTACAATAGTTTACTTAAATTATTTGTTTTCTTTATTATATTCTATTCTTTTAATATCTTCAATATTTCTACAATAGTTTACTTAAATTAGTTGTTTTTTTATTATCTTCTATACATTACAACATGTATCAGCAAAGTTATACAATTTGACTGCCCACGTCTGAGTTTCGTAATTCCTTTTGTCAAATTTACTCGCAACTTTAAAAAAAACCCCACTGAAAATATTTATGCAAAGAACTGCATTCAACAATTGCTTGCAAACCACAACAACAACAACAACTTAGATTAATAACCACTGCAGGAATTTAAGTTATGACAGCAACAAAGTTCAAATTTTTTATAAACAACTTTTGGTTTGAAACTTGACTAAAAGAGTGTAAAATAATCATTTAAAAACATTAAAAATAAATTAATGTAATCGCAGCGTTTCAGTATAGTAGACATTAGGGTCATGAGTCGAAATTTGAGCTTGATTGAAGAGAATTTAGTTGCAGCTTGAAGCTGTTTTTTGTATTTTTGCATTCAACATGTTGCAAGCTGTTGGTTTTCAACAATTGCTGGCTTTTGGGTTATATCAAGTCGCATAAATACAACTTAGGTCATCATTCTTAATTAACAATCTGTGGTGTAAATTGTGAGTTACAGTTTGACAGTCACTGGCTATTAACTAGTTTTCCAGTGTTTGGCAATGTATCTAACAATCGAATCGCAACTTGACTTCTGTGCACTAAAGAAGTCAATAGCCAAAAGCCAGTTTAAGTTTGAGTCTCTCCTTCTCCTATCGATCCATCTCAGTAGTCATGACAATCAAAGGCCATAATGACAATTGTGGCCTGCACTTGGACTTCGGCTTAGATTTGGGCTGCCACACACAACGGTAGCCATCGAACTGTATTCAGTAGCTGAAGCTGCGATTCCGACAACTTTCATAGGCAACACCCACGCACAAGCCGGGAAATTGTGTGTCGAGTGTGTGCTCAAGATTAAGATATGGAATGAAAAGTGATTGGGAAATAAGTACAACTCTACGAGCATACTTGTAGTTATAATACATTTATTCGTACACTAATAAAAAAATAACAGAATTACTTGAATTATGAAGAAAATTAATGTTGTGTTAACACAGACTGATTAAACTTACTTTAATATGATTCCAGTTTTCAAACTTAGCTAAAATACATATCACTGCGGACGGCAGTCCGCGCTAGTGACGAAAGCAGCACGAAGTGTGCAAAAGGCGACTAGCAATATATACACGAACAATTACTGCGCATTAAAATTATTTTTAGGTATACAGAATCGAGATCCCTTTGAACAAGGTGCCGAATGCCAAACTTTTTTTTTTAATAATTTATGTATTAAATTTAATATCGTTCGTCACAAAAAGGGATATCAGAAATTTTGGGGCAGGAAAAACCTTTCGTCACTAGACTTTTACTTTGCAAATAAGTTTTTTTTGGACGTTCCCTTTACAAACCCCTATGGCTTTTAAATATTATCAGATTCTGATAATTTTATGAATTTCCAAAGGATACATTGAAAGCCTTTTGTGAGAAAACGCCGCCAACGCAGTTGTTTCTTATAACTTAATTTCGTTGTATGTTTGTTTAGAAAAAAACCACAATTGCAATTAATTTCAAAGTATTTAACACAAATATTTGAAATTGTTTCACTAATCAGTTTGGCCGAAAACGTAAATCGGCAACGGGGCAAAGTCAAATGAAAGGCAGTGACAATTTTCGCATATCGATATTTGGTTTTTCGTTTTCGGTTTCGGTTTCTAAGGGGTCTCGGTACCAAATCTGGGCATACCAATGTCCATAAAAATGTCAACCACAGCAACAACAACACAACAACAACAACGACAAGAAAATATGTACCGCTTGACTTGCCTTGGATTGCCAAAGTGGTTTGTCCCAGTGGTTGCCGTGGTTCGCCTGGGCCTAAAACTGGACACCATCTCATTGGCTCCATGCTGTCTGAGACTTTGCTGTGGTTGTGCATGTTGTTGTTGTTGTTTGTTGTTGTTGTTGCTGTTGTGGCATGTCTTGAGTGAGCGGCAAATGGAACTGATTACAAAATATGACCAGCGGCTAAATGTATTCGCCGTTTGCTGCTTAATTTCTTAGATAGCAAAGACTTTGGCTCTACGTCTCTGTATATTTTTTCTAATTTTTATGCGTGGGTTATAAATTTGGTCTCTCTGTGTACACCACAAAACGCACGTGCTACTGTTTGTTGCTGTTGTTGCAGTTGTTGTTGCTGTTGTTGTTGTTGTTGTGGTTTTCGTTGTCCACACTAATGACTAACCAACTGCCAAATTGGTAATGCAAATGAGCTCCTTAAGTGCATGCACCAGTTTCCATCGCAACAGCTTTAAGTTATTTTCAAGTTGTTTAAGTCTCGACATGAGAACAAAATGCTAATTCATACAACATTATCACAATTTCGGTAATATACATATACATATGTAGATACACGATTAATATGCAGCATATGATCCAATAATGAAAATGTCTAAACGATTTTTGCGACACTAGCTAATGAATCTCGACATTGCCCAATATTTTATAGAATCATTATCATTAGACTGCTTGATTTTCACCCAAGAAGATGTCACTATATTTTCCACATATATGAAATCGTTTTGAGAAGCTTCACCTGTTAACCAGGCCAAAACAATTACAAAATTACATGTAACAAGCAAGAAAAACAGAAACAAAACTGTTAAAATGTGTAAATGAGCGAGTATCTTTTTCACAATTGTCAAAGACAAAACAGAAAATTACAAGTACTTCCATAGAGTAAGAATGTAGTGCTCAGACTGCTCGACATACTGATACCCTCGATCGCAAACCTACGTCAAAACAGGATTCATTTAATAATTCATTAAATCTACACTGATAACAAAAATGTTCTAAAATCAAGATTTTGCTCTCAGAACTAAGAATTTTGGTCTAAAAAATGCGTCGAGAACATAAAATTCTTAAATTTAGTAAACAAATCTTGATTTTAAGAACATTTCAAATAAGAAACAAACAGTCTTAAATTCTCAAACCAAAAATAAAAAAAGCAGGTGTTTTAAACTTATTTTATTTTTTTTTGATATTTATACTTTTTTTGAATTTATTTTTTTTTTATAAATATTTCGATTGTATGTTTTTTCCTTGGATAGAGCGGGTTGTTACCATTCTGAAATATGACATATTTATATTTTCTTATAAATTTAAGATTTTAAATTCTTATATTAAGAACTGCGAGTTTTTAGATTTATATTCTTAGTTTTATTAATTTGGTCTTAAAATGGTCTTATTTTAAAAACCAAATATTTAAGATGAATGTTCTTGATTTTAGAAGTTGGTCTTTTTTTCAATGTACGCGATATCTTTAATCAATTCCAATTCAACTTTTCTGATATTGGGAGTGATATAGTTTTTAAAGCTTACAGGGTATTAAAAGCAAGTCACTATATTGACTTGATACTCGGACTCGCTGCTAGGTAATCAAGAAGCGTTTAAATGGACAAAATGGAGCAACAACAACAACAACAACAACTCTGACAAGTGGTTGTGTTTGCTGTTTGGCCTGTCAACGCATCTGGCTCTGAAATGATGACTGGAAATGGAGCAAGAGGATCCTCCAGCTCACGTGGCAATAAATTTCAAATAATTTCCAAGCTAGTTGAGCACTAACAAATGTGAGATCTAGCCACGGTAACGGTAAATGCAATGACAGCTGAGAATCAGTTAATACGAATTGGCCAGAATGGTAAGAGTGCGGAGTAAATGCAAAGCACTTGACACTAATGAATGTGACTAACAAAATGTAATTGTCGAAAGATGACAATTTGCTCACAATTTAAGTCAAATTTATTGCATGTTATGTTATTAAAGCGACTGTCATTCAGTTGCTTTCAAACTGTGTCGCCAATGGTCAAATGATCTCACACACTCGACTTTTGTCATTTTGACTATCTAATTTATGGTCAGTGTTTGGCTCCAGTAGCTTCTCCTCCTGCTTCTAAGCATCTCTATCTTTCAATATGCCACCTGGTTGCCATGTTCCTCTATCGGCAAGTGCCACACGACTGTCCACGACCAAGAAAAAACACGTCTCCAATTTCCACTCGGTCGTGGTGTGATTTTAATTGGTCCGACAAATATTCTTGTGGCACACATGCATTTCCATTGCGAGTGCAAATCGATGTATCCACTGAACTCTTTTTCAGCTTTATTCGATTCGAATAGTAAAGAACTGGCTTTTGACTACAGTCTGAAGACAAAGCACACGGAAATTAAGCATCGAGCATAAGAGAAGTATTGCAAAATGCTTTCCAATTCCTCTGAGATCAAAGATGCTCATTATTAGGTTATTTTATTGATAATATTATTTACAAGTTACTATATTACATTAGTATATTTAATAAATATTTTAGAATATTTAATATACATTTTTTGCTGTATTTCATTAGTGTATTTAATAAATATTTTAGAATATTCATTATCGCTCAGTTCGAATGCAATTTTTACAACGAGATCTTACAATTAGTAATTGTTTTACTTACAGTCATCGCAGTGTTGTAGCTACTTATAATTTATAAATAAAAAAAAGCAAGAGAATCTTCGAAAAAATCACAATATCCCCTACAATATTTCCAAAACTTATTTGCGATTAAAAAAGTTTAATAATGAAAAATAATGCACCTATTTAATTAAGTATTTTTGCCGTTTATTTGACATGAATGGTTTATCGGGAAAAACTTACTTCCCAAACTATTATTATTATGAGTAGACCACACTTGGTTATCATTATCTATTTACATGCTCAATTGAAAGTCATCACTGTTATGCCTCATTTATACCCTTCTGACACTATAAATATACATAAATATAGCATGACAATATTTGAATTTACTTAAGAGTAACTCGACAAAATGTCTAATCAGCAGCTAAAATAATGCTTACAAAACACTTGAAAATAAATAAATATAATCTTTGGCCAAATGCCACCCAAAAATCAAAACTAATCAATAAAAATATTTTTTGGGAAAATAGAAATTAATTATTAAATTCAAAATATAAGACTTGAGTGAAGGCAAAGCAAAAACACAAAAATGCTATAAAAAGACAAGGCACAAAGTAATTAATAAATTATTTCCAGTCAATAAACTGTGTGTAGGGGTCTCAGTTGCAACATGTTCTGTGTGGGTCTAACGTAGGCGCTCTCCTCGGATGCGCTAGCGCCGCACCACTGCACCACCGTACGGTTACCATCACACCAGCTCCAATCACCATGTCGCTGCTCCATGTCAGTTCATTAGGGTCAAATGGCTGTCGGCAACTGTGGCAAACTATGGCAACAGCGGCAACTGTGGCAACTGTGGCAACTGTGCCGACTGTGGGTTGAGAGAGCTCTGAGCTTTGATTTTTTCACATTTTCCATGTGTTTAGCGGCTCATAAAAATTAGCTAGACATTAAATTAGCCAGTCGACGTTCTCGTGAAATAAAAATAAACTGAATTGCGGTTCATTCATAAGCGCATTTCCCGTCTATTTTCAATATTTGTTTTGGGTAAAGTTCTTTTTTGTGTAATTTATGGTTAAGTTTTCTTTGAGTTTTCCCCTTTGCCGTCTTCTCTCAAACGTCTTTATGACCATCGCAGTATTCATTGACTGACAATGAAATTTTTATATGAAAACTAATAGTCTTCGGAATTGGTTTCTGGATATTCAATGAGATGAGTGGCAGGTGTGAGTTTTACACTGTAAAATAAATAGATAGCAAGCTGAAAGTTGTTCTGAATAAGTGAAATTTGGCTCATCATAAAACTGTTTACGGGGAACTGTGACAATGATTTTTATTACGACGGGGAATTCAGGCATGTGAGAATATGTGAATATGCTGAGAAGAAGCACCTATAATAGTTGAGGCATTGAATTTATGTTATATCAAACAAAGAAAAACTTTTATGTTTACTTTTTCAATATTTCATTTTGTAATTATAATTCCGTGAATTACTTTTCATACCCATTATTTAAAAATAAAGTAATTATATTTTTTTTGTATCTACCAATTTTGAAAAACTTTCAGAAATGTATTGAAAATAAATTAATTTGAAATGCGAATCTGAAACATTTTAGTAGTCAACAAAAGTGTGTCAACATATTCATGACTTTCTAGAGCCTGTTTTGCTTCTAATTCTCCTCCTTTCACGGATTCTCTTACCCTCTATTGAACTTCTATCTACTTATTTTATTCCGTCACATGTCATGCTTGTTTAAATGAAAACTCGTTAGGCTTTTGTTTTTGCCCAAAACATACTGGCCAAAACAATTTTCGAGTCGCTTTTCCAGCAGCGCGTTGATTGATTACAAAACGTGCGCCAAACATTTTCACGGCAGCAACATGCAACAAGCGTAGCAACTGCAACAGAGCAACTGCAACAACATCGCAATTGTTTTTCGCGCATAGATTTTTCCACAATGGCATTTTCTTCATTTGCGCCTAACAATGGCAACACTTTGTCACGATTTCGCGCCACTGCAACAGCAACAACAACAACAACAATAACATGCGGAGCCAACTAACAAGACACAGGCAACATGTTGCTGGCGGTTGCTGCTGCTGCTGCTGCTGTTGCTACCATTTAATGTTGCCGTCGCTGCCGTGTTGAATTATCACCGCGCATGTGTGACTAACCTCCCGAGGCGGTGCACAACAAAAAGATAACCAACGTTGTTGGCCGACGGACCTCGATTTTGGCTGCTCCCCCCGCCACCTTCCTCCCTGATCAAGCTCAAAGCAAGCGTTCCATTGGCCCAACCTGCTAATGTTTTTCCTCAAGCTTGCGCTTCAGTCATAATTTTTGCTGCCAAGCGACAGAGATTCCCTCCTTATTTATGGGAGCAGCGTCTAGTGGGCTTCCAGTTTGATGCCACAGCTACCGTGGATCCATTTGCAACCATGCAACCAAGCGACCAGCATGCGGCACGTTAATGATCTTGTTACTCGCGAGCATCGGCCGGGATTGGCCCTTTTGCATGTGGCAACCGGGGGGCAAACGAACGACCGACAGACCGACCGACAGACCGACAGACTGACAGACTTTCAACCCAAGAATAAAGTTAGACTAACGAGCAAAGCCCCTTTTCGCGTTAATTTACACGTGATTTCATTGTGTGCTGTTGATGATGAATCACCAAATCATTCACAGTTAGAATGAGTTATGAAATCAAAAGATGGATTAAATAAAAAAGAAAACAGAACCATCTTTTGAAGTTGTGAAAATTGAATCAAGGAAAGATCGGAAATGAAGGATCTTATGGTATTAAATGTCACAACAATTAAACACAGTTCGAACCGCAATATAGAGATCAAAATGAAATGACTTATGTTAAAAATTTAATCAAATGAAACAATTAATAATTAATTAATAACAATCATGTCAAATCTTTACGAATTAGATTCAGTAGCTTAATGAATTATTTATTACGAAACCGTATGTTTCTGATTAGTGCAATAAATTATAAATATTTCCATCTAGCACTAAAATAAATAACTAAATAAATAATAACTTAGAGAAGTTGATCCAAAAGTAATTTAAAGTGAAAAATAAATTTAAAAGTTTATTAAATGATCCAACATTCATTGCATGGATTGGTATAAGCAACTTAACATATTATTCGTTTAATTTTTATTTAATTTAAATTTTGTATTATGATTTTAAGTTAATATTATTTGTTAACTTTTAATATAATTTTTATTTTAACTTTTTAACACTTAATTTGATGATTGCAAATAATATAATAATAATAATTAATTTTCCTTTTGTCCTGTTCTTCCTGTTCCTTTCCTGTTCTTAGTCGTGAATAAATCGTATTAATGTTAGGACAAGTATAAATATTAGTATTAGTTGGCTCAGGAAACAATATGTATTAAAATTAGTAATAATTAGTAAGGTCAAGGATTTTTCGAAATATATTGGAAAAGGCATAAATAAGGCTCACCACAAATTTGAATCCAAAACTCGACTTGCCCATAACTTTTGTTGTAAATGATATTTGGTATGTTAATTACTTATTAGTCCATATACATATATCATAGTGTTTTTTTCACAATCACATGATGGGTCTAGCATTTGCATCTCCCCCAGTTTCAGCACCATCATCATCATCATCAACGTGTTGGCCGTGTTTCGTGTTGTGCCCGATTAGCACTTCCCATGCACTTCATACTCTATATAAATTTGTTTAGACTGCTGCACTTCCGTTTTGGGGTTTGCATTTTGCCAGCTGCTAAAGTCATCTGTCTTCTCTATGGTCCACGACAACAAAAACCACAATAACAACAAAAACTCAGCCTCCTCCAGTCAACAGACACGAAACGTCATCAACTTGACATTTAAATTGTACTTTTGATAAAGTTGCCAACATTTTTTATGAGAGTCTAAGGCAGAGATAAAGATATAGAGCGGGAGAAGAGGGAGGTAAGAATACAAAGCCAACAGTTGGTCACATTGTTGCAACGTTGCATTGTGGACTTCAAAGCGGTCCAACATACATACATACATACATTCACATACCTATGTATATCTCCCGGCCAGCTGTCATATTCTCTGAGAGCTGTGCCCGTGTGGTCTCGGAAAATAATTCACATAAAGTAATTTATGTCAACTGAGGTGACAGTTTTCTTGTGCTTTCACACGAACACGAATCATGCATGGGACACAGCACGTAGAATTTTACACTTCTCATTGTGGAGCTTTTGAAAGCTCACTAATACTAATGCAATGCCATTAAGCATGCGAATTTCTGCTTCATTTGCTGCTTTATTAGAACGTGTTTGGCTCATAAAACTTTTGACTCATCGTCGAGCTTCGAGCAGCGCCCCCAACTAGTTCTTAGTCCAGATCAGAGTTTTCGAGTGCCGGGCTCTGTCACTTTTTTTTTTACGGTTATTAGAAGCTTTCAACATTAAAAAATCGTAAAAAAAAATATTTGAAGTAGTTGGTTTGGTGCACAACTCAGATGGTTTGCGGTGCCATTAGTTTTATGTCTCAGAATGTGACCGCAAAAACATGTCAAATGCATTTAGATAGCAACATATATATATACATACATGTACATACATACATGTCTTTGTGGGCGTTACCTGATGCACTTTCTAATGGATATGGAACGCCTCCCGCTTCATCAATCTAAACATTTCTCTCTCTGTGATCTCCGGCTCATACACGCAATGCATTTAATCAAAGTGCAGTCTGGAAAGCCAATCCTACGAGTGCATCCATTCACATTGCGTGTATTGACACTCGACAACGTAAATCACAAGTGCAATTAACAACTCCTCCAACTCGAAACCTCATCAGGCAATCCATTTGGCCAATACCAGTATCATCTACCAATAGTCGTGCCAGCGGAAATTGTTGTTTGCCCAATAAAAGTAAATTGCAATTAAATAAAATTGCTAATTTCAATGATGACAGTAACCATAAATTTGTTGCAAAATCCGGCGAGTCAAAAAAATTCCACTTTTCTTTGGCGATCGTTTAATGAAGGTGCAAACTCAAACTGAAGATGTTTTTCCCCGCAGTATTTATTGTGTTTGCTTTGATTTGTCAATATTTACAACTGATACAAGTTGCAGAGCTTAAATAATAACCTTATGGTATAAATGTAGTGCTGAAAATATATATGAGTATTTCCACAGTGACGTTATGATTCAAGAAATATGTCATGGGTAACTATTTAAATTTGAATAACGATTAAATATGTCTATATTTAGTACCAAATATATGGAACCCAAAACTTTGCAAATTAGACAAGTCTTTCATTGAAGATTACCTTTCCTTTTGTTTTTATTGGGCTTTAAATGACACGTAACTTTACAGATATTTGTTTATTTTAATTCTATATAAATATTTATGTAACTAATCTATTTTGTGTGGAAATATCAATGTAAATTACTTAAAAAAAAGATGTGAGAGGGAATAAAAGTTTAAGTTCCTCGAATATCAGTATAAGAAGATTATCGAAGGATCTACAGATTAATTGTTGATACTAGTTAATTAAAAGCAGGAACTAACTTAAGAATCCTTCGTTGATACTTATAGCAAGTTGAATAAATATCGAACTGTTCTTAAAAATGGCATCTATTTATTTTTAAATGATTTTAAAATTCTTAAGTGAAATGAAAGCTACCTTAGCTAAACTCTTTTAACCACATGCCGCAGCATTTCAATGTTGCACTCTCAGCATTTGTTGCTGCAACTAATGTTGCCTGAGCAACTTTCGCCCATAGCAACATGTATGTAGTATTCTCAGAGTGAGGGAAGCACAAAGCATTGCCGACGAGTGAAACAACACCACGCCGAAAAAATCAATTAAAATCAAGACGACAGCTGCCCCAGCAACAGAGTGAAACAGGGTGGGAGTGAGGGGCGATGGAGAAAGAGGGGCAACCTCAACATTTAAGGTAACGTTAAAGTGTAATGCATTTACACTTGGCACGCAAAGGAAGTTGCAACTTGCAACTGCTGCTAATGTTGCAGCTACACACGAAAAATCTTGCCAGCTCTATCAGTCGTAGTCTCCGTCGCTGTCGCTGTCGCTGTCGACGTCGCTGCTGCTGCCGACGCCGGCGGCGTTGGACGGGTAGAAAACAGATCAAAAGGTCGAAGATTGCGCTAACCCGAGGACGCCCACTTTTTCGCACGCTTTTCTTGTAGCCCCTCGCCGGATACGCGGATTTGCGGATACATGAACATAGATAAACACTGAGACTCTGCGAGTGTAATCTATAATAATGCCCATGGTGGAAAGGCCATGCAGCTGCCCAACTGGCAAAATCTGACAAAGTGCGGCTCAGAGATTGAAATTGAAAAAAGTGGCAACGACAGCCGCTGGTAAAATTCTTTCATCAATAGACGCTAAAAGCACTGGACAAACTGAATGGCCAAATATATAGGAATTGGTAAGAGCAGAGTATAGAATTTATGCAGGGTTGCCAGCGGATTCAAGAATCCTTTTCCTTTTAATACCGTTGGAGTTTACAATTAATATATATCTAATTTTTTTTGACGGGTATCTCAAGTCTTTGTTATTTCTTTACTTTATTTGGGATCCAGTCTAGTTATATGTTTCGCTTGTGATTTTTTTAAACATCACCTGACAGTCATTTTCATTTCATTTATGTGTATTGTGTATTTTTCAATGAACATAATATTTAATTTGAAATATGCCCTGTTTTCCTATTGATTTAGGTTATCATCTTACTTCATTAAGTGACTCGACAACCCTACGACACATGCGTAAACCGTTTACGGACGCTGGTACCAATAAATAGTATCAATCACAAATGATCGCAAACGAGGCAGTCGACTGCGCCCAGAGGGTCCAGAGAGACTGGCCAAACTTGCAGCTGTCTCAAAGATTCTCCTTTTGCCCCCAAACTTAAACTTCTTAGTAAATCGCTTAAGCACAACAAATAATGATTCATGCGAGAAAAGTAGCGGCAAGAACAGGTTCTACTTAAAACGTGACTGGTAGTAGTACTAGTACATAGTATTAGTAGGTAGGTAGGTAGGTAGGTAGGTAGAGCCGGTCTCTGTCTTAAGATCCTTTCGACACATGTGCGACGTTCTCGAGGCGCATACATTATGGTTCAATAGGTCAACGATGCGTTGAATGACGATCCAGACGACGAGCCCCGAGATGCCATAAGAAGAGATCATTGCATGAAAAATTACAGTAAGACACGTCAATCGTTGAACTGATCTCGCAACGAGCCATGTAATGGGACGACGCTCCGTAAATAATGCTCCGACCCAGTCTCAAAACGTTCGCATATGAAGCCCAAGCCGAAGTCGAAGTCGAAGTAACGATTGCGATCGCAACAAATCAGAAAAAATAAACGAAAAACTGGCTTAAATGCAACTCGTGCGCTCTTCTCTGAGAAATGTGCGGACCACCAGAGACAGCTGCGGGTTGTTCGAAGTTCGAACCATTCAAGGAATTGAGGGAGGAAGGAGGAAACTTCTATGAGCGGGCACAGAGGCCTGTTCGCAGTTTGTCAAAAAGATGTTGGCGTTTTGATAATTTGCTATACAGCACTGAAAATCTCTGTGTAGGATTTCCTGTTTCTAGCCAAAGTTTTTCCAAAGCTTAGATTCTCCATATGTCTCGTTTTTTCTTCAACTTTTTTTCTGTGACCGCAACAAATCTGTAGCTGATTTAAATCTTTGCATTTACTTATTGTTAGTTTCCAGTTAGAGTTTTAAAAGATTTCTGTGTGTGTACATGTGCCGGCCTTTATTTTTCGGAATTTCGTGGGCTTGACTTTGACAAGTAACGTAGGAAATGATGGCAGGTGGGGTGTGTTTTACATCTAAGAGAGAATCAGTGAAAAAGTGACGCAAAGTTCCCAAAATTACAGACAAGTGAAGGGACTGACCAATGAATAAATATATCTAGCCGGACGTATGATATGCATTTTTTAAGCTTCTTTGAAAATCAAATATGGCATCGATTTTTGAACGTAAGTTTGACTTCTATCGATTTTATCTGTTAGCTTTTACAATTTCGACTGTGTGTTGATTGCCAGTTTATCAGTCAGTCATCATAAAGAATTAAATATAGAGAAGATAGCGATAGATACATTTCATATTACAGATATTCAGATCAATTTAGAGACAGATAGTACAGCCTAGCAATATCATTGATCGTTTGTTTGTTGTATAGAGATATTATGATATAGTTTCCCAAGTAGCATTTTCCTTAAATATATTCAAAGAAAGATTTAATTTAAAATCTTATATTATAATTGGTAGAAAATTTGTTAAAAATCGGAATAAAATTGACTTTGTTTTCAAAACGTGTGAGTTAATTATTATTGAACCAAACTCTATATGCATTCACTTACATTTGCTTGTTGTGCCTTAATAGCCAACACTTGACCTTGTTTTTTTATAATGCTCCCTCATAATTTTGTAAGACGGCAAGCTTTTATCCCCCTGTCATATGTAAAGCCCTTTACTCATGTTTTTAATTGTTTAAATTGATAAGATTTGAGCTCTTTACAAGTTGTTGATCTCATTCCACGCTGTATGCTATTTTTGACTGCACTCCAGTACGTGGAGCTATGTGGAGACCTGATCTCGATTCGGTCTATATCCAACACACCCTGCTAAAAGCACCCTGATAAATTCTTTTGTGCATGAGGCCTCCTCACCCTTCTCCTCCTCTTTCCTTTGTAGCCTTTATTTGTGGCGTCTCATTAGGCATACCTAATTTCAATAGAGCCCTAATTAAGTTTTCTCTTTTGTCGTAGGCTAAATTCAATGGAAAAGAAAACCAAACTCTACTTCAAATTATTATTATGCGACGTTCGTTCATTATAGGCCATAATTTCCAGAGCGTTTTGTTGTTTTTGATATTTTTAACGCTCACTTAGCTCCCAAAAAAAAGAATGCACAAAATAATAAAAAAGAAAAGGTTACGAAAACTCGTTGCAAGAAGCAAAGTGTCATCAAAATGCGATACACGCATTAAAGACCACTTGCTTTATTGGAAAAAGTAGCAGAAAAATGATTTTCCCGCAGAATGCGGACACACGCAGTGGACAAATGAGGAGCAGAAGGTGGAGGTAAAAGAGGAGGTTTCCAGCCAAACCGGCTGTATTTTCAGGCTTGGCAATTAAAATATTGACAGTTTTTCCATAGCGATGAATAATAAGTTTTTCTCTATATAAAAGATCTCAAATGCACAAGGTGTATTACTGATGTTGTTGTTGTTGTTATTGTTGTTGTTGATTGCGCTGTTTGTTTTTAGTGCGAAAGGTTAAGGCGACATATTCATGTGACAATGTCAGTTGGATCGGTCTCGACTGAAGCGCATAAATAACTGCGTTTGTGACATGGAATGCTTGTTGTCGCCAGTCCAGAGCCAGAGTTAGAGCCAGACCTGACCAGGCTGAGGCCTAGCCAAAGGCATATGGCCTAGACGGCTCTCACCGCCCGCCTGTCTGGGCTATTGGCCATGTCTGGCGCGGATTGTCTTTGACTTTGGCCTGCTGGCTCTGCCTCAACTCCGTCTGCTGCCTCTACAGCTGCTTGTAGCAAGGTGCGGTGCCCATATGCAGCACTCAAAGCTATTTGTAGCTCTCTCATTGTTGCCCGGCTAACACCGTCGCTGATTATGGAAAATTGTAAGATGTTTTCCTCATTCGCTTCTTTCTTCTTTTGTTGTATATTGTTTTGCTTTTTTTTTTTCATTGCATCACATCAGATGCGTAGAGTTTTTGATGCGATAAACAATAAATAAGTGGTATGCGGTTGCACAGAATGGATAATACATATGTGTGCATCTGGGGCATAACTTTCAAGTGGAAGTCGAATTTCTAAGTTAAACGTTTAACTCTGCAGCTTTATGTTGATAAGTTGGATTATTTATGAGCTATATATTCAGTAGAAGAAGATTACAGTTAATACATGAGATTGTCCCATATAAATTATGATTATGTTTACTTGTAAATTTAAATGTTCCCGACCTATAACAATCTGAACTTTGCTACGAAGCTTTGTTGCTAACGCACTTGTCGCTAGCAACATATGTATGCCAAACTGCTTGCTGCTTGGCAACATCAGCAAGAGACTGGCAACATGCTCGCAACATGTTCGAAGCGAACATTGGGTTTTCGGTCATCGTTTTCTGATTGGGACAATCGCGATCAGTTGCAACGAGACGTCGCGCGCGTTTGGATACATGCAAATCGGTCGGCTGTCGATGGAGTCTCGAGCCGTGTCTGTGTTTGTGTTTGTGTGTTAGTGTCTGTGCGAAAATTTGTTTATGCAGAAAGCAAAAATAAACCAAAACAACAAACGATCATCTTTTCCGTGTATGCAATTCGGTGAAAACGGCAAAACCAAAATTTGTATCAGCATTTAAAATGTTGAATTTGTTAATTCTGTCCAATCTTAATTCCCATTGATTTCCTTCCGACAAAACGGCACGACGCGACGCAAGGCGGCACGTACGAAGAATAAAAAAAACCTTTTCATTTGCCACGGAGATTGAAGCGATTCGATTGATTGCTTGATTGATCTATTTTTGCACTTGATTTGCGACGCACGCGCCGCATTGGCAACGTGACTGCGACTGTGACTGTGACTGGCGCTCCAGCTGCAACTTTATTCAAGTTGGAGTTGCTTATGAAGTTGAAGATGCCTCTTCCTCTTGTGCCGCGTCGGGGCAATTATGTTGATTTGTGTACCGTGCGACTTCATCGATCGATCGTTTGACGGAACCGAACCGATCCGATCCGATCGTCAACGTTGATAACGAAAAATTTGCAATGCAAAGAAAGAAAATTGATTTGATGATCGCGCCCCGCTTCGACTCGAACTTCAGCTCCTCTCTCATCTACCGCAGAACGCGACACGCCCACAATTTGATTATAGAATGCATGGCCAAGGTGTTCATTAGCTGGGCGTACATTGCTTGCATTTTACACGGAATTATTTTTAATTTTCGTATATTTTTTAACGGAATCAAAATATTTACTAAAGGTGCGAAGAACTGACATAACCAAAAATAAATCTTCAAATTGATAGTTGCAGCGTGAATGTTAAACAAATAACAAATACAAACATAAGGAGAATAAATAATAATTCATGTATTTAATTTTTAAGAAATTAGTAATAATGAGTAAGCTGATTAAAAAGCTAACGAAACATTCGTCATGCGAGACTTGGGAATCGATTACACAAGTTCCATTGTAATTTCTGCTTATTCTTTTCATAATTTATTAAATTTCATAAAAATTTGATTGAAGCTTTTTCGATGGAATCGAAAAATTTATTTGCAAATTCCTTCAATTATTTTTCTGTTATTTATATAACTCTCGGTATAGGAGATTTACATATTTTATAATCTGATCATTGATCATCATAGGGGCGCTATAAAGAAAACCTCCTATTTATACTTAGTATGTATGTATAATGAAAAGCTGCTTAATTAAAAGTACCAAATCAGTGCCGAAATCATCAGCTACTAATAGCTACAAAGATTACACAATGTAAAACCCATAACTCATTAGTGGAACGCCCTAGAGCTCTACTTAGTGGCTGATTGTCTACAGAGTTGTTGAAATGCGCTGCAAGTGATGATTGGTTCGGACATCCATGGTGATTAATGGGCGAGACTGCTTAGATTTATGGATGAGCAGGCTCACCCTGTTTCGGATCCGCTCTCTCTCTCTCACTCTTTGTCTATCTATCTCAGGGGACAACTAGTTTCCTATTCTAGGAATGCTAATAGAGCTGCAACTGGTGCTTAACTTGGCCTGTAATCGACTTCAGGGAATATAGAGAACCTACCAACAAATACAGTAGTTTTCTTTTCTTAACCATTACATTTAAGTGTACTATTTGCCCGAGCGTCAGATAAAACTTATGAGATACATTGAGAATCTTAACATGATGATTTTACATAAGCTGCGAGATGACAAATGCAACAACCTACATATCTAGAAAATGTTAATGTTTGTCAACTGATAAGCTTGGAATTCTATTATTTTCCTTTGTTCTCTGACTTTTGTAAATAAAGGTGGCAACATTTAACTGGCTCATTCAAATGTGCCTAGAATAACATACATAAATACATCTACTATATATTGGTAAGACACAAGCTTTGAAGTATATGACTCAACTCTTAGAATGGGGGCGCGTGTTGCCAAAATATGAAAATAATCAAAAGGCGGTAATCCAATTAAATGTCTCCGTCCTCAGACCGGTTGACCCAATTAGGTATGCTCCTTGTCGATCGTCATCAATTGAAGCAACGGCAACAATAACAATAACAATAATAACAACAACAGCTTGAACTTGAAAGCGGCGCCTCTCCATTGTTCATGCCAGATCAGATCCCTAAACCAGCATCCCTCTCCCGCGATTGCTATAAAAAACAAGTTCTAACTATGCGCAGTTAACTCCCTAAATAAAAAAGATCGCATCGAGTTGATCTAACGGCCGCCCTGCTCAGTCTGTGATCTTTTCCCTCTGCTCTTCATCTCGATCCACTTCGCTCTGCTCCTTCGCATTGCTCTGCGTTTCAAATTGTAGATCAAAGATCAGGCATAAAAAAAACTTAACTTAAATTGGCATACCAAAGCCACAAGCCTCGAAAGCCCGAAGGCACAACGAAGCTTGGTTACCCTATGATTTCAGTTCTTAAACGCTGTTGGTTCTCAATCGGAATTGAACATGGTAATCTTTCGAGCTAGATTTGTATACACCAATGTACTTTCTTTAGAGCATTCAAAGTTATGACTAAATTTTATTGATCTTATCATAAATCGGATCGACATGATCATAACCAAAATTCACACACATATTTTACTTAACTGTAAATTTATAGCATGTGTATGTGTGTGTTCTAATTTAAGCGATCGCTTCTGAGGACATTAGCTTCAATCGTTATTCACAATTGACCGTGCGAAAGGCAACAAATTTAGCAAATTACATCGAAAGACATGCACATAAATCTAAATTGTGCCACATATGGGATTCGTTATGAAGATCGCTGCCGATCGATGGAGAACCATTACAATTTCAATTTAATTGCTTCCTCAATTGATGGCGCCTAGTCGAAGTACTTTCCTGTCACTCCAATTGGTGGACATCTGATTTAAAAGTCTGCAGCTGTTTGAATTCGATTCGAGACAAGTGCATTTAAGCCAAGTGATTGAGTTCAGTTTTGGTCAGATGAGTGTGGTTGTGTGAGTGCTTCGGATTCATATTCATATTCATATGAGTGCTACTTTCTACGCTGTGAATGTTTGGATAACCCTTTCCCAAGCATCATCGACGACACACACGATTAATCACATGACACAGTCGGCAGTCGGCAGCCACGATCAGAGATCGTTATCGATCAGGCATAAACTGACACAAAGTCAAAGTTAAACAATGCAACTTGCTTGAACTCTAGACTAGACGACGAACCAACTCCCTTTCTCCCTCCTCCGATCATGCTGTGTGCGATCTTGACAATCAAGATCAATATCATGCCATTACAATATTTGTACAAGCTCTTTGCCTTTACCATCTACTCAGTCTCAGTCACAGACTGACTTTCCAACACACACACACACACACACATACTCACTACACACGACAGTTGCCTACGGGCTACAAAGGAAACAAAAAAATGCTACAAAAGGAAATATAGTAATATTTCTGTAACGATATTTGAATACTCTTTGCAATTATATCAAATACTGAATTCTTTGTTTAAGTCTTGATAAAAATAATAATAATTAGTAATTTTGATACATCTATTCTACACATTTCTCTATCACCAAGCAATTGCTCCACGTATAGTTCTATATTTTAATCTCATTTAAGGGCGATATCACATTTACCAAGTTTTAAGGTGTTTGCACAAATGTCGTAGTAAATAATTTTTAGTTAAGGATTTCTTCTTGGTGAGTTTTACAAGCATCTCAACACAGTTGTAGTATTCATAGTGAGTACGACGTATATTACGTAGATTATATGGACAAACAACCGACTGCTATGTGGGGTATGTTAAACAAATTAGCCTGAACCTAGCCCAATGGCTGCAGTTGGGTTTCTCAGTTGGGCTCGCCTCGTCTCGTCTCGGCTCGGCCGGAAAATGCTATAATTATGCAATTCCTCAAAGGCGCTGACGGTGGTCCCCCCAACTCTCTCTTTCAAAATCTTCTTATGGACTCAGAGATAATATATAATCTGGAAACGGCGCGCGTTTCGGGGCATCGGAAATTATTGACTGGCATTCATGAGTTTAGGCCTTCAAGTAAATTGCCGTAAATCTATATTTGTGCAGCTACTTAAAGACCCTGGCTACAAGGTTTGCATCGGGGTTAACAAGCCGCCAGCGATTAAGTCATTTCTTATGTGGGCTCATTATATTTATTTCTATATTCATTTTTTTATTTTTTTTTTATTTTCTGTTGGTTTGTGGCATGCGTAGCTATTGCTACTGGGCTTATGTGTCCGTTCTCACCCCTCAAGAAATCCTCCTCCATGGCATTGCAATTTTTCACAGTCTAAGCCCGAAATTTAATGTCTTGCGTTTTGTTGCAAACTCGTTTCGTCTAGCAGCTTGCAACAGTTGATACTTGCCACTAAGTGCCCGCAACTTTGTTAGTAAATTTTTTTTTGCTTTTATCTTGACAATGTGTTTTTCCTGACATGCGTTTGTGTGTGTGTGTGTGTGTAAATGTGTGTATATCTTGACTTTTTCTCCATTTGTTCTAATTAAAACTGACAATTCTACGTAATAAGCTGGCGGCTATTTTTAACACTTGACTGACTTTTATAGGCAGCCCCAACAGCAGCAAAAAATAAAAATTAAAAAAAAGAAAACTAGTTTACCGATTTTTTATGATATCAAATTTCTACCAATTATTGATTTGCTTATTTAGCTAATTAGTGTTGACAGATTTGCTTCTGTTTTTGCTCCTAAATATATTTTAAAGGAGTTTGAAATTAATTTTAAAAAAAATAATGAAACAGGAGTTTGCGTTAATGAACATTGCGATATCTAAAACAACTTTAATGTGAAGATCTCAGATCACTTCGAGTTATCGATAACACTTTGGAACCTATCAACAACAGATTTACATTCATTTTATATCCCAGACTCTATTCAACCCGACAAACCTTTCACTAAGCTCCCGCTGTTTCATGCCACATGCGTGTCCTAGTTTATTTTATTTACTCCTCACTTCGGCAACAAACTTAAGGATATTGCTCGATTTTAATTGAGTTCAGCACAACGCATCGCTCCAATTGCAAAATATATATAGTACATATATAAGTGTAAGGTCTAATTCAAATCATTAACATGTTTTCTAATTTAAAGTCCCGATCAGCAAAATGAAATCGAAAAGTGCCAAACAATTCAATTACAATTGTGCAATAAAATACTATACAGGAAAAACGAAATCGAAATGAAACCATTTCTATAAAGCGCTACATGTGGCCATGTCCAGTCGAGACCGAGACTGATCAAACGGATCAGCGGGTGGTTGGCCCGGTGATTTCTGGGGCCGTCAAACTGCACTGCAAGATATTAAAATACTTTATGACCGCCACTTTGCACTCCTCTCTTTATTTTTTCTATTTTTTTTTCTTTCCTTCATTTGGTAGCCAGATGAAGGCGTTAATAGATTAGTTTTTCTTTTGGTGGAAATGTGCGAACTGTTCAACAGTTTTGTAATTGGGTTACACTACACACCAAATGGGAGTGAGGCATAGCAGGTGGAATATCTTTAACTTTCTAGACTTCAGATTAGGATTAGAGAAGAGAAGTCTTAATAAAAGATATAACATGAATCACATAAGAAATCAAATTACAACTCATACTAACAGGATGTATATTTAGATTCGTCTTTCTTTTGCCCTTTTTTGTGTTTATTATCAGATCGTTATGAAACTTTTCGGACAGATCAGGAACACGATATATATTACAAACCTCAAGGCTATAGGATTGAAATGGATGTTTAACAGTTTAGTTACTAATAGTTCTAGAGCCACATAGTCCTTACTTCGTAAATAAATGAAAATGAATGAAAAAACGTACCTTACCTATTTAATACTTCATGCCAGTTACAGCTAATATACCTTATTTCTAGTCATTATCTCACAAGTCATACCTTATTTCGAAAATTTCATTCTGCTTCAAATATTTTCAGCTTACAAATAACTTAAATACTCAGCAAAATGTTCATTTGAAGATACGATTGTAAGCCCGAATCATAATTGTGCCAGTTACACAAAGGGTCTGTCAGATTCCATTTAAGAATTAATTACATTCGGCTCAGCTCTGACATATTTGAAATTTTACATTAATTTAGCACTAAACTGTCAGTCAAAACTGCCGGGCAAGTTTAAGTGGGGTTTTACTTAAGTAAGTGCAAAAGTTAGGTCCAGGTAAAACATTCCAAAGTTGAGCAACTTTTTGAAGTTCAACATTTAATTGTAATGTGAGAAATTTAAATTAGGTAGCCGCAAATGCGGCTCACAAACCTCAAACGGAAGATGCTCAAAAAACAACAGCAACAATAACAACTACAAAGTTATGGAAAAAAATGTTTAATTTTTTGTTTTTGTTCTTTTTGTTATTGTTAAGTTTGTTAAAAAAAGATCAAATAAGAAAAGACCGCCAAATTTCAATGGAAAACAAAAGCTCACTTTTTTGTAATTTGTTGCTGAGCTCTTGAGGCAACTAATTTTCCACTTTATGTTGAGAGAGCGAGACAAATAAAGAAAGACTGACAGAAAGGGAGGGAGAGAGAGACCGTGTTCAACAACATATAACCCCACATTTCTCTGGTTTGTCAGTTCATGTTTGATTATTTACGATCGTTTGTATTATTTCGATTGCTGAAATATTTGATGTTCATTATAGGCTCGATATTATATTTTTATGGTCCATATAACTTGAAAAACATACGCAAATGATTTCAGTGTTTTTATTTTTCAGTTCCATTTGAAATTTATTACATCACGATCATTTTTTTTGTTTGCTTTCGGATTCTCCAGATCTACTTTGTAGTTTATGATCATGTATTCGCTTTTGTCTGTCTGCCGCGAATTTTTTCATGCAGCTGTGCTTCCTGGAAAACAATTTAAGCTAGCATCTGATGATAGAACCCCTTGCGAATAGATGTCTGGGGCTGAACTCTCTTATGAACCATTTAATAATAGAGATTTCTACACAAGTTTATGGGTTTTGCAGGGCAAATTTATGCCATTTGCCTAGCTATAAGTTTCATGTCAAAGAGTGCTACGGATTTCCTAAAGATTATCATTCCAATATATTTTGCCAAATCGGAATTCACACTGTGGCAGAGTTGGGCCACAACTAGAATATTCGGACTTAATTTCATATTTGAACTTATTTCCTAACGTTTACTCACAACAAGTCATTTACAAATTGTAACACATTAGCCTAAAATGCTGTTTTATTTACTTTGTATATACCGTGTAACCATAGAATTTTAAAGGGTATACTAACGAGTATTAAAGAGATATGTGTGTTACATATTTTAATTAAATATTTAAATTTTTTAAGTAATTTCCGATAATTTTCTTCCCGAAGTTTTTATAATCTCTTTAAATCATAATTGCAATTCCCATTTGAAATATCAACAGGGTATTTTTTAGTTCTTGTTCATTTTTTTAGAACTTTACTAATTAGTTTGCCAGAGTCTACACACATGTCTGTTTCTCTGCTCCGAATTGAAATTGTAAATTACTATTTGTTTATTTACAAACTGACAAACGTTCTGTTTCCAAATTTGCCTAAACTGTTTTTTGTTGTGGCAACAAATGTACATTTTTTTTCTTATTTGCTCAGCTAATTAAGAGAGTGAACTATTTTTTTGTATTCAGACAAAACTTAAAAATACTCAGTTTTATACATTTCTGAAATATTTTGTTATTTACATTTTCCAAACATAAATTTACTTCAAATAATTAAAAAAAAACGTGAATGCAGCAACTGTCAATATTAATAATACAACAACACCAAACACTATTAAGTAAACACATACATAATTTTTATACTAGAAAATTTCGTGTGTAGAAAATGAATTGCAACTCAGAGGAAAGCACAAATAAAAAACGCCACAAAATGTGTGAAAACTCATTGAAGTGCATCGAATATTAATTGGAAACAATTTAACAAAAATGGGAAATGTGTCAGCGTCTGACATCCGAACTGTCAAAATGACAGACGCGTCAATAAAACAAAAACAAGTGACAGCAGGAATACAACGGCAGCTACACCGATCTACAACAACCAAGTTGTTGCGTTATTTAATTTTTCTAGTCTGCATAACACACACGCTGCAACATGCAGCGCCTGAGGGCAACATGTTGCAGCAGCAGCAGCAACAACATGAAACTACTAGTGTAAATAGCAATGTAAATATCAAGTTCAACAGTAATTTAAATGAAATTGTCACCGCCACGGCCACGGCATCTGCAACAGCAACGGCAACGGCAACACTTCGCACATCAGCAGCAGGAACAATAACCACAACAGCAACAACTCCAATGCGCCACAAATGGCGTCGGAAATATCCCTTTGCCGCAAATCGCAATGCGAGCAGTAATGGCAACGGCAACGGCAACAAACGACGCAAGATATTGCATCCTCATCATTATCAGCGCAATGTGACGCATGCGACGCGCACAACGACAGCAATCGCAACAATTGCTGCCAGCGCGAGCGCGACAACGGCAGCAACTATAATACCAAAGATACAACAACAACAACATCAGAAGCAGCAGCAACAATTTAGCTATCGCACGCGCTTGCAGACAAACTTTCAGCAACAGGAGCAACATTATGTTGCAGACACTCAGCAACAGCAACAGAGACAACAACAACAACAGCAGTACTTTGTTGCCATAACTCCACGACCGCAAAAGCAACAGCAACAGCAGCGGCAGCAACAACAGCAACATAAACATGGCTTTGCTTTGCTGCCTGCCACCTACTATCAGCAACACCAGCAACAACAACAGCAACACCAACTCGTTGGCAATCTGAGCCAACAACAACAGCAGCAACAGCAACACATTCTAATACACCCGGGCAACAACAACATTGTGGTGTATAGCAACCTCGACTCAATACCTCCCTGCCCGCCAGGCATCCTACCAACAGCTGGTGTGCGTCTGATGCCACAACAGTTCATACCACTGCGCCCCACAACAACACAACGCTCCCGGCAACGCGGTAAGCAAATCAATGCTATGCTCAACCTCTCACGAATCATTTAATTGTGTCCGTTGCAAAAAAACAGAAGTTATAAAAAAAGGTGTTAATTGCGTTAATAAAAATTGCATTTGCTCCGTTTGCGAAGTTAAATGTATTTGCCAACTTAAATGGCACCAGTTGGCATTAAGTTCGTCATGCTTGGCATCTAAATTGCCCCTCTTTACCCATAATAACCCCCTTACTCTGCCCCTAGCGGAGTCACCACTTCTGGCTGTGCTCCAGCTAAAAAGAAGACTCAATTGCTTAAAGCAATTGACATCGGACTTAAGATGCGTCAAATTTTCGAAGACATCTTAAGGTGATTATCTTCACCAATGAAGAAAGTTTTAATTATCTAATTCATTTATTTAATTTATGTATATTTTTGAAAATAGTTCTGTTTCATTTTCCCTCTATAATAATACCATATTAATTAAATATTATTATAATGGGGAAAAGATACATAACTATTGTATAAAATAAAACATAAATTAAATATTTTAGCACAATAAATAACATTAGAATTGCAGTTAATTTAATTTAATTGTTTTTTTGTGGGATAAGTAATAGGGTCGAGTTCTTATCAAGTTCTACATATCAAAAGAAAATGCAGGCTGAAATTGACGATACATTTTCTGTCAACTAAAAAACTCAACTCAATTAAGACAAAATAAAAACTTTCATCAGTCAAAATTGGTTTTTGCTAGATTTTACCTGTTAAATGTTAAGGGACGAAAGCCTTTCCATGGCCCAAGCTTTCAGATATCCAATTTTGTGACGAACAATATTTAATAAAATACCTGAATTATTAAAAAATTAAAATAATAAGTTATTTTTCTGGTCCTTTTTGCGCATTGTGTCGAATGCTAATCTTTTTCATTTTTTTTAATAATTCAATATCGATCACTATAAAATGTAAAATATGACTTTACCAACTCAAAAGCTGTACGTTTACTCTGAAATAATGTTTATTAAAATTATTCGGTCACATTTTGACTTAAACATCATGCTTGAAATAATTGGATAGTAATTTAAATTGAGACAAAATTGTTTATTAATTTATATTGATATTTTCGAATCTTTGTTTATGTAATTAAATCACTCAACCAATTTGCACACTAAAATGCAAGAAATGGTTTGGTAAACTTGATTGGCATAGCTGAGAATTGTGGGTCTATTGATAGATTGTTTCGGCACTGGACATTTCGCGACTGTTTTGCCTCGTGAATCAGCATTTTGGGGAGACAGACGACAATGACAACGTACAAGTACTTGTTTATAGACCACAGATACGGTTGTTAGCTTGTACGAAGTTGACATTAGACAGCCAAAGATTTCAGACTGCTAAAGGTTGGTATTCTTCAATTGTTATAGATGATCCTTAGGAACAAACTTGTTGTATGACTTAAATATTCCTTTTTATCATTGATTAAACACACTCTAAGACTAAACGCTTATCACAACTAACTAGAGTCATAAGCGTGATAATAACCTAGATAGCGATTGACAATTTAGGATCCTATCCACCGTGACTGACAGGCTGATTCGCAGAAACTCCTACATAGGACACCAATCGGGAACTCCAAAAATAGTATTGTGCAACATGGTTTTGCTCTAGTTAATTTATTAATTACAGCAAAACGTGCCACAAAAACAAACAATGTACTCGCTAATTGCGCATAAAGCTCCGCCAACTACAAAAAAAAAACAGAATACATACATATTTCAAAAACTAATACAAGCAGGGATAAGGGAAGCGAGGAGAGGGGCAAAGGAAAATTCAGTAACAGTAAATAAAACTTGAAAAAATAATCGAAGCAAATGGACAGATAAACAAAACAAAACTAAGGCCTACAAATGAGCCGAATGACAAATGCAAGTGTCAAACTTGAAAACACGACAGTTGTTGAGTTGACACTAAGCTGAAGTTGCTCAAAAACTATAAGAGCATTCTGAAAAATGTATGGCCCAGCAATTATTGAGAAATATTTCCAAATGTTTGTATAATTTTATAAAATACATTGAATATTAACGTTCAAGATTGATTGATTGCTGAGTGTTACACGATAAAATTAGAGAATAAGTTCAAATGTTTCAAATAATATTAGAAAGCTTTTCCATTCTTATTAACAATAATATATAAGTCTAAGTAATCAATATGCGGATTGATGAATTTCTCTATAAATATTAAATTACAAAAGTTTTATTCATTGTTGTTAATTAACTGAAACAGAAAAAAAAATCTTATATGTGCCATCATTAGAATGAATCACTATAAAAATTACTATTTTAATATAGAAAATTATGATGTTTTTCTTTAGTATTCACGGAATATTTAAAATAAAATTTATGTTAATTTTCTCACCCAGATATTTTTATTTAAACGTCGCTTAAGATATTAACCAATGAAATCGGTGGATAGTTGAGATATTACCATTTCCGTTAACTGATTTATTAAATTTCGATACATAAATAAAAAATTTTATACGTCGCTTATTTATTAAAAGTTCAAATTATCCTTGCCATTACCCTAATACCATATTTTCATTGCAATGCTAATGTATGTACTGATTATTTCATTCAGTTCATACAAATAAACTAGGTAAAATAGCTACAAGAAAAAGGAAATTAACTTTTAGTAGAAGGAAGGCATTAGAAATCAAACATAGGCTGTGTCTGTGCGTAGACACCTCAGATACTTTCCTATGTGCATCAACATTTTTTATTGTTTGTTCCCCCATTCCCAAAGATCAACTTTAAGAGGGCAGCCACTTATCCAACACTTTTACGGTTGCAACTTCCTTCATTTGGGGTCTTGAAGTACATGTTATGCCAACTTCTTTGACGCTTCAACTGTCAAGCGAAAAAGTTGCCGTTTCATTTAAACTGCCGCTACGTTGTTTACGCATCGCCACAAACAGAAACAACTTCAGAAGAGAGGAGAGAAGAGGAGAAAGAGAGCCCAATAGACGGCAAAAGAAAGAGACTTAGAGACAGAGCTAACAAAAATCATTTGAAGTGCATAGATCAAAGTGACCGAGGCGCCGGTTTAGTTTGTTGTTGTTTCTGTTGTTGTTGCTATTAATATTATTATTGTTGTTGCAAGCATATTTAAGCCTTATGTCTGTCTGCGATGTTGTTGATTTTGGCCCACAAGGCAGGCGTCAGCGTCCACGTCATCTCGTCTCTGACCTTAGACAACCTCACACACGTTGTGGGGCCCAGGCAGACATCCAGACATCCAGACATCCAGACACATTGAAGAAAATTTTAAAATTATAAAATAAATATGAAAACGTGACTATCATGAAAGAGTACAAGTCTTCGCAGAGTTTTCCTGGGATCATAGATACTTACTTATAAATAAGTTTATGTTCATGGATGGACTAGTTGACAATCTTTGAACCAAAGCACCAAAGCTAAGCTGCCATTAAAACAAAAGTGAAATTCATCGCTTGGTTATTTGAATTTCTCTAGCGCTGATTAACCTAATTTTTCCCATTTCCAATCCAAAACCACAATGAAACTCTTCACTCCACACGTGGTCTTTCACACAGGGTCTCGTATTTCCGGCGTATTGTCTGCGTTTTTTAATTGAAAATTGATTTATAATGCATATCTTGCTTATCTTGCATTATCTCTTCGTTTATCTTACTCTTTCACTCACTAATTTGACATTTATTTGTAATATTATACTTTTGACTGAAGAATGTAAACTGTTAAAGTGCACAACCTCAAAATACCCTGTACCACTTGAGCAATATCTAAATAATTAATATACACATTTAAATACAAATGAAAAGCAACATTGCACTGTGAGTTCCGTATACATTTAATTCTGTGTTTCTTATCTGACATTTGATACACATAGACACACTTATCGAACCATTCGCTTGTCACAACAAGCACAGCAACACCTTAAAAATGTTTCGCTTATTTCTCGACATGATCTTACAATTTTCGACGGCTCGCCGCGGCGCTCGAAAATATATTTATGACGTTGCCACTGGTCCATTGCGAAAATTAATGCTTAATTTAAGCGTCACAAAAATAATTTGCTTGCATTTTTCTCTTGCAATTTGCCGCAATCGTTAGACGGCGAACGGGTTATCCATAATCAGATTTAATGAAAATTAAATAATAAATATTATCAGGCGCAAAATTGTTCAAAATTATATGTATGTATGCCGGCAACAGAGGGTTAATGTTTCCACTCACAGAAGCTGATTACCAAATAAGAAGTAAGAAGTATTATCATTTTGTTTGTTCGAATATTGAATACCCTCTCGCAGAAAAAAATACAGAGTTTCACATATAAAGAGAACAACGAAAGTTTAAATGTAAAATATGAATAGCTACAAATACAATTAAAAACAAATTTTATAGTTTTACACCAATTATTAGCTAATTATTTGCATTATATTAAAATGTAAATCTACGTCCCCTGTCATATTTATAAATTCCTTTTAAAATTATAAATAATTTTCTTAATTATACAAAAAATCGAACGAACAAACAAAAATATAGCTTTTAATCGATAAGTATTGCAACATAGCCGAATGAATTGAAAATTTGAAAATTTTTTCTACGTTTTAATGACCAAGCGTATCAACTGTATGAATTATGGATATACCATTGAATATTCATTTGCGATCGCATGCAAACACTATCGAAAACTATCTGTAGACTGTTCAAATGGCCCATTAAACGGGTTGCATCTTTCTAGCCAGAAAACAACTTTCACACTTCACAGACAGACACATACAATAAGAGCTCTTGCTGTCTTGACCGCCCCTAAGCTACCAACTGCAACTTCTCACATATTTAGCCAAACTATCTCCACATGCCATAAAAACGTCAAATTGAATTTTATTTCAATTAACGAAACAATTTGGCCAATAAGAAAAATCAAAAACTAAATAAAAACAAAACCAGATATACTCCAAAAATTATGCACGCTATCAACTGTTAAACCCAATCGACTATTTGTTACCCTGCTACCAATTGATACATTTGATACAATAACGTTATAGAAAATTCTATATATTTTATGATCCCGCACAAATATTTTTTTTAATAAAGAATGAAAGAAACGATTTAAGACTTAATAGTACCTCTGCAGAGTCCTGTATTCAATTCTCAAATGATAGTTTCTTCGGCAGATACAATAATCCGATTTAAGGCAAATATGTTTCGGTTGTAAGACAATAGCGAATACACACCACATTCATAATAAACTTCAATTTTCGAATGATCGTTTCTATGGCAACTACATGATTTAATGATTTGATCTGGCTGTATCCGACATATGAACTGCCTTCAGAAAAATTACAGATCTGTCCCAAGTTTATTCACGATAGCTTTAATATCGACTCAGCTCGTCTTCGTAATCGAAAATATTTATACTTTTTTGGGATCTACCTCCTTTACGTTACAATTTTTGTGACAAATTTATAATATCCTTCGGAAATATAGAGTAAACAAGAGAGATTCAAGTCCTCGACTATGATATGGGATTAAGTTGGATGATAAATAATAATAATAAATGGCGTTATTACTCAAAATAACGTTCTCTGAAATCTATGTGTTCATACAGACGAACAGACGGACATGGCTATATCGACTGGTTGATTATGCTGATCAAGAAAATATATTTGTACTTTACACGGCTACAAAACGGTTCGCTTTGGGTTCTTAAGCAACTTGTACCTAATAACCCGAACCTTTAAAAATGATTTACTTAGCGAACCCAAAGCCGAACCAGGGTTGCCTGAAATGCAATACACCCATATACTTATTTTATATGTAACGGGTATAAAATCATACCCAGATATATTCAACCAATATTTTTAATCAATATCAGAGTATTTATCTGAAGAATTTTAAATGTTTTCTTCGATCACTCACTCTTACTTTCACAGAATCCGCTTTCCTTAATGACTACAGGGTAAAGTCTTAAAGAGCAAAAAGTTCCCAAGCAACCACAAAATAAAACACAAAAACAACGAGCTATAAACTACGTATTTAACAAAACACTTTTGGAGCATTGTCGAGGAAGTTGCTGGCGATGCAGTTTAAATATTTGATAGTCGCGTTTAAATTAAAAATACACGTCGCAAATAAAGATAAGAAATTGCCAGACATAATGTTGCGAATGATCAACACCGCCTCCCCAACAAAAAAGTTAATTAAAAGTACTAAAAGTGCAACTGTTGTAATTGAAATTCAACTGCAATTAGGCAAAGACACGTCATGGCCTTTAAAAAATTGTTGGTTTTTTGTTGTTATTTTTCATGCTGTTAATACTGTTATAAAACATGTTTTTATTGTTTTGTAATTAGATTTGAAGTGTTTTTTATTGGATTTTCGAAAGACTACTTATACAATGTATATATATTTTTGAAACTGAAAATAGTATGTTTTTATTTAAATCTAACTTGTCATTTTCTTTACAATAATCAATATAATGTTAAATACTGTATTTAAGTAAAGGTTTTACGGGCTATACAGATGGTAAAGAGGATTCGTTGGGTACGTTTGGTTTATCGACAAAGTGTTGTTTAAAATTACGTTTAAGAATGAACAGGAGAGACTAAAATAAACTTAAGTTTAATTAAATTGAATCATGCAGTTTCCACAACTGTCTTAAATTTAGTCGTTAAAATAAGAAAACGTATTTTAAAGATACATCAAAACTATGTATCCAATTGGTCTTTTAATACAAATATATTTTTAATTTGATGTATTAACGGAAATATCGAATTTTAAATTTTAATTAAAAAATGCTATCTAATGGTAACTGGCTGCGATTGGTGTTTTGGTAATAGTGTTAATGTTGCTTACCGGGCTGTGGATTATATTATAGTATAGACCCAAGAGACACACCCACAACATTCGTAGAGGCTGACACACATCTATGTAACTTAGCATGTTGTGTGTTGTGTTGTATGAGGCGACTAACAGACAATCAGGCAGACAGTCAGGCAGGCTGTATTAGATCGCGAGACCTATAGATTTGCACACACCCATGGCTGAAGTCAGGGTACTGTAGCTGGGTGCAAGATTCATGGCTGGGCTGGTCGAGCGATCGGCCAAGTGACAGGAAATGCAATTTGAGCCCGCCAAGCATTTGACTTCGTACAGTTTGATGGGCGAAAGTGTAGTGTGCCCAGATACGACAACAGACTACAAGCCAGCATATGCTACACATATTGTACATTTTGCTCATGGTGGGTGTAGCCTGGTGGGTGTAACCAAAATAAAATCTTACGAGCCTAATGGAAATTGCTTAATTAAGCACATTTAAAGGCTTTAATTGCGCGAAAGTGTATAAACTGTGTAAGAGATGATTGGAAACTTCGTAAAATCTCAGTCTATAGACAAAAAATTTAATTCTGCTTTGATCAAAGTTGTGCCAACTCCTAAAAAAGTTACAAAAATATTTGGTGACTCGTATTTCATAAATCGTATAATTAAACTTCTTAAATTATAAAATATATAAAATAGAGAGAAATTAATGGTAACTTAAGACTCCTTCGAAAAAAACTCGGGCAATAGACAGAAAATGTAGCTCTGTGATAAAAATTTCGAGACTCGTATATCATAAATCCTGTTAACATATCCAATGAATTATATTATAAATTGTATTAAATAGAGAGAAATAAAAACATTCGTTAGATCTTCAAGCAAATATTTTAATTCTAAAAATTAATTCTGCAGAAACTGAGATCATTGACAGTTTGGATTTTAAAGTACAAGTAAAATATACTTATAAAAAAACTCTTTACAAGGTAAAAGTCTAGTGACCTATGCCCTAAAATTCCTGATATCCAATTTTGTGACGAATGATATTAAATTTAATGTATAAATTGTTCTGTTGCATTTTACAAAAAAAAATAATGATAATGATAAAAAATGATAATGATAGTGATAATGACGTCGAAACATCTTTAAGCTAACAATAAAAAAACACTAAAAATAATAATCAGCTTATCAGATTTGATCTAAACACTTCACATTTAAAGCCATTAAATAAACCATTAAAGACTACTGAAACACCGGCCAAAACCAAATCTCTTCAGATGATGGGCCGCCGACTTAAATTTCAAACTGTGATAAATACATTTGCATAAATTTGCACGCACAAAACTGTCAGCAAAATAAAATTTTCAAAAGCCGCCAACAGAAAATGTTAGAAAAATTAATTTTAATTTTTTTTTCTCTTTTTTAGAGGCGCGCCTGAAATTTAGCACGGCACATTTTCAGCATGTGAATATGACATTTACAAAATGTGTTTTTCAAATTTCGAGAGCTGCAGTCCAATCTATTTGGTTGCGAATAATTTATGTTTCCTGAGCTCTGAAAATTGTGTTTTATTTTCATGAAAAACTAGCTGCTTGTCTCATTATTCAATGACAAGTTGAAAAACTGAAAACCAAATCTGAAAAAGTGCTTGACGCATTTAAATGCAAATTAATATGCCATTCATTAGCGCTGTGGCAATTCATCATTTGCACAGTTTGACAAGCACTGCAAAAGGTCAAAGCGCTTCAAATTGATTGCCAGTTATTACAAATACACAAGCATTGCGACTCGCTTTCGAAATTCTATATAATTTATTGACACATCTTAAATGTGTTTGTGACTAGCAGATACCCTGTGTCCAGATCTGAAGTTACTCAAACAAAATAGATAACTTAGGATTTCATTATGTGATTTTATGCAAAATTTATTTGGTTGGCCTATGTATTATATTATGGTCATCTGTTGTATTCAAATATTGTTATACCCTTCGTTTGATCTGCTTATAACTAAAGGGTATAACAACACGTTGTGGTATAATACCAAAGTTTATGCTGTTTAATACGCTCGCATTAAGTGGCATAAACAAATTTGCATATGATTTTTTATGGCACGGGTGTCAGCATAAGACCCATAGCATAACTGCCACTTGTCTTAAAATCCTCCAACTTCTCGCACAACTCCAACGCCAAACTCGTGACTCCAATCGCCCAAAATGCCAAACGACGCGAAAAATCTAAAAATATAACCGCGAAATTGTAAACTAAAAGTAAAAAGAGAGAAAAAAAAATAATGCTATTCATAATTTAGACGTCGAGGCGTCTTAACTGTGTCTGGCAGCTTGTCTCTATGGATATGGTTACAAAATCTATTTCATTTGTGTTTTTGGCTTGTTTAATAATAAATGCGGATTAAGTGGTGTTCGAAATATGCTTCCATTTTTCAAGAATTATATACGTATCTAGTAAATGAATGTCTTGCAAAGCAAGAAATGGATATTTCCAAGATTACTAACTATACGTATAACTTACTCGAAGAGGATTATTTGTATTTAATGGGGTAACATTAATGACTATCCTATTTAAAATATTAGAATTTTCATTTTAAAAAAATTTTAAAGTTTTCGTTTTGGTTTAACTTCCGATCATCCATCAACCTAATCTTTAATTTTCTCGCTGTAGCCTCAATAATGCCTCACCTTTTACCCAATTTAATAAAGTCAACATATCAGACAACATAAAAAAAATTGCTTACAGGCGTCTGCCGCTTATAAAGCGCAGCAAATCCAACACCGGCAACCGATTATTATAATAAACAAATTCATATAATTAAATAGTGCCCTGTACTTAAAAAGATATGCATAAGGAGTAGCATAATGTTGTAGCACTTTACAGATTTTTATCGGAAGCGATTCTACTTAAGCTAGATAATTTAAACCAAAATTAGGTGTAAATAACACCAATCATCAAATTTGTCTCGTTTTTAACCTTAACCAAATATCTTAAATAATTTTTCAGAAATGTTTTGGCATTTTCCATCATTACTAAAAAATGGCACACAAATCTATCATATTTATTAATTTATACACCATTTTAAATTAAAGTCATTGCTTGTACAGCTATCTATTTTTGAAATAAAAAAATTGTGATTTTCTTTGCGGTATTTCTACGATTTTTTTACTTTAGAATTTTCGTAAAATTTGAAATCAATGGTTCAGGGATTAAAGCCGAAACGAATATCGGTTTCAGTTACGTTTTCGGTTATGATCGAATTAAGGTTTTCGGTTATGCAAATTCTTGGAGTATAGGCTTCGTAACGGTTATCGGTTTTTTGTAAGTTTCGGTTTAAAAAAAACGGTATGGTTTCGGTTCACAAAAAAAAGAAATTCAAGTTTTCGGTTGACCAAAATAAGACGCTTTATTCATTGTTTTACATGAAAAAAGACTTAATGCTCTTCTTAGCCTGGAAAATAATGTTATCTGGTGACTGGAATGATCCAGTGTAATGTCGATTTTATTATAATTTGATCTCATTTAAATTTGGTTCATTTGGTTTGAAAATTTGGATTATTTTAATTTTACTGAACTTTTATAACTTTGAACCACCATAACTTTGTCAAAAGTAAAGCAATTTCCATTCGCAATGTAAATTTCAGCATCATTTTATCTCTTATGTCGTTCTGCATTTACATTTTTTTCATTTTAGAAAATTTTTGAAAATCTAATTTTTTCGAAATTTTGTTGTGTTACCTTTATCCTTTTTGATTTTTTCGAAAAAATTCGAATTTTCAATATGAACAAAATTTAAATGCAGAACAAATTTGGAGGTAAAATCATGCTCAAATTTACATTCCGCATAAAAATTGATTGACTTTTGACAAAGTTATGGCAGTTCAAAGTTATCAGTACCTGCGACAGCCAGTACCGAAATTAACCCTTATAAATCAATCGGTTACTAAACGGTTATTTCGGTTTAAAGAGTTTCGGTTTATGGGTTTCGGTACAGCGGAAAAATATTTTTTCGGTTACGGTTTCAGTTACGGTTACAAATTTCAATCGGTTATTACCGGTTAAAGGTTATGGTTTCGGTTAAGGTTTCAATCCCTGATTAAGATATTGTCTTTTAAGATATTATTCAATAAAATTCGTGGTGAAACGGCTGAGATATTATTATGCCAGCAAACCTGCACGATGCCAAGTTAAGATTGACTTTTGACTGATTTTCCCCATGGCAGTGTCCGAGTCTGATACCACAGAAAAATTGGTTGAGTTTTTTTTTCTCATCAAAACGTAGTCAAACATATCTAAACGTAGTCAAATATACCAGGGTATCTGCTAGTCAAGCAATGCGGACTGATGCACTTTTACATTTTCTATCATTTTCTCGATGGAGCGATCAGCAACTAAAAGACAATTTTCTGAACAAAGTTAAAATTCGATTTATTTATGGGTGGCACGAAAACAATTGAAAGACTCTGAACACGGGTCTCTATACTCGGGAACTGTGACTATTATGACGCTTGAGTGCCGAGTTTGATCAAAGAAAGCATAAATAATGCCACGCTACGGGAGTGGAAATGGGACTGGTCGGAAAATAGTTGTTGTAGCACTACGAGTAGTAGTAGTAGTGTCTTGGGCAACTGGTAGAAGCCAGCAGGACCAGTTGCTATGCCTGGCCGAACAAAAAAAAAAAGAAGAAATGTATGCAAACGGGTTAATTAACTACGAAATTTCGAGTGTTAGCTACGTGAGCCTATTAAAAGGCAACACAGCCGGGTGGTCGATTCCTCCAACTGCTCCTCCACTCTACAGATTGCTCTCTTTTCTCCTGTCTTTCTTTCTTGGTTAATGTGGGTCAACCGTGGGCGGCTAACAAGGCAATAACAACACAGCAATAACAACAACAACGCATTAAGCCTGAAGCAAACCTACTGCAACTTACTGCAATTGCCGCTGTAGTTGGCCAAGTTGCATTTTGACATTTCAAATGTCAACTTACAAATAAATCTTGTCAAGACAGTTGGTCACTGAGTCAGTAAGTCTGTCAGCCATTCAATCATTCATTCATTCATTCAGTGGTCAACGCATTGCTACAAGATTGTTATCGCTGTTGCCTACAGATGCTTAATTGCCGTTTGATTTCTCACACAATCTATGCGAAGTAAATCTGCCTTGAATGCCCTTTCCAATATCGAGTATTCGTCCACAGTAGATTTACTTATGCATCATCACATAAATGGCGTAGACCCATTTTATCAATGTCTTTAATAACTATATGAAAATAGTTTGATGGAAAATGTATCGAAACTAATGTCAAAATGAATTAAATTAAGTTTAACTATCCGATAACTAACGGAGTGATATTAATACGTAAAATTATTAAAATTTAATGTGATATTTGAATATATCTTTTAGATACTCTTTAATTGGACAATGAAGAAACGAGCCTTATACTGTATGTTAAATAAGTTAAAGTTTTTAAATTTGCATCAAATTTTTAAATTTTCGGAATTTCTATTGTATTACGTACAATAAGTCCTCAAAAAAGTCTTGCTGATTTCAAAACAAATACTTAAAACTCTTTTTGCCTCTGCATCGATTCAGCATGTTTAAAAGAAAAAACAACAACATGATTTAAAGAGTATTTACAATTCACAATCAAAAAATAGTCTTTAAACGCTTTTTGTATCTAAACAATTTTGTTGTTGTTGATTGGAGATTTATGATAATTGATTGACCGCGTTGGCGCGAGTTTCTTTAGCAATCTGCACATTGCGCATACGCAGCGGTGTCTGGCAACTGGTCGCAGTATAAATCATTTAATCAATATTTTGTCATGTTCCGAGTGAAAAACCTGCATGGCAGACAAACACGTGCTCTACATTTCAGCTTAAATATGTAGTTATACAAACTTTTTTTGTATTTATTATTTATTTTGCTCGATGTGAATTGCAATTATACTGTCAATTTTCGTCATGTTCATTTATGGCATTTTAGAATTATTATTGTTTAATTGTTAATTTATTGCAATTTTGGAACTTTATGACTGTGTTGAAATCTGAATGAAATAAGATAGACTTCAGCATGCTGAAAATGTTTGAATTCTTAATGGTTAAACAAGACGAACGCCAATATTATGACAAATGGATCAAGATATTTTAAATATTTTTTTATCGAATTTGTCTTCATAGAAAATATATTACTAAAAGTATCTTTCGAAAGTTAATAAATTTTTATTATTATTTTATTAATTATTTATTTTTATTATTTTTTTTATTTTTACTTGTATAACCCACTATAATTTAAATCAGACAATTATTATTATTGCATAAAAACATATTGAAAAGCACCCAGTAACTTCATAATTTTATTGGTAGATATTTTATTTAAATGAAATTAAATAAGTCCGGTTATTATAAGTATGCACATGAAAATTCGAGCACCGTTAAACGAACGGAAGTGCACTTTAACTGCCCACAGATGCCCCACACACTAATCTCTTCGGACCAAACGAGTAGACCTCAGTTTCGAGCCAATCTTGGAAGCATTCAACAAAACAGGCAACAAAACGCGCTCATTAATAAAAAGCGAACAATGAAAATTGTCAATAAAAATTGAGAGAAACCAACAGCAACAACAACAACAACAATAACTATGAGCTGAAGACCCACGCCAAAAACAAAAAATATAAAAAAATAAAGCTCGAACATTTTAAGGTTGCAGACAGCACAACTTCTGTGGGTGTTGCGAGTTCTGCACAGTGACTTTCAAACTGTAGCATGACAAACGCATTTCTGAAGCGGAGAGTCGTGATGCCTTATTGTAAGCTTTAATGACATCATCTGCCCAGCGAGAGCGAGAACGATAGAGAGAGAGCAAATGAGAAAGATGCACGAGAGTTAGTTGCGAGTTAAATCAGTTGATTGAACCTTTTATTGGTTGCTGCCTGTCTGAGAAGTGGCAACAAACAATAACAACAACAAGATTCGAATAGGAAACCTTTCTCTTCGTAGATTTTAGCTGGGATGCTGCGACTGCGCCTCTTTCATTCATGAAAATGCAAATCCCAAGCAGACACTTGACAGCTGCAACAGTCAAAGCCTCAGTCTGCATTTTAGCCAAGTGCCTTGGGGCTGCTAGCTGCTCGCTGCTTGCTGCCTGCCTGACTGCCTGACTGCTCTACCAGCAACTCCTTCAAAAAAGTCCACTCGACAACGCAGTCGAACTACTATCTCCCCGTGTCGCGTGCTATGGCATGTTCATATTTCTAAACATTTACTTTGCATACGCTTTTTTTGAAAGGGTATTATAGGCATTTCAGGAAGTTATTAAGAGATTCGAAGAAAAGACAAGAAAAAGAAGTTTTAAGTTTCACTACATACCAGATAATTCAGATTTGTATGCTTCGATAGAAACCTTTATAACTACTATGAAAATTGAACTTTAAACAAATTCTTTCTAAGAAAAAAACGGCATTCTATATTTTATTTTAAAAGTTTCACCGATCTCATTTACAAGCAGCTACTATCATTAATAATTTTTGCAAAGTATATGCACAACGATTTATTATATTTTTATTTATTATTATAAATTTTAAATATTTGTTAGAATTTTTTTTCTGAAAATTAAATGAATTGATTGTAGTGCAAGAAAATATTTGAATCAGTATAACTTTCAAAATATTACTTACATATATTATCTTAAAATTAAACTCATGTAAGCGTAATTCAAAGTTCATCTGGTCTAGACTTTCATTCATTCAGTCTTTATGCATTAGTTTTATGTTTAACATTTTTAGTTATTTTTTTTTTTTATTTTTCATTTATAGATCTTGCAATCAATTTGAATATTTTTGCGTTGGTTTTACCGGATTTATGAATGAATTTATTTTTGTATATGCCTCCGAGTCGACGTACGCTAGGCTGGTTGACTGGCTGACTGGTAGACAGGCAGACTTGTCTACTTCAACCATGTGCGACTCTCGACTCTCTATCTCTTACCCCGTCATCGTCTGTCCTATCCTCTCTGTAGTCGTCGCATTTGTCGTTTGTCGCCCGGCTAGGAAACTCTATGCAAATGTGGGCGGTTGTGGTGCTGCCTACGCGCAACCCACAAAACGACCAACTAGCTGACTGATCTTTTTGCCAGGCCAATAGTTGTTACCAGTCTTGGGTGCAGTTACTGCTGTTGTTGTTACAATCGATGATGATGACAGTGGTGCCTCATGTGGCCCACTTAACAAATTTCAAGGGAGAAAAATTACGTGCTATTAGCCTTGAATTTCCAATAACTCGAAGATGATTTATAACACTCAACTGCTTACTTATTTTTCAATAGAAAGTTCTTAGTGAGTTAACCTATTAAAGTTTCAGTCATATATTATTGCTGATTTTATTAGAATTAAATTTATTTATTTCATCGTATTAATCTTATAATAATTATATCATATAAAACATACAACTTATGTTAGAAAACCCACTAAATAAATTTCCAGAAAGAAAAATTAAATGCAATTAGCCTTGAATTTCTCATAATTCGTATATGTATGATTTATAAAATTCATCTGCTTATCTTTTTTTCAAAAGAAAGTTCTTAGTTAAATTTTAATTTTAATCATATAGAGTTCCGATTTTAGTTGAAAAATATTATAATATATATCAAATCATATAATAATTATATCATATCATATATACAACTTATATTAGATAGCTATTTAAGTAATGTAATTAAAACTATAAAAAATTCCATTAATTTCATTAATGTTAATGCTCAAATCTTTTTCAATCTTTGCAGATTGTCAATGCAGTCCAGTTGGATCGCTATCAACCGCTTGCGATAAACGTTCCGGCCAATGCTCCTGTCTGCTGAACGTGGCAGGTCGTCGTTGCGACAAGTGCAAAGCGGGTCACTGGAATTTAACGCAGGGCGTGGGTTGCCACGACTGCCAGTGCGATCCGCATGGCGCGAGGAGTCATGAGTGTAATCCGTGGACTGGCCAATGCGACTGTAAAATAGGCGTTGGAGGCCGCCACTGCAATGAGTGCACCGAGGGCTTCTATAGGTTCAGTACGGAGGGATGTCAGCGATGTGCCGCATGCGCGGCAGAGGGTCAGGTGTGTGATCCACTCAACGGTCGCTGCATTTGCCCCAAATTCACACGCGGCCTGGGCTGTGCACATTGTAAGCCCGGCACCTGGGGCTGGCAAGCGCGTCTGGGATGTCGGGAATGCGAGTGTGACCACATTGGCTCCATTGGCCAACACTGCGCCGCTGTCGGCGGGCAATGTCAGTGCCGGGAGGGCTACGCGGGCCGTACTTGTGACAGTTGCGCTGTCGGCTACTTTGGATATCCCGAGTGCCGTCGCTGTGGTTGCGATGCAGCGGGATCATTTATGCGAGCCGATGGTCTAATTGCCTGTGACTCCAACGGTCAGTGTCCTTGCAAGTCGCTAGTGGTGGGTCTCAAGTGTGACACGTGCATGCAGAGCACCTTTGGCTTGTCGTCTCTCAATCCCGAGGGATGCACAAGATGCTTTTGCTTTGGTCGTGCAGCGGAATGCGAACAGAGCGAACTCTCCTGGGGTCACATTCGCATGCCGGAAGCGCGCAATCTCAGCATACAACAACTACATCCGCAGCACGTTCCCAACGGAGAGTTCGAATACATTGTGGTCGTCCAAATGGCGGGCAGCGTGTCTTATCGCGAGGATGCGGAAATACAGCGGATGAACGACCTCAGCTTGGTTCCGCGCTCCACGGGCAACGTGTCGATTGGCGCCTATTCACAGTTCTATCAGCCGTTGTACTTTCAGCTGCCCCCGCAGTTTTATGGCGATCGCACCACCAGCTACGGTGGCAACTTGTACTTCTCGCTGCTCACAGATGGCGCCCACACACCGCTGGAGCGAAAAGTTCTGGCTCAATATCCGCTAGTCCAACTTCATGCACATGCCAAGCTGGTGTTGGACTTTTACGAGTATGAGGAGTTCGAGTATTCGCTGAATGTGACGCATCGTGTGCCGCTGCATGAATCCTACTGGAAGTATCATCACAACAGCCAGGCTGTGGATCGTGGCACATTAATGGCAGCTCTACAAAATATACGACACATATTCCTAAGAGCCTTTACCTTTGCCGAGTTTCAGCAAGTCGTGTAAGTCTGGTTTAAATTTTAATATAATTTTAATACGAGATCGGGGGAATGAGTAAATGGTCTAAATAGGAAAACATCACTATTTGAATCCAGATATAATTTTATTAGATAGTGTAATCCATCACACAATTTAATTTTGATTAATTGCTTTTGACAAAAAGTTATTTTCACATCCCCCAAGATTGTAACATAGATTGCGTGACAACAAGCGTGGTTCCTACTCCCAATATTCTTTAAGCATTGCCTCCTGAAAAAAACTTCTTTAAAAAGTGATAATCTAGTGACGAAAGTATTTTCCTGCCCCAAAATTTCTGATATACCATTTTGTGACGAACGATATTAAATATGATATATAAATTATTCTTAAAGTTTGGCTTTTTTTATAGGAATTAAAAAATTTTACCAAAAGGTTCCACTTACCAAAAGTCTTATAATGCACTTTTGTTAATTAAAGTCACGTTTACCTTTACCTTTCCTTTTCTTTACCTTTCGATCGCTATATATAACTCGATCCGATCGGACAGTCGTAGCAAATTTTTCATTCTTCGTGTATATATTGCTAGCCACCTTTCGCACCCTTCGTGCTGCTTTCGTCACTAGCGCGGACTGCCGTACGCAGTGAAAGAAAGATTTCACTCAAATGAAGAGTTTATACGTGAGAAAAAGCCTGTTTTGAGGACCTTTTTTAACATAAAGAATCTAAACGACAGTCAAATTTATTGAATTATACTAAAAGAATATCATGTTAAAAAGTAATTTTATTTCTATCGGAAAAGTTGATTTTTTCTACTTACATATTAATTTACGACTAAATACAGTCGGCAAAACGAAAATTAAAAATTAAACTTAAAATTTAAGCAACTAAAAATTTAAAAGATTAACAATTAAATTAACATTAAATAAATTAAAAAAATTTAAACTAAAAATTTTAAAAATAACAATTAAATTAATAATAAATTCAAATTGAATGCTGAAAGGAAAAAAGGTTAAGTCTGGGGTACAAAAATTAATAATTGATCCAACATTTGTTGCAAGGATTGGAAAAAACCCAGAAAAACCCAATCAGATCGAAATGTATGTAGACCGATTACTTATTAATCCACCCTCGTATTCTCAATTACTCAAATTATTATATATTGCTTTCATTTTCCATTTAGCCTGCATAATGTGCACATGGATGCTGCAATATATGTGCAAGGATCGACTAATCTCATAGCCAAGGGCGTAGAGCGCTGCAAGTGCCCAAAACGATTCGATGGTTTGTCTTGCCAGGATCCAGGACACTCTTACTATCGCTGGCGCAATACAAGCGACGTGGAAAGCGTTTTCATAGAGGATCTAATTGGACGTGCAGCTCCCTGTCACTGCAATGGACGTAGCAGTGATTGTGATCGTGAAACGGGAGTGTGCTTGGTAAGGAATTTCCCAAAGTCCACAAATTTAAATTGTGTGGTTGACATCCATTTTAAATTTGAGCTGGGATGCTTAAGAGTGAGCGAACAAATAGAGTTGTTCACTAAAGTTAGCATTTTTCAATCAAGTTGTTTATCGAAAAAAATATTATATTAAATTAATTTTTAATATTTTTGGTGTATCGCGAGCAATAACAACATTGGTAATATAAAAGTCCCGCAAAAAATATCATTAAAGTCTCGCAAACGAGAGTTTTGAGAGCTATCACGCTTGAAACATTTTCTGCCCCAAATGTTTCATTTGTTTATCGTTTTCAATCCTGAAAACGAGTGTTTAGTATATTTGAAATACTCAAAGCTATCGTTGACGAGCTGGGAAGTAGAATTAAATTTCCACGGAGATTGCCTGAATTATAGTATTGTTTGTTCTTTAGCGATTTACCGAAGAATTTCCAATGAATTGAACAATATACTATATTTATTTAATTTTTTAAATTTCGTCTTTAAGTTCTATGCATCCAAATTATAACTAAATATAATATAGATATCAGATTTTAATTAAAATGTAAATAAGAGTGAATAATCTGCTTTATAAATTAATAGTTTTCAACACTGAATTTGCACAATTTAACAATTATTTACAGAATTGTCGAGATAATAGCGGCGGTGCACATTGCCAGCAGTGTGCTGACGGTTTCTACGGCGATCCCAACTCACGGCATGGCTGCCAAGCCTGTCCATGTCCGGAAACGAACCGCAACTTTGCACGAGGTTGCAATGTATGGGAGGGCGAGGTCAGTTGCATTTGTAAACCCGGCTACACAGGACGGCTTTGCGAACGATGTCGCCAGGGATTCTTTGGCAATCCTATGCTATACCCAAATAGTAGCTGTCAGGCCTGCAATTGCAATCGGGATGGCATCCGAGCTGAGGGCTGCGACACAGAGACGGGACAGTGTCATTGTCGCGAAGGTGTCACAGGCCTCAAATGCAACAAGTGCTTGGCGGAACGCCATCATCTGGTGGAGAGCGGATGCAAAGGTGAGTTGACCATCACTGTAATCTCAGCACAGTCTTTAACAAGTGATTCTATTTAGTCTGCGACAATTGTACTTTGCTTCTGCTAAACTACGTGGAACTGGTGGGACATAAGTTGCGCCGTGGACTGCACAACATGGATCTTACGGGCATACCGGCACCGTATCTGAAGTTGTCCGAGTATGAGCGAGCCTATGATATTTGGCGTGCTCGTCAACAGGATTACAGCCAGGCAAAGCAGCTGGTCCTTGGATACGACACCGCAGCCCTACTTAAACTCGATGCCCATGCGGAGAATGGGAAATTTCAATCTCGGAAGGCTGTGGCCACAATAGGTAAACGCCAACATGCTCTCAACTCAATGCATGACGCTGCATTGGTCGTACAACGGGATGTGGACTCTCTGCGTACTGAGATTACGGAAACGTTGCACAATTTACGGAACTACGGTCAAGGAGCCCAGCATCTTAGCCTGCCAACGGCTCTTAAACAGGCCCGTTTCTATCTTCAGGCCATTCAGCAGCATCATCAGCTTGTGCAGGACATTCGCAGCACCAACGATTGCGCCTGGCAGCATTTCTATTCCACGGGCAATGCCTCAGATGCTGCCTTCGATCAACGTGCCCGCCTAGAAATGCTCTGGCGTGATCTGAACCAAACCAACCATCGGGTTGCGGACATGCGTCTGTATATTGATCGCACCGAAGATGTGGAACGCGAGGCTGAGGATGTACTTGAACATGTGCGCAATTTAAGTGGTTATGTGACGGACCAGTATCATCAGCTGGATGATCTTGGCGAGCGTATCGGCCAACATCTTAATCAGAGTTATGTAGTGCGTGGCGAAGATATGTTAAGATCGGCAATGGAACACCAATCCCAACTCAATGATCAGCGACAACAGCTGACAGCCTCATCTGCACTTCTAGATGACACCCTCGAGTCCCAAACGGAGCTGCAGCGTGAAGTGCGCAAACACTGGCTACCCAAGGCCGAGAAACATGCATCCCGTCTGCTCGAGCGTTCTAATGAGTATGCCAGGCAGTTTCAACCAACTAGGAATGGTGCACGAATTGCAATGCTTGCCAGGTAACAAATGATCTCAATTTTATTATATTATTTATTACAAATGTTCCATTACAACGTGTATGTATACACTGTTTAAGATTTACATGTTCTCTTTGATTCTAAGCTAAACTTAAACTTACACATTTCATCTACATATTACAAATGTTGCTAAGGGCGTGGTTGGAATCATAAAGCGTTGGTCGAAAACATTTAAAGATGCTTTCATTACTAAATTTATATATATATATATCACTCATACGGCCTGTTCTCCACAATATTAAAACAATGAGGACCGTATGGTGTCGATCTACAAGCAATTTTGTCTCTACAGTCTACATAGCTCAAATTGGACCCCAATCTTCGTTTTCTATGTTATTCCATTAGACCAGTGGTGGGCAAGTCCTTGCTCCCGATGCTCTGTGTGCTCAGTCCGCTATTTCACACTTTTCTATAACAAAATACACGCATCCTCTCAACTCTGTCTCTGCTTAGTTCGTTAGTTTTACACAGACCCTCATATAAACAAACAACAGCCACACGCAAATACTCGATTTGCGACGCGGCGCCTAGAGCCATAAAAGTGTTAGACACTTGCATCGAAGTCTTCCTTGAATAACTGATTTTTTATATAAATAAATTAATTATTGGCGACATAAATTCATCTTCTTTTCTTAACTTCTTACTATCTCGCAATAGGTTCTAATAACGTCACTGATAATACTTTTTAGCTGTGAATAGCATAGCTAAACCGACTATCAAGTAAAACTTCCTCATCGTATCGGTGTCGTTATTAGACTTAATCTTAATCTAATTTTATAATTCTAATCAAATTTGTAATTTAATTTGCCTTTTTTGAAGAAATAACTCTAAATCAGGGATTAAAACCTTAACCGAAACCGTAACCTATAACCGGTGAAAACCGATTGAAATTTGTAACCGTAACTAACACCGTACCCGAAAAAAAATTTTCCGCTGTACCGAAACCCTCAAATCGAAACTCTTTAAGCCGAAATAACCGTATAGTAACTGATTCGTTTATAAGGCTTAATTCCGGTTCTGGCCGTCGCAGGTACTGAGCAAACCTAACTGTCTTTACCAGTCTTCTGAACAAGTGCTGGATATTATTTTAGTATGAAGCCAAATAATAAACAATTATTGCAATGCATGTGGATAATAATATGTATGTGTATGTGTATAATAATATATGTATATGTATGTATATGTGTATGATAATATGTATAATAACTTTGAACTGCCATAACTTTGTCAAAACTCAATCAATATCCATGCGCAATGTAAATTTGAGCATGATTTTACTTCTAAATTAGTTCTGCATTCAAATTTTGTTCATTTTCAAAAATTCGAAAATTTCGATATTTTTAGAAAAATAATAAGGGGTAACACTGTAAAATTTCTAAAAATTTCGAAATTTTCGAATTTTTGAAAATGAACAAAACTTAAATGCAGAACGAATTAAGAGGTAAAATCATGCTCAAATTTACATTGCGCATGAAAATTGGTTGAATTTTGATAAAGTTATGGCAGCTCGAAGTTATTAAAAATCAGTAAAATCAAAATAATCGAAATTTTCAAAGGTGAAATTATAATAAAATCGACAATACGCAGGACCATTCCAGTAACCAGATAACATTATTAGACTAATTAGAGCATTAAGTCTTTTTTCATGTAAAGCAATGAATAACGCTTCTTATTTTGGTCAACCAAAATTTTTCATTTTTTTTGTGAACCGAAACCATACTGGTATTTTTAAACCGAAACTTACAAAAAACCGATATCCGTTACGAAACCGATACTCCCAGATTTTGCATAACCTATAACCGAAAACCTTAATTCGAGCATAACCGAAACCGTAACTGAAACCGATACTCGTTTCGGTTTTAATCTCGGTTTTTATTAATATCTAAATATTATCTTGCAGCTCTGCACATAGGAACATATCCAAAGCCATTGAGGATGCACGTCAAGCCTCTCTGCTCTCCAAGGAGCGAGTCTACGAAGCACAGCGTACGCTCTATCCAAGCGATGGAAGTTCCATGATTGATCGCGCCAAGCACTCGTTGCATAGATCCAAGCAACTGCAACGAGAGGCATTGCAGCAGATGCAGAAGTCCACGGTACTCAAGGACAAGCTACAGGAGCAAGAGGAGCAGGTGGAGGGCATTAAGCGTATTATCTTCGAGACGGGGCAGCGCAGCAATAACATAACCAACCAACTGCAGTTACTAAACAACAACTCGGCGCGTCGTCTTGCCCAAGCGAGCATGGAGCTCGCCCAGAAGACAAGCGATGAAATGCACGCGGAGCTGCACTCGGCTCGGGAAATGCAACAATCCATACAGAATATGCGTAAATCATTTGCAATGCTCGAGCCGGACTGGGAGATTAAATTGGGGATGGCGGAGGAGAACATCTCGTTGACCAAAACGAATCTAAGATTGGCTAACGTTTCACTCAGCTACATCGAGCAGCAGACGGCCAAGGAGCAACAAGTCTTCGAGACATGGAACAACAGCATGGCCCAACAGCTGCAACAACTCCGGGATCAGATTGCCAAGGCACGGCATGCGGCAGAGGCGGTAAGTGATAGGGTTGGAAAAGTGTTGGAGTCTACTAATCTCCTTCATTCATGCTGCTTCAGATTGACGTCTCATTGGAGTCCCTGGGTCCGAAATGTAGTCGCACCTATTTGCCGGTCTCCTATGGCTTAAGCACATCCAATTCCTTGCGTTTAAGCTTTGCATTATCGAATCACATGGGCAACTCCCCCTTGTTGCATGTCGAGGGCAGCGAGGGGCGACACATAACATTGGAATTGTATAAACGGAGGGTGCGTCTGATTTGGAATCTAGGCGGAAGCACAACGACAATCACACACCCCCTGGAGGTGCAGACCCGTGATCCCAAGTTCGATGATGCCTGGTATCAGGTGGAGGCGAATCGTACATTGAATCTAGGTAGCTTGCTCGTGAGGCGGATGAATAACTTTGGTGCCCTAGGCCAGGCATCTCCAGTAACAGGTTCCACAGATGCGGAGCACACGCGCTTCTTTCAGACGCACGATGAGCGCATTTTGCTTGGAGGCTATGCGGCCAAGGAGCTAACGTCTGGTCTGAATGTGGTGGTGCATCAAGTGGAGGTGGATAACAAGCCATTGGGTCTATGGAACTTTGTGGGCAGCGAAGGACGTTGCGGTGGCGCCATGATTGGAGCAAGGGAATCATCCGCTTCTTCTGTGGCACGTCACTTCAATGGCTTGGGTTATGCCCAGCTTAAGAAGACACGTCCACGTCCCTATCGCAAGAATCTATTTGCTCTGCAGATGACCTTCCGCACGTTGGACGAGAATGCGTTGCTCTTCCTGGCGGTTGATGACAAGAATGTAAGATGATCTCCCAAACTGTAGATCTTCTTAATTCTCTCTCTCTCTCTCTCTCTCTTTGAATCTTTATAGAACCGCTCGGTCTCGGTGACATTGAGTCGTGGACGCATTATGTTCCGCATCGACTATGGCGACGAATCCAAGTTGGAGATCAATACGACAAAGAAGTACAATACTGGTCAATGGATCAAAATCGAGGCAGCCAGAGAATTCTCCGCAAGACGCAGCACTGAGAATGGCATGTTGCGTGTGAATAACGATCGCGCCATCTCCGGAGCACCCACATTGCCAGTAAAGAGTCACATGCTGCCAGATCTCTCAAAGGCTATTTATTATTTAGGCGGTGTGCCACCAGGTGAGTGTTTCTAAGCAACTTGGGATCGTTGGATGCCTTTCAATCTATCTTTTCACAGGCTTTACTTCGGGGACCACCAAAGCACCCGGCGCAGACAATCCATTCTTGGGCTGCATGATGGATGTGCAGGTGAACGGGGAGACCTACGATCCGCTCGAGAGTTCCACCTACTTTGGTGTGGAGTCCTCTTGTAAAGATATGATCACTAAGTAAGTATATACCATCTTTGGAAAATCAAACCTAATTGTATACTGCTTTAACAGAGCTGGCTTTACCGGCAATGGGTATCTGGAGCTGCCCTCCCAATCACTGAGAAAGCGTTCCAATACTGGCCTGGTCTTCCGAACACTGCAACCGGATTGTTTGCTGTTGCTCGCTGCTTATCCGCCGGAAGTGTTGGCTGATTATGATGCCAAAGACATTAAGGGCAACTACTCCATGAGTTTGATCGATGGTCAGCTGCAAGTGTGGATCAATACTGGACGTAGCTTCATCAAGATGTACTCAAACGCAAGTCAGTTGAACGATGGCGAGTTGCATGTGATTAATCTCATAAAGACTGGACGTCGACTGGAACTGATGGTGGATGATGAACAGCAGGATGTTCGCAGCTTGAGTGGCACACCATCGCTAGTGAGCCTGCCCCAAGATGCAGGTGGTCTTTACATTGGAGGATCACCTCCACACGAAAGTTACACGCCCTTGGCCCCAACATTTGTGAAGCTTGAAGGAGCCATAAGGGATGTGGTGTTCAACAATCGTACTATTAATTTTAATGATGCACTGACCTTTGCCAATGTACAGATTGGACGCAATGGTCCAATCATGGGCAGTCTTAAGGGCGGCCTCTACGACGTGCTGCTGAAGACGGAGCCGATGATTGGCAAGAGTTTTACTGCTTCTCCGGAGGGTTGCAAGCGGGTGAGTTGTTGATTCCGATTCCGATTCAGATTCCGATTCCAATTCATTTATCATACTTGGTCTCCGGGGATCGGTTCAAATATTTGGGAATTTGGGTCACTGTGAGAGATGCATGTTAATACTTACATACGTATATACATATATTATATAATTTGTGGATGCCTAACTCTCAACTTGATCGACTTAAATGTTTCTCTTTGTTCTTATAGGATTTTAGTTGCTAAGCAATTATGTCAAAGCTGATACGCTAAAAGCTTCAAGCGCTGCGCTGCAAGAAAGCTCTTTTGTATACTAATTTCGCCTAAAAAGCTTACTAAACATAGCTACTCAATGTGGTCTACATGTGGATTAATCATACAATCATCAAATATACATACATATAACCTCTGATTTAACAATAAGCTTCATCTGAGCTTAACTTGGTTACAAGCATTAACATGAGAAAAGATTTAATAAAAGTTGGCTTACAGTTGAAATCTACTGAAGATTCTGTGTGCCAACTTTAATAGTTTTTAAGATCATCAATTAGTTTATAAGATTTAAGGCGATTAAGGTGGTCATCGGTTAACAAAAGTGCCAATTGTTTATTGAATACATTTAATAACAGCAAATTTGTAAATATTTCATAAGCTATAATTAATTTTTAAAGCACCTTGTGTCTCATCAATATCATACAAACATAGTTCACTCATCAACGCTTTGTGTACGTTTTTGCTTTCATTGATGTATCATACGAATAACTTTTGCTTTCTGCAACTTCAACTACATAAATTGTTATCACATTTTGCGTTTAAAATAAAAACAATTTTTAACAAAAAAAAATATAAAATACAAAAAAAAATCATGTCAATTTTATTTTATTTTTTAACATCACTAAAAAAACAAAAACCAAGAAAAAAGCGCACACTGAGCTCGCACTCAGAAAGCTCGCTAACAAAAGCTCAGAACTAACACAAAGTCGTCGTGGTGAGTTAAGTTCTCGGGTTACCAAGGCTAGAACTAAGATTAATACAGTCATCTTCTTTACAGATTGGCAGTTACTCCTATGAGCCAAATGCTTTCAAGTTTGGTGATGAGCTTTACAGCTACTCTCAGCTGAAGCTGCCGGAGCGTCATTTCTGGCAGCGAAACTTTCATCTGAGCTTTGACTTCCGCTCCTTTTATCCGAATGGCATGCTTTACTTATCACCGGGTAGCAAGGAGAAACCCAAGCACTATGTTGCGCTTCTCCTCAAGGATGGGCAACTGGTGCTGATCGTGCGTGGACGACGACGCGAGGAGCTGCTGCTGACGGCCAAATTGAACGATGGGGAATGGCATCGTGTGGCGATCAGTTGCCATGACCGCAAGGTCACCATGAGCGTGGAGATTGGCCGAACAGATCAAAAGACGTCGGCTCAAATGAAGGTGCCCAAAAAGATTGGATCATCGCAGCTTTTGCTAGTAGGTGGCCTACCCCAGGCACCAGTGAAGGTTTCCTCAGAGCTCTACATGCGCCTGGAAACATTCAAGGGATGCCTACGACGCGTCAACATTAACAATAGCACACAGGATTTGGCACGGCCAGGCAAGCACTCAAATGTCGGCCAATGTTTTCCCATGGTGGAGCGAGGCAGCTACTTCCCAGGCGATGCTTATGCCATATACAGTTAGTTATTTCAGAGATTAAATAATTTCCTGATTATCCTTACCTTATGTACCTTGCTTGCAGAGAAAAACTTTCATGTGGCTAAATATTTGGAATTGGAAATGGAATTTCGCACCTCTGAGTTATCTGGTATATTGCTAAGCGTTTCCGAGCCAAGTGGCTTTCCAGCACTTTCCCTGGAGATCAACAATGGCAATGTGAGTGCCAGCTCTCGATCTGAAACTTTTTATTCGAACTATCTTATTTTGCAGATCGTTTTCTCTTGTGATCTGGGAGATGGTATTCCCTTCCGTGTGGAATCAACGCTGCCTGGAAAATATGCGCTCTGCGACAACAAATGGCATAATATATCAGCCCTCTACGATGGTGAGCAGATCGCCCTGAGAATCGATCAGTTGCCCGCTACGATCAGCATGTCGAATCAACGCAATGCGGGCAAAGTGCAGACCCGATCCCCGCTCTATATAGGCGGACTGCCAGGTAAATATCAAAATAATCGCTCTCTAATATATCTACTTGTTAAACTCTCCTCAATTATATCTCTGATCTTTTTAGATATCGCATCCAGCGGTTGTTTGCTGGCACGTGACAATTTTAAGGGTTGCATTCGCAATGTTTCCATACGCAACGAGAGACGGGATTGGATTGATATGGATGATCTGCACAATGTTCTGCTTAGCGAATGTCTCGTTTCCAGCGATGACAACTGATGCTGGTTCCTGCGTTGACGCCACACTGAAACTTTTTCCAAATGTATTGTGATCAATTACGAGTTTTATAGCCATAGACTTAGGCAACGTCCAGTTAATTAGCATATCACTGCCATATAAGTACATTAATATTACTTTAGTTTTACAACTTATCTGGAACAAGCTATAATTGCCAGTGACTGCATTTGTATGTCCTATAAATCCTTAATTATATTTAGGTTTCATTATTTATTTGTTTATTTAAAAGAGGCTTTAAGTTTGCAATTTGATTTTATTATTTCACTTCAAACAATAACACATATTTACGAATCTCCTCTCATTTGTACAGAACTTATTTATATATCATCTTTATACATATATATTAAGGTGTCCCTTATTTTCCAAAGTTTTTATTTTCAAACGCATAGGTCTTCGTTTTGTTCACTTGCTACTAAAACACAGGACAATCAATTTTTTTTTCAAAGATATAATACTTGAATACAATATTTTATTTTAGATAGTATACAAATTTATTTTCGACAGTTTTGAGATCGGTTGAACAAAGCTAGGACCCTATGTGTGTTATATTAGGGAGATTAAGAAATATATATAATATCAATATATATTTATGCATCAATTACATATATTATATTGCTTAGTATTTTGTAATTTTAATTTTCATTTGTACATAAATCAGCCATTTAGTACATATGTAGAAACATATACTTAACAATAATTCTTAACTAGATTGTTTAAAGAAATAAAATTAAAAACAATAAATTAATCTGAATAAATAAATATAGAAATAATTTTAATAATATAAACCGAACGACAGTCGTATTATTTTCATGTACTAAATATAACTTCGTTTCGACGAAAACAAAGGACTTAAATCAAATACAATTTTGATATTTGTAATTTAACAATTACCTCAAGGAATTTATGAAGAAGATTTAATACTTTTTGAAGCGACCTTAAGTTATAAGTTTGTTATAAGTTTACAAATAAAAGAAAATAAGTAAGATTTCTAAATAGAAGTAACAGAATACATATTTTCAATATTTTAGATACCAAAACAAAAGTAACGAAAAAATGTTTATATTTTGTGTTTTAAAATAAAGGTTGCAGAATAACACTAATTTTAGAATTTTAACGTACAATTTTCGTAAAAGGAATTATTTTTCCTTTTCAAATTAATGTTATGGAATATGAGCTTCCGTAAATTTTATTCCAAAATTAAAATAAAATATCTTTTAAATCAAATGGTAACAAATTTTAAAAGTGGGAAAGGGTATAGTCGAGATTCTTACTATGAGATACCCGTTACATAATTTTAAGCAATGGGTATTAAAATATTCATTATGTATGGATCAGTTTTAATACCCGTTACTTAAAAAAAATTTCGTACCCTATAAAGCAGGGATTAAAACCTTAACCGAAACCGTAGCCTTAACCGAAACCGTAACCTTTAACCGATGAAAACCGATTAAAATTTGTAACCGTAACTGAAACCGTAACCGAAAACAATTTTTTCTGGTGTACCGAAACCCATAAGCCGAAACTCTTAAAACCGAAATAACCGTTTAGTAACCGATTCATTTATAAGGGTTAAATTCGGTTCTGGCTGTCGCAAGCACTGAGCAATTTTGGACTGCCATAACTTTGTCAAAACTCAATCAATTTCCATGCGCAATGTAAATTTGACCATGATTTTACTAATTTACTGATTTACTCTAAATTCGTTCTGCATTTAAATTTTGTTAATTTTTAAAAAAATTTAAAGTCGAATTCGAAAAAATTCAAATTTTCAAAATCAACAAAATTTAAATGCAGGACGAATTTAGAGGTTAAATCATGCTCAAATTTTCATTGCGCATGGAAATTGATTGAGTTTTGAATAAGTTATGGCAGTTCAAAGTTATTAAAAATCAGTAAAATCAAAATAATCCAAATTTTCATTCCATTCCAGTTACGAGATAACATTATTTTCCAGGCTAATACGAGCATTAATTCTTTTAAGTCTTTTTTCATGTAAAACAATGAATAACGCTTCTTATTTTGGTCAACCGAAAACCTTAATTTTTATTTTCTTTTGGGAGCCGAAACCAAACCGTTATTTTTAAACCGAAACTTACAAAAAATCGATAACCGTTACAAAACCGATAATCCAAGATTTTGCATAACCGATAACCGAAAACCTTAATTCGAGCTTAACCGAAACCGTAACTGAAACCGATATTCGTTTCGGTTTTAATACCTGCTATAAAGTATACATGTACATACATATATTCTTGATCAGCATCAACAGCCGAATCGATGCGTGAGCACCTGGATCTCAGCGACTATTAAAGCTAGAGTAATTTAATTAAACACAGACTCCATCACACCCACCGTTTTGAAGATAGAACTGAACGGCGTACTGCATTTTAGGTACATAGTTGATAAAGACATAATCTGCAAGGTAATATGTGATGTGATTTGATTGCCTTGCAAAGTACTGTATTAAGTTTTCAACTGATTGATCCAGCTGTATGATATGGTGGACCGATTTGAATTGTGCTAATTTTGGTTTGCCTCCATTCTTTATTTGTACTTTTTAACGAACATTAGACTGGATTAAATGGGTGCGTTTATAGTGGAGCACCAGAGTTAATATATCTCTTATTCAGTATGCATTATTGTAGTTTAAGATTTTATTGTCACACCAAGATTGGGATATTTTGTGTTTATATTTCCTACAAACAATATATAAAAAAAAATTGTCAGAACCACTTCAGAGCAACATTAATTCACCATGAGTGCGTTAAGCACCAGGAGGACCAGCTTGGGCAGTCGACGAGGTAGTCGGAAAAATCAGATGACGTCATTCTCTATGTCTTACGATATTTACTGCGTCAACTTCTATGATAATGGGCTATCTGCCGTGCGTAATGAGTATATAAATCAAATTAAACTTGGTCTTCGGCGGTTCCTTTTTGTTATCGATTTGGATACTGAGATTCAGCAGGCATTCTATTCCAATGAGGTGAACAAACGCTCGTCTAAGATTAAGAAGACAGGTAAGTCGAAGAATTGAGCTGAATGCTTACGACATAGAGATATTAATTTATGATAGACCCTCTGCCGACGGAACCCATTGCATTAACACTGTTGCGAATACAGAATTGCTTGGATGAATACGCATATGTGACCAGAAGGATTGATGCAGAGAATAGCTTCAATTTACTTAAATATTATCAAAAAAATGTTCCCGCCGATCTCAAGTTTAAGTTTGTCGATTCCAAAAAGGACAAGGCCGGCATGGAATCAAAGCGACCACCAAAAAGCAAAGATACAACCGATACCCTAACAAGGAGCAAGATTGTGTGCTTTGGTGTCACATCCAAAGAGCATAATAGGGTTGGCAAAGGACGTCCTTTCTCCAAGCGTGCGGTAAGCTTAAAATTTGTATTGCATGGAACTACCATTAATCCTCTTTTAATCCCAATACAGTACATTAAGGACCAACCACTAACTACTTCAATCATTATTCTAATAATTGGCGCTCTAGACAATGAGTTCTACAAGTCTCTGATATCGTGAGTCACATCCGATCCATCTATAGTTTCAATATTCTACACTCCATTATTATTAATCTAGATATAATCAGCCTCTGCGTGGTATTATCCACTTTCTTCCCGAGGAGTGTGCGTATGACATCTTGGTGCCCCGTCCACGTCGCCTCAAGGAACTTCGGGAAACTGTCGAGAATATCCAACGGGATATACACTCGCTACGTAAACGTTCGGCATCCAAGCCAATTGGCATCTTTCAACAACAACTTCCCCAGATGTCCATGTGTCAAACGACCAAATATGCTAGCGAAGTTTTTGATCAGTTAAGCTGGTTCATCTACGATCTTCAAACACTGAGGGAGCATTACGATGAATACTATGTGAAGCCCTATAATGAGATCGATATCAAGATGAGACCCGGAACGAAAGTGCAGGAAAGCTTCCACGTGGCCGAATCGTTGAGCCTTGCGGGGCATTATCTAAATCTCGAGATACCTGCAGTGGACAACGATGATGCAACAGTCTATCTATATATGGAGTCACTTATGAACACATTTGGCAATCCAAAAGAGCTGATGTCTGAGATGGAGGTTTTGCTGCTGGCCAATCCATCATCGATGGTACAAACCCGTGTGCTGGACAAGATCAAGGTCTATGCCAATGCCTTCAAGAGCATCATTAAAATCTACAAGTGTGAGCGTCTGTTTGTTGAGCAAGCAAATCCATTGTTAATGAGCATTATATCCTATATGGACCAGAAACTGATGAGGAACATCTACCACGCCTGCCTCGAGTACAATTTACTCCGTAGATATTTCTGCACAGGCTATTCCGTAGATAGCCTACCGTATTTGCCTTTCACGAATGAGGTTGAGCCCCGATATCTGCCCAAGTACGCAAAGCTATATTTAACCGACGATTCGGTTACCCAGCGTATTATTCAGTTAGTCGATGAGTTTGAGAACTATAAAATTGAGGAAATCCACCCAAATATAAAGCTCTACACGTTTAGACGGTGCCTCCACGAAGTCTTTGAAAATCAGAAAGAGATTGTTATTCCTACTCGACTATGCTTTCGAGATTTCACACTTTATGAAATGCAGGATTTTCTAAAGGATTTGGTAACGGCCGAAATGTTTGATAGCACCATCAATGATGTGAAGGCGGACCCATTGTCCGATTATCCAAGTACGTTTACAATAAGCGATACTGATGCTCCAACTCCATTTAATTGCCAGAGTAAAAGACGATATGTGATCACTCCAAGTATCTTTTTACGTCCCAAATCTCTAAAAGCGAATAAGGTGGCTGAGCAAATCAAGGAGAAAGAGAAATCCGATAGGCTATCCGCAAGACAATCCGCAAGAGCGTCTAAATTGCGTCAGGAGAGTTCACGAGCTTTGAATAACAAGGGCCTGCCGCAACAATCTTCATCGTATTTAAAGGGCGCAAATGTATCAGATAAGCAACAACACTCATTTATTGGACTGGGACCCGATCATCCATTGCTAAAGGGTTATAACCTGGACGACACACGTCAAACCATCAAAGTGAAGACTTCGAAATATCATTTCGAAGAGGGTTTAATGACGCTATATCAAGAGAAATGGAATTTCCGACAAATGAACAAATATTTGACTGTTGAAATTGAGAAACAGATTATCCATCTTACAAATGAACGAGGAGATACGAACAAAATATCTAACAATATACGTATACAGACACCAAGTGGTATTCATTTGAGGATTAGGCCTAACAGCGACGAATGTGCCAAGGCGGTACTCAACTATCCTAACGGTCTGACCCTCTACTGCCACGATACCCACTCGGAACACCTATGGTCGGGTTCCCAAAGTGAGCTGAACGAAAGGCGTCGTATCTGTACGCCCTATGGCTGTGTTATAGTCTTTTATAATAGCAATGATACGGTGCTAATCATGAGATACAATGGTGAGGTCTATAGGCTATATAGCTGCGAAGATGTTATGGAGGATGAGGATGGAGAAATGGAAGAAACATCCGAGTTTATTAATGCCTGTTCAACTCAATCGACATACAGTAACTATCAACCTTTGATTAAAGAACGCGATTCAACCACAAAGCAGCGCAAAAGAAAATTAAAAACTCCTTCCACAAATCGCGAATCGGGTGGAAGTGACAAGAAATCTAAGAAAATATCTCAGATGGGTAGTCGCTCCACGTCATCGCAAACTCTGGCTGTCAGAGCCGCCAAGGCTCAAGCCCGTGAAATGAAACTAAATCAAACGGCTGCACTTTTTGCCAGTATCGACAACGAGCTCAAGTACTTGGAATTTATAATGGGACTCTTCAATATTAACTATGTGCACTTGAAGCTAACTACATCCCTGGGCAGCGTTGTGCATGTGGAAAGGCAGAAGAAGATCTACTGTGCGAAACCGATCCGTGTCACTGAGTGGCATGATTACTACGCTAATGAGAGTTACTCTATGCGGGATGATGGTGTCCGTATGGTCTGGACCCAGGAAAGCCTAAAGTGTTATCATTCCGATGGCACTGTAATCAATACAACCACATTGGGTGGCATGGATGTAGGAGTGATTGAGGATGACATTGATATACAAATAAGTTCTAGTAGCTCTCATGAGCCAAATTTCAGTGAAGAGGGTTCCGCATCCCTTCAATCGGTAAGTCAAATTCATAGAAATCAATACAAACTGACAATGGTACAATGACACACAGGACGAAATCTTTATTAATATGCAAGATCAATCAGTTAAAGACTATGGATCTAAGGTTAAAAATCTTGGCCTCGATGAATTCTTAGTAGAGGGGGAGGTCGAAGATCAACACATCTATGATTACAGCTTTGTAACCTATACTCCAAATAGCTTCATGATGCAACATAGGTCTTACGCAGGAACCCAGTTTTGTTTCACCGACATCAATGAGATGGAAACAAAGGTTTTTGCCGCTGATAATTTACACTTTCGTATTTACCTTTTCCCCAATGTAAATAATAATGGCGATAAATTGGATGAGAAGCAAATCAACGATGCTTTTAAGGAACCCGTGTCATCTGAAGCCGACCCAGATGAGTGGACACGGTTTTCAGAACCAAAATCACCCTCTAGGATTTTATCTCAATTGAGTCCCGGTGTTGAAGTACATGCATCCAATCTACATTTATTGCTCGAAGGAGATCTCTTAGAGCTGCATGCACAACTTCGAAAATTTGGATGTGATGAAAATGAACCTTTAGTGCGGTAAGTAAGTATATACAGATTTCTGTTTCGATACGAAAGTTATTCATTAACAGCGACAACATTGAACTGAAATTGAACTTAAATGAAAATTTGAGCATCGCCTTTCACAATTGGGTCGAAGCCTTCCATCAATTCATCAATTGTGCCTGTCCCAAATGGAAAACTAATTACTTCATAGAATACCTCACAGATGACTGTCGTAAGAAGGGTAAGCTAAGCTCAAAAGGTGATAACAAAATACGTCATGGAGTTATATTCCTTCCCGTAGGCCTAGAGCTTTTTAAAACTATACCCACCCTCGGAGAGTTTAATTTTTGTGCTGGAAACTATTTCATTGATCCAAAGGAGTTGAAATCCACCCAAGCCCGTATGGTAAATAATTTTATATGGTACGAAAAGGATATGGAGAAGTTTCCCCGTTTTCCACTGCAGAAGAAAGCACCGCAAACAGTTGAATTTCCTTCAATTCTAACTACCAAGTAAGTAAATTATACTATCCCCAGTACTTAAAATGATTAAAAATTCCCATTTGAATAGGATATTTGTGGAGATACCCGCTCAGTTGGCGTACACAGATCGAATTCATTTGTTTTTATATCCATTCGACAAAATTAAGTTTAGAAAGCTGAAACATCGTTTTAATGAGTAAGAGCATTTTTATTTTAATCTATTCCTAATTAATTAATACAAGACAATGTACTCCTTTCCCAGGGCCGTTCTCTTCCATCTATACCCGCACCTACGGGATCTTGTGAAGCAGGAGATTAGCAAACGTAGCTGGCGTAATCACCATCTGATAAACAAGCGACGCTTGTTTATGGAACAGCAGCGTCTTAGTCTTTATGTAGCCATGCTAAAGCATAAAGTCTATCCTAATTATTTCCAGTTTAAGGATCACTTTTATAGCCATGTGCGTAACATTGATTTCTTCGAGTTCATGTCCTCCAAGTGCAATGAAAAAGACAACCCGGATAAGTACAATATGGATAAATATAAGAACGAAGAAGGTTCAAAGCAAAAAGTTCAGACAAGCACTGAGCTAAAGAAACATCGTAAGAAGTGTCCATGCCCTAAATATATTAAATCCTTTCAATAGTTAGCAATTTTATTTATTGTACAAAGTATAAACTACAATAAACATTTGAACAACTCTCAAAAAGTAATATCTTTCGTGTTACGAGTACAGCAGAGGTTTGTTTAGGGGGCAGGAAGATCGGCAAGACAATCTATTAAATATCATAACAAAACAAACAAAATTCTCTGGAATTCTAAATTGCCAATGGAACTTGAAGCATAGAAAATTTATACTTTTAATTATATATTCTTCATACATATATCAGAGATAAGCATAGAAATTATGTGTCAATGTTACTTCTTAAGGATAGAATTTGAAGAATAAAATGATTTTAAAAATTAAACTTTTTTTTACGGAAAGGGCTTTTTTTCAGATTGGGATATTTAAATATTGATATATTGAAAAAATATTTCAGAAACGAACTGAAGGAATTTCCAAAAATACCAGGCGAAAAGAATTTACAGTAGGTCGTTAGAGCAAAACATTTTAATTCACCTGTCCTTTAAAGAAACGCATAAGCAATTTCACTCAGCTCACCAACTCAAGGTCATATTTTTACTCAATGATGTGAACAAAACTTGGTTGCTTTCTACTCATTTCTGTTCGCCTGGTATTTCAGCTGGTATTTCGGCACTTTTAGACTCTTCACGCTCTATAAGTAAGTATAAAAAAGTAAGTATTCACTCAGCTTGCAACTAAAAAATTCAGTTAAAGTACCAGGCAAACAGAAATCAGCAACAAGCAAAAATTTTATTTGAGCAGCAGAAATTCATGGTCACTCATTTTAAATTTAGAAGAAACTTAAGGTCATATTTTAAGTCAATTTTAAACTTTTTCACTTAATTTTGATATGACTCAGATAAAGTTAATTTGCTTCCTGCTCATTTCTGTGCGCCTAGTATTTTAGCTGGTATTTTTGCCGCTGTATCGAAACCCACAAACCGAAACTCTTTAAACCGAAATAACCGTTTAGTAACCGATTGATTTATAAGGGTTAGTTTCGGTTCTGGCCGTCGAAGCTACTGAGAAACTTTAATAACTTTGAACTGCCATAGCTTTGTCAAAAATCAATCAATTTCAGGCGCAATGTAAATTTGAGAATGATTTTATCTCTATATTCGTTCTGCATTTAAATTTAGTTAGTTTTCAAAAATTTCTGAAAATCGAATTTTTTTGAAAATTTACAGTGTTACCCCTTTGTCTTTTTTGATTTTTTTCGAAAAAATTAAAATTTTTGAAAATTAACAAAATTTAAATGCAGAACGATTAAGAGATAAAATCATGCTCAAATTTACATTGCGCATAAAAGTTGATTGACTTTTGACAAAGTTATGACACTTCGAAGTTATTTAAAATCTGTAAAATCAAAACAGTAAAAATTTTTAAACCAAATTAACCAAATTTATATGAGATTAAATTATAATAATATCGACAAAACGCTGAACCATTCCTGTAATCAGATAACATTATTTTCCACGCTAAGAAGAGCTTAAGTTTTTTTTATGTAAAACAATGAATTACGCATCTTATTTTGGTCAACCGAAAACCTTAATTTTTATTTTTTTTTATGAACCGAAACCATACCAATATTTTTAAGCCGAAAATTATAAAAAACCGATAACCGTTAGGAAACCGATACTTCAAGATTTTGCATAACCGATAAAAGAAACCGTAACTGTAACCGATATTCGTTTCGGTTTTAATCCCTGTATTGAACTCATTTGACAATTGAGTGAAAATGTTAATTGAATGAAAATAATAATTGACAGAAAATGTTAATTGGGTGAAATTATTAATTGAGTAAGAAAGTTAATTGAGTGAAAATGTTATTTGAGTGAAAGTTAGAATTGAGTGAAAATGTTAATTGAATAAATATGTTACTTGAGTGAAAGTGTTAATAAAGTGATAATGTTAATTGAATGAAAATTTTAATCGAGTGAAAAAGTTAAAATTTATCTAAAAATATGACCTTGAAATACTGCTGCTCGAATTAAATATCCACCTACTGCAGATTTCTGTTCGCCTGGTATTTTTACAGATTTTCCAGGTTCAGCGAGCCGTTGCAAGCTCACATTAATAGACGCATACTTACAGACGTACATCAATCTGTAATCCCTAGAAAAGTCAAAATACCAGCTGAAATACCAGGCGAACAGAAATAAGTAGAAAGCAACCAAATTTTATTCTCATCATATTTTATTTGAGTGAAAATATGACCTTGAGTTGCTAAACTGTGTGAAATTCTTTGAGCAACAGGTGAATTGAAATTTTTTGCTCTTAAGACCTACTGTAATTTCTGTTCGCCTGGTATTTTTTGAGTTTCCTTTAGTTAGTTCCTGAAATTTTGTTTCCCCATCTGAAAATAAAGCCCTTCCCGTAAATAAGAAGATTAGTTTAATATTTCAATTTAAATTTTAATTTATTCTGAAAATCCTATCCTTAAGAAGTAACATTGGTGCATAATTTCTATGCTTATCTTTTAATATATTAAGAATAAAGATGAAATATTTTAATATTAGCATTAAATATAAAATTAATAATTAAAAGTATAAAAGTACATATAATTTCTATCGGAAGAATGTAAGTGCAATATTTGAATATAAACATTAAATAGAAAAGTTATAATTAAAAGTACACAAATGTTACAAAATTTGTTTTTTTCGCCTTTTTTATAATTATTAAATTTTTATATTAATCTATTGGGTTTTTCTGGGATTCAGTTATTTATTTTTTTACCCCATATCTAACAATTTTTTCGTTTTATTTTTTAATTCAAATTTAATATTCATTTAATTTTTAGTACATTTTTATTTTAATTTTTTTACACTTAATTTTCATTTTGCCGACTGTTTGTAGTCGTGAATAAATAAATAAATCAATCTTAAGAGTTTTAATCATTTTAGTCTTAAGGAGTGATTTTGAAATACAATTTATATGCCTTCTGATATATGAAGAATAAAAGTACAGTATATTAATATAAGCATTAAATTTAAAATTCGTCATTTGTTGCTTATTTTAGTCTTGATATATAACTTTTGTGCTTGTCTCCTGATGTGGAAAATTACCAGCATTTTACAATATTACGTAAATAAATACTAGTATTAATAAATGAGATTATAAAATTTAATTAAAAGTAAGTCTATTTAAAATTGATTTTTATTTTACAGCTGCACAGTCGCCGGTGGGGCTTCCAAATATGATCGCCGTCATGGTGGGGAAGCCCCCGCTTGATGCCTATGATGGTTAAGCATCGTCCCCATTGGTGACTGGATATCACACCTGCACGCTAGCCGAGTTTGATTGTACCCTAATGCCGCTAGAGACATTCCCTGTGGACCAAAATAAAAAGCGTTATTCATTGTTTTACATGAAAAAAGACTTAATACTCTTATTAGCCTGGAAAATAATGTTATCTGGTTACTGGAATGGTCCAGCGAATTGTCATACATACTTACATACTTACCCCTTGTTTCTTTCGAAAAAATTCGAATTTTCAAAATGAACAAAATTTAAATGCAGAACGAATTTAGAGGTAAAATCATGCTCAAATTTACATTGCGCATGGAAATTGATTGAGTTTTGCCAAAGCTATGGCGAAGCCCCCTAGTTTTTTTTTATGAAGTTACAACATTTTTAAGAATTGAACAATTTATTTTTGCCCTAAATATATTTTCTACCAAGAATGTATTGATTTGCTAAATTGTATAGAAGTTATCGGGTAACCTAAAATGGAATAGATGGAAAGTGTAGCTACTTAATAGCTAACGTGGCAGCACTGCTCCAACTTAATGAAATGCTGGCAACCTCTCGCTGGCAACAGCTGTTATTCTTATCGATAACATCGATAACAACAGCTCTCAACGAAAACGTTTGTGCTTTGTTGTTCTCTCGTTCTGTTATTTACAGTTGTTTTGTCGTTGCGGTCGGTTGTGTTATTGCTCATTGCTGCTGTCTTCGGACTCGCGCCTGTGTAGTTCTTAACTAAAAAACCAAAATTAATATGAAGTGCACGCGATTGTATTAATCATTCACAACATACACCCACACACACACACATATATATATATATATTAAGTAAAATAAAGCAGTTGAGTTCCGAAGTTAGTAAAAACACGCACTATGGCGGCGACAGTCGGAATAGCAATAGCCAATGGCACTGCTGGCCAGACAGCAGATTCCGCCAGCGCTGTCTACGCCGAGCAACTGCAAAAGGAGGAGGAAAGGCAGACCGGTGAATCACATGAGATAACGGCAGTGCCGCGTTATGGATTAAAGCTAAAATTCGATCATATTTGGCCAGAGAAACGTAATCAGAATTTGCGGCCATCGATAAAGCAATCGCTGCCAATGGTTCCGCTGGCGTGCAGGTGAGTCGTCGACGTCAACGCCGCTGTATGTATGTATGTAGATGCTGAGTGGACAGCAATATAAATAATTAATTGAAGCACATAATGCGAAATCAATAGCAGGCCTAATATAACTTAAGAACACGTTCCCTGTAGTACGGCTCACTGGTGAGAGTTGGGAATGCTCACTGGTTACCACTCACTACCATAGCTGACCCGTCAAATAACCTCATTGGTGAATTTAACATGAGGATGTCATTGGCGGTTACCAATCACCATCCGCAACATAACAGTAGCCGGTGAATAACTTGTGTTGATGAATTCAATTCACTGCTTTGCTCGAACGAAACGATGCTGCCTTACTTTCGTTACAAATTGCATTACATATCTTTGGTGAATTCACAACAATTTCTCGACTGCTACCAGCAGTACTAGAGGGTTGTAGGTGTTTGTTCCCGTGCCCGTGTGTGCCAATTATAGCTACGGGTCCTGCCAGCACACACACGCACATCAAAATACACATACACATTCATAAATTGAATACTTTTGTTCGCTTGTCGCCAACTCAGTGACATTAATTTGCCCGAGGAAAATATGCTCGGAAGTAGCGATGAGAACTTGTCGTGTTTTCGTGAAATTACTTGTTAACTCCGCAAAGAAAGAATTCAATAAAAATAAAAAAAAGTCGAAGACAAAGACAAAAAATAAGACAGAATTATATTTGGCCATCTAACATAAAATAAATTTTTTAGCTGTTCTGTACATTCTATCTACCACTCTGGAAAAGTTGTACTACATAGTTTAAAAACAAATTGGTGCACAAACAAATGTTGTGCTGAGTGTATATGACCAGATAAGGGTTTTGGGTTTATCCACTAGTCTCACTAGTCAGTGAAATGGTCATGGTCATAAATTCTCTGTAGCTGTAACCCTATGAAAGACTTAAATTGAGAGCAAATCCTTTGATAGGACTGCTAGCTTTCACAGTTGGATTGGCTTTGTAGCTTCCCGCTTGGGTTCCTTGTGGCGCCACATCCAAAATTGCCGCCCCTTTTGTCTGCCCGCATTGGCGCCATGCTGGGCGCACTGTTTGCGTGTCCTGGCCACATTTTAAGTAACAAAAGACTGCATGTATACCTTTTTTCCCTTGGCTTGTGCAAACAGTCGAATGTTTGATGTTTTTCATTCAAGCACGAACTTTCATTGCTTCATTTATGAACTGCCAAAGAGCCAATCAGCGCCAACTGAACTGACCTATCTTAAACGCCAAACCTATACAAGTGCAATGAACTCACGTGTATTTTTGAACCTCATGGCATCTTAATGTGGGTCATCTGATGCACTTTTCAGCAACTTGAAGAAGATTGGATAAAAGGTTGTCAAATATTTAATACTCCAGCAACTCTAGTTCTTACATCTGTTCGATTTTGTACCAAGTTACCTTTGCTGGGGCACACAATGGTTCTTAAATTGTTCTGTGGCAGTTTTCACAGAGCTAGAATAAAAACGAACATTTACCGTGCCTAAACAAATAAATTAAATATATATTTCACTTGTGCTACAAAGCGTCACTTGTGGTCCCGTGGCTCGTTTGTTGGAGTCGCCGACCTATCACATAACAAGAATTTCAGTTTGAAATATAACTGGGTTCGAGTCTCACACTGCCACGATAAAAATCTATAATATAATCTGTCTTGTAAGAAATGCTGATACGACACTGAATATGCTTTAAGTAGCATATAGCGTGCTTATAAAAATAAATAAGGAATCAAACAAAGGGTCACAAACCTAGCATTACCTAGTTTTCGAACTTCTTTTAAAGTTTTATGAAGAATCTTACAACTGATTAAGATATGTATCAGCAGCAACATTGTGACCTAACATATGAAAAAGTCCGTCGAAGCGACATAACATTTTTTGCCCAAATTGTTTCGTAATATTATCTTCAGTTGGCGCTATATTTGAAATACATGTATTTAACAAAATACATCAGAGCACTATCAAGTAACATATGTAAATATATATATAATATATAGTCCGATTTTATGTATAATGCAGCCCAAAAAGAGATTTTAGAGTTCATATCTATGGAATAAAATGTATGGTCGATAAAAAAAAACTTTTTAGAGAAATTTTAATTTTTCTCTCTCGTAAGCGACAAAATTTATCAAACAACTGATCTCGTATTAAGTAAATATTTACTTAGAATGAATTTCTAAAAGTGACATATTTTCCCCATTTCCTTATCATAATACTTCAAATATTTACCTGAAGAATTTAGTAGTTTCATCATGATTTTTGTAAACGATTAACATTCGAGTAAAAAAATTACAAAAATAAAAATACAATTTTAGAGAGATAAGAAATTGTGTACAGCTCCGTTAAAAATAATAGCACCATGAGAAGAAAATGCCTTCAGAGGCATTTATTGTTTATATATGCATATTGTGGATACGTGTTTTGCACAAACTTAAAAATTAGAATCTTTAACTTACTTTGACGAAGTTAATTTTAATTATTTGACAAAAATCGCAAAATTAGCTCGGTGTCAAAAACAAACCAAAACTCAACAAAATCTCGAACGACTAGAAATTTTGAATGTTTTTAATTTATATTTGCAATGTCTTTTAGCTTAGCCTGAAAAGATTATTTTTTAACACAGCTCAATGATTCTTAATCGCGTTCAGATGTGGAGATAGAGCAGGTCAGTTTTTTTCCCCTATAGAAATTCTGTAGGTAAATACAACATCAGTTAATTAAGGAAAGTATTTTGCATTAGGTGGTCCGCTCGAGTTCCTTTTCCACCATTAAATCTATTTCACGGTCGACTTTTCATAAAACACTTTAATATTTATTTTTTTGTTCAGTTCATGTACAAACTGTATTCTTTAGACTTTGTCTTCGGATTCAAGAGCTAAATAATTTTGAACCTACATGTATGAAGGTAATGTTCTTTTCAATATGTAAAATTTTTTATTCAGCTCTGTATAAGATTTTAATGGCCCCTTCTTGCTGTGACGAATCTACTTACTTCTTATTTGGATATTACGAACAATCTGGCTGGTATTTCTATTATAATTACTATAATACTACGCACTGAATCATAAGTTTTGTCTTCTGAAATCGGTTGTAAAATGTAAACGAAACGGCCTTTATATACAGTATATTTTATGACAATATTTACTTTTCATATCGGTTCTATTACTGTCACCAGGGCTGTGTGTATATTCTTATAACATGCGAAGATTAAAAATGGTCAAATAGGGCATAAATTATATTTTACGTGAAATACGAAAAGGTTCTCGTTTAAAACTGGAAGCTCGATTGTGATCTTAGACCCATGGTTTTGGACAAACCTTCTTAGAATTCGTCGTAGATTACGATTATGACAACCGCTTGGTGAATAATTTTTAATCCATATATATATTTGTGCAAATACGTATTAGGGTATCTTCGAGTCTGGACACAGAGAATCTCGTAGCCGTGCACTCTCTACGAGAGCTTTTTTGTTAAATCAGAAAACATTTCAGTGACTAACAAGCGACAACATATCGCTTAAAGTCTTATCGGTATGTGTACTCTGAAATTTAATAATAGCCCTAACCTTTTTTAACAATTATTTTTTAGAAGCTTATCATATCTACTATTTATATAAAATTAGTAGTTTAACATGTATTCGGTATCTAAGCATGATTTGATATTTTTTCTGATGTCATTTGCTTTTTGGGTTTATTTTGTAGCACTCATTTCCAAAACAAATGCGGATTTGAAGCTAAAGGATTTGAAAAGCCGGTTACACAAACCAGTAGTAGAGATGAGACTTCTGCTGGAAGACCAACAGTTCGCATATTTTTTAAGGTGCCCAGCTATCTCTATTACTACTACTAAGTAGGTGCCAAGACTGCCCCGCAAATCCAACAATAATATCATAATAATATAATGAACTTGAGATTTACCACGTTGGTATCATGATACCAAATCTGTCAAACTTTTCAATTAGAACAGAGCAGTCATAAAAATTATTATGGAACGAGTCATTGTGGATTCGTCTAGACTTTTACCTATTGTTAAGTTTTGTCGTTTATATTTATTATATTTAAGTCCAGTAACGGGTATCTCATAGTAGGCGACTCGACTATTGCGTTCTTGCTTCTTTATGTTTTTGTTCATTAAATAAAAATAACAACTTGAAAGATTAGGAAACTAGTAAGACACAGATTGTGGATACAGAGTTTAAAACGCGTCGTAAAATGCGAATATAATCGATTCATTTCTGAGCAGACTAGAAAAGTACATTCATTTGTATTGCAAATTGTGATAAGCCCGGAAGATTGACCCACTTAAAAGATGGAACGTGAGTCATTTCGCTCTTCTTATTGTCATAATCCGAGAAATTTCTCCTGTCGCCAAGATCCTGTCAGCTCACAATCTTTCATCATTAAAAACCTTTGCTTTATATATGAACTATCTGATATCTCGAATGTCCTTTGACTCTAGATTGGAATTCGTAATATAAATTTAAAAATGTTTTCTTTCCTCTGCAAAAATACTGTGTATATTCTTTCACAAAATATGTAAAGAATTTAATGAACTTCTCTTCATCAGATTGGCGAATTGAATTCATAAAATCGAATGTGAATACCTCAATTTCCTTCTTATGTATTGGAAGTCTTTATATTTTGTGTTAGCATAACAAATTCCTAAATTTGAGTATTTGTGAAAAAGAATTTATGCCAAAAATCCAGGTCAAGTGCCACATAGTGCAAAGTGATTGCAACTGATATTGACTCGTAGCTGCTATTTCCATTTTATTTCCTACTTTCAAATCATCTGCTTGCTCAGGCGTTGGAATCAATCCCAAAGCACTTTTCCTTATTGTTTTTACATGGCTGACATTTTATTTGACACAATCTAACACTGAAATTTATTTCCGTCTGCATAAATTGCGATCCCTTGGGGAGTTTGTGGATGCCTGCTGTTGAGTTTTCCCTTAGGTTCATTCCCATTTTATTTATTTTTGGCTTTGCATAGGGATAGGTTTATTTTTATCTTAATAAAAATAAAACATACGGGAAAGGCACTCGAGCCCACTCGTCAGTAGGATAGCTTGTGGCCAGAAACTTAGATACCCTAATACGTATTTGTAGATACATACATACATATACAAACACAATAGTAGCCGTAACATCGCAGTCGTTGAGCTCTCCCAAGATTTAATGCCCTTGTAGAGCTCTACATTAATAATGCGACTAGATGTTCCTATTACAGCTATATGATATAGTAGACCGATTTTAACCAAATGTTATCAGGACGTACGGGAAAAATACTCAACCTTAATTATGGACCGATCATTCATCGAATGGCTTGGTTTGAAAAACTAATATATTTGGTTTGCATTTAATCAAACACAGTTTCTTAGAGAACTTTCCCTTTTTAGGAAATTAGAATTGCTTTCTTTAATTTACGCTTTAATTTGTTATTCAAAATATGTACTAAAATATTTACACACAAGGGCAGCCCTACTAGATTCCTCATTCATTTCGACAAATACTTGCGGAATTTAGGAGAGGTCGAGCAAGTCCGACAAAACAGGTAAAGAAATCCTGCCGAAATTATCTGAGATCGACACCTTACGGACGGACAGGCAAGGCTAAATCGAATCGGATGTTAAAAATGATAAAGAGGTCTGCCACGCCTTCTGTTACATAATTTTCACAAAATCAGCATACCTTTTTTCAATGAGCTTAGGGTATAAAAATGTCTGTTGAATTTATGTTGATCTATTAAATGGTTCACTTGAGGATCATTCGGTTTCTGTCACTTGAATATTTATGGAACAGATCTTCCACTGACTTTGTTTTCAACAAAAATATATTTGTAATAAAAATCAGTTTTCGAATCTATCGAGCCAATAAGTTAATAGACCTAAGCTATTACTACGAGCTACTTCTCTTTTGGAATTTCGTATGTATTTGCAGTATTTGAGTGAAAGCGTTGTGTGCATCCGTTTATGGGCGAATTATCCCATATATCTTTATATTTCCTGAATTGGGTGAGTGATTAGTTTTGGTTGTTGTTTCCAATCTGATCGAAGGGTTTGATCCAATACAAAAAGATTGTAACATGAACCGTCATGAGAACATTGTGTGCAAGGGTTGCGGCAAACTGGACTTTACGGGTCGCTGTTATCGCTGCCTGAGTTGCCAGGACTTTAACATGTGCGCCGAGTGCTATGATAGTGACTTTACCACCTCCCAACATCCGTTCGATCATCCGGTCAAGTGCGTCTTTACGGCAGCAGATGTGGAGGTTTATTTTGGTGGCGAATACCTTAACGATCCGCCGCAGAGCTATAGATGTCCATACTGTAAGCAATGGGGCTACAATGAGTCCACCTTTCTGGAGCATGTTTCCGCAGAGCATGTGGGTGCCAGTACGTTGCTTGTGTCCACAATGGTTACCCTCTTTGAGCAGCAGCAGGCAGTTCGCCTTTTCCTGGAGGATGAACAGCTGGCAGTGTTTGCATCCGCCGCCACCTCTCGAAACGAACTAATGAATCGCAATGAAGGCTCACTTGAGTTATATCTGGAGCCGTTAAATCCCAATGGAAGCTATCAGCGGGATCATCCTGTGACCCCCATGACCTTTCGAGTTTCTAAACCCGGCGCTGTGGAGGTGGCACCTTGGGTGGCTGAAAACGGAGCATTGTCGGCGTCGAATAGCAACCATAACGTGGACAATAACTTTCTGATACCTGATCCTGTGCGACGTCAATCGTTGTTAGAGCGAGCCCGTCATCGCTTGAACTTTGACCGACCACCATTGCCGCTGCAGCAACAACAACAACAGCAGCTGAGCACCGCCCATTCCACACTCTCCGATATGATGCGATTTAATGAACCGTTGCCCACCAGTCGACCAAATCGTCTTAGCAACTTTCGCGCCATGGCAAATCAATCGCCCAACCAAACGGCCAGCGGGCGGAGCATCAATCTCTTTGGACCGAATGCGGCGGCAGAGAATGTCCGACGTACGTTCTATCCGCCCGGCGAGATATCCAGATCGCGTTCCCAGCGACATCGTACTCCTCGAATGCAGATGGAGGGTTTTCCGGCCAGTGGTGTTAGGCAGGTTCACGTGCAGCGCTTGAGAGGTGGACCTGGTCATGGCCAGGCGCCTGGACCCGGGCCAGGTCAGCGGCTTGTAGAGTTTAGTGAGCTGGCCCATGGGACAACTGAATTGATAAATCCAAATTTGGCATCCGGTCCGGTTCTGTTACGCACCATCGAAGAGGAGGAATTGCAGCAACAACAGCCAGCAACAGAAGGAAAACCATTGGAGCAGGAACGTGAACGTTTTCTCTGCTTTCCCTTTTTGTCATCATCGTCCAGATCTTTGGGTCCACCAGAAGAGCGAATTTCATTTCTGGTTCAACGTGCAGAATTTGTTGCCCAGTTGCTTGCCTCTGTGTTGTGTGAGGAGGAACTAACCGCTGGCATTATAAACCCCATTTTAAAGGAGTCTGGGACTACACAGAAGTTTCGTAACCGATCGACCAGCGAGTTTGTGGGAGCTGGCGACTCTGAACTGGATCTAAAGCACACTACACATTGCTAACATACATACCTCGATATTTAATTCGTGTTTTGGGTTATCCAACTAAACTTTCGTTTGATTTTAAACTAGGCACAAATTTTGGAGTCTCCGCCCTTTTCCAAATTTTCGGACCCTATGGCTAACACTACTGTTAGCCAAACAAATTGCAATTCTCATAAGTATTTGCGTTTTGAACATGTATCGTAACGTATCAAATATAGACGCTTACCAGCAGAAATCTTGATGTCCCACATCGATCGTTTATCGACATAGTACATTTTTTATGTAATTGGGATTTATTGTGTTATTTTTAAAGAATCGATAAATGTTCACATTGTATTTTATAATTAAGAAATTCATCGGAGTTTACTCTATACTTATGAATGATAGGGGTGCATGTCATATCGCCCGGTGCCGCTCGATTTTACAAAACTTTTTACTGTCAGAAAGCCTACAAAGTAAAGACTTTCTGTCCGGCCCTTTCAAATTGCCCACGGACTAACTAAATGGCTGTCAAGGTTAACATTTTCAACTTTATTAGACCAAAAAAAGGTTAGGTGCAAATGTATGTAAGGAGGTATTGCCGACAATATAAATAACATTTATTTATGATCAGTTCCAACCAGGGATTAAAACCTTAACCGAAACCTTAACTTTTAACCGGTGAAAACCGACTGAAATTTGTTACCGTAACTGAAACCGTAACCGTAACTAATAATTAAAAAAAATAATTTTTTCCGCTGTACCGAAACCCATAAACCGAAACTCCTTAAACCGAAATAACCGTTTAGTAACCGATTCATTTATAAGGGTTAACTTCGGTTCTGGCCGTCGTAGCTACTAAGCAACTTTGATAACTTTGAACTGCCATTACTTCGTCAAAAGTCAATCAATTTCCTTACGCAATGTAAATTTGATCATGATTTTACCTCTTTAATCGTTCTGCATTTAAATTTTGTTAAATTTTGGAAATTTTTGAAAATCGGATTTTTTCGAATATTTTCAAATTTTTATTTTTCGAATTTTCATAATGGAAAAAATTTAAATGCAGACCGAATTTAGAGGTGAAATCATGCTTAAATTTACATGGCGAATGGAAATTGATTGACTTTTGACAAAGTTATGGTAGTTCGAAGTTTAAAAAAGCAGTAAAATCAAAATAATCGAAATTTTGAAACCAAATTTATATGAGATCAGATTATAATAACATCGACATTACACTTGACCATTCCAGTGACCAGATAACATTATTGTACAGGCTAATAAGAGCATTAAGTCTTTTTTCATGTATAACAATGAATAACGGTTTTTATTTTGGTCAACAGAAAACCTTAAACCATACCGGTATTTTTAAACCAAAACTTACAAAAAACCGATATCCGTTACGAAACCGATACTCCCAGATTTTGCATAACCGATTACCGAAGACCTTAATTCTAGCATAACCGAAACCGTAACAGAAACCTTTACTTTAAATCGATAGAGTTAGTTAAGGTTTTTTTTAACAGTCGGACAGTTGTTGCAAATTCTTCATTCTTCCTGTGAAATGATCAATGAAATTATAATTTTATTTTATCTTGGTTTTGAATCAGTGGAAAAATAAAAATTTAATTATCTTAAATTAGATCCTTAAGTAAAAACTCTTCATTAAATAATTTTATAGGCTTACAATAATTGAAGAATATAAACAAAGTGTTGTGGGAAGACTGAACCAAGGCTTCAACCAAATCCTTTGGTTTTCACGCCAGTTCGCGAGCAAAACAAAAATCTTATTCTATGGCTTGAACCACTAAAAATGTTAAAGATTCCTTTGCTTAATGTGAATTAGCTTTCAGTGAAACTATCATTGTTGATGAAAGCACTTAAAATGTTGCTGAATTCCGCTTAATGGGATTGGCTTCATGCCGCACACGCACTTGACTTTGGCACAGAGCACAACCGAGACACTGACCTTCGAAATGAGAGAATGAAATGGAAAATGTTAAGCTTGCCAGGCAGGGCGACAGCGACCAGCCCCAAATTCGATATCCGTGTGTATTTTGATGTGTGTCAGCAACAACCCCTAGGCGAACCACAGTCGAGAACCAACCCCTTACCGCCCAAAATTTGGGGCTAGGCTAACATTTACAGAACTGTGACATCATCATCATTATGAAGTGCGGTACATTAGTAGAGCAAAAATGAAACTCTTGTCTTCCTCTCCTTTTGTAGATATGCAGCCTATTACTGGAAGGTCTCTCGTGAAGGTCGACGCGTGTACATGGACTATTATTACATGGAGAATGGTAAGCAGATCTATGGTGTGCCCATCGGAGGCATTGGTGGTGGCAGCATTGGACGAGGCTATGCTGGGGAATTCTGTCGCTTTCAGATGCGACCCGGCATCTATGAATACAATGTAGTCCAGGCTAATCAGTTTATAGTAACTATAAAGGATCACAAAGGTTGCACCATCTTTCAGAGTTTGCTTTCCAAGTGCAGGTGAGATTGACACACGTTATGTAAAATACACCCTTTCAATTATTGTTACTATGTAGACTTTCACATTTCCATTCATTTTCACCCTCCATTGAACTTACATTTCTCAAATGCCACACTTGCAATGCTTTACTCATTTATTTAATGCTTTTTTATAGACACAAGTACGCAATAGGAAGATGTGTAGGGTCCTGTATTGGAAACAGATTAAGTTTATTTTCAAATGAAATACACAACTTTTTTAATCAAATTATACATAATTTCGTTGGACAGTGTAATTTGGCAACAAATGGCTGGATAAGTTTTATGAACTGTATAATTTTTTAATAGTGAACATATTTGACAAAAATATCTTCTTTATCAGAACACGCGGCAAAAATGATATGAATTGGCTAAGAATTGGTTCCATTGCCATTGAATTATCCAGACATATCCGCCTGATACAAATATCTATTTTTAGAGATTAAATAGTAATGAGATTCAACTTAAATTTAGAGTTAATCTGTGATAAATAGCCTATTTAAGAACTTTACCAATCTCTTTTTTTTTTTTTGGTTACCCTTATGAAGCTAAAGGACCGTTAAATAAATTGAATTGCCCTAATAGAAACTTATGTTGTAAAGTATATTTATTTCCATTGAAAAAGCTGTGTTTTCCTATTTAGGCCGATTATTTATCAGCCCAGATTAGTTTAGTGATAAAAGACAGTCTCGCAATCAAGTTAATAAAATTGGGTTGATAGATTATTTCTTAAGTAGTAAATTAAAAGAAACAGGTAAACTGCTGATAGGCTTGCTCCCCCTCTAATATACCCTGAAATATACTTTCTAATTTATTCCAGTCTATTAACCCGTAACATCTACATCTAACCAACGCACTCTGTTCACTTAACCACTCCTAATTAACGGTGTTTAACAATTGACAATGAATACATATTTATAATTTTCAATCTGATATTTTTTCTCTAATTTTTGCTGCACCTACAATAATATAATAAACACCACGTCAACGACAACAACATCACCGACAACAACAAACTTTTTAATCATGATTAACTAAAAAATATATATATTGACATTATGAACTGACAAATGGATTTGATTCATCCAAATTTTTTCTCTACTGCAATTTGGGTTTATTGCTTTTGGGATGTGCAATTTGATTCGATTTGGTTTGCTTTGCTTTTGTACGCTGATCAACCATTCCATTCCACAAATATATACTTAATATGCATATGCGAATCTGTAGCACCAAGTCATTCAAGGCAAATACCAACAACAATGATGCCGAGGCCGATGAGGCCGAAGCTCAAAGAACTAAATGTCAACTGCCCAATTGCAGCAGCCGGACATCCAGACAGCCATTGAGTGCATGGCACTCGAACATCGAGGACTCCAGATGCAGCTATACGGGTCTATATCCACGTGCCTGGACCGAATACGATCTATCGCATTACGGTGTTCTTTTGGTTTGTCGCCAGATCTCGCCAGTGATTCCCCACGACTACAAGGAGTCGAGTCTGCCCTGTGCCGTGTTCGTCTGGTCGGCAGAAAATGTGTGTGAGCAGGAGCGGAAGGTATCGATAACATTTACGTTCAAGAATGGCACAGGTAACAAGAAGCAGGATGCAGAGGGTAACGCCGAGTCGGAACTAATCAGCGAAGGTAATGCCAAAGGTGTCAGCATTAAGCAGACAATAAATGAGATGCCATGTAGCTACAATCTTGCCTGTCGCGTCTTACCCGAGATTAGCATAACACGCTGTCCCCAGTTCGATCCGGCTGGCAATGGTGAACAGCTGTGGGCACAGCTCAAGGAAAATGGCCAATTAAATGAGCAGCCCACCATGGAGACACTCAAGAGTGAGTATATTCCAAAAATTGATGTCAAACTAGTCTAATTTTAATCTCTTAATACAGCCAAGGACATTGGTGTAGCCGTCTGTGCTCAACTGGCACTAAAGCCTCAGGCTTCGCATGAGCTGGAGTTTGTGCTCGCCTGGGACATGCCCAAGATTCAATTTCCGCGCAAGCTGCTAACGCACACACGCTACTATACCAAGTACTTTGATGACAGCGGCGAATCTGGCCCCAGGATATGTGATTACGCACTGAAGCACTATGCTAGCTGGGAGCGGCTCATCGATGCCTGGCAGCGACCCATACTCAACGATGAGTATGTTCTTATTTTAACAGACTCGCCTCTCTTTAAAGTTGTCTAAAAAGTAACTAATGCCTCCAGGGAAACCGACAACAACTGGTTGCCTTTTTATTCCAAAATTATATATTGAAGTGCTCAATTTTACATAGACTTATCATAGGAATCTGTCACTTGCCCCAACTAACCCGTTTGTAACCAGATTCGTACTAGGTGAATTTATTATGGCTCTGAAATAGTTTCATTTTTACTAGCTGAAGTCTTACTGGCTTTATAATCCACCCAGTGCTGGCTGTATTTCAACCAAAAATGTAAATGGAATTTTAATTTCTTTTTGAATAATTTTGTTATTGGTTTTTAAATTATAAACTTATTTTTCAAGTCTAGAAATTGGAAAGTATACCTGAGTCTTGAATATAATCACTGTTGTCTGCTAGTTGCCTTCGAAAATGTTTTTTGTTTCCAAAGTGATTTGAAAGGGACAGCATATGGTCTGAGTGCTGCCTAACAAAAATTTTGCATAAAAATAAGCATCATGTACATACGCATAAATGGCAAACTCCACATTTTTCAATTCCACTTTTTCGTTTTGGAAAAAATATTAATTTATTTGAGTTTGTACCAGGGAATAAAACCGAAACGAATATCGGTTTCAGTTACGGTTTCGATTATGCTCAAATTATCGGTTTCGTAATGGTTATCGGTTTTTTATAAGTTTCGGTTTAAAAATACCGGTATGGTTTCGGTTTATTTTGATTTTACTGATTTTTAATAACTTTGAACTGCCATTACTTTGTCAAAAGTAAATCAATTTTCATGCGCAATTTAAATTTGAGCATGATTTTATCTCTTATTTCGTTCTACATTTAAATTTTGTTCATTTTCAAAAATTTGAATTTTTTCGAAAAAAATCAAAAAAGACAAAGGGGTAAATTCTCAAAAAAAAATCGATATTCAACAATTTTTGAAAATTAACAAAATTTAAATGCAAACTGGATTTAGAGGTAAAAATATGCTCAAATTTACATTGCGCATGGAAATTGATTGACTTTTGACCGAGTTATGGCAGTTCAGAGTTGCTCAGTAGCTGCGATGGCCAGAACCGAAATTAACCCTTATAAATGAAGGTTTTAATCCCTGGTTTGTACAAAGTTTTTTTGAAGAGGTTTTAGTTAAGTTTATTTAGGACCTCTAAACAAAACAGTTGAGAACTTGGCACTAATACATCTCTTCTTATTTTATAGAGACCTGCCCGATTGGTATAAATGTGCCATATTCAATCAATTGTATTTCATCTCGGATGGCGGCACCTTGTGGCTCAAATGCGACTCTTCGCTGGGCAAGGAGCTGGCTTATGATGATCCACGCTTGGCGTATGGTCGCTTTGGCTATTTAGAGGGTCATGAATACCGCATGTATAATACGTATGATGTGCACTTCTATGCTTCACCAGCATTGGCTCATTTATGGCCCAATTTGCAAGTAAGTTTGCAGTACGATTTCAAAGACGCCATCGCTGCTGAGCTTAATGATACTCGCAAAATGCTCTACGATGGAAAATTTTTGCCGCGCAAGGTCAGGAACTGTGTGCCACATGATCTGGGTGATCCTGATGAGGGCAAGTAAAGCTGATATTAACATGCAATCCGTTTATTCTATGTATAGTATTTAATTTCAGAACCTTTTACGCTTATCAACTGCTATAACATTCATGATGTAAACGATTGGAAGGATCTCAATACAAAGTTTGTGCTCCAGGTTTATAGGGACTACTATGTGCTCAATGAACTGGCCCAGGCCCAGGCGGACAATGCCAGCAAATTCAGCTCCATTGAATTTATTGATAAGGAGAGTCTTTATGAGCTGTACTCCCAGGATAACAAACGCAAGAACTCGGCGGATGAAAAGCAGCGTAAGAATATAAAGTTTAAAATCTTTTAGAATCTTATATTATATTCTATTTTCCATATTTGATTTAGAGAATCGAAAATCTGCTTCCATGTACATCAATGAGACAAATGGTAAGGTGTATCTTATGGATGCGCTGGGCTATTTAAAGTCTATGTATGGTGCTTGTAAAGCCATAATGGATCGCACTATTGAGTATGACAAGGATAATGATGGACTTATTGAGAATACCAAAATGCCGGATCAGACCTACGACTGTTGGGTTATGGATGGCCCCAGTGCATATTGCTCTGGCCTCTGGCTTGCCGCACTGCAATCCATGTCCGTAATGGCCACACTGTTGGATCAACCTAATGATTGTCTGCGCTATCAGGATATCTTGGAAAAAGGCAAGCGTTCCTTGGAGGAAAAGCTCTGGAATGGTAGCTATTATCGCTTTGATTTGTCCCACAATCACCGCGATACAATTATGGCTGACCAGTTGTGTGGACATTGGTATTTGAAGTCCTGTGGCTTTGACTATGAGATTTATCCCAAGGAAAATGTGCGCACGGCTCTGAAACGAATATACGACAACAATGTGATGGGTTTTCATGAGGGCAATATAGGCGCCGCTAATGGTTTTATTGCAAATTCCAGCGAGCCTTCAAAGCCAGGCCATGTGGACAATAGCAACATACAGGCAGAAGAAGTATGGCCGGGCGTAGTGTACGCTTTGGCTGCTACCATGATACAGGAGGGTATGTTCGAGGAGGCTTTCCAGACGGCGGGCGGCATGTACAAGACCATTTCCCAGCGCATCGGAATGAACTACGAGACTCCAGAAGCGCTATATGGCGAGAAACGATACCGATCTATTGGTTATATGCGACCACTGAGTATTTGGTCCATGCAGGTAGCGTGGGAGCGTCGCAGGGCCTTACGTGACTAACTCCATTTTAGCTTTATACCTATGTACCGCGATTCCAAAGATGTTTCTAAGCTGTCCTAAAGAGGTTCTTAGCTTTTGGCTTTTGAGATCGCATCGTTTCGAGCTTATATGACGGTTCTGAGAGCCTTTCCAAACCATAAAACTGTATTCAAATGTTTAAAGAAAAGCTTTATATTTATGTATTTCTAAACTAAGTTCACCTGGTTGCTTGTTTTCAAAGTCTTCTTCTAGCTACTAAGCATCTCCATATATTTATTTGGCAGTCACTAATTCCAGGGCATTTGTAAAACGCTCTGATCCGTTTAAGTACAATTATTGAATGGTATTCATAAAGAAAGCACAAAACCTATTTAAATGTTAGCTAAGCAAGACCTTTACATTGAATCACGTATTACAATGTTTTATTAATATATTATATATAAATATAAATATATATGTATTTATGTCTACAAATTAAGCAAATTATTCAAATGTTGCAGTCAATATATACGTATTCGTGGAAAATCGAATTTGGTTTTTTATTTATATTTTCAACAAATTTAATTTAAACCTTAGTCCTATTCAACAACATGCACAATAGATGATCAAAACAACGCACAATGTAGAGGTATCAAACGTTGCACAAAATCATCAGATTAGCTTTTAATTTTGGTTACTCTGCGGTTGTCTGCTGCTTTGTTTTACGATGGTCGATCCATTGTTGTAAGAACTTGTCGTACTCCCGCCGACTACGGCAGAGAATAACCAGCGTGGTGGGTCGACAGCCGTATGACGCCAACTCCTCCATACGCTTTTGTGTGGTCTTCAGGCTATGGCATAAAATACGTGGAACCTGAGCAATTTCGAATCGCGTAAATTTGGCTTCATTAAGTAAATAGTCCAGCACCTCCTTGATCTAATCAAAATGCAACATATAGATAGAGTATTTAATGGACTAATTTACTAACAAATTTACTAACAAACTTACCTTCGTAACACGAACTGTGTGCACTTGTGGATGCCTGTCCATAATGGCCTTGGCTTCACTTACGTTAAAACCCAAACGATGTGCGAGATACTCTACAACTGAGGAGAAGTTGCCCAGCACCTGTAGTTCGTCCTGTGTTAGCTTCAGAGAACTATGCAAACTCAAGAGATTTAAGCTAACTTTTATATAGGTATATTTGGAATTAACCTTACCGCTGCAAAATTTGTTCAGGACAGCGCACCATCCAGGGCATTATTTTGTCCTTTTTTGCACGCTTGGCGCGTTCCAAGCGCAGCTCAACCGATTTGGGTGTATATCGGAAAGCCCACAGATCCTTAAGTATGTTGATGGGCGATACATTGTAGTGAATCATGTGTTGCAGATTCTTCTCAAACATGTCATAGGGCATTTCCAGTATAAACAGACGTTTGGACAGATATTTCGTGACTATCTCTGGTCGGACTTCTAATTTCTCGCTTATATAGTAGACCCGATTCTTTTGGGATAAGTCTCCAGTTTCCGCATTTAAGGCACTCACTAGTTTGCGTAGGCGCGGAAGGGTCAGGCGCAGGAAGGGAACGAAGTGGTTGATATCATCCATTTGCATCGATTTGATTAGCTGCAACTTGAGATCCATGCGCTCTAGAACGGATCAAACTTTTAATTTGAACACCATACAAAAATGTTATTTCCCTCTTACTCTGGTCTAGAGCTAGCAGCCATGGATACTCCACAAAGCTATGCTTAGTGATGCCTTCCAGTATCAGTGTATCCATTGTTTTGATAAGGCATCGATTACGATAGAAGCGTTGCACTTGATCATCACTTACAATGCGCTGCACTTCGTCCTCTGTGAGACGGAAACGCTCGCGCAGCGCTTCAATCAATACACTGATCCGACTGCCAGTTTCCAGATCTGATCGGTACGGCACATAGTCACTATCCGTCTCGTTGCTTATTTGTGTCGCATGGCTACTAATTCTGGCCGATGCCAGCGCCGGCTTCTTTACCATCTTGTTATCCTCATAATCGTATTGTGTAAATAGCGCACGACGAGCTGCTGTTGTCAGTAACGGTGCTGCGTGGCTCTTTGAGGGCACATGTAATTTTAAAGTACTTTGAAAGCTTCGCAGCAGACTTCGCATCATATTTAAAGTGTTTCTGTGTTTTTGTTGTTGTAAATTATACAATAAAACTCTATAAACAATTTGTAAGCGCTGAAAATATTTATTTACCAAACAGCTGTTTACAAAGTTGCCACATTATTCGATATAAATGCGACCTGGCAAGGCTCCTATACATAAACAGTCGATTAAATATGAGTCAAGCATATCGGGAGTAATCGATATTAATATCGTAATTGCTACTCATCTTTAGCTAAAACCCGCGCACAAGAAGAAAATGCAACATTTAAAATCTATACATATTTCGAAATAAATATGTCAGCTATATTTATGCATGATTTTCCATACATATCATCGCTACAGTGCTACGTGTGCATACTCAACAGAGCGTGCGAATTGAAAAGGAAACAACAGTTTTCAATTGATAAAGCCGTAAAGCAAGCAAAGGAACAACAACCGAATATTCCCAATCCTAGTGTCCGGTGTAGAGGATGTAAGCTGCAACGTTACTGCAGTTTAAAGCATTTGGTCGAAGATGAAGGACATCGCGACATTTGCAGAGTGCTTATTGATTTGCAAAAGTCACAAAACATTGAACATCCGCTCTTCCTGAACGGCAAAAGCAGCTCTGGAGTAAAGCGTTCCATTTCACAACTAATGCTGGCGATGCGTGTGAAGCTGGGCCGAATGTTAACGCTCCGTGAGCGCGAATTCATTGGCTATCCGGCCTATTGTGTTGTATGCTATCGTCTGGATAATTTGACCGCCTGCACTGGTTGTGCGGCTGTTGCGTACTGCTCTTCGGAACATCGCTGCAAGGATCGCGTCCAACATACGCAGGAAGTGTGCCAGACATTGGCGCTTTACTATTCACCCTTTAGGATGCTGGATAATAAATTAGAAATCAAGCACTTCAGGCAGCCCTGCGACTTGGAACGTAGTGATTTAGTCAAAGCATTTCATCTTGCAACAGGAGTGCAGGTGAATAGCCAACCTTGGCGATCCATAGAAGACTACGAGCGTTTTGCCGCATGCTCGTCGTTTAGCGGCATTGCCACCATTTGTCTGGCGCTGACACATATTTCGTTTCTGCCAGCACCGCATGAAATTGTCAGCGTTTATATTGTGGGTGCCATTGAGAAGCATCGACACTACTTTCAGGAAATGCATCTGAAGTTCTTCTTTCTGCAATACCAATCTGTTTGTCAGTTGGATCTGTACTTCATTGGACATAAGCTGCAATCCGATGCTGGCGAGGAGGTGTTGACGCTTGAGTTGCAGGTGAGCGAAACAAAACAAAGGCGTAGAGTAATTTACTACAGCTTCTATACCTTTACAGGGCTATAAACGAAAAGTTGTGAAACGCACTTTTTCAATGACTTTTGAGCGCTTTGCCAAGACACATAAGGTGGATCCATTGTTGATTATAATCTACAATCCCGATTTCGATGATCTGGACAACCTAACAGAGAGACTGGTGTTACGTAGATATTTACAAAATGATTATGATTGGCCTTCGTACCTCTTAGAAACACTGTATACCTATGGCGTACCCATTTGTATTACGTCGCTTACTAAGATGCAGTCCCGATCGAACATTACGTGTGTAAATTTGCTTGCCAAGACTTACGAAATTGCCGTTAAATGTGCCTACAATTGCAGGGAGAATCCGTATAGAGAGATATTGCCTTATCATAATCCATGTCCAGATGACAATGAAACTATTACCTATGATAATAACTATTTGCAGTTGATTTTCACAAGTAAAAAGTGCTAAAGGTTCATATAAGAAAAGTACAGATGTTATATTAGTTTCTTTAGTTCTTTGTTAACACTGTCAACGCTTTTCTTGACCATTGATGTCAATTTGTGGCTTGAAGTTCATTTAATCCCCAACATTTTTAACTAGCTTTTTATTGCCAAATTCCAGGGATTAAAACCGAAACGAATATCGATTTTTGCTTTCGGTTATCGGTTACGAAAAATCTTTGTATATCGGTTTCGTACCGGTTACCGGTTTCTTGTGAGTTTCGTTTTCGAAATACCGGTATGATATCGGTTAAAAAAAATGGTAATATGTAAAGAAAAATTCTTTGATTTCTAAGAAGATCTATTTAATAAAATCAATACATAAATTTAAATCTATTTAATAAGATCAATATTTAAATTTGAAATCAAAATTAGTTTTTAAAACGATGATTACACCTTTATAACATAATTGAATTTAAACTTCATTGAACCGAAATTAACCGTTATTCATGAATCGGTTATTTCGGTTTGAATAATTTCGGTATTTCGGATTGAATAATTTCGGTTTCGGTAAAATAAAAAGTTTTTGTTTCGGTTCGGGTTTCAGTTACGGTTACCAATTTTAATCGGTAAATACCGGTTAACGGTTCCGGTTTCGATTGTGGTTTTAATCCCTGCCAAATTTTGACATAATAATGGGTAATTAATGGGTTAAGGACAGTTTTGTATCATTCAAACGAAATTTGAATGACCTTTCCATTGATGCCAAAATTTTCCTTTAGTAAGTTCAAATTAAGAGAAAATTTAACTTATAATTTGTCAAAATATTTATGGCCAAGTTTAAACATTTATTGGCAAGTCTTTGTTTAAATTTTATTTACATGTGTAAATAAGATTAAATAATAAATTCATTTAAAATTTTTTATATGTAAAAGTAGCGGCTCAAAAAAGTTGGGAGCACTGCATATTTAATGTATTCCTTTTTTAATACCCAAGTTTTTAATGGAGATATCCTTTGCTTCCTAGTAGTGTTTTGGCAACACTCTTAAATGCATCGTGGTATCCATACAATATCCAATATCCATTCAACATCAGTATTTTCCGACTTTTTTATGTGGTATGATGTTGTATGTACCCAAATACAAAATACTTAAGTCACTGAAGCTCCAATATCAAGGATCATATTTACGTAAATTTCATTATTTGCAAAATTTCGTGTAAGTATAAGATTTGTAATTGAATTTATTGCAAAGAATACGGTTTTCCAACTCTGATATTTTGTAATTGAATTTATTGCAAAGAATACTGTTTTCCAACTCTGGTATGTGATCAACTATAAAAACAACTTGTAATATGTATGTACAAAAATCATGAAATATGTATCACAATGATTCTATTAGCCTTCAAATGGACCAATAAACAAAACAATTGGGAAAATCAAAAGTGTTAAAAGCAATTTGACAAATGGGGAATCCAAATCATTTACTCCACATCAATGTCCTTGGTGACGCGGCCTACCCAATAAACAAATCCGGTTTGTACCACTGTAGCCATAAACTTGACATTGCCCTTGTAGCCAGCTGGTGGAATCCAGTCAAAAGTCAGACCGCTCAACGGACTGCCCTTGGTAGCCTTTAGATGGGTCAGAGTATCCTGCAAAGATTAGATATTGGTATTAGATACGAGCATTGATCATGGGCTTACACGGATCTCACCTGGGGTCCCGAGCAGTCCAGTGTCTGGGAGTGCTGAGTGTCCACAACCTGGAATTGGCCTACAACCCGATTCTGGCCATCGCGTGCCTGAATTATGAAACCCAAGAACTCATCACCACCCAAAGTGAGGGTCAACTTTTGATCGCCGCGTACATGAGATGAACCGGATAAGCTATATGGAGGCTTCTTGGTCTGCAACTCGGCTCCGTGTTGCGGTGTCAGATCACGACAGGCAGCTTTGGGTGCGCCCTCAGAGTAGGCGTTAGCACTAACAGCCAAACAGGCAACAATCAAAAGCAAACGAAACATTGGGCCTATAAGATAAATTTCGAAACATGTAATATTAATCGTAGCTCATTGTTATTATTATTATTGTCATAATAATATCTATTGTACGCTTTTTGAATCAAATCTCAAATCGAAAGGTATTTTCAAAGAAATTATTATTGTATTCATTTATATGGGTTAAACGACTTAGACTCTTTTGATAACTACACTAGCTAACAGACAAATTATAACCTTAACCAAAACGCAACTTTTGCACCCATTTCGGTGGTAGAATTTTTTTTTTAATTTCGAATATTTTCATTTTCTGTTTTCATATTTTAGCCAATTGCGTAGTGTTATTTATATTCTTTATTCTTAATTATAATTGAAAAGATTTTATTATTACAATATTTTTATCCCCAAGTTGGAAATGGGAACAGAAAATTAAGTAATTTGCATTTTGACTATACGACTAAATAATAAACTATGGTATAACAATTTTTATTTCATTCATGTAGATTTAGGTATTTCACATGAATTTTTGTTAAATTTGTTCAGCGAGATTAAACAATTGTAAATAGAATTTTAAACTTTAATATTTCTCGACATTTCTCGTTTTACAAAAGTAAAGTGTGTAACAAAAGTTTTTCTTAAGCAGAAAAATATTTTTCTCAGTTGTTTGCTAATTCAAATACCCGTTAAATATCAGTTTTAATTTGCACCTAATTGCAAATGCTTGTTTTGACTAATTAATCAATTAGCATTGACGCTGAAGTGCGTCTAATATATGTATATTTTTTATTTTTTATTTTGTATTTTATTTTGCCCTTGGCCAGCTTAAGATTGTCATCGACTATCTGTCTAACAGCTGAGTTAATAGCATTATGTATATATATACCCTGTTCTCATTGAAAATTCATAAAACTGGGTATATGACGATCTGCATATTTGTGTAATATAAATAAAATGCTTGAATTGGAAACCAGATGCAGTTTTTAAACGGACTGTTGCAGGTGGTTTAGCCTTGAGTAAATGAACCTCATGTCATAAGTTAAGAAAATTTGTTTAAATGCCGGTAAAGTGATTTTAAATAATCAAAAAAAACAAGATCCCAAAACTTCTCGTAACATTAAAGAATTCAGGCACGCTTTGACCGTAAATCCTTTCGGACAGTGCGATGACATTTTTATACGTATGTTAATCTTTATACAGTCATATAAAATGTATAACGAAGTAATTATAAACTTGGCCAATCGGTATTTTCATGCAAGTCTTTTATTTAAAAAGAAAAATAAATCAGAAAACTGGTTTTCGGTCTATAAGAAATTCGTAAACCCGTTTAGAGTACAATTCCAGGGAACTGCGACTCCATAAAATTTAACTGATAGTTGAGATCGTGTTTGGAACAAGAAATCATATAACTAATAACATGATGTGGGAAATGTCAATTGTTAGAGTACATTATTTCCTGAAACTTAGAAATCATGTGGCTTAAGTTGAAGTTTATTCACTTCAAGTTCAAGGCAACAGGTTTCATAGCCTCCGATCGATCTCAAAGCAATCATTTCACACGCCGACGCAGTCGAGTATTAAATTGTTAAAGCCTTCTCTCAAAGACCTTGTCGATGCCCAAAGACCCAAGAGAAACATAGTTATAATAAAAATGTCAAGCCAGTTTGTCTGGGTACTCAGACAAGCCTCAAATTTGAATATACATACATACATACATATAAATATCATGTTATATGTTAAAGTTCAGCATTGGATAAGTTGACATAGCTACAATAACATTTGAGTTTCCTGTACTTATTGAAAATATATAAAATGGGGTATATCACTTTAAGAAAAATTTAATATCAGCACTTGGAGAAGAGTCTCTTTAACAGAGTTCTACTGTCTAGTGCCATCTGTGCTATTTCAAAATCTGTCTTCCATAGGCTAATCAATTTATGTATTACGTTAGGAAAGTAAGATGCGCACTTATAAACCAATTTATTGCAGAGTACAGGGTATTTGGTAGCGAATACTCTCGACTGTTTTGTTCTCATTTGTGTCTTTCTTGTTATTAGTGTACGAGTAGTTACTATTTTTATGGGACTGTGCTAAACCGGTTACTTTATTTGTTTAAATAAAATCCCATCGGTTTTGCGTATTTCTTTGGCCACAAAACCTCAATTATCGAGTTTTGTAATGCTTCGAAATTTATGCAGTTGTTTTTTATGTTAGCTCACTGACGCTTGAAACACGCTGTGAGTTTTAATAAATATATGTAAATATGAGAATATAGTAATTGTTGTTTAATAGCACGCAACATTTAAATTAGAAAATCTTGGATAACAATCTGTAATTAAAGTAAATACAGTAATATCCATTGTCAATTATAAATATTTCCAGAAGCTCGCGATAAACAATGTTGCTTTAGTGAATTTCTGACCAATATTCCAATTTTATTTTAATTTATGCAAGTAAACTTTAGTTTGCATATATTGCGATACGTATATATATATATATACATATATAAAAGTATAATTGAGTTCCTTTTATATATATTTATGTTACATATACTTTAATCTTAAGGCCACAGCACGTTACTTTAATAAAATATTACGTACCACTTAAGGACTAAACCACACGGCACAAAAGAAAAACTTGAAATGAGCTGAAAATTCTACAACAGCTCCCTATTTATACAAAAAACATAAAGCTATCCATAAGCCGGTCCATTCAATCACAATACACAATAGCTTTATAAAGACCGGTCGGTGCTATTAAGCTTTATTCAAAAGCCAACAAATCGCAAAGAGCAAATAAAAAGCTACAAAATCGATGCTCTGAGAGGCCGTTCGAAGTTTGAAATGAAAATTGTTTAGAAACGATATCAGGAATATATTATATTAAGATACGAATAGTTGCGACAGTATTATCCATAATATTTAAACGCTGACTAATTCTTTAAGCGGAATAACAGCAAATGACAATAAATTAGCGGAATTATCGATTCAATTCAGATACCTGAATATTGACACCTTAGAAAATTGCTCTAATAAATGTCACGACTTTCAATGAGAAAGTTGTGTGTAGCATTTTACAATCTGTGCTACAATACAAATTCATACTCATTTATTGTACTGCTCTTAAATTTTATTGAAATTCTAAGCAGGGACCATAACTCTTATGACGAATAAATAAAAAAAATCACTTTTTATAGGTTTTTAAGACTCTTATTTTATCATTGTTTTTTTAAATGTATAGACTTAATTAAAACTGTTTTCATATCCTTAAATATTTCTCATTCTTTTATATATTGTATAGTGAGAGAAAAATTTGTTGAGAATGATTTCCGCTTTTAGTAATGTCCGCACCGGGATTTGGAGCATGTATATTCTTAGGGATTTAATTATGATATATGTAGCCTCGAATACCTACATTTTGAATGTTATTTGCTTAATGTACATTATGTATAACAAATAGGAGTTACGATGGATTATTCCGTATGTAAAAAACAACTAAAACTATTCTGGTTCTAAATTTTGACAATATTTTGTAGTTATTTACATTGTCGAAATTTAATTAACTAAACGAACCTCAGTAATCTTTGATTGAACGCAAATAATTGTTTTGTTTTTTGTTAATTTCATCTTTAATATGGGAGCAGAGCAATCGGCACTGTTGGTCTGCACACAAACTGGAAAACCCGAGGCGCCTCTAAAACTCCGCAATGCTGAACAATTTTTTCAACATTACTTCGATAAAATGTCGGAACCTCGCACGGGACCCGTAACTGAAGCTCTGTTGCATTTAATATTGAATGGACCCCGGAATAATTTGGGTTGGTTCACTTATTGTATTATTAATAAACAAGTAACTTATTAAATTAAAACTATACAGAGGAAAAAGAAGATTGCTGGACTAATCTCTTAGAGCAAGATTCAGGCTATGAAAATGACGAACTAGAAGTGCAGGAATTGGAAGAGACAAGTGATTATGAACAAGAGGAAGCAACTAATATGGCATTTCAAAATGTGGAAGCAGTTGATATTAGCATAGAGTCCACTTCCACTAAAGTTAATCAGCATAGTGATGATAATTGTGAATTTGAGCTGATTCCACTGGATTATGTCGATCTGCAACCAATTGGGTTGCTCAGTATGGACGATCCTAGGCTGGAATTTCATCAGGAATTTATCAAACGAGTGGCCGATTTAAGTAACGAGAATATTTAAGGCAGTCACAGAAAATAGATTTATAGAATTTTACATAAATTAAATCTTTATGAACAAAAAGTCTAATTATCAAATCCTACTTAAAATTAACTTTTTTCAGTTTAAGCGACTTGATTGGTCTAACGATGCCCCGACGCTCCTCTCGGTGCTTTTTCAATTCCGCTTCTCGTTTCATCGCGAAATTCTGTGATTTCTTTGCCCTGTTCACTTCGAATGTCATTTGACGATTGCCAAGTGAGCGGCCCACATTGGTTACTTGACCCTCCAGGTTGGACATGACGCGCACACGATCTTGCAGACTGACCTGCTTGATGCGTCGCTGCAGCTCACTGTTGCCTTGATCTTTGTCAAGAGCCGTCAGCTTAAAGTTTGACGTAATTGTGGGCGGTTTGTTAATGTTGACATTCGCCAGTGGAGACACATAATCATCCAATCCGTCCGGTTCTTTGTCTTCGTTTTCTGCTTGCTCCTCTTCATCACGCTGAAGCTTAACCTGCTTGTAGGCCTGCTTCATTTCCTTGACATACTCTCGTCTGTCGTCATCATCTGAGGACGCCTCATCACCACTGCTGTCCTCGGCGTCGCTCTTCTCAAAGCCAAACAGATCCTCATCGTTGTCGCTGTCATCGCGCGTATTCGCCTCATCCGCATGCAGTTCTGCAACGGGTGCAACCTCGACGCGCTGCTTAAGCTGCTTGGCCTTCGACTTATCCAGGCGATTGAGAACTGGTGCCAGCAAACGATACTCCTCAGCCTCTTTGCTAACTGCAAAGTCGGTGTTCTCGAACATTGCCTTGAAACGTGAATCCTGCAGCAGACTCGGCATATTGCGTTGCTTGGCACTGTTTGAGGGATTCGCCTGCTCATCCATAATCTTAAGTGCCAGTTCCTTGTTAACCTTTGGCAGCTTAGACTCAATTTGCAAACGGGACTTGCGTTCACTTTCGATCTCTTGCCTAACTTTCTCCTTGCGGAAGCGATCAAATGCAAATGGCTCTACAACAGCCTTAGCCTTGTTGTACAGCCGCACATTCATGAAGTAGCTGCAGGGGAACAATTCAGTTAAGCACAGTAAATGATAGTTATATTCAATGACTTACCCATGCATGTAGCCCTTTAATAGATTGGTGCCGATGAGATGTTCCAAACCCAGTTCTGCGAGTTCCTTTTGCGTGATAAACTGATAATCATCGAAAACGTTCTCGACCACCTCCGATTCAATCTCTTCGGTGAGATTATCAAGGAAGGAGCACCAGCGAGGTGCTGGTCCCATAGCAGGTACGTAATAAGTCAACATCTTAACATCCTCTTGCGCCAAAAAGAACATTCCGGTATCCGGAATAGTGCAGAAGTCATTAAAGGATGTTGTGGATTCCACATAGGCTATTTGCTTTCCTGTCTGCTCGTCCCACAATTTTAACGTGGCCTCATCCAAACTGTAGACAGCATTCTGTGACGAATTGAAAGCTAATCGCTTGATAGGCAAGTTATTTAGATGATTTTTGATTAGCAACGGTTGTCGGGCACGTATATCATATAGCAAAACATGCCCGGAGGCCGTGCCTACTCCCATGTGCAGTCCATTACGATATTTGAGTGCCGTCACTGAGGGGAACTCTTTGACACCTGGTAGTTTCATGGCCACATCCAAAGTGGCACAACGCTGTTTGGTGCGTGGATCCCAGGCCTCGACTGTGCCCTCTTTAGTGCCCACTACTAGCAAATGATGCTCAGGGTTCACTTCGCAGGCATTAAGACAACTGGCGTCCGACTCATACGGCTGCAGAAACTGACCACGTTCCAAATTCAGTCGATAAATATCCTGCCAAAAAGTAATAATGTATAGAAAAAACGCAATCAGAGTCAACGAGTGTCTTTACTCACCCTTCCCACTCCGACAATGTACATATCACAGGTGGGTTTATGATACTTCATATCGCGGCCGAAACGTGGAATGCGTAGCCTGTAGTGTCGCCCATGTGCTGCATGGATTTCCACATAGCGATCGCATTGGAGAAAGACCATTTTGCTGTAATCATCGCTAATCACCTCAAATGTGGTCACTTCCGAATCGAAACATCGCTCAAATTTGATGGACAAATTGGATACCTCAAAACATTTCACTCGTGGCTTGTAAGTTCCCGTAGCTAGGATATACTGTTGGTCCGGACTCATGCGTATGCTCGTACACACACCGGGCATATCAAAATCCTGTATCAGTTCGATTTGGCGGCGTGTGTCCACTTTTTTCATCAGCTGTGATCGCTTGCGCCTATCGGTGAGCCACTACAAAAGAAAAACATTAATTAAATCGAGCGCTGAGTTGGAATGAATTAACTTACATCTGGCACCGATTTACCGGCGCTCAAGTTATAGATTTTCACATCGTTTACTTCGTTGACAAACATTACTGCATTTTAAAAGCAAAAATCGTGTATAAACAAAAAACAGAACACGTGTGGTATTACAGTGCTGGACAGAACAAAGGAATAGCTGAATCTTACAACACTAACTTTAAGTGCTGTGCAGCTGTTTTGCTTGGCACTTTACAGCACTTTGTCAACTTGTCTGGCATCACTGTTTAACTCGTTGCTAAAATTGCAAACAAGAAAAACGCAAAAGAAATTTGCTGCAGTTTCAATCTTTTCAAATTGTTATTATTGGTGCTTCATATCTGCCCGCATATTTATGCTTGCGATCATATCGAAATAAGCACATAACTGTGCTCTTATCGACAGTGTGTGATTTATAATATACATAAACATCGATATACCCATACATACATACAGTCATATATTTACACCCCCCACTAACCCCGTGCTCGTTACTGGCTTACTACATTCCCGCTCCCTAGCTCAACCAAAAACAGAAAAAAAAACGGTGAGTAATATGTTGTTTCGTTGCTTTTAAGCCAATTATAAGACGCTGTAGATTTTATTACATTATAATTAAAATTTAAAGTTGTCTGTATTGGTGAGGGTGCTCGACAAAGAAAGGGGCGTCAATTTCTTAGCAGAGTCCCGCAATGACAACTTTCCCTTGTACTACAGAAATTACTCGCTATATTGTTGTTGGCTTTGTTACGGTTGTAGGGCCACCCATTTTCCCACTAGCAAGAGTAGTTGATATTAGGGCTTTAGTAGACACCCCTCATTTTTGTTGCTGTTGAGTCGTCTGCCTGGACACGCCTTGTGTTTATTTTTATCAAATAACGGTGCTTTGGCATGCCACAGGGAATATCTACATACATGCAAATAATTTTAATTATTTTTTTTCGCAATAATTTTTAAACACATTATCTACGAGTTCTATGCGCAGCAGACATTTTAAGCTCTAGCTGAATATTTAATAAAGCCGTTTTCTGAGTCAACCTTCAGCGATACGATTTCTTTAGCGCTACACCATCTTTCATTCATTGTTCTGTGATTGACTGATAAGAGACACAGTACATATATATGTATGTATAAATTTACTGATTGCTGTTTAACTAGCAAACAAAAAGTGAGCTACTAGAATAATTGTTCAAGCTATAAAGCTTTGACAGTAAATGTGTAAAGATACATAATGAAACTGCAAATCTATCTCTATCTTTGGGAGAAGTAAAAAGCATGAAAATAAATGTTACTACATTTTTAACAAAATACCTTTTTCAACAGTCTGATAATTTATATTAATTCCTTAGCATACTTAAAACACTGCTGTCTTTACAAATGATATGAATTCTAAATTAAAGAAGCAATCCGATATATTTATGAGTTTCAAGTAGAATCTCTTTATGAAAATAAATGTTACTACATTTTTAACAAAATACCTTTTTCAACAGTCTGATAATTTATATTAATTCCTTAGCATAATTAAAACACTTATAAATGATATGAATTCTAAATTAAAGATGAAATCCAAAATATTTATGGGTTTCAAGTAGAATCTCTTTATTTATTATTTTTTAATCTCATCATTATTTGAGTCATATCAAAAATCTCTAAACTCTTTTCCGATCGGTAAAGATCAATGCTGTAATTTGATAGGCACAATTTAAGCGACTGAGCACAACTGAGTATCTGAGGGGTAAACCCAAAGATAAAAGACCGATACGAAGTCTTTAAACAACTGTTTTGTTTTAACCAGTACACAAACAAACTGGACTGCTGTTTAAACATAAACCACAAGCTCCAACAATTGGGGGCAGAACAGCAAAATTCGCTGGCGACGTGCCACAAAAGACAGCCAGAACCAAACGACGCGACGGTGAATCGAATTAATGCAGCGTTACAATTTCTTGATAACAAGTTGTGCTCTTTTTATATAGATATGTCATAAATAAAAGTACCTGGCAGTTGTAGTAGTTGTGTTGAGTGGGTCGTCAAATGGGCAGCAAAATGAATGGCAAAAGACATAAAATATGTTGTGTTGTTAATAAGCTTTATGATCGCTTTGACTACTTTATAGAAAAATGTGGGAAATAAGTAGTTTAAGAATTTTATTTATAATAATAAAGCATTTGGTGTATCGTTAACAGGTCCAAATATGACTGCTGCACCTTATAACTACAACTATATCTTTAAGTACATTATCATTGGTGACATGGGCGTGGGCAAATCCTGCCTGCTGCACCAGTTTACAGAGAAGAAATGTAAGTACCTACATATACTTACAATAACATTTTGGAATTCTTAAATATTCTACTTTGCTCAGTTATGGCCAACTGTCCACACACAATTGGCGTCGAGTTTGGCACACGCATCATCGAAGTCGATGATAAGAAAATTAAGCTACAAATTTGGGATACGGCCGGTCAGGAACGTTTCCGTGCCGTAACTAGGTCGTATTATCGCGGTGCTGCAGGTGCTCTGATGGTTTACGATATAACCAGACGGTAAGTTATTTAAATCATGCCCAACACTATTTGTTCAAAATATTATCATAATCTGTGCAGCTCGACGTACAATCATTTAAGCAGCTGGCTCACCGATACGCGCAATCTCACAAATCCCAGCACTGTGATCTTTCTCATTGGAAACAAATCCGATTTGGAGAGCACACGAGAGGTAACCTACGAAGAGGCCAAAGAGTTCGCAGATGAGAATGGTCTCATGTTTTTGGAAGCCAGCGCCATGACGTAAGTGTGCAATATAATTAAAATTAATATTCTTATAAACATATTTTCAACAGCGGCCAAAATGTAGAGGAGGCATTTCTTGAAACGGCACGCAAGATCTATCAGAATATTCAGGAGGGTCGCCTCGATCTAAATGCGTCCGAATCGGGTGTGCAACATCGACCGTCGCAACCGTCGCGACCAAATCTCAGCAGCGACTCAACGCATGTCAAGGATCAGTGCTCGTGTTAAATTTAATAACATTATATACACGCATAGATATAAAGATCCAACTTTTATTTTTAGTGCAACTCGTAATCATATTGATTTCTTATCTATCTAAAACAAAAAAAAAATACTGCAATAATATGCAAAGAAACAATACAAATAAAAAAAAACAAAATTTATCTAGTTAATGATTGAATTAGGTCAAAAAAGTGTGAACAAAAACCAAAATATGTAACGTCCCCATATGACAGCAACAATTAGGTATCTAGTAAGTTAATCATAAAATTTGAATATCTATATTGAAATGTTGCATTATTTCTAATTCATCGTTCCCATTGCTATTAAACTGTTTTGTTATTAAGAAATCGAAAAAAATTACATAAAACCAAATGAAAATGTTGGATGATAGGAAATATGTTTCTCATTTCAATTTCTTCTAATATAAATCATTTTATATATTTTTTTGTTCTTTACGCCACAATTTATTAGTAATAATCTGTATATATTATAATATGTATTCTCTACTCTCATTTTGTTAAATGTTGTATAATGTAAACTTGTATAATTTGAAGGTAATCACTGTTATATGAATATTAAAGACGTATTTAACGCATAATGCTATAGGAAATAAAAAAATAATATTTATAAAACCATAAAATTACTAGTATTTATTTTCAAAACGAAATGCCAAGGGTCTTTTTTTATTTTGCATTTTGGAGCTAGAATTTTAAAAAGCAAATGTCGAATATCCCATATTATTTTTAGAATTAAATTATACAACTACTTTCCCAGAGGTGTGACAAATCATCATAAAAAATATTACCTTCATTTAATCTCATTTCGAATTTAAACAGTATTGTCATAGAAGAACTCATTGATTTTTAAGCAATTGTTTTTTTTAAATTAAAGTATTCAAATTGCGCGCCGTTTCATGATCTTTTCCGAGCCAGTCACAACAGTGTGGCAGCCTTGCTTTCCAGGAAGAAGTCACCGATAATATTAACGTGTGGCAGCCTTGATTTCTAGAAATGGGACGATTGCCAGTTTTAGGTAATTTTTTGTAAGAAATCCTTCTTTTTTTTGTCATTTTCTCTAATTTTGAAGTTGAAATTAAAAATTATTCTTAGAATCTTAAATCCAATTGAAATAGTGGCAAGGCCGAAATGTTATCGATAGTCGCACTATCGATATCAGCTCAAGTATTCAAATGAATTGAATTTAATTAGTAGCCAACAAAAAATATTGACGACACCGCATAAAATCCGGTTTCTTTAGCAATGCAGTGATGAAATGTCTGTTGGTCGTTAAGCACGCTGACAACAATACGCATATACATATCCACATATGATGCAAATTAAGCGTCTACTATGCAAATCCTGCTCCCTAAGCTCGCTCTTCATTGCTGGCGTGTGGATGCTGGCCCTGCTCGTCTATATGCATATGCTACGAGGCACAATTCCGGCGGCTGGCTGGCGATTCAGCAGCGATGTAAATGTGACCCCTCGAGCTGAGTTGAATTATAAGGCGCAGGTTACAGTTGGCTGCTCGCCTGCATCTCTGAACTCCACAATATCATCAGAATTGTCTGCGGGGAAAGCGGAACAGGAGCAGTTCGACTTGTTGGGCGTGGTGCGCAATAAACAGGACAAGTACATACGCGACATTGGTTATAAGCATCATGCGTTTAATGCACTAGTTTCCAATAACATTGGACTCTTTCGAGACCTGCCCGATACACGACACAAGGTGTGCGCCCGCGAGGATACCAGAGAGACGGAACAACTGCCACAGGCTTCAGTTATAATGTGCTTCTACAACGAGCACAAAATGACATTGATGCGTTCCATAAAATCGGTTTTGAAGCGCACGCCAGAATATCTGCTGAAGGAGATAATTCTGGTTGATGATAATAGCGATTTGCCGGAACTGGAGTTTCATCTGTTGGCCGACTTGCACGCTCGACTCAAGTATGACAATGTGCGTTATGTACGCAACGAGCAGCGCGAAGGGTTAATACGTTCCCGTGTTATTGGATCACGCGATGCAAGCGGCGATGTTTTGGTCTTCCTTGACTCGCACATCGAAGTGAATCGTCAGTGGCTGGAGCCGCTGCTACGGCTGGTTAAGGAAGAGAACGCAACGCTTGCGGTGCCTGTGATTGATCTAATTAATGCTGACACTTTTGAGTACACGCCTAGTCCGCTGGTACGCGGTGGATTCAACTGGGGCCTCCACTTTCGCTGGGAGAATCTTCCTGACGGAACGCTAAAGGTCCCAGAAGACTTCAAAGGACCCTTTCGGTCGCCAACCATGGCGGGTGGATTATTCGCCGTGAACCGGTTGTATTTTCAGCACATTGGCGAATACGACATGGCCATGGACATTTGGGGCGGCGAGAACATTGAGATCTCATTTCGCGTCTGGCAGTGTGGAGGATCCATTAAGATTGTGCCGTGCTCCCGCGTTGGACATATCTTTCGTAAACGACGTCCATATACAGCGCCCGATGGCGCCAATACCATGTTGAAGAATTCTTTGCGTCTGGCCCATGTCTGGATGGACAAATACAAGGATTATTACCTAAAGCACGAAAAGGTGCCCAAGGATTACAACTTTGGCGACATTAGTAGTCGCTTGCAGTTGCGCGAGCGTCTGCATTGTCAGGACTTTGCCTGGTATCTCAAGAATGTTTATCCCGAGCTGCGTGTGCCTGGCGAGGAATCCAAAAAGTCGGAATCGGCGCCCGTCTTTCAGCCGTGGCATTCGCGCAAGCGCAACTATCTCGACTCATTTCAGCTCCGGCTCAGTGGCACTCAGCTGTGTGCTTCTGTGGTAGGTCCAAAAGTTAAAGGATTCTGGAAGAAGGGCAGCTCGTTGACGCTGCAGCTCTGCCGGCCGCGTGCCCCCAATCAGACCTGGTATGAGACAGAAAAGTCGGAAATCATTTTGGACAAACTACTGTGCCTGGAAGCCGCGTCAGATGCTCTCGTCGTGATCAACAAGTGCCACGAGATGCTGGGCGATCAACAATGGCGCCACACACGTAACTCCGACAGTCCCGTCTACAACATGGCAAAGGGCACCTGTCTACGAGCCGCTGCTGCCGAAGTTGGTGCTGGAATCAGCCTGGACTTGTGCTCCAAGGCAAGCGGCGTGGGAGGGGCCTGGGACATTGTATTACTGAAGCAAGAGGGCAAAAAGGAGCAGCAGCAGCAGCCAAAGCCAGACAAGCAGCTGCAAGCGACGCAATATTAGACTGATGGTAATCTTTAAGGATAGGATGTTAATTAAAGTATTAAGTTTTAATTAGTCTGTACATTTGCACAACAGTAGTTTATTACTTAAATTGACAATAGCTAATGCAATGAATATATGTATGTTTGTATGTATATGTGAAACGAACGTTTTAAATCATTATTTATGTACAATTTCTGCACTGTAAGTAATCTCTCTTATTTTGTTTGATAAATTGTAAAAAAGAACCAAGCATCAGCGGTATTCCTGAAACTTATATTTTATCGATCAGATGTTCCATTCAAAATGTGTATGGTGCGCGGTGCAATGTATTCGACTATTTCCACTGCTGTTTTTTTGAGTTTCCGAAAGATGTTTTCATTGTATTCTCGCATCCAATTGCGTTCTCAAATTTCCTTACGCAACCGCGAACTCAACCATAGTGGAAACCCAGTACTAAATCAAGCGAAATAATTTATCTTTCTGTTCGACACTGTTTTTTTTTTATTTATTTGTATATTTGTATTTAATTATACATATATAAAACGAACAGTATATTTTAGTGGTGAGACTACCAACTATTCACTAAACACAATCAAATTAAAATTAGATTCGGGAATCCCACTATTGTTTGCAAGTGTCACTCCATCACAGCTGTTTTGTTATTGACATTTACCAACACTGTATATTCGCGTCGTTTCTGTTGAGTGGCGCGTAAATAAGCAAATTTTTTAATAGCAGTTTAATAAAACACAATAATATACTAACAATGGAAGGAAAATCATTGGTTAGCAGACAGGAGCCGGTGCTGCATATGGGTGAGCATAATTGTGCAGCAGTAATGGAATTGATTTCACATCTAACATATCAATCTTAATAGATAAAAATGCGCGACGCAATTTCATTAAATTCCACAACAAGTTGGGCGAGGTGAGTTGCAAGTGATTATGCATATTTAAGAAAATAATGTGCATAAATTGTATTACCCTAGAAACCCAGCTCGACGGTGCGGTTCTACGATCAAACCGATTGCTATACTGTGCATGGTAGCGAAGACTGTGAACTGGTAGCAAAGATTGTGTATAAATCCACTGCATATGTTCACGTGCTGCTGCCGGATGATAAAAATGAGACGCTGCAGTATGTGGCTTTGTCCAAGGCTAATTTTGATCTGGCTGTGCGTGAGCTGCTTCTTGTGCGCAACCTTCGCGTCGAGGTTTATGTAAAGCGAACTGAATGGCAACTGGAATATCGCGGATCGCCTGGAAATCTGCTGCAGTTCGAGGACATACTGTTCGCTAACAAGGAGGTCCTGGTGGGCAACAGTATTATGTCACTTCTGGTTAAACTAGATGGTGGTACACAAAGACGCGTGGGCGTTGCTGCTGTTGAGCAGAACGATTGCACATTTCAACTGCTCGAATTTGTTGATGATGATTTCTTTACGGAACTGGAGGCTACGGTGGTTCTGTTAGGCCCTAAAGAGTGTCTGTTGCCGGCAGCTGATGGTGAATACACAGCTGTTAAGGCGCTGCTTGAACGCAATGGCGTCATGATTACTGTGCCAAAAAAAAGCAGCGCCGCTGAACGCAATGATCTGCTGCAGGACTTGAATCGCCTGGTGCGCTTTGCCAAGGGACAGCAGGAGGATGCCAATGGGCTTAAGGAGCTGCAAATGCAACTGGCCTCTGAAGCGCTTCGATTGGCAATTAAATATTTAGATTTGGTCAATGATGCTGGCAATTTGGGGCACTACGAGCTAAAACAGTTGGATCTGAAGCGGTAAGTAAATATTTGATAAGAAAAATTATATAAATTTACTAACTTGTTTGGAATTTAGCTTTGTGCATTTGGATTCAGCCGCTGTGGCTGCTCTCAACATAATGCCCAAACCGGGAACACATCCATCAATGCCCTCGTATCGCTGGCAAAGCATTCTGGGAGTGCTTGATCATTGTCGAACCCCTCAGGGGCATCGTCTCATGTCACAGTGGGTGAAGCAGCCGCTGCGCAGTTACGAGATTCTCAACGATCGACACAATATTGTACAGTGTTTTCTAGAGTCGCCGGAGACGCTAGACATGCTAAGTCTAGACTATCTTAAGCGTATACCAGATATTCTGATGCTCACCAAGAAGCTAATGCGTCGCAAGGCCACTTTACAAGATCTGTTTCGCATATACCAGGTCATATTGCGCACACCAAAAATACTGCAGCTGCTGTTGAGTCTGGGGAACAGCACAGTGCAGAGTGTGCTGTGTGCTCCCTTTAAAAGCTTTTTGGAGGATTTAACAGGGCTCAAGCAAATGGTCGAGCAGGTGGTTGACTTTGAGGCCATTGAAAAGGGTGAGTATCTGGTGAAGGGATCATTTGACAGTCGCCTCATGGAGCTGCAACATACAATGACGGAGTTGTACAACAAAATGGAAAAGCTGCAGAGCAAGTGTAATGATGAACTCGATCTGGATGGCAAGCTGGTCAAGCTCGAGAATGTGGCGAAGCTTGGCTATCACTTTCGTATCACCCTTAAAGATGACTCTGTGCTACGTAAGAACAAGAACTATCGAATTGTGGATGTCATTAAGGGCGGTGTGCGCTTTACCTCCGATAAGTTAGAAAGCTATGCGGATGAGTTTGCCAGCTGCAGAATACGTTACGAGGAACAGCAGCAGTCCATTGTTGAGGAGATTATCCAAGTAGCTGTAGGCTATGCAGCGCCGCTTACCAGCCTGAACAATGATCTCGCCCAGCTGGATTGTCTCGTCAGTTTTGCCATAGCAGCTCGTTGCGCCCCAACGCCCTATGTCCGTCCTAAGATGCTGCCGGAGGGTGCTGGTCAGCTGAGACTTGATGATATACGTCATCCGTGCCTGGAACTGCAGGAGCATGTGAGCTTTATAGCTAACAGCGTGGAGTTTGAAAAGGGTGTGTCTTCCCTGCTCTAGATAAAGCTCACTTTTTAAAGTCTTTATTTGTTTCAGATAATTGCAACATGTTCATCATAACCGGTCCGAACATGGGTGGCAAAAGCACTTACATACGTTCCGTAGGCACAGCTGTTCTAATGGCTCATGTCGGCGCCTTTGTGCCCTGCAGTGTGGCCATTATTAGCATGGTGGATTCTATATTAGGTCGCGTCGGCGCCAGTGATAATATTATTAAAGGTTTAAGCACATTTATGGTGGAAATGATTGAAACATCTGGCATTATAAGGGTAAGTAATTTTTATTGTACTCTATATTTGATTTGGTTATATCATCTATTCCATAGACGGCTACAGATAAGTCAATAGTTATTATTGATGAGCTCGGACGCGGCACATCCACCTATGAGGGCTGTGGTATAGCCTGGTCTATTGCCGAGCATCTGGCTAAGGAAACCAAATGCTTTACTTTGTTTGCCACACACTTTCATGAGATTACCAAACTGGCCGAAACGTTGCCAACCGTTAAAAATTGTCACATGGCCGCTGTAGCCGATGCAGACAACTTTACGTTGCTTTATCAGGTGCGACCCGGGGTCATGGAGAAAAGCTTTGGAATACAGGTTGCACGTCTGGCAAACTTTCCAGAGCACGTGGTCCATAACGCTCAAGAGGTATACAATGAGTTTGAGGACGAGCATGCGGGTAAACAAAATAAAGCGGACAAGGTACTGCTAGATAAAATTCAAGTTGCCATTGAGGAGCTATCAACAGCCGGCAACAATGTAGAGATTAACGTCGAGGATCTAACTACGTTGGTGGCCCAATTTGCGAAGGATATTAAACAGCTGGACAGCGATTACTTTAAGTCCGTGCTAAGCACTAGTGAGGTTTAGCTTAAGAATCTTCTTTACCTACAGTTCATTCAGTTAAATTAAAGGTTGATGTAAAATAAGAGTTTACAGCGCATATAGTGTTTCGAATGTCATCCATCCATTAAAAGTCTTTCAGTTTATTATTTTAACATTTATTGGTCTTTTTCTTATTAGCTTTAAGTTTGTTTTTTCTTATATATGTGTACATGTATCAGTTTAAAACGTCTTGCAAATGAAGTTGTAAAACATTTTACTTTTATTAGTTAAGGTATTTAGTTTAGTGGACATTGGACACATGGCTTTGTTCTATTCAAAATGTCTTCCGAATTCCACGTATCGAGAAATTAAATTAATATACAAAATCTCATAGGTATTGTATCCTGATAAAAATGTATGTTAAATTAATTCTTAAGTGGAATTCGCAACAGGCTCGATTTTCTTTTCTAAAGCATGTACACCTTTTGATTATTATGTTTTTTTTTTAATACATCTTAGAACGTTTAAACACTCCAAAAAATAAATATTATATTAGTAGTTTAGTTATTTTTTTTCGCTTTTTAAATTACATTTAATAGTTAACTGTTTGCGTTTAAAATTTCCATCTTGATTTTTATTTGAATTATGTTTCAATTTAAAAATAAACTGAATTATTAATTTAATATTTTTAAACGTACATTCTTTTATTTTTCTATGCGTAAATTCATAAAAAGTTTCGAAATACGATACAAAGGCATTTAGGTCTTTGGTTTGTGTTTTTTTTCTTGATTTATTTTACTAGTGTAAATGTTCCATAATTTAATTTAGCTAAAAAAAATCGTAGTTAATTTTCTTAAAATCTTAACTGAGGTTTTCGAAAATAGTGTTGCACGCTTTTTAGGTGGTCCTGTTTAAATACCCTTGCAGAGGATGTTATATTTTGTATTTAAATTTTATCTGCGGTTTAAAATATAAGCAATGACATATAACAAAAAAAAAAAAAATTCTGTTTTACAGTTTAATAAAGTTCGTCCGAAATAATACAAAATGTGTATCTTTTTTCTTAAGTTAGTAATCCGTAAAGTAAGCCAATGTATTTTTAGTGAAATGAATTAAGAATTTTAATTTATCACTTTATCAAATAATTTCTAATGATATATGTTATTAAATGAATATATCTGTGCAGTGAATCCAAGCAGTATATTATTATAAACGAATCTGCAAGGGTTTCTTTTCTGCTAATTAAAGATATCTGTTCTTTTATGGTTCTTAGGAGGATATGAGTGTCTCTAAGTGCTTGTGCGTGTATGAAATAAAGTTACCGTTAAGTATTGCAGAATTCATTCAACAAAATCGGTTTACAAAACCATACAACATATTCAAATAAGAGTCAACAAATAACTATGTAAACATTGAATACATTAAATGTACTATATTAATTTTGTAATAGTATATAATTGTATAGTTCAAAATCCTTTTGATTGTACACATATAAAAAAGCTTATGAATTTTCGAAGACTTTTTATATTGTTCGGTTGGGCTAAGGGACGAAATATTTTTAGTGCTGTTCGTGCATTTGTCTGTGTGTGTTTGTGTGTGTGTGTAACAATTTATTTTACTTTAGTTTATAAAATCCAACTTATTTTATAAAATTACAAAAATAATTGTTTTTATTATTTCTGTTTGAAATCGCTTCCCGTTAATATTTGGCATAGGTTGTACCATATTAAACTAACAAAATAGTTACTGAAACGTGGGTTCTTTAGCTAATATATATATATATGTTTTAACAAATACATCATATATAAAATCAACACTTTTGCGAGACTCGCAGACAGTCAAAAGGGCAATTAGGTGAGGTAAACTAATAACGAGACTGGGAAATTTTTAGAGTTTCACCTTTGCTTTTTTTTTCTTCTTAATACTATGCACTTGAAGGCAAAGTCACTGCAAAAATGAAATTCGTAATGTTTATAGGATATTGCCAATTAATTTTTTGACTGTTCCGAGTATCCCTTTAGTATTTTATTAAAAAAAAAGATTTTTTTTCTTAACATTTGGCGTATATTGTAAGTCTAAAAGTTGAAATTGTTGTTGTTGTTATTATTGTTGCTAAACATGTATTAGTTGTTAAAGATTGTGCCATTTTAGTTGGTAACAGGTTTAGTTGTTAAACATTTGACTAGAATTGTACTACACAATAGTTTACAATCTAAAAAAAAACAAACGGACCGCAATAGTACATAGGTATACATATATGTACATATATGCTTGTATAGGTTCTATAAACTAGATGCGCATAAATCAACGCGTCAAGTAAAACATCAAAATTATGGTCAACAGCAGCAGGTGTACCGTCAGTTCCAGCCGTGTGGCATTGCCGCAATAGGTGAACAGTTCCTCCTAGATAATGTCATAGATAAATAGAGATTTTGATCAAAATAGAAATATGCAAAATAGATATTACTCGTAATGGGAGGGGGCCAAATTACGCAAACAACCCAAACGCATAATACTATTTTAGCACAGGGTATAAAAATCTGTATTTCCTAAATTGGACACCCTTTTAAGACATGGATGTTACAACAAAATATTGCGGCTATCGGAAAAAGGAAAAATAAAAAAGTAAATCTTATGAGTTAGTCGCCTGATTCTCTGGTCTTAAACATGACAGAAATTTAATGGGGTATTTTAACGTCGCTAAAGAGAAGGAATAAGTCCGAAAGGTGTCTTCCCTCATTGCTGAATTTAATAGATTACTATATATAAAATCAAAAATCAATTATTTCCCGAAAACTATTTAAATTAAAAGCATTTAGTTGAGTAGTTATGGGTGGGACATTTATGGGTGTTATTTAACTCACATCATCGTGTTTCGTGTAGCATTCCTCGATGCGTCGCCGCTCGTAGAAGCTCATGTTCAGCTTGTAGCAAGGATACTCCGATTCATAGCTCGTTATTCGCATTAATTCGGTGGTAAGGCGCACACTGCGCGATGGCATTAGCACATTGACCACTACCAGCACTAGATTTGAGTTTGGTATCTTTTTGACCAGAAATGGACGCGTGTATGGTACCACCACGTAATCATTGATGCCCACTAGGGACTCGGGTTGCAGCGAGTACAATGTGGATTGCATATCGCAAGGCTTGTAGACAGGCTCCGGTTTTGGTTCCTGAAATATTGCCTCACCATCATCCGCATCGTCCTTGGGCTTTGCTGCTGATGGTGAGTTACTATCCACAGCCACATAATCATCCTCAATAGTGTCAGAGTATTCCATGACTAATAAGTACAATTTTATAAGAACATCGATTGAATTGATTTTTTATCTGAATACTTACAGGGCGCGCCATCAACCCACCACTGCACCCTCTGGTAGTGCCAGAAAAACTGCGCTATGAGCCATTTCCAAGCGAGGCTCAGCACTTTCAGGGGCTGTGAAATGCGTTATTCAAAATAAATGATAATTTGTTGACGTTTTAATACAAAATAAGATTCAGATTGGAAACAGTTTACAAATCATTTTCATTTGGTTGAGAAACGCGTCAAGAACGCTACAATAGGAACGAATAATAATTCAGTAAAAACTCTAATAGTTTCTACCAGGGATTAAAACCCTAACCGAAACCGTAACCTTTATCCGGTAAAAACCGATTGAAATTTGTAACCGTAACTAAAACCGTAACCGAAAATATTTTTTTCCACTGTACCGAAACCCATAAACCGAAACTCTTTAAACCGAAAAAACCGTTTAGTAACCGATTCATTTATTAGGGTTGATTTCGGTTCTGACCGTCGCAGCTACTGAGCAACTTTGATAACTTTGAACTGCTATAACTTTGTCAAAAGTCAATCAATTTCCATGCGCAATGTAAATTTGAGCATAATATTTCCTGTAAATTCGTTCTGCATTTAAATTTGTATCATTTTGAAAATTCGAATTTTTTCGAAAAAATCAAAAAAGACATAGGGGTAACACTGTAAATTTTTGAAAAAAATCGATTTTCAAATTTAAATGCACAACGAATTTAGAGTTAAAATCATGCTTAAATTTACATTGCGCAAGGAAATTGATTGACTGTTGACAAAGTTATGACAGTTCAAAGTTATCAAAAATCTTTACATTACACTGGATCCTTCCGAAACTATACCAGTATTCTTAAACCGAAACTTATAAAAAACCGATATCCGTTACGAAACCGATACTCCAAGATTTTGCATAACCGATAACCGAAGACCTTAATTCGAGCATAACCGAAATCGTAATTGAAACCGATATTCGTTTCGGTTTTAATCCATGGTTTCTACATACAGCCTCGAAACTTGTATCAGTCGTGTTTATGGCAGCTATATATTGTAAATATATATTTCAAATTACAGTCCGATGTCACACATAGTTCAAAAGTTACAGAGTTTGCCACCAACTTTAGCCAAATGAGCCATAGTTAGATGGATGATGTAATATACATATTTGCTTTAATTTGACTATGTCATATTGTTTTTCAAAAATATCAAAAAATGTATATCTGGTCTTTTTCTTGTTGCTAATCTAGCCGTTGTTTCCACTGTTATGGCCTCAGGAATAACCTCATGAATATACTCGTTTATTCGTTAGCGACATAGATAACATACATATAACCGTTTCAGACTCGGTACAAAACTATCTTCAGACAGGTTTAGATTTGGTCTTATATCGACTTGGCAATAGAAAACTAAACTATCAACTTACATGCAACAGATTTTGGCCATCGCTGGGCGTTTTTGGTTCATCCTTGCACAGAGCCTGAAAGTCGTAGACCTCGATGCTTTGAAAGATTCCCTTCTGCACCATGGCGGCCATAACATCGCCATGAAATTCTCCAAAGAATTTTCCAGTCGTATTTAAATTCTGACCCACGACAATGTAGGCATTGTTATCAATAACCACGCAATCGATATCATCATCAGTGCAGATTGGCAAACACTTGTTGCACTATGTGTGGGCATAGGAATGAATTATTGAAGAAGATTCAAACAATTGCATACTCATCACATAGAAGCCACTTACATTATCCACGGCGGTGATATTGAAAAAACGATCCCACATGCGGGCATGTGAAAACTGAAAACCGACAACACATGCTGGCGCCTCCTTGCCACCATCTCTGGGGAAGATGGCATGCGAGGCAGTCACCTTCAGATCGCTATCCTCGAGGGGATCGTTGTAGTGCTTTACCGAATAGACAAAGCTCTCGGTGTTGTCATGGTGATGCTGCAAAATAGCGCTCTTGTACCAGGTTTCATCAATGGCTGTGGTGTGAAAATCGCCAAACTCCTGATCCGTATCGACCTCCACTTCCCCAAAGATAAACTGCCAGCGTGTCAATCCACTCATTGTGGCGACAAAACGCAATGTGGCGCCAAATCGTTCAATCAGCTGACGTTCCTGATCGTTCTCAAACTTCCATTCACCGTAGCTAAAGTTTGTCACCTTGGCATCAAAGATGAGCAAGTGCACCAGCTCCTTATTACAGTAGTAGGCATCGTCACCGAGTGTCTTGCGACCACAGTTTACTAGTTAGGATAGATATGAAAATTATTATAGATATGAATATTATTATTATTATTACTTAAACCTACGCTCATCTTTATCATCCCAATCGGATTCATCTTCGGCATATTGCTCTGGAAATTTCCAGTTAAGCTTCATCATCTTTTCCAGAAACTCACGTAGCTCCGCTTCAGGCGTCTTAAATTCATGACCCTCTAGATAATGATACTTGCAGTAGACCCTTTAATAATGTGATCATCAATAAGCCGCGATTAATAGAAGTTAAATGAACCCTCTTGACTTACCAGTCGGGATGCACTTTCCAGTTTTCGCCAATGAAGAACTCGGATATGTTAACTTTCATATGCTTGTTCTTGTCCACTTCATCGCCCACTTTTATCCAAGTCTTGCCATACTCGCTGGGCATAACAATGCCCAGAGTAAAGGGTGTATTTGGTAGAGGTGCAAAGAAGTAGTCCTGTTTCTCCTCAGAGACTCGACGCATTTTGTCGTAGTGAAACTTGACGGAAATATCCTTAAACTCCTTGGCTTCAAGGTGAACCATGGCACGTCGGATGTTCAATATGGAATCGCCAGGTTCACGTGGACTCTGATCCTCAAAGAGATGCTCGACCTCAGTAAAATCAATGCTATTATAATTGGGATTCATCTTGCCGTTTGACTGAAAAGGTTCTCAAATATAATAATGCTCAATGCAAATTGTGTGATGCTTACGCCAATGGGACGCAAATCCGGATGGAGCAACATATAACCATTATTGGAAACCACAAAGGAATACCCATTGACGCCCAGCTGTTGGGAATGATATTCAATTGTAAAAAAACAGTCATTCTATGATACCCTCCACACCAACACTCACCTTGTAGGGTAGCGTCAGCTTGTCAATGTCCTCGACAGGCACATCCGTGCCGGCTACGCCAAGTAAACGAGCACGCCGATTAGTGCTGTTCTCATGACGATAGGATCGATCAAAGGCTGGCACGCCGACGGCAATCATAAGACGCGGTCTTCGTTCGGTTGAGGTAATTGGATCGTACTGCAACAGATAAATATTTATATTATCTGAAGTATATAAGTAATGTGTTCTAAATATTTTAATTATCATTGAAAAATGTAGTGCTTGTGAAAATGCCAATTTTTAATCATTATTGAAAATTAAGAGTAAATTACATGTTTCCTTATATAATGAAAACTTAATTTAATAAGCATTAATAATTTAATTTTTCTAAAAATTATATATTGTAAAACGGGTATGTTAAAAAGAGTTTAAAGTGTTATCAAAAATTTACAAAAAATTAAGAATTTAAAAATTAAGAATACTTTTTTACATTTTTCTACTTTTATAAAATTTTTATCATTTTGAAAATTTACAATGCGAGGTAAATTAAGTTTTCATAATGTCAAATCAAAAATTGTAAATACTTTTAAATATTAATTAAACAATTTTTATTGGGACTACTATATATTTTTAAAGTTAGTGAAATGGGTTTTTCGTTAGCACTACATTTGTCGATGCTAGTGACTAATAGTGACTAATGAATTAAAAAAGTAGTTTATTGGACTCTGCTAAGAACATACCGTTTTTTTAATTTTAATTTTTATAAATTAAGTTTTCATAATGTCAAATCAAAAATTGTAAATACTTTTAAATATTAATTAAACAATTTTTATTGGGACTACTATATATTTTTAAAGTTAGTGAAATGGGTTTTTCGTTAGCACTACATTTGTCGATGCTAGTGACTAATAGTGACTAATAAATTAAAAAAGTAGTTTATTGGACTCTGCTAAGAACATACCGTTTTTTTAATTTTAATTTTTATAAATTAAGTTTTCATAATGCCAAATCAAAAATTTTAAATACTTTTAAATATTAATTTAACAATTTTTATTGGGACTACTATATATTTTTAAAGTTAGTGAAATGGGTTTTTCGTTAGCACTACATTTGTCGATGCTAGTGACTAATAGTGACTAATGAATTAAAAAAGTAGTTTATTGGACTCTGCTAAAAACATACCGTTTTGTCAGTGAATGCATGCGTCCATGTGGGCGGATGCTTATCGTTCTGCAGCACCAGAGGCGTGGCAATGACATCTACATACTTGAGAACCTCTTCATGGACTTCATCAAGGGTTTGCACATGTGAGTAGTAGCCACGATTGAGACATGCCATCCATTGAATCTCCCTGACTTTAGTAACCTCCTTGCCAAGCAGATACGTAAAGATGCGCACATTCATCCTCGACGTTCCGTTCTCCCCATTGCCCCAGTTATATCTCTCAAATATTTCGGTGGTATTGCCAGCAACTCCATCAGTGACCAACATAATCGCCTGGTTACAGGTGGATGTCTCATTGCAGCTTCGATTCTCGTAGTAATTACGTAGAATTTTGAAGGCGTGATCGTAGGCCAGCGAAAGATTCGCATAATTGGATGGAGCAGGTAGGTCGGCGATGGCCGAGTTAAAGGTCTCAATATTCTCGGGAGTCGCCTGAACAAGGGCGTCGTTAAAACAGGGCACAATACCCGTTACATTTTCCGAATACTTAAATATGGTAAAGAAATCGTTATTGGAGAAGGTGTCCAATATGCTTCGTATGGTAAACTTGGCCACATGATTGCGATGTCCTGTCATCGAGCCCGAGTGATCTAGCAATATGACAATGTCCTTAGAACAGGTGGCCGTCTCAATATACCAAGATCGTTTGCGACAGTCATATGTATCTGCATCCTGTTTGTTGACCCGCGAGTCTGTCCACTGTGCCGCAGGATAATGCCGCAAAATGCCAGTATCGGAGCCAAAGTATTGCCAGGAAAGAGCGGGATCTGACTGATAGTTCTGGCGGAATACCTCATCCAGCTGCTCTGACCATTGTATTGTCTTTAGTACATTGCCCCTTCGATCCCAAACATTCGATGGCACATGGACCGAACTGTGCTCCGTGTCCACTGATATATTATAGAAATGTGTATCCGGATTAAGCTGCATTTCGCGATACATATACGCAAAATCCTCCTCATTCGGTTCCAGCTGATCGGAGCTATTCCCATTGAATGTGGAATATTTGCTGGAATAGTATGTGAAATTCGTTTCCGCATATGTCTGATTAAATTCAAAGTTTTCGTTGACTATCTCCGCCTTCTCTTGAATGCAACGAACTGCATCCATTTTACGGGCCAGCATTTTACCAACATTTGCGGTTATAGATCTGATCAGCTCGGTGCCATTCTTTAGCTCGACGCGGGCATTAAACTCCTTGTATTTCTCCTTTATCTGCTCCGACTTGGTTATCTTTTGGGCCAACAAATAAAGCTCGTCTCCAAATTGTGTCGCCCATTTTCCAACTCTAAAAGGGTAAGAAACAGAAAAATATAAATACTAATATATGTAGATATATACTAAAACTATTGCTAGAGAGATTCCTGAAATCTACCTTAGTTAATATCGATTTTACATCACTAAGGTACACAGTAAAAACAACGGGGCTCGCTTTGCGCGTGTACCCCCGACTCGGTTCACTCGCGGTGAGGTGCGGCTACAGTCGAGTGTACTCGATTGTCGGATACCCTGAGCCCCTGATGCTCTTGAAGAGCGCTGTATTAAATTGTCGACTGATTGTTCCAATGACAGTTATATGATATAGTGGTCTGATTTTAACCAAATTTGGCAGGATGTATAAGACCAACTTAAATGCATATTCTGTAAAATTGGTTGAGATATCTTAATAGACAGATACGTTTTTATAATAAAACATAATTTTTGACCGATCGTTCCTATGACAGATATATTACGTATATATAGTGAATCGAATTGAACCAACTTTGATCATGATGTAGAGAACAGACCCATATACTTATTCTGTAAGACTGGTTAAGATATCTTAGAAAAAAAAGTTTTTCATACTAAAACTTGTTTTTCGACCGAGCATTCCTATGGCAGCTATATAATATAGAGGTTTGATCCAAAAACAGAAACAAACTTGATCGGTGTACGGTATTCAGGAACCCACATACCAAATTTGAAGTCTCTAGCTATTATAGTCTCTGAGATCGACGCGTTTAAACAGACGGACGGACGGACAAACGTGGCTATATCAACTAGGCTGTTGATACTAATCATTACGGGTTCTGCACCGCCTCCTTCTGCCTGTTACATAAATTTCAAGGTAACCATTATACCCTTTTTTTTGGCCATTTTTAATGGGATGAAAAGCAAAGTCTGGCTAAAATTAAAAAATATTTAGCATACTTGACTGTAGGATACCCAGTGTATTCCTTGGTCTCATTCATTCAGACCAAGTGAATTCATTTAATCAAGAAGATGTTTCTCTGCGATGTTTTCCGATCGCACACAAAATTTTCGACTTGTGTTCCACGTGATCATGAATAATTATTATGACTGGGTCAACAGTGGAATGCGCCGCATTAACAATGTTTCAAACAGATTATCAATTGTCCTGATCATTATGTACTGATCGGACTGTACGACTACTGCAACTTCCGTCACAATAATAAAGTGCACTTTTGTAGTACATCTGAATATGTTATCAAAGTTAGCTGATGAAACGTACAAATAATGTATGGTCGTTGACCTTTCGAAAAACATATTTAAGGCTTCTTTAAAATAAGATAACAATTACTTAATAGGAATTCAGAATGACATTTTGTCTAGCTCATTAGAGTTATTTACGTTTTACAATAAAGATAAACTTGAAACACACACGAAAGTGAAGTTTATATGCGCCTGCATTTATATAAATAGCTTAGCTTGAGGAAAAGAAAATAGTGCTCGATAGGAACTCGATATGGTAGGTCACAGCTTTGTAATACATTTTCGTTTGCTCTGAAAACTACACAAAACATATCAGTCTTTCAGGTATTTGCTGGTCCTTGTGCTTTATGAAGCGTTTGTAATACAAACGGCAAAATGCTCTTTAAATCACGCCAGGCAAATTGTAATACCAACATCGACAAGTACAGCTCCACATGCAGTCGAAACGCTATCAACAACTACAACAAGAGTCGGAACAGTGCCCCCAATAATATGTCAACTTTTTCCTAATTGGCCACCATGTACTACGTCAACCACAATAACGACTACCGAAGAAACAACACCTACAACGACAACTGAAGATACTACTACTACCGAAGAAACAACACCTACAACGACAACTGAAGATACTACTACTACCGAAGAAACAACACCAACAACGACGACAGAAGATACTACTACTCCCGAAGAAACAACACCAACAGCGACAACTGAAGATACTACTACTATCGAAGATACAACACCAACAACGACTACCGAAGATATTACAACTACCGAAGAGACAACACCAACAACGACAACCGAAGAAACTACTACTACCGAAGAAACAACACCGACAACGACTACCGAAGATTCTACTACTACCGAAGAAACGACACCAACAACGACAACTGAAGATACTACTACTACCGAAGAAACAACACCAACAACGACAACAGAAGAAACTACTACTACCGAAGAAACAACACCAACAACGACTACCGAAGACACTACTACTACCGAAGAAACGACGCCAACAACGACTACCGAAGACACTACGACTACCGAAGAAACAACACCAACAACGACAACCGAAGATACTACTACTACCGAAGAAACGACGCCAACAACGACTACCGAAGACACTACGACTACCGAAGAAACGACACCAACAACGACAACTGAAGATACTACTACTACCGAAGAAACAACACCAACAACGACAACAGAAGAAACTACTACTACCGAAGAAACAACACCAACAACGACTACCGAAGACACTACTACTACCGAAGAAACGACGCCAACAACGACTACCGAAGACACTACGACTACCGAAGAAACAACACCAACAACGACAACCGAAGATACTACTACTACCGAAGAAACGACGCCAACAAGGACTACTGAAGACACTACGACAACCGAAGAAACGACACCAACATCGACAACAGAAGACACTACGACTACCGAAGAAACGACGCCAACAACGACAACCGAAGAAACTACTACTACCGAAGAAACAACACCAACAACGACTACCGAAGACAATACTACTACCGAAGAAACAACGCCAACAACAACTACCGAAGACACTACGACTACCGAAGAAACGACACCAACAACGACAACTGAAGATACAACGACTACCGAAGACAATACTACTACCGAAGAAACAACGCCAACAACAACTACCGAAGACACTACGACTACCGAAGAAACGACACCAACAACGACAACTGAAGATACTACTACTACCGAAGAAACAACACCAACAACGACAACCGAAGAAACTACTACTACCGAAGAAACAACACCAACAACGACCACCGAAGACACCACGACTACCGAAGAAACAACACCAACAACGACTACGAAGACTACCACCGAAGAAACGACTACCGAAGAACTACTACTACCGAAGAAACAACACCAACAACGACAACAGAAGACACTACGACTACCGAAGAAACGACGCCAACACGACCACCGAAGACACCACGACTACCGAGAAACAACACCAACACGACACCGAAGAACTACTACTACCGAAGAAACAACACAACAACACCAACAACGACACCGAAGAACTACACTACCGAAGAAACAACACCAACAACGACAACCGAAGACACTACGACTACCGAAGAAACAACACCAACAACGACAACCGAAGACACTACACTACCGAAGAAACAACACCAACAACGACTACGAAGACACTACGACTACCGAAGAAACACCCAACAACGACACCGAAGACACACGACTACCGAAGAAACACACCAACACGACACGAAGATACTACTACTACCGAAGAAACAACACCAACAACGACTACCGAAGACACTACTACTACCGAAGAAACAACACCAACAACGACTACCGAAGACACTACGACTACCGAAGAAACAACACCAACAACGACAACCGAAGACACTACGACTACCGAAGAAACAACACCAACAACGACAACCGAAGACACTACGACTACCGAAGAAACAACACCAACAACGACTACTGAAGACACTACGACTACCGAAGAAACGACGCCAACAACGACCACCGAAGACACCACGACTACCGAAGAAACAACACCAACAACGACAACCGAAGATACTACTACTACCGAAGAAACAACACCAACAACGACAACCGAAGACACTACTACTACCGAAGAAACAACACCAACAACGACAACAGAAGACACTACGACTACCGAAGAAACGACGCCAACAACGACTACCGAAGACACTACTACTACCGAAGAAACAACACCAACAACGACAACCGAAGAAACTACTACTACCGAAGAAACAACACCAACAACGACTACCGAAGACACTACTACTACCGAAGAAACGACACCAACAACGACAACTGAAGACACTACGACTACCGAAGAAACAACACCAACAACGACTACCGAAGACACTACTACTACCGAAGAAACAACACCAACAACGACTACCGAAGAAACTACTACTACCGAAGAAACAACGCCAACAACGACTACCGAAGACACTACTACTACCGAAGAAACAACACCAACAACGACAACAGAAGACACTACGACTACCGAAGAAACGACCCAACAACGACACCGAAGACACCACGACTACCGAAGAAACACACTACCGAAGACCGAAGAACTACTACTACCGAAGAAACAACACCAACAACGACTACCGAAGACACTACTACTACCGAAGAAACAACACCAACAACGACAACCGAAGACACTACTACTACCGAAGAAACAACACCAACAACGACAACCGAAGACACTACTACTACCGAAGAAACAACACCAACAACGACAACCGAAGACACTACTACTACCGAAGAAACAACACCAACAACGACTACCGAAGACACTACGACTACCGAAGAAACAACACCAACAACGACAACCGAAGAACTACTACTACGAGAAACACCAACAACGACACGAAGACACTACGACTACCGAAGAAACAACACCAACAACGACAACCGAAGACACTACGACTACCGAAGAAACAACACCAACAACGACAACCGAAGACACTACTACTACCGAAGAAACAACACCAACAACGACAACCGAAGACACTACTACTACCGAAGAAACAACACCAACAACGACAACCGAAGACACTACTACTACCGAAGAAACAACACCAACAACGACAACCGAAGACACTACTACACCGAAGACACTACTACTACCGAAGAAACAACACCAACAACGACACCGAAGAACTACTACTACCGAAGAAACAACACCAACAACGACAACCGAAGAACTACTACTACCGAAGAAACAACACCAACAACGACTACCGAAGACACTACTACTACCGAAGAAACGACACCAACAACGACTACCGAAGACACTACTACTACCGAAGAAACAACACCAACAACGACTACCGAAGACACTACGACTACCGAAGAAACAACACCAACAACGACAACCGAAGACACTACGACTACCGAAGAAACAACACCAACAACGACTACTGAAGACACTACGACTACCGAAGAAACGACACCAACAACGACTACCGAAGACACTACGACTACCGAAGAAACAACACCAACAACGACAACCGAAGACACTACGACTACCGAAGAAACAACACCAACAACGACAACCGAAGACACTACTACTACCGAAGAAACAACACCAACAACGACTACCGAAGACACTACGACTACCGAAGAAACACACCAACAACGACAACGAAGACACACCGAACAACGACAACCGAAGACACTACACTACCGAAGAAACGACACCAACAACGACAACGAAGATACTACTACTACCGAAGAAACAACACCAACAACGACAACCGAAGACACTACTACTACCGAAGAAACAACACCAACAACGACAACAGAAGACACTACAACTACCGAAGAAACAACACCAACAACGACAACCGAAGACACTACTACTACCGAAGAAACAACACCAACAACGACTACCGAAGACACTACGACTACCGAAGAAACAACACCAACAACGACTACCGAAGACACTACGACTACCGAAGAAACGACACCAACAACGACAACTGAAGATACTACTACTACCGAAGAAACAACACCAACAACGACAACCGAAGACACTACTACTACCGAAGAAACGACACCAACAACGACTACCGAAGACACTACTACTACCGAAGAAACGACGCCAACAACGACTACCGAAGACACTACGACTACCGAAGAAACAACACCAACAACGACAACCGAAGACACTACTACTACCGAAGAAACAACACCAACAACGACTACTGAAGACACTACGACAACCGAAGAAACGACGCCAACAACGACCACCGAAGACACCACGACTACCGAAGAAACAACACCAACAACGACTACCGAAGACACTACGACTACCGAAGAAACAACGCCAACAACGACTACCGAAGACACTACGACTACCGAAGAAACGACACCAACAACGACAACTGAAGATACTACTACTACCGAAGAAACAACACCAACATCGACAACCGAAGACACTACTACTACCGAAGAAACAACACCAACAACGACAACCGAAGATTCTACTACTACCGAAGAAACAACGCCAACAACGACTACCGAAGACACTACGACTACCGAAGAAACAACACCAACAACGACAACAGAAGAAACAACACCAACAACGACTACAGAAGAAACAACACCAAGCACGACATCAACGAAACCTGACAGCCCGGAGCATCATCACGATCACCATCACGTTCATCATCATTTCCCTTCACATCACATACCCAAGATTCCAGTGCCTCCTCTACTTCCACTTCCTCCCCTTCCATTACCACTGTTGCCGAAACTTCCACCGCCTCCACCTAAGCTTCCAGCAATTCCAGCATTGGCTGCTCCTATTCCTGTCATTCCATCGCTTCCACTGTTGCCGAAACTTCCAACGCTTCCACCTAAGCCTCTAGCAATTCCAGCATTGGCTGCTCCGATTCCTATCATTCCATCGCTTCCTCTCATTCCCGTACCTCCTCGTCCCTTACTACCGCTACTACCGCCACTACCGAATCCACCAGCTCTTCCCACACCACCTCATTTATTGACTTTACCTCCGTTATCGTGGCCTGCTTTTCCTCCATTGCCGGCTTTGCCTCCTTTACAGCCATTATCTCCGTTACCGAATATTCCGATTCCCATTCTTCCAAGTATTCCCGTTGTTACCCGGCCACCTCGTCCCATACAACCGCGACCTCCAACGCGACCAACGCGTCCAACTCGTACAACTCGTACAACTTCTTCATACCAACGCCCATCATTCCCAAGCCTTCCTAATCCTTTTGGCTTTCTTTGGAGGTCAGCACATAAAACTACTGCCGATTAGATTAGGTAAATCTTTAAAGCCGGTTATTCATTATTGTTATTTCATAATACCTTTTTGTAAAAATAGCGTCGGTGGCATATGATTTTAAACCGAAAAAACTCATGCAAATAATGTCGGTATAAACCGATCGTGTATAAGAAACTTAAATTGTTAACATTTAAAATTCAAATCAATTACTTTTAAGTAATCAATGTCTATTATTCACAGAAGATATTTAAATTTACTATTAAATTCAACGCAATAATTATATGCAATTTTTTTATTGAAGTATTATTATATGATGTATGCAATGTGGGTTTTATGCAATATCAAATTAGTGACCGCAAGTATTACGCGGTAGTGTTCAAGGTGAGTATGTAAGACCAACTGCAGAATGTGTGAAGTGGAGCGGTGTAATAATAGCAGTTAACATAGGGTTGTCCTCACTGCCCACGACATCTTAAGCGGAGCATACCCTTACAGTTCAGAAATGGGAAAGGACAAGAAGTAACAGAAAAGAAAAGAAGGAAATGCATGCTCGAAATGCTAGAAACAATGCAAGAAATGCTTAGATTTTTTCAGCGGCAAAAGCAACAGATTCGATTCGAAGAGGAGCGACTGCAGGAGAATTGCAAAGGCTGTTTAAAAACAAGGGACCTCAGGAGGCTTTCGATGCGGTAAAGGTAAGTGAGCAGGCTTTCGATGGAAAGGAAATTAGCGAAGAGGCTGTCGAAGAGGAGGAGATGAGCAAGCAGACTCTAAAGGAGGAGAAGAGTAAGGAAGCTATGGAACGGAGTGGTATCACACTATTTGTAAATAAAATTTTTTGTGATACCGATACCAAAACCTGACATTTTTGACTGTTGGAAATTTCCTGCTTAATGCAAAATGTAATAATCAGGTATCATGATTGCTGATCAAAGTGACCTGCTGAATGCTCCCATTGATATGATACAGCGAGCACAATCCAAAGCTATCACTAGGGCACCATGTTCGGAACAACAAAATTTATTTACATCTGAACATTTTACCCGAATGGATTAGATCCAAAACTGTTGAAAATAGAGTACATCACTTGCAATGAGCACCTTTTAACCGATTTAAGTGTACCTGTCGCGGCGCATTTTGGTCTGCGCAAGCAGAGTCCAACTTGACTTCTTAAACCCACAGGCGAATCAAAATATTTTTAATTCTTTTATTTTATTTTTAACTGATTGTATAATACAATTCGAGTAATCAGATTGATTTTGATATTTTTTGAGCTGAGATAGCTAACGAGTATTATTTTAAAATCATATAATTTGAATTTTCTAAAGCAACTGAGAATTTCTTAAAACTTTATACATTTTTGGGAGATTTGCGGTTTGTTTCGTTTTCGGTTGCACTCCTGAATAATTTTATAGAAAATTTTCTTTATTTTGTAGGCTTTAGGGGGCTCATACCTGTAGACGACCCATCCCGAATCATGAGATGCTCTTAAGTGATAACGGCTGTATAGTGTCAAAAGTTCAACAATCTGGCAACTTCATTCGAAATGTCAACCACCTGTCGAGTCGACAGTGTTGACGAGCAACTAACTACAACACGGCCGTTAATTAAATTAGCGCACATGTCTGTCACGAGAGTGTGGGTAAAATGAAGAGCATGAAGCGACGGCACGGAGTACGGTGTGATATCCGTGTGTGTGTGTGTGTCAAAGAAAGCAGCAATCCAAAGGCAGCGACGCGTTGCTACGCTGGCAGCGGGCATAACAGCTGAGATGTGTTTTTGCTTGTGCGTGTAAGAAATCAACAAGTGCCTAGAAATTGCCCGCGCAAGTTTGTCGACAAACTCTCTGCCAACACAGATGCTCTTAAAAATCTGTACTCTTAAACCATTCAGTACGCTGCAACAGAGATTATGCGAGTATTAGTTGTTTAAAGCCCTAAATTAAATTAAATTCAATTCAAATCTCGTAACATGTTTGTAATCCTCAGCGATTGGAATTACTAGAATTCTTGTAGTTTTATAAAATGCGAATTTAAAAAAAATTCACATAGATAAAATATACTTAGATATAAAGAATGTTTTGTAGGTCTTTCAAAAAGCGAAAGGTATGTTCTCTGTTCTCAAAAATTTGGCAGCAGAGCTGACCTGCGCTCTGATTTATTGCTCTCATGATCTGTTACATTTTGCTTTCATTCCTCGCTCTTTTCAATTGTCTTTGTAAATACTGCTGACGGCGGCGCTGCTGTGGCCATTTTTAATTCAATGTTTTGGTCGTTGTGACTTTGCCTTTGACACAGTTTTTCAGCCTGCGTTCAAGTGCTGCCTTCGCTGTCGGCGCTTTGTCTGCTCATGTGAAATTAGACGTTGTTCTTGCTGTTCGATATTCCTGTAGCAGTAACGAGCTTTTATTTTTTTCATGTGCCTAAGTTGAGGTTTTTATTCTTTTGTCTCGAAAAGTGAAAGGCGACAGGACATATGTAAGTCGAAGCCGGTAGAATCGGATCAATATACCATATATGTAGCTGACTTAGGAAATCGGTCGAAAATCAAAGTTTAGAATGATAAATTGGAAAGCAGACTACAAAAAAGGTAGCTTTGAATCAGAACAAACTATACGAATGGCTCCACAATAATCAAATAGAGTGCACTAAAATCTAAAACCTAGATTAAAGTAGAGGCTCCGTCCACTGCTCGCTTAGTATATTATAAAGAAACCTTAATTTCAACCAATTTCAGGATATACATATAAGACAATCCCAGATGCATATCGTCACGACCAACGTTTCATCAAAAAGACTTACAAATCTATGAAACTACTTTAGAAGACTAACATTACATATGCATATCGATTTTCTAGACTTTTATTTTTTTTATTCATAATTTTAATTTGATTTAGCATTAATATTTTATTTTAATTGAAATATTGTAAGCGATTAAAATGATATTTACAGCCCCTTAAAAGCAGTTTTAACAGCTGTTGATCAAATAAAACTCTGGACCTCTTGCGTCTGAGTCTAACCCATATCTTCTCCTCCAATTGACACTTTTTGCCAAGCACTATCAAATTTAAATGCAATATAAGTCCGGTCGTTGACCAAGAATTTAACGCACCTTCCCTTCGATTTTATCAAATCGCCTTCTTATCTCACGATGAATTCTTCTCAGCTATATTGTATAAACAGGATGTTTTAAAACTCACAAATAATCACAATATACTATTATTTATTTATTCGCTCAAAATAAAACTCATTTTTAATTGATGTCTTTTTCTAGAGATTTTTCCTAATATTCTCGCATATCCTTAAAAAAAATTGTTTGGAAACTATAAAATCTATTAAGAGGAGCCCTCTGCTGTCATATGCTTAAAACTTGTCAGAGTATTATAAATGATGATATCATTGCACAGTTGAAAGCTCCGTGACACACCTGTAAAATTTCATAATTAATCTGAATAAATGGACGTTTCGTTAAGTAATATATTGCCGTTTATAAAATGTCAAAGGTATGGCATTGAGCTTTGGTCTGATCGATGAAACTTAAAGGATTGGCCAGAAGGGTTCTATATTTGTACATAAGATTCGTTGCTAGTGCATGTCATCGTGTAATCCAACTAAACATAATCTAAACAGTTAATTACTGTTAATATTTAATTCAATTACATTTCCTAATTGTATTTACTTGGGCGGCGTCTAGTTAGTGTGATTAGGTCTGATTAAATTGACACACTTCTCTGCGTGCTGTATTTGCTGGCGTCAAATTAATCGCGCGACTGTCCCAAAAAATGCTCAATAAAATATGCATTACGCGCAAATAGAGGCAGCTGTAGTACCTGCAGAGGTCCCAAGTCAAAATGTCTGACAAATAATTACTTAATGTGACTTATGAAAACAGGAGCCAAGGCATCCAGTCAGTTGTACAAAGAGAACGAGAAAATCAACTTAAAGTCGTCACCTAGGGTAGCTGAATTGTGGCGAATTACACTGACACACACACACACACACAATGTCTAATACAACCAAAGAGACGCGGCAAATGAAAATTCAAGACAATAGACAGAATGAGTAAACACGCAATAAGCAAACAGAAAAGTCAAGTAAGAACGCTCTTGTTGAGAAGGCCAGACTACGCGATACCCTGCGGCCTGGCTAGATACTCACATACATACATTACAATATCGATAAAACGAACACTTATTCGGACAATCCGAAAATTTATATTGCTTCCAAAATCCGAACACATTAAAGTAGTTCTATGTATAGGAAGACCGGCATAAAAGAATCGAAAATAGTCAAGGCATATTTTAAAATGTAAATGTTTGTATTAAAATCATTTCTGCTCGAATGTTTGCCTTGGGCCCGTCAATAGTCTAAGGCTTTTTGGCGAATATTTTGGTCTTCAGATAACTCTACAAAAAGTTAGGCAAATCTGAAGATCTGGGTAGCTACTCAGCTTGACGTTACACGTCCAGGAAATATTCTTTGTAGGAAATGGATTGCTTGGTTTACAGAATCGATTCAAGCAGTTTCTTGGAACGACGGCATGTGGACGACTCCCACTACGACTAATAGTGTTGTCAAACGGTGCCTTTTGGTTATGATATTTTCGAAATGTTTAAAATGGTTTTAATATTGTACCGCAATTTCGAATCAGACGATTAATAAATTCTAAAGTTATTCATTGCCGACACAAAAAATAGCGCACCCTGTGTTTATATAATAAAAAACTTGAAAGGTTAAACCAAGCTTAACAATATTTCATCAAATACATTTTGTCGTGTATGCTCAGCAGAATACCCTAGAGATTCTAATGGCGCACATGTCCAACTCATGATTCGGAGGGCAAACGATAGAAAACGTTTGGAGGTGGCGGATGATAAAAAAATTAGCATTAAATGTACGAAAAATTAACGAGCGACAATGACAACCCAACGAGGACGAAAAGGTGGAGGTGAATAATGATGAAAACACGCCCTTTAATTCACTTGTTTTCAAACCGGCAAAAATTCGTCAAAAGAGTGTTTTTTAATAATATTAAACCATTTATAATTTGATAAGACTTTAAGAAAACTTACGCTTCATCTGCCGCGGATGCGTGTGCCAGCATTGGGGAATAAGAGGATGATGAGATGCCGCCATGCGGCGTCGTTGGCGGACCGCAGATCAGCAACAACAACAGCGGTTGCGAGGCGAGAAATGCGGTCAAAACGACAGCAAAATGTGTCATCAACTTTTCACATGTACCAAACATTTTTCTAGCATTTTCCGGTCTTTTGTTGTTGCTGGTTGAGTACACACACACGCACACTAAACACTTAATAATTGCATTTGCACTGCTATTGCGATTATTGAAACAATTGCCAAATGTTGCTACCAAATGTGGTATACAATTTTGGGTGGAGTCGCGACGTCAGCAGCGGCGCTGACGCTGGCGCCAGTCGAAAGTTTTCTACAATATTTTTTTTACCACACACACGAGGCGTATGCGTTATAATTTTGTATTAATTGTATTAAAGAAACTAGTCGTTTAATATTCTACGTAATCTTCGTTAATTTTCTTTAATTTATTTTCAGCTGCATACCGAATTTAGTTTCCCTCAGCTGTGCGTATAATTTTTCTATATATAAACTTCTGCTCTTAGCGCGACCCGTCGTTTTGATTACACATATGGCACACTGTCACTGTACGCGTGTGCCCGTATTTGTGTGTGTGCTCTTGCTTGTGTGTATGTGTGAGTGTGAGCGATGTTTAGTTTCCGCTTTATTTCGACTACCGACAACGACGAAGAGCTGCGTGTGACTAAAACCAAAAGTCCGAAAGCACCCTGGCCCAATCTCAGAAAGAGAGAGAAATAGAGAGGGAGAGAGAGAGACAAAAAGGCAGAGAACGAAACGAGAGAATTTTGTATTTCTCTGACTGTGTCCTATTTATAATCATTCTCTCTTTTTTCTCGCATTTGCACTTGGTTTACTTGTTTACATTTACTATGACAGTAGAACAGCTGTTTTTGGGATTTTTCTTCTCGCATTTACCTATTGATTTTATCCAGACCACGAGGTAATGATATAGGTGAAGTCATGAGCTCTGTCAATGACCAAACTAACACTTAAAGCTATTGAACTTTATTTTGTTATAATTTAATTTATCTTTTTTCTAAGTAAATTGAAAAAAAAGTATTCTTTCAAGTTGAATTGTAAAATAAACTAAATATAGTAGTTTACGAAAATTAACTTTTATCCATTGAATGCGATATTCAAAAATTGTATTGTTATGTTTTTAAACCTAGGAAAATAAAATTATCACGATATCAATCAAAAAATGTGCAACGTATAAACAAAAAGTTTTCTGTGTCTCCTTTAAAATAATTTGGTCTTTGAAATTAGAGAGAGCCTTCACTTACATATACACATAATATTATTATACGATGTTACCATGTGGGAATCCATTCGTAGTCTCAACGGCATACATATGTTTGACTTTCTTATTGCCTCCTCTTCTTTGTGCCGCATATTCATAACAGAGAGCAACATCTCTCTGTTGCCAGCGAAAATGGCTGGTGCGTTTTCTTTCCGAGAGCATGCTTCCTTAAAAAACCTATTTATTTTAAATATTATCTGAATTTTGTTGACACTTCATGTTTATGTGCACGATTTTAGATTATCTTTCTATTATCAAGTGTTTTTCATAACTCATTTAATTTGCAAATATTATCCATATTATCACAATTTTCATTCGCCTGCATTTAAAATTTGTATGAAGAAACGGTTCGACGATTCGAACCACAGAAAAAGATTTTGGTTCGATTTGTGAACCGATTTAAGGAACGTAAACTTTAATTTAAATTTTATACGACAACTAAGAATACTAATTTCTCAATTGTGTTCCTATTTTTCTGGATTTCTTAACCTTAATAAATTGTTTTATAAAAACAACGTATGAAATGAATGAAATTGACAATTTAGAATCAAATTTGTTTAAATAAAGTAGTTTGAGGCATAAAATCCAAATCAATTCGGAAAGGTTTAGTTCAAATCGGATTAGTTAAAATAACCATGACTTTACTATCAAATTACAAATAAACATGTAAAACATTTATAAGTATTGAATATAGATAAAATACAGTACCAAGACACAACACTAAGATTATTTGCTCAAAGCCACCTTTACCCACTAAAAATTGAGACTATTATTAATAAATTAGTACAGTATGACTCTGTTGAAAACCCATTATAATAGAGTAGTGTTAATAACAAAAATATTGAAATAAATAATTTGTGTTTGTCTAAGAAAACAAAAATGTAATTAATTTAAGGTATAATTCTACGTATGTATTTTTAATCGTTTTTTGTTCTTGATGTAAATGTTTCATAAATCCAAATTAGAGTGGAGGCATTGGGCCTAATTTTCTAGACTAATTTGGGTGGCAAGTCAAACCAATTTACACCCACTTACAAATATGTATATATGTACATACAAATATAGACAAATTAAAGTGTATGCCTGTCGCATTCACGGCTTGCACATTACAATAAGGACATGCGAAAAAGCAAGTATTCTGTTAATGAGGATGGGTGCGTAGGCCACTGTGGGAAACTCAACATTGTGGTTGAGGACCAGCCACATGTAAATATGGTGATGATGAAGATGATGCTGACAACGCACTTAGTCATATTTTAAATGAACTCAACTACGTTTTACTTTTAAAACAATCACAACAGCAAAGGGATCACCAAACGAAGGACACTTTTCAGTCCTTTTTTCTGTCGTTGGACCTGCGTGCAAAGCAAGAGACATGCCATAAACATGTCAGTGGCATTTTTTCCACTTCTTCAATGGTAGGCTTAATTACGAGCTGACATTTTTGCATAGCATACTATTCAGAACAACTCACTATGGAAACTTTTCTTATTTTTTCTCTGGAATCAATTATTAACTCAGAACGAAATAAGGTGTTTTGGTTTAGTCGTATGAATCAGGTATATAATATTAAATGGAATTTACGCTGAAATTAGGTCTTTGTAATCTCTATTTTCTTATCAATAGTATATCCAAGTCTTATGTTTTTCAAGATATCAGACTCAAATGAGTGTGTGATGTGTGCCAAAAATGTGTGTTAATTTGTTTCTAATACTTTTGAAAAAATTATCCGACATCGGACTACTATATCATATAGCTTTCGTAGGAACCGCTTGTCAACTGTCAGTTTGTCAGACATATTGGTCATAAATGATCCAGATCGGACTACTATAACATATATCTGTAAAAGGAACAATCAGTTAAAAGTTAAGTTTTTGTATGAAAAAAGGGAGCTTCGCAATGTGAATTAATTTTTATGTTTAATTAATTAATGTTTCCCAAGATGTGTTTTTTATCAACTAATAGGCGCGTAAAAATAACGGAAAACTGCATGTTTTTAATTATTTGTCTCAATTAAAATATGTCAACACATTTTAAAAAGAAAATAAAATTGAATTTTATTAAAAACACTTAAGGCTGTTTTTTTTTTATTTGATTCAAAAATTCATTATTTGAAATATTTGTTAATAATGAATTTATTTGTTTATGAATATGGAGAAGGTTCCCATAGTGCGCCCTCTCTGCATGATAATGAACATAATTTGTGGCAGTTGGCAAAAACACACAACAGACGAATACTGAAGATGATTAAGTGTAGAAGTAAGTGCATGTGTCTGTGTGTGGATGTACATATGTGTGTGGTGAAACCATTTTGAACTTAAGTGTCTCAGGAAGGTAGCTCACACCACTTGAGTTTGCTACCAAATTTAGTTGCTTGTTTGCGTCAAAATTATGAGTCGTAAGACTGTGCATAAGTGTAGTCTACTTCTAGGAACTTGGAACTGACAACATTTAGTGCTAAATAATTGGAAGGCAGTAACGTAGTAACCAACTATCCCACGACTTTAAACAACTAATTTCGGATAAAAAAAGTAACAGATGGAAAAACCACTTCAACATTTTACAGTGCAAAAAAAGGGAAAAGCAACTAAAAACTTTGCCTGTTTTTCTAAGCTCCCTTAGGGCAATCGCTTCGACAATATTTCGCTACATGAATTTGTGCTTTTGAACTTCCATGAATAAAAAAGAGAATTGATAATAAAGAAAATAGTAAAAGATGAATCATAAGTAATCTATGTCAAACCTGAAAACCTGACAAACCTGCTCCGGATATGGCATCAAGGGTCTATCGATCGAGATCTATCATGTAGACTTTTTTGAATGCGGCAAAAATGGTGAAAAATATGGTTAAGACACTTTTTTTAAACAGATAATATATACATCCATTGTATAAGCAAACATGCATTTTTCATTTTAGTTCGCTACTTATAGTCACGGTCACCAAAGAAAATCAAATATAAGGATAGCAATAACAAAGTCGTAAAAAATTTGTGCTAATTTCACGACAATTCTTTGTCGAGGTATTTATTTTTCTTTCACATGAATATTTTACTTATTTATTGAAATGCAATTGTTATTTGTAATATTTTTAGTGTCAAATCGCAAAAATATAATGGGAAACAAGGGCGATTCCTTTTCGATGTGCCATTCAATCACTTTAGTTGCTTCGATTGCTGCATTTTGTATATCAAACTTTTTATCGCTGAGCTTAAATTGTAAAAAACAACCACACCAATTGCCTTTGTTGCCTGTTATTCACAGTTGGCTGGCTATGTTTTATGTGTCAGTGACCAACATTCGTTTTAACCGCAAGTTCTTAACCAAAATGTTTCTGTCAAATGAAAAATCTTTAAGAGGGTGTGTTTGGTCACTGGAAAAGCAGTTCCGATCGAATGAGAGAGACAGAGACAAGGTCGGAAGATATCTCTTGCAAGATATCGGAAAGTTAAAACAGGAAAACATATTAAAACGATTATAGCATAATTAAGATGGCACTACGTTTAATTTCATATGTTCAGATGTTTCAGATTTAATATCAGATGCACGACTTCGGAACAGAAATGTCCCCTGTCGGTTATAACAATAATTTATGAACTTGTGCCCATTTATAGCGACTTTCCCGTAAATGATGACACCTTTTTCTCTCCCATCACCCACATGTAGTATAACCGAATTGTTGAATTATTGTTAATTCTCTCTCTCCCTTTACACACACACACACTAATATACTCAGAATGAAATTTGATTACATAATGCGTGGCTGAATGTCCTCATTAAGCAGTCCGCAATTTAATTAATTTATATTTTAGCTAATTTGTAATTAGCATTATTGCAAATACAGTTAAATCATTGCCAAGTGCTGCGCTTTGACCTCTGCAATTTTGTGGCGTTTGCAGTTTTTGAAACCAAAAACCCCTAATTAGTAGGCAATTAATTGGGTATTGTGACTATATGAGAATAAGAACTAAATTTTGATTTAAAATTCTGATAAAATTTAATGAATGAAAACTATATTATTTATATATACCTATATATTACATTACATTATATATTATACATTATATATAATAAACTATATATTATTTATATTAAAGAAGTATAAAGTATATGGGAACTAAGCCGTTTTTGAATTTTTTGCATTAGTTAATTAGAATCATGATGTAAATGAGCATTATAACAGAAAATATAATTTTTTGATGGGTGCTAAATTTATTTATAAACAGTTTTAAATTTTAACCAATAGTTTTACAGCTACTAATTTTTGAATTCAGAATACGATTTTTTTAAGTATTTATTTTTACGATATTTCTAAGAAAATTCTTACATACATATTCATACATTTCGTTCACAATGAACGACGAATATGGGTATATCGACTAAGCCTTTGATGCTGATTAAGAATACACATTAATTTACTTTAAGGGGTCTGCAAACAAACTTGATATACCCGATCAGGGTATAAAATTAGTAGCAAAACATAGCTTGATAATATATATGTATATTAAATAGCCACATTTTTGGTTACTATCAATTTCAAAACTTTTTCTATCAATCTATCTTTGAAAAGATCCAGAATTAAATTGGCATCACTGAAATATTTTCATTCAGGTCTTATACCCAATTCACAGAGGCACCTTTCTTAATTTACCCTTTCAATGGAAGCTCCGTCATGCTCAGGCATGTTCAATTAATTTGTGCGTCCAACAAAACGATTTCCAACAGAAAAGATGCCCACTTGACATAAGACTCTGCCAGAGTTTGATGATACTTTGGATTCATCAACTTTAATACAACTTTATTACACACTCGGGCCAGGCGCTGGCTATAAATAGAAATTAGTCTGCAATCGATAAATGCTTTGTTGACCACAAAATCAGTACAGATTTATGTATAAGCTTTCCACTCCAATGGCGAACAAAATTTAGGCATTATCTAGCAGAGGAACTTTATTTTTAAGCTTCTGTTTAAAAATTGGATGTATTCAGAGACCTCCATTCAGTAAGGGTGGCGTTGTCAAAACCTACAATATTATAAATCTTCCAAAAAAACTTTTTAACAAAGTAAAAGTCTAGTGACGAAAGTCTTTCCCTGCCCCAAAATTTCTGATATCCCATTTTGTGACGAACGATATTAAACTTAATATATAAATAATTATAAAATAAAAAGTTTGGCATTCGGAACATTGCGCATAAAGATCTTGATTCTGTATACCTAAAAATAATTTTAATGCGCAGTGCCGAATGCCAAACTTTTTATTTTATAATTATTTATATATTAAGTTTAATATCGTTCGTCACAAAATGGGATATCAGAAATTTTGGGGCAGGGAAAGACTTTCGTCACT